>CM028345.1:77498582-78099582 GCA_016618105.1 Dendrobium huoshanense
AATATTCGTCCCAGGACGAACGTCTCAGGATTCTCACCTTGCACTGTTCGTCCAAACAAAAAATATGGTTCGTATCGCGACAAAGCTCTCTGTATGAAATCGTACAAGACGAAATAAATTTTCGTCCCTAGACGAAGCTCTCTGTATGAAATCATACAGGATGAAATAAATTTTTATCCCTGGACGAAACTCTCTGTATAACATCATCCAAGGACGAAACATGTTCGTCTCAGGATGAATTGAACCGACTTACATCAGTTGGTTTACATCCTGTAGAATTTGAGAACCGACCTATGTATAATCATTTTTGTACCGGACGAATATAGTTCATATGGGACGATGAGCATGTACGAATGTAATTTGTACCAATATACATTAGGATCATTTTCGACACTTTAAGTAAAATCGTTCGGGATGATCCAAAATCGTACGGGATGATCCACTGCGTACAGAATTGAAAACTTACAATTTTTGGGCAGTTTTTCTTATCTTTTGTATATATAGTTCAAATTAGACTGCCACCCAATCTCTTTTTGCTCATTGATCTTAATTCCT
The DNA here is from genome assembly GCA_016618105.1 of Dendrobium huoshanense. NCBI lineage: Eukaryota > Viridiplantae > Streptophyta > Magnoliopsida > Asparagales > Orchidaceae > Dendrobium > Dendrobium huoshanense. The sequence continues at coordinate 77,499,138 of CM028345.1, forward strand.
TTTGGAAGAAGAGTAAAGGAGAGAGTGAGAGAGAGCAGTCGAAGAAGAATTTCTACCACTGGAGCATGAAGACTTTGCATGGTGTTCAAAGATAAGATTTCTTACTTGTGATTTGAGATTACTTCACTCTTTTTCTTTCTTCCTTCTAGATTTCTTGCGAAGAGATCTGTCAAGGAGTTCTGGTTATCTGTCGACACTGGGAGAGTGTGAAAGGATGAAGGGTTCTCTGCCCACACTAGGAGAGTGTAAAAGGACGAAGGGTTCTCTGCCCACACTAGGAGAGTGTGAAAGGATGAAGGGTTCTCTGCCCACACTAGGAGAGCGTGAAAAGATGACGGTTCTCTGCCTATATTAGGAGAGTGTGAAAGGACGAAGGGTTCTCTACCACATTAGGAGAGTATAAAAGGAGGACGGTTCTCTGCCCACTAGGAGAGTGTGAAAGGACGAAGGGTTCTCTGCCCACACTAGGAGAGTGTGAAAGGACGACGGTTCTCTTTCAACACTAGGGAAAGTGTAAAAGGACAACGGTTCTCTACCGCACCGGGTAGTGGTGAAAAGAGTGTTTGTAAAGGCTTCTCCGCCTTGTTGTGGGTGCAAAAGAAGAGACACTATTGATATTAGTGCAATACTCAGAGGGTGCCTCTGGGGAGTGGATGTAAGCCTGGTTTAGACCGAACACTATAAATCGTGTGTCTTTTTTATTTTACTGCTTTTATTTCTGTATTTAATTTTGTGTTTTAAAAAAAATTATGGTTGAATTTTTTTTTATATTTTGGTTAAATTTATCAAAAGTGGAAAAATTTTTAAATACCAATTCACCCCCCCCCCCCTCCCCCCTCCCCCCCCCCCCCCCCCCCCCCCCCCCCTCTTGGTAGCTTTGGGACCTTAACTTAGGTTTAACAACCTATTCACTAGACTCAACACAAACTTGCATTAGAAGTAGATCATAGTGAGCACTTGCTATTAGTGGAAGTTGATAGATTGAGAGCTCAAAAACTTTTAGTGAAAGAATCAAAGAACTAGAAAATGAAATTGCATCACTCACATTAGGCCAACCTAGAAAACCACCAACACACCATGCATCACACAACCTTAGGAAGAGGCTTCACCACCAAATAGGTTAGTGAATCCATTTCCTGGTGTTAGGTGCTTCTCTTGTGGCATACTAGGTCATATAGCCCACACATGCACAATTCACCGTAGGACACACTTAGTATGGAGACCTAAGCTGGATCCATCACAGCATAACATATATACAACTCATTCATGCAAGCATAAGGAGGAACCCAAACTCACTTGAGTTCCCAAATCTAATCTTTGAATGAAATTATAGGGATGCTCTCACAAAAGATCTAGTGAGAGCATGTGGTACCTGGATAGTGGATGCTCGTGACACATGACTAGAAATATGAAGAAGTTCATCCTACTGGAGACCAAAACTAGAGGCAAAGTAACATTGGGAGACAACACTACAAGGAAAGTGATAGGCTCAGGTATTGTTGGTAATGCTAAGAATTTTTTAATTGAAAATATTTATTAGTTGATGTTTGAAGCATAACGTACTTAGCATTAGTCAACTGTCTGACAAAGGTTTTGATATTAATTTATGTCTGATAAATGCCTGATTAATTTAAATAATAAATTAGTTTTAGAAGGAAAATGATTGAACAATGTTTACATGTTAGACCTTGATTGCATTGATAGTTCAAATTCATTGTGTTTGAAAACAATAGTTGATGACTCAAGGCTATGACATAGGAGACTATGCCATGCTAGTATGAAAACTCTTAGAAACATCACTCAAAAAAATCTTGTTAGAGGTGTACATAAGTTAAATTTCACAAAGGATCATTTATGTGATGCTTGCCAACTAGGAAAACAAGTCAAGTCATCTTTTCATTTAATTAGAGATGTGATCACCGCTAGGCCACTAGAAATCCTACACACATGGACTTATTTGGACCCGTTAGTATAGCTAACCTAGGTTGGAAAAATTATGGATTTGTGATTGTAGATGACTTCACTAGATTCACTGGGTAAGATTCTTAGCACAAAAAAATGAGTCTTTTGAGAAATTTAAGGTTTTCTTCACATGGATTCAACAAAAATTAGGTTGTGAAATCTCAATAATTCATAGTGATCACGGTAGAGAATTTTAAAATGATAGATTTGAATCATTCTGTCAATAGCCAGTAATAGAACACAATTTCTCACCCCTAGAACACCTCAGCAAAACGGTATAACAGAAAGGAAGAATAGAATCTTGGTAGAAGCTGCTAGGGCAATGTTAGCAGAGTACACCCTTCCTAGATACATTTGGGCAGAAGCAGTCAACACAGCGTGTTATATTTTAAATATGGTGAACATTAGATCTAAGCTGAATAAAACTCCTTATGAACTCCTTAAGGGTAGGACAACAAACATTTCACACTTACATTTCTTTGGGTGCAAGTGCTTCATCTTGAATAATGATAAACATCCCTTAGGAAAATTTGATCCCAAGTCTGATGAGGGTGTCTTCTTAGGTTATTCATCTGTAGGTAAGGCCTATAAAATCTTTAATAAGAGAACCCTTATAGTAGAAGAGTCAACCCATGTAGTATTTGATGAATCAGATAAGCCCTCTAAATCTAAAATTGAAGATAATGAAATAGAGGCAATTCAAGGAGTAGAAACTATGACCTTAGGAGAAAGGGTAGAACCTCAGGAAGATTTGCCTAGAGAATGGAGATATTCTTCTAGTCATCCTAAAGATCTGATTTTAGGAGACCCTTCAGAAGGTGTAAGAACTAGGCATGGACTTAGGAAGAGGTTAGCCATTCAACATTCATCTCCATGATAGAACTCACAAGTATAGATCAAGCTTTAGGAGATGAATTTTGGATTCTAGCAATGCAAGAAGAGCTGAACCAATTCACCAGGAATGATGTTGGGAGTTAGTCAAGAGACCTAATGAACAAAGTGTTGCTGGAACAAAATAGATCTTCAAGAATAAGGTGAATGATTCAGGAACAATAATAAGGAATAAAGCTAGATTAGTAGCTAAGGGGTACAACCAAATTGAGGGAATAGAATTTGAAGAAACCTTTGCCCCTGTTGCTGGACTAGAAGCCATAAGAGTGCTCTTAGTTTTTGCTTGCTTCAAGAACTTTAAATTATATCAAATGGATGTGAAGAGTGCGTCTGAACGGGGTAATTAAGGAAGATGTCTATGTTGAGCAACCCCCTGGATTTGAAAGTTCATAATTTCCAAATCACGTATTCAAATTAAAAAAGGTACTTTATGGATTAAAGCAAGCACCTAGAGCCTTGTATGAAAGACTTAGCTCATTTTTACTAGATAGAGGATTTGTAAAAGATAGTATAGACACTACACTCTTTCTACAAAAAATTAAAGAAGAAATTCTCATTGTTCAAATTTACGTGGATGACATCTTGTTTGGATCTTCGGATAAAAACTTGTGTGATGAATTTTCAAAAATATGAGTAATGAGTTTGAATGAGCATGATGGGAGAACTAAATTACTTTCTTGGCTTTAGTGTAAAATAAATGGATAACGGAACTTTTCTTAGCCAAATAAAATATATTAAGAATATTTTGAAAAAATATAAAATGGATAGTGCTAAACCCATGAACACTCCTATGAGCTCAACAATTCAATTAGACAAAGATCCTAATGGAAAATCAGTAGATTAGAAAAAATATAGATGAATGATTGAGTCCCTTCTTTACCTGACTGCCAGTAGACCGGACATAATGTTTAGTGTGTGCCTCTGTGCCTGTTTTCAAGCTGATCTTAAAAAGTCTCACTTAACTGCTGTCAAGAGAATTCTTAGATATCTACTAGGCACCCCAAACTTAGGAATTTGGTATCCTAGGCACAACACTTCCTTTGAAATCTTAGGGTACTCATATTCTAATTTGGTAGAAACAGGATAGATAGAAAAAGCACCTCTGGTACCTGCCAATTCATCGGACAATCATTAGTTTCTTGGTCCAGTAGGAAGCAAAACTCAGTAGCACTTTCCACAGCCGAGGCAGAATATATTGCAGTAGGAAGTTGTGTTGCACAAGTGTTATGGTTAAAATAACAAATTCTTGATATTGGCCTACATGTAGGAATCATTTCAATTATGTGTGATAACACAAGCGCAATTTGCATCTCTAAGAACCCAATTCAGTACTCTCGAATAAAACACAGAGACATTAGATATCATTTCATTAGAGATCACGTTGCTAAGGGAGATATAGAATTGCATCACATTGCTACAGGAGATCAATTTGCTGACATATTCACAAAACTTATAGCATTCGACACCTTTAGCACCTTGAGGACTAGATTAGGTGTCATAGACATAACTACATAAAACAAAAAAAAAAACAAAAACAAAACAAAAAAAAACAAAAAAAAAAAAACTTTTTTCTAAGGCTGTTTCTGATCATCACACACTCACTACACAAAAATCACTTTACTTGACTTTGTATTATCGTACTGTATGATACGCCGATCATACTGTACGATATACTTAACCTGCACAGAATTCACCAATAGCTAAATTTCGTCTCTGTTGATCGTATTGTATGACCTACATCGTACGGTACGATACATTATTGCTCATCGTACGGTGCGATACCTCCTATTTGTATTGTACGATCCGCGTCATCAACGGATTGGGACAAATTACACTTGCTGGTACGTTACTATTGGTGTTCGTACTGTATGACAGATCCACTTCGTACTGTACGATCCACCTCAGCAAATGGATAAGAATGATATAAAGGAGTTTGGTATAATATTAATGTCATTCGTACTGTACGATACACCTTTTCGTACAATATGATACTTTTGGTCAAAGTCGTACAAATGCCCTCAGGACGATCGATATTCTTTTGATTGTACTGTACGATACACATCGTACTATATGCTTTGACCATCTTTTCCTGATACGATTCGTCAGAACAATTAATGCCCTTTCGTACTGTACGATATCCTATCGTACTGTACGATTTTGAAAAAACTCTATAAATTGGCTGGCAAGGCAGAACTCACTTCACTAACCTCAACTTGTTCCTTCTCACCTTCACTCAGCCTCTACATGATGTCTAGTTCCAGCAAGAGAGGTCGTATGGTAGTGGGAAGCTCGTCTTCCACTCGCCGCCATAGCGCTCGGTTCTTGAATGCAGAAAATGAGGATGCATACAACAAGTTCAAAGCCTGCAAAATCACACCATCCAGACTGCTAAATCAGGAGGCTCTGAACTTCGAGGTACTGAACCTCTTTTCTTCCACCACCCTCCAATTTCTTCTCACCCTGGCCTTCCCATACAACTCTGAACTCCTTTATAATTCCTTGCAAAACCTAACTACACCTTCGATAACCTCACTTTTCATTCCTTTATTTGTCGTCAAAATGTCAAAATTACAAAAGCCGACATCGCCCAATACATTGGGCTATCTACTGAAGAGCCTATGGTTTGTTCATTTCTCACGAATGAATTTGACTGGAGTGAGGTTAATCAAGTCCTTAGGAACACCACATTTTATCAACACCAACCTCTCGTACAATCACTCACTCGAAACTCCATAATCATTCAACACGTCCTTAGAACCTCCATTATACCCAAAGCTGGAGACCGTGTTAACATGACCTCGACTCTATCAGTCGCTACATATCTTATTATGACCAACACCAAATTCGATGAGGCCGATTTAATTATTGCTACATTCTCTATATGATCTTCGTTCGTCTTCCTACTACTCACCGAAAATAAAATATAGCTCTTTGCCACCTTATAGGATACATCCTTCAAAATAAATATCAACTGACCTATTCTGGTGAACCCGATAATCTTCCAATATATTATACGGATGCCTCTTTCCGTATTCTTTTCCATCGGGGACATGAGCCTGAAGAACCCGTCTTTGATGAAGAGAAGGAGAAGATGCCCCAGTAACAGCTCCAGCTCGACCACGACGACATGCAGCACCCCGAGCTCCTGCACCAGCTTACCCTCACGACAATTTGGTTGAATGCTTCCACCAACTTCAGACCCGTCTCAATACACACATTCAAGAGCAACATTAGCAACACGAGGCCGAATCTGTTCGTAAAATATGATGAACAGAGACGAAGAGACGAATTCTGATCGTCCCGGCGATCGTCCTGGACAATCCTGTGTTTTTTGTCTCATCATATGGTATGACAGTCTCATCATACTGTATGATCACTGTCATACCATATGATGAACAGAGATGAATTCTGATCATCCCGAAATTCATTCTGGACGATGCCTTGATTTTCACTATTCGTACGGTACGATGTAGATCGTATCATATGATGAACAGAGACGACATTTGATCGTCCTGTCTATCGTCACGTATCAGTAGTGTGTTGTGAATTGTACCGTATGATTAGTTTTTGAACTATTCATACAACTTCGTACCAGGACAAAGCTAGTTTATATATATCATACTGTACGACCAAGAATCGTACTGTACGACCAAGAATCATACTGTACGATTGTAACTGCTACTTTTAAAATCTCAGGGATTTTGGAGCCCATTTCTATGTGTAAAACTTGTCATATTTTGAGAGAGAGAGAGACAGAAGAGAAAAACATGAGTAGAGAGAAAATCCTAGAGAGAGCTTTTGAGAAGTTTGAGGGGTTGAGAGAGGAAGGAGAAGGTGAGCTTGGTGAGGGAGAAGAGGTGTGAGGAAGATCACACGATTGCCCCTATCTTGCTGTAACTTGCTCCTCTTGTGGCCCAAGAAGAACTTGTGGGAGGCTTTCTAAGGGGGAGACTCGTCTACGTCCGTTGACCTCGAAGGTACTCTGCCTTCTCCAGGAGGGAGAAAAACGAGAAGGTTCTCTGCCGTCACCAGGAGGGTGAAAATAGCGCTTGGCACTCCGCCATGCCGGGTTGGTGAAAGGGAGTATTGTAAAGGCTTCTCCGCCTTGCCGAGGGGGGAAAAAGGAGAGCTATTTGTTGGTAGTGAAATTCTCGGAGTGGAGGACTCCGGGGAGTGGATGTAGGTCATGGTTTCACCGAACCACTATAAAAATCTTGGTGTGCTTTTTCCTTATTATTTTTATTCTTGCGCACATTTTTATTTCATAATATTTGCTTGAAAAAATTGTGAAAGAAAAAGATTTTATTGTTGCCCGTTGCCTTAGAAGTTGATTTAAATTTTCATGTTAAAAATTTAAAAACATCAAAAAAATTAGAACTCCTGCTTAGGTTTTAATTATTGCAATAATATTTTCACAATTCCCCCCCCCCCCCCCCCCCCCCTCTTATCCATCTAGTAATTTCATATTTTGTAATGCAATCTATCATTCTTGGAAGGCAAGGAATATATGTGTTCATGAGGGAAAAAATTACAGTTCGGTGATGTCTGGTTCTAATGCAGTTTACAGTACGGCAGTCTTAAAAAATTCCAGCTGCTCAAATTCAGGTATCGAGGGTGAGAATCAACCACCTAGGTTGTTGAACTCTTGGCATTCTCCTCCACCTGATTGGATTAAAGTAACCATAGATGCTGCCCTACACAATTCCTACAAGGCTGGAATCAGAGGAGTTTTTAGAGATCACTATGGGAGGTTCTTATTGTCTTTCGGAAAGGCTCTTATTCACTGGGATGAAGCAGCTGTAGAACTTCAATCCATCCTTGCTATTAAGCTGGTGATTAAAGAATGGATGCTAGAATACAAAGGACTTATCATTAAAGAGGACAACATGAATGTGATCAAATTTATCAAAGGGGTGGTGGAGAAAGGTGGAAATGATTCGATCGATCTCTCTTTTATTAAAGATTTTCATTTTGTTGTTTTTAATTGTGTAGATAGGGGGAGCAATAAGTTAGCCGATCTTTGTGCTAACTATGCTTGCTTTAGCTCTTTTTTATGGAATGATGTTACTTTAAGCGATATCCCTCCTTCTTTCATTACTTTGTTAGAGAAGGAGTCGTATGCTTGTAGAGAGTAAGGCTATTTTTTCTTTCTATTAATAAAGCTTTTCAGCTTTTTTTGATAAAAAAACCTAAAGCATGCAATGAATTGACTATCTATGTAAAATGAGTATACATGTTAGTGATTGATTCATTCAGTTTCATGAGAAAAAGTTTTTAGTCATGTAAAAAAATGTTCAATCTGGATTGTTTCACTTCATTAGTTCCTTTATATATTAGGCAAGATCTATCTCAAATTTTTTTCTAGTTTTATAGGTTAAACCATGCATATAGTCCTCAAATTTAAAGGCATAGAAAACATTGTTTAAGCATTTAGCATTTAACTAAGCTAGTTCTTTTTCCTCTACTATCCAATTAATAAATAGTGTTTCAGTCCTAATACCATTAATAAGTCTAGTGGGTCTAGTGTTACCTTCATGTACAAAAATTCACATTTGATAGTCAAGTGATTAAAGAAAAATAGACATATGTTTTTCAAAAGTTAAAAGAAATGTTATCAAATAGAGATGGTTTAGTAATCGAATATCCTTCAGGAGTTACGATTTCCAAAAATAGTTATGATCATTTTCAAAAAGTTGTCTAAACCTTAATTTTTAAAAATAGACTCTTATACTACTTGAAAGTTCAAATAAATTGTTAGACCTAGTATAATTATCCCAAGACTAACAAAGAGATTGAGGGGGGGGGGGGGGGAGTTAGAAAATTAATTTAAGATTTTTTAGCATAATAACTTAATTTTCACAAAAATATTTTTCAACCACAACAAACTTAAATGCAAAAAAATATAGTAAAAAAGTGAAGATAGAAAATATTAAATTTTATAATGGTACGGTCCAATTAGACTTATGTCCACTCCCTGGAGACTCCTCCTTCAGGTATTGCACTATATCAAAGTTACTCTCATTTTACTTCCACAGCAAGGCGGATAAGAACTTACAATAATCTCTCTTCCACCAACCCTTGTGCGGCAGAGTACTAACATCCTTTCTCACCCTCTTGGTCATGGTAGAGTACCAACATCCTTTTTTACTCTCCTGGTGATGGTAGAGTACTAATGTCCTTTCTCATCCTCTTAGTGAAGGCAAAATATAAATGTCCTTTCTCACCCTCTTGATGATGGTAGAGTACCAACGTCCTTTTTCACCCTCCTAGTGATGCTAGAGTACTAATGTCATTTCTCACCCTCCTAATAATGGCGGAGTACCTGATCTACAACAAAGATCTTCTCTCAAGAGTCTTTAAAGAAGTAGGGCAGAGATTTAAAAAATTCCCAAAGAGATCCTCACCTTTGGGCTACCATGTAAATTATTCACAACTTCCACTTGTAAGATTTCTTTAAATTCACACCCAAACACTCCCCTAAAGCACACTCTTTCTCACTATCAAGAGAAAATACACAGCAAGATCTCCAGTTGAATAGTGGAGTTAGTTTTTAAGACTTTTTTATGTGAAGGACAAGAAAAATAGTTTAGAAAACAAAAAATTTCAAGATGAACGAACTTGGATCATACAGTATTCTTGTACTTTGTACATATAAACAATTCAAAAAAATTAATTACAAACATATACGAGCTGATTTTATACTCTGTCAATCGTATGTATGAACTGACATCATATTGTTTGAATAGTTCAAAACTGAACTAGTTCGGACGACTTTGTACGACCCATTTCGTACACTATGAATCATTTGTACAAACCATATATGATAAAATATGAATAGTTTAAATAAATCATGCTTCATATGATACTAACATAGATAAACCCATTTCAGACTCTAGAGATTGTCTGTACGAATCCAACTTCGTACAATACGAAAAATTCAAAAAAATTATATGTTCATATGGGATGAACGGGTACACACCCATTTTGTACTCTATACATCATATATACGAATCTAATTTCGTACAGTACGAATAGTTCAAAAGTAAAATTTTTAATGCCTGATTTGATTAACTTCGTTCTGGAAGAACTACCTTGATAAATAGTCTAGTACAATCTAAAAATCATATAGTACAATTAGTTTTAAAAATAAATTTTAACTCACTTCCCTAGTGTGTGTGTATGGTTACCCAAATTATAATCACATGGTCATTGACTCAAGAAAAATAAAAACAGTACATACTTCATTACAAGAAACCCTGATCTAATCTATCTTAAAGTATTTGGTAGTCTGGAGTACAATTTCTCTAAAATGTTAGTATACACAAATAACACAAAAAATATATATCCAATATATGTTAAGAGAAATAGTAATCACAACAACAATATTTTGGTATCATAAAAAACTCATATGATATAAAAATATAATTTTGAAAACTAAGTTGCAACTCCCAATGTATGGAATAGATTGGAAGTTTTCAAAATTGATGATGTATCTAAGGTGGCAGTTACATCATAGGATGGTTTTTCTGTGACTTTAAATATGGAGTCCGTCCATGTCAATTTAGCCAGGCTTGAATGAGGGCTAGTGGGCAAGCTTATTGGACAAATATTGCCTTTCTTGTGCTAAGTAATGAATTAAAGTGAAAATGGTCAATGTTTGGAGATTTTTAGCTCATTTCCATTTCGTTAAATGCCTTTGTTTGCCTCTTTAAAATTGTTGAGGCTCATGATGTTGTCCTTATGGTAGGATCATGGGTTGTTTGTGCATTTATTATTTATTTTGATCGTTGATCTTCTTCCTTCTCTCCCCAATAAATGGTTGGCCTATCTTCTCTTGTTTGGATTTGCATGCCTCAGTTTCCTCTTTTGTATTTGAACAATACTAACCTTGCTCATATAGCTTCTTTCTTTGGACAAACTCTATGGGTTGATGCTCAAACAAATTGATGGGGGAGAAATTCTTTTGATCATGTTTTCGTGAGTGTGGATCTTAGTGCCAAGTTTCCTCATGGAGTTTAGATCTCTGGGCTTCATGGCAACTTCTTCCAAACAGTTGAATATTAGAGGATTGCTCACCTTTGCTTCCATTGTGGCTTTGTTGGGAAGAAAATAAGTAATTGTCCCAATGTTCCTCAAGTGCCCAAGCAACCTTCACAAAAACCTCAAAGAAGATCCGTTGAATTACATAAAAATCCATCTATTTTGCACATGGACAGCAGCACACCCCTCTTATAGTGATCCTATTATAATTAATAGCTACCCTCCTATGGTGAATTATGACAAAAATTCATCTTCTATGATCCATGTAGCCTTCCATCTACCTCATATGGAATGTGAGCACTCTCTTTCTTCAATCATGTAATGTGCAAAAGAAGGGAAAAATCTTGAAAGCTATGGGCCTTAGAGTCTAGTTACTTCTATAAAATCTAAGTGGCAAAAGAAGAAGAATTCCAATGTTGGTATTGGAGGACAGAAGGCTACTCCCCCTGTCATAAGTGGGGAAGTTAGTAAACCGTCAAGCAAGTTGCTTCATCTAGGAATCATTATATCTCCAACATTCCATTGAAGTTATCCACTGAGACTTTCCTCTTGCATCTAAGTTGTTCTAGCCCATAGAAAGATAGTCTCTATGACTCGATTTTCTAGGGAACTTCAACGTTTGGGGCCAATTACTAATTAATTAAGGAAGCGAAAGGAGGGTGGTAGAGATGACTCCCATTAAGGTGCTAATTACATGTATGGGTAGTTTTATCTAGGTCTATCCTTCTCTCTTCTTTGTTTTATTTTGTTAAGGAAGGCTTCTTTTTTATGCTCATCCTAATTGGTACTTTTTGTATACTTTTTGAATAAATTTTATTAAAAAGGAAAATGATATTTAATAAATCCTCCAGCATTATTTTCTTCATAGAGATTCTTCGTTGGGAGTTGAGGAGCAAAATAAGAATAAATCCAAGCCTTGAGACCCTGCATAAATTGAGCAGATGATGAGTGTGGATACTCCGATCATTTCCAAGAACTTTCGTCAGAATTCATCATCCAATCATCAAATATGCTTATTATGGTGAGGAGGAGAGGCCACTAGTCTTCTCCCCACTCTGGTGGGTGTAGTGATGGTAGGAAGGCTTAAAAACATGGCAACAACTGGAAGGTGTTTGAAGGTATGGAAACGAAAGCTTTTGATCAGGTTTTGCTGGATGTTCATGCAGTTGGATTAGCTAATATTCTAGCTGGTGATGCTTCCTCTGAGGAACATTTGCAGCCGGTTATTTCTTTGGATGATGACCACCTCCTTAACTCTTTCTTGGGCTTTGTTCGTTCTATTATGGGAATCAAACAAGTGATGTACGGATGTGGATACTATGATCATTTCCCAAGTCTTTCGTCTAGATTCATTGTCTGATCGTTGAGTCTGTTAACACATCTCCGATTGCAACCGGCAAGTGCAGGTTTGCAATCTCGAATTAAACATATTATGTGTGGATGCCATACATTATAGTCTATTATCTGAAGTTAGGCTTTGAATGCAATTTCTGGTTTGGATTGTGTGCATGGTTTGGGTGGCCGCTTGGTTTGATTGTCTTGGTGCTAGTGTGACAATGTTTCAACTTAAGAGCCTAACGTTACAGGGCAATGCGCATCAGCTATTTGTGTTAATGCTCTAAAGGATTTTTCATTCAATTTGGGGGCTATTGATGTTGAATTTTAACATCATTCTAGCAAATAGAATTCCCTAAGGTAGCCTAGAGTGTTTGGCAATCAAATTCCAGGTCTTTTTTCTTGGAGAAAACCCTCCTATACCCCTTTTTGAAAGTTTGTCAAACATGAGGTTCTTGATAAGGATGGTATTTTCTTGACCCTTAATATTGATAAGTTCAAGAAAATATTTTTAAATTGGAATGTGCTTTAGTTGGGAAACTTCTAGGCAAGTGAATATTCTTTGCTTGGCTTCGTGTTGAATTATCGAGGTGATGGTCATATGCTGAGGAGTTTTAATTGATCACCATCATTCTAAATTATTTTATTTGTAGTTTTGAAAACCTTGAGGCTCATCATATAATTTTGAGGAATGATCCTTTGATTGTTGCTGGTAGCATTATTGAACTAGACTAGTTGTCTCGTATCTTCTCTCTCGAGGATATGTACAAGTTTTTCCCCGCCAATTTGGGTATGCTATCCACGGCTTCCTTTGATGTATTGGGATCCTTCCAATATTTCCCGTTTGGATGCTATGATTGGTGAACCTCTTTGGATGGATGATCCTTCATCCTCTTGGGGTCAGAGTTCTTATATTAGAGTCTGTGTCCACATTGATTTGGCATAGAAGTTTCTCTCAAAATTTTTGATTAAAGGCCTAAATGACAGATTTTTTTCAAAGAGTTGAGTATGAGGGTAGCTCTCATTTATGTTTCCATTATGGAATTATTGGCCTTAAAGTGGACTCTTCTCCTTTCAAGCCTTAGTTGCAGCCTGATATCCATGTTGATAGCATTCCACAATCTTCAATTTTGTAGTAGCAGAATCAAGATGTTCTTATGGATACTCATCAGATCGATCCTCCATCTCCTCAACCTTCATCCTCTTCCTATGATGTGGATAAATTGGGGACTTGGAACATCATCACTAGAAAGTTAAAGCCTAAGAAGAAAACTAATCTCCCCACCACCTCTACTTGAGGATATGAAATGAGGTGCCCCACTCCAAAACTAACTATATCTATTCCTAAGCCTATTACTTCATTGCCCATAAATCTCAACGCAGGAATTTCTCCAAAAATTGTCGAAATCTCTCCAAGCAAAGACTTAGCATGTCTACTCATCACCATTTAAAGAAAAAATTGCAGCTTCTTGGGCTTGTCACCATTGCCCCAAGGAACTGGAAAAAAGCATCTAATGAGATCTTAAGCAAGGGTTTAGTCCCCGCAAATCACCAATATTGAGTTCTTCTTTTGTGTATTATACTTGTTGTCGCAATCAAATGAGATCACTACAGGCCTCTTTCGATCTAGCGTGATCTTTTATTTGCTTTGTTGGTGCCATCTACAATACCATGAGGTACGACACATTATCAGATGAGGGGCTTTTCATCCTTTCTTTTCTATGTTTTTTCTCATTTTGGTAGTTCCTTTATTTAGTTTTATTTGACAGCATGCTCTCCCACCTTGTATTGGAGATGTATAGTTGATTTTGTTTTTCCAGTTTGTACTCTCTATACCAGTTTTTTCTATGAAAATAAAAAAAAATTTGCTAAAAAAAGATTTTTAATAAATCATATTAGATTTAAAATAAATAAAAAATACAAAGTAAAGCTCATTCAATTAAAAATTCAACATACTTACAATAAAGAATAAAAGCTCCATCATAAGGTTTGAAAATAAAAATAATTAAAAATTTAATTAATATTTTATAAATAAATAAATAAATAATAATAAAATAGAAATATTCACATATGATTCTAAAAGCTTTCAATAATCTTTAGTGATCATTCATGACCTATGATTATGATTTTAAGTTGTTGGAATTCATATGGTTCAAAAATTAAAACTAGACTAATTACCTGAATTATTAATTCAATTAATTCGGTTGATTTTGTAAAAGTTTTAAATTTATGAAAAAAAAATTAAATACAAACTAAATTGCCTTTGCTTAAAATTAAATCTAAAATTTTTTAAAACTCATAAACATTTGAAATCTTAAATAAAAAAAAATTAAAATCTATTCATACTCATTTAATAATGGATAAAGATGCATTAAAGATAAACATTTGAAGCAAAATAAATAAACATATATTTAAATAATAATAATAATAATAATAATAATAATAATAATAATAATAATAATAATAATAAATATCAAAATAAAACCAATAAAATGAACATTGAAAAATATAAATAAAGTAAAATAAATACAAATAAATAAATCAAAAATATTTAATTTAAAAAACAAACATGCAAAAATTAAAAGAAATTCAATGAAACTTTAAAAATTTAAAAATTTAAGATTAAATAAATAAATTCAGAGAATAAAAGATAAAATTAAAATTGATTTAAAATTCTTAAACATAAATTACAGCTTAAATTAAATAAATTTAATAAAAGGGAATAACTCAAATAAATAATATTAATAAAATGAAGGACTTTATGCTTTGAATTTCATCCTTTAGGTTGAATCAAATGCATTAAAATCATGAGCCTAGTATCTTTCAATTAACTTTAAGTCTTTCAAGTGATTGATTAGTAAGACTTTTTAAAACCTAAATCTTTAAAATACTTGAATAAAATGAAGGACTCTTTGCATTGGATTTGAAAATTAACAAGGAATCAAATGCATTACAAATATGAGCCTAGGACTTGCTAATCAATAAGTCCTATCTAACCCTAAGAGTTATTAAGCACTATGTTTTTTAAAACATAAAATAAATAATTCAAACCTTTAAAATATATTCTTTAAATAAATCATAAAATTTTAAAACATTAAATTTAAAATTGTTGATAACTTAAAAAAACAAACTTTGGATCTATCCAAATGACAAAGCTTTTTATACGCACATAAGTTGATTTGATATGGAAACTAACTCTTGCTTAGGCAAGGCTAGTGGTTTGTTTTTGATTGTTTGGAGTACCTTACCGAGAGGGCATTCATATTTATTATGTTACTTTTTATGCTCTTGATGTCCTATTTATTATTCCAGTTGAGGCACCTTGGGCTCTCTAGGTTGCATTAGGCTTCTAAACCATATAATACTCTATACACCTGCATTACACTTTTACATTCTTTATATATATTACTCTTTTATTTTTTTGTAGAAAGTAGAATGTACCTAAATGTAAATTTATAAATGTATAGTTGTAGACTTCTTGTATATATAGATTGAGTTGTAAATTATAAGGAGTAAAGAGTTGTAAAAAAGATTTTAAAATGATTTCTTATATCAATTTAAAAGTTCGAAAATTAAATGAAACTTCTTCCTTTGAAGGTCATTATCTTTTGGAATCTTATATAAGATCTTGGAGACAGAAGGTTTAAAGACTAAAGTAACCAGCCATATTTAAATCTATATTATATAGAAATAGAAATCTATGCTTGTTGCGGATGAGCCAGTCCACCTTTACTTTACAGCAGACATTGGATTGTATTTGACTAAAATTATAAAGAAATAGAGTTTTATTTACACATTACTTTTATATATAATTACATTTTGTTATTTTGATGCATTTGCACTAGAGAGTCCTGATTAAAGTGTTTGAACTAAATTTTCTTTATTCTAAGGGTATATAACCATCTTCTCTTTCATTCAAAATGTGTTAGTTAGTGCTTATGATTTTAGCTGGCAATTCACTCTAGGTAGATGTAAGTCTAGGATGTAATTAGTTTCTTTTAACCTCGACTGTTTTATCTAATCATCTAAAATCTAAAGTAAAAAAAAATAATCTGTAAAAAAAAGTCTAAATCTTTTCTCTGGCACTTTTAAATATAAACTTTTTCTTAAATCTTTATAAACTTAAAATATATAATCTTCGCTTTAATAAAGAGTTATCTTAAGACTTGCTTGAGATGTAATTGAGTATAGGGCCTTGCCCTTATAGGGAGTCTAGAACCCAATAAAAATACAAACCCAATCTTAATTCTCTAAGATATAAAAGAATCTTACGAAAATAGACTTCACTTTATTCCTTTGTTAGTTTCATATTCAAAATGATAGGTGAATATTTATTTCATCTTTTGAGATGAATTTCGCAATCATAATGTTGTATTCGAATTAGAAAATAAACTAGTTTCTATTTTAGAATTGACAGTCGAGCATCAGTTTATCTTTCGAGGCAATAGATATTATGCTATGCAAATTTAAATATAGATATATTAAAACCAAAATTCATGTGGTCCCATAAAATTTGTCTACATAATTTTTCTAGTGTTTCCACTAGATACAAACTTATTTCTTCATCTTTAGCAAAGAATAAAATTTTAAGATATATAAATATTCAATCAAAAGTTTGGGCACTAGATATTTCATTTATATATGCTCCAACAATAACTATAGATTTGCATTGTGCGTATTTGATCCTTGGTCAGGTAGGAAACCTTAGCCGGTTCTTGTTTAAATCTACATAAAAAGTCTGCCTAAAAAATTAAATTTACCCCAGTCTAAGTCTTTGAATCGAGTCTTGTTCTAAATCTAAGTTTAAATCCTATAAAAAATTATAATCTTTATGGGTTGATGCCAAGACTAGCTGGTTTGGGCTAATTTAGAATATCACTTTAGATATTGACCTTCATATTAGATAAATGACTATAATGGCGGTGAAAGATTAGCTTGGTAAGTGAACTTGTGATCTCTGAGTTAATGAAAGAGTTTGGTGGAGTTTAAGAGGATGTTGAAGTGTAGGTAATAAAATTAGGACAAAGTGTTTCTTATTTAGGTTGATGGCTATATGAAAGTGATTAGATGGGTTTTATGAATTAAATTGTTGGTTTATTTGTCTTAGAGGATGCTTCTAAAGTGAAAGAAGAGATTTGAATAGTTTAGATCTGCATGTGTTTAAGAGAATTTATAAGTAAAATAAAATAAATAAAGATAACTTACTATTCTTATTAATGAAAGTCACAAAATTTGAAGCCACTGAGCTTCAAGCAAATGAAAAGAAATTCTCTATAAAATTATTTGATTCCAACATTGAGAATTATAATACATATCGGCTCATATTTATAGACATTACAAGACTTACTATGGGAAAAAAATAAAGAAAAGAATTTGCTTCCCTACTATTTGTACACAGGAAAGCTCCCCGAGTACATTATTGTTTTAAATTTATACATGATACTCTATAAGAGAAATTCCACAATTAATACCTAGGCGTAGCTCGCAATGGGTTGAGCTTGCCCTTAACAAGAATTAATTTCTATAGAAATGCAAAATAGTCAGATTTTGTTTCCTACAGATCTTGAATACATCAACAAGACGTTATCAAACAAAATCGGAGAAGAAATACAGGCTAATTAGGAAATGAGAAGAAGGTAATGCAGTGAGGATT
Source organism: Dendrobium huoshanense (assembly GCA_016618105.1). Classification (NCBI taxonomy): domain Eukaryota; kingdom Viridiplantae; phylum Streptophyta; class Magnoliopsida; order Asparagales; family Orchidaceae; genus Dendrobium; species Dendrobium huoshanense. The sequence continues at coordinate 77,517,019 of CM028345.1, forward strand.
GGTACCATGTTAACAAACAAAATTGTTATTAGAGAGTTAAATGGAGAAAGGTGATAGCAACATTATCATTCCTTTCACAACAAAACAAAAAATATATATAATTCAATCACAGAGACAGATGAGATTCTTTATTAGGTGACAAAAAACGAGAAGAACTGAAATAAGTTGAAGTACGATACCACATTTGAAGTCAAAAGCAAAAGTTATCTGCTTGAAGTGTATCCTTGAATGAAAACAAAATAGGGTAGATATAAATGTAGTAACTGGAACCCAAAACCTCCAAGTCATCTAAACCCCAAGCAGAAGTGTGAAAATAATGAGGATAACAAATGAAGAAACAGTGCAAATTTCAAAGCCCGTAAGGAAAGAAAAGCACGAAACAAAAATAAGGCCAACAAAAATGCAAGAAAATTTTCATATACAAACAGAACTCGAAATCAGAAAGCTGCATAAAATATAACTAGAACCACTTATTATAAGAATCTGGATTAGGGAATATCACGGTTGTCAAAAATAATAATGGCATTAGTTATTTCCAAGCTGAGATAGAGGACGTTGTTCCTATTGAGGTTTCTTAGCCGTGCATGCTTGATATTATAAAGGTAGAATGAATGCTTTAAACTTCAGATTTATTTTCGTTCGATTAAGTATCAAAAACAGTAGCCAATTTTGTTAACCAATTATTAACTCTCCTACTTTCCCTGAACTTGTGAGCGTATATGAAATCAAGAGATGATAACAGCATTCTCCGCCACAGAAAAAATCTAAAACTGTAGGGTATGCTGGAGAACAATTCGTAGAAAGGATAATGTTTTTTATCACATTCTTCAAAATTACTCTCACTTGTTGGCTGATTTCAACAAATTTGCTCCATAACTTGGAACCACCTTTTCTATTGAGTGAGATCTGTTACTATTCCTAATAAGCTTAGAAAAAAAATCAGCAGCAAGATCAACCATTTCCTTTATGCTAATGACATCAACATCAAGCTCCAAATCATTTTCTTTTGCTCTATTGCCACCCCTAAGGATAAGGGGGCCTTGGTTTGCCCTTCATTGATATACTTCACAAACTTTCTAAAGCAAAAATCAGCTGGAAACTCTACAATATTCACTCCTCACTTTCAGACTAGTGATACTAAAGTCTATGGATCAATTAGGGCCTTTCCCAATTGTTGCAATTCATTATGCATTCAAACTGAGAAATATGATGGAGTTTAGGGTTGCTTTTAAAATGCAGCCTCCCTACTTTGGGATCTTTGAATGAATGATATCTCTTCTGAAAAAGTTTGGTCAGAATGTTCTAAATCGTTTATCTTTGATTTCTAAATTCATAGTTGGTGGCCAATGGACTCTTTCTTACTGCACAAATAATCATATTACTAATATGATTCAATACATCAATATTCAAACTGCAATATGACTAGTTTTTGGATATTTTTTTATCTGTCATAAACTGGTTTATTCTAAGATTTATCAATGTCTCCCCAAGGTTGTTTGATAGTAATATATGTGGTTCTGAGGGGTTTGCTATCAATTGTACTTAGCTTTGTTAAAAAAATTACAAAAAGGGAGCTATAAACTGTTGATGTTCTTATCAAAAGGAATTTAGGTTGATGATGCAAAATTTCTTTGCTCTCAATATAAAGAAAGTCACACGCACTTATTCTTTGATTGTGCATTATCTTTACACATTCTTAAGAGTACAATTTACTATATAAACTCGTTCCATCTTGGGGACACTATGTAATAGATTCTAAATCACTCGTACTACATATCATGTAAAATCAGCATGGAACTTTTCTTATTGGCTTTGCAGATCACTGCCTATTACTTTTGGTAGGAGAGAAACGATCGCATATTTAGAGATTAGATTTTGGACGTCAATATTATCATTGAAAAATAAGATTTGCAGTTATATTGAATAGAAGGAGAGAGCATTACAAGTTTGATTTGCTTGCCCACTTGAGGCTATTATACTTCTCTTAGGTTTCGTTTGGGATGGTTTTTTTACTGCTTCTTAAATCAGCTTTTGAGTACAAAAATTTTAACTTTTGTGCTAGAAAACTATTTTAAGAAGCAATAAGAAAGCCGTGCCAAGCGAAGCCTTAATTTGTAATGGGGCTCTGACTTAATATTCCTTGTTCTCTTTGATGGGTTTACTTATCTCTTGGCCTTTTTCGTTTTCATGCTTGTGGTTTAACTCAGATTAGTTATGAGATAAATTTTTGTGAAACCAACTTGGATTTAAGCGGTTTCATTCCAGAACTATCTGGTCTATTTTACTTCTCATCCATCGCAAAAATAGCTTGAAGGTCTTTGGCTTATGATCAGTTCTCCTGCCTTGTGGGGTGACTAATGGTTCATGAAATGACTAGTGGCTGATGAGGTTTTCTCTGTTTGTTTCTAAAAACAGATTTGTTGCTGGATCCCGGTTGCCTTTTGTTTTTGTTTGGGCAAACATTTAGTTATTTTGCAAGGAGAAATGATGAACTCTAACTTACAAGTGACTCTTTTTTGCTATCTGGTGGCCCTCTAATCAGCATATGAAAAGGTACTTGACCCTCTATGTCATCTTCGAAGACAATCCTCACTGAATCAATCCCTTCTTGTTGCTATTTTGTGGGTTTTATGAGCCCCGTTACTTTGTATTTATTTCTACTGTATTTTCTTACATTTTCATTCCTAATGGTATGGTTTTTTGTGGTCACTGATTGCAACTTCTACCAAACATTTTGACCGATTAATGAAAGATGGGCGTAAAAATGCAAAATTTATAGGTCATTACAGGTAAAAATGACAGCAACAGGCTGCCTTCCTTCCCTGATACCATAAAATAATAGGAAGCTTAAAACAGCGTTGGCCAAACAAATAAATAAAATATTATAGCATGGACTATTCATTACCCACCATTGAAGGAGACAAAATAAAGGTGTCGGCAAGATTTAATGGGATTCTACCATGAAGAATAGTACTAAGAAGAAGTGCAGGCCTTCAATGTTCACAGCACCTGAATGCAATTTATCTATAAATGCAAAACAGTGCGTTAATGCCATGGTCTACACAAAACCAACTTATAATGAAAGTTTCCAAATAGAAACTACCAAAACTCCAACGACAAAGAATAAGAAAAGAACTAGTTGCAGAAACGAAAACCACCAAAAAATAGACCTTGAACCTAAAGAAAGAAAAAATAATAGAAAATAGAATGGCAATATGAAAGATGATAGAATGCATAAACAAATTTCCTGGATGCCAAGAAAGCAAGAATATCTGGTGGAACAAAGAGGCTGGAAGCTCTTAGCAGCATCCAAAAATCAAACAATTGCAACTCCACGAATGTGGCTAAAACAAGAAGCACATAAGGAAATTTAAAAGACAACAAAAAATAAACAATCATATAAAATCAAAGACACATCTACGAAATTACTATTTTGCATATTTGTAGTAGGTATATTCACTGCAATATTCTTTTAGAATCGGTAGAAGACCTGTAGGTATGTCAAGAAAGGTAATCCGTTGAGATGAGGATGTTGCCGCACAAAAAATTGCAATCCAAAATGAGAGTTGTGGACCTGGAACATTCGCGTTGGAAGAGAGATATAGAGTTTAGCGTCCAAGCTTTGTATGAAGATCCATCACACAGACAGATAAGAGAGAGCTGCGAGAATCATAAGAGACCATAATTTTTACTTGAAAAATCCTGAAAAGTGAGAAAAAAATGGGGCTCTGCCCATTTGAAATGAATCTAAAACTGTTTGTTGATGCTTACAAATGATGCCCTTCCTAGGCAAAGGTGTTGGCTCAATGTAGGAAATAGAGAGCATATTATATGGTGGGAGTTGGAAGAAACTACTGATATGAGAGTTGTTTTCAAGAGAGTGTTGGCCTATTCCATTGGTTGGTAGGATCGTAGTCGGAGAAATAGAGGTTGGAGTGATTGTAGTCGGCTTGTGAAGGAGGTCGAAGGGACCATAGTCGACGGACGTCAGAGGAACCAAAATGGTCGGATGACAGGGTTGGAGGGACTGTAGTCAGTGTGTGATGGTAGTGTAAGGCACCATAATTAACCGGAGATTAAGGATGGAGGAACCATAATTGACGGGTGATGATGGTCAGAGGGACTATAGTAAAGGGACATTGGTGGTCGAAAGGAACATAGTTGGCTGGCAATGGTGGTCATATGAACCGTAGTTGACAGGCGATGGAGGTCGGAGGAATCGTACTTGGTGGGCGACAGAGTTCTGAGGGATTGTAGTCGAAAGGCGATGATAATCATAGGGACCATATGTGCGTGCAATGGAGGTCATTGGGATCTTACTCAACGGGTAACGGTGCTTGGTGGGATCATAAATGGCTGGTGATGGAGGTTTGAGGAACCGTAGTTGGTAGGCTACAGTGGTCGGAGGGACCGTAGTTGACGGGAAAACAAAGTCGTAGGGATTGTAGGTAGCGGGCAATAGGGGTCGGAGGGACTCAAGTTGGTGAGTGATAGAGGTTAAAGGGGCCATAGTTTACTGGTCATGGAGGTCGATGGGGCTGTAGTCAGTAGGCGACGAAGGTTGGAGTGACTATAGTCAGAGCACCATGGAGGCTAGAGGGATAGTATATGCAAGGTAATGAAGGTTTGATGGACCGTAGTCAGTTGGCAATGGAGGCCTGAGGGACCGTATAGTTAGTGGGCCATAAAGGTCAGATGGGTTATAGTCAGCTAGTGATGGAGGTTTGAGGGATAATAGTCAGCATGAGATGTTGGTTGATGTGATAGTAGTCACCAGGCGACGAAGATCAGAGTGGTTTATCGAGGGAAGCTGGGCGGTGGTCCAGTAAGGTTGAGGCATGACATCTATTGGCGATGGAGCGATAGTTTGATTGTGATTGGGTGGAAGTATGGCGGTAGTCGTGTGGCCGGGTGGTGGTCCAGTTGGTTGATCGAATATCTCCTACATTGGTGCATGGGTGGAGCTCTAAATCCTTAAAGCCTTAGAGATCTCTTCAATCTCCAACAAAAGATCTAAGCTTACGACGACACAATTCCCTTTTTCATGTTGGAAGTTGAAGGACTATTCATTTATTTTTGAGAGTGGCATGCCCCGTAAATATGGAGAAGATATAGAGAAAATCTTGGGAGCTCCTTCAGATAACCCATATTGATTTCCTTGATCATAGATAATTTGTGGTTATTTATATTATCAAATGATGTAAAAACTAAGCAATATTGGCATGTTGAATTTGCCTCATCGAGCCACTCGATTTGACTATAAGCATGTCATATTTGAATATTATTTGATCATATAATTTATTCTTATAAACTTTCCTTTATTTGGATCCATTTGGGCTAAAATTTGGTCCGATTTTGGTGTCATTAGGTTTGTCTCTTTGAGATGTTTAGTTTAAGTATAAGTTTGCTTAAATTAATGTTTAGATGGTCCTAAAATTAATTTCAGAAGTTTCAAACTTGGATATGGCTCAAAATTCGTGCGGAACCAAGAAGTTTTTTTGTCACATATTTATTGTCCCACTTTTTTGATATCATAGCCTGTGAAATCCAAAAATGTGTTTGAGAATTCTTGAAAGTTGCAATGAATCATAATTTTAGGAAAATTATGAGGCACAATCGTTTCCCGAACATTAACATGGATCTTCCATCGGGGTCACAAACTGGGTAAACTATCCTAGATTATAATTTGAGTGTTTTATGAAGCCAACCTATTTAATGGGGTGAAAAACGTCTAAACAATTTCACTGAAACTCTTAAAAGTTTTTCAATTTAACCATAAAGGCTCCATTAGGCTCAAAAAGTGCAAAATTCTATCCGAAATGTCAAAAAAAGGTTCAAGGATCCCAAAAACTTTTGATTTGAACCATCCAAGTGAAACATCAGGCCTGAATCACATAGGCAACCGACCCGACAAACAGGTCAACTAGCCCCCACTCTTTAGCAGCGGTGACCATAATTGTTTAGTAAGCTAACATGGGGTGCTCGTACCATTTACCTCATTTTTGTATTAGGTCATTAGGACATTTCCAGACTCCTCCTTGTTGATATGATTGCTGACAATTATCTAGTTATCAATCTTCTAGAACTCAATCTAGACCTCAATTTTGACTTTAATCTAGACTTCAGTTCAAATCTTAATCCAATTTTTAATCAAATCTCAATCTAGTCTTCAATCAAACCTCAATCCAGTTTTCAATCAAACTTCAATCTAGTCTTTAATAAAACTTCAACCTAGCCCCTCAATCAAACTTCAATGAAAGTTCAATTAATCTTCATTCCAGACTTCAATCCAAACCTCAATCAAACTTTAATTAATCTTCAATCCATACCTCAATCAAACTTTAATCAAACCTTAATCATATCCAATCAATCTCAATCATCAATTAGATTGGCATTGATGTAAATATTCAAACTAAATCAATCAATCCTAAAACTACATTTAAATTGTTGGCTCAAGAAAAATGACACGAATGCATGAATCCCACTTTGCAGCTGTAGGATTCCATTTTTCTTAAATCAGATTGTAGTTAACCAGATTTTTCCTAAGGTTAATGTTAGGGTTTAAATATCTAGAGTTCTTATTTTCTATAAGCGTAAGCACTCATAGTTAATTAACCCTCTTACTAAGTAAGAGAGAACTCTCGATTAAGGATGAATAAATTTTAGAGAAATTTAGTCTCAATAGTATGAGAAGTGGAGGTAAATCCGATCAAGATCTCATGGTTCTGTTGTCTCGGGTATACCATAAATTTTAGCCTACCAACACTAACAATCATTGACCGTAGTGTCTAGGAAATCTGATTAGCATGCATGGGTTGCCTCATCTTAGTGATCCCGAGTAGACTGAAGTGGTGAGATTTGGGTTTTAATTTTAGTTTGGGGTTTGGGGTATACATTTATTAGAATACCAATAAATTAATTTAGTTTGAGATTTATGATTTTGTTTAGAAGTAACCTAAGAGTTTGGATTAGAGCGGGTCTTATGGCTTCTTTAGGAAGTAGCCCAGATATTTAGATTTAGGTTGAGACTTATAACATTCGTAGAAAGTAGCCTAGGTATTTTGATTTGGAATGGGGTTTATTGCTCTATTTATGAGTTACTCAACGATGGTTCTTATAACCTAAATCTACAGCAAGGCTGCCCATAGGTTTTAATTGATTGGGTAGGACTTATGGCATCCCTTAGGAAGTAGCCTGAAAAAAAGCGGGTCTTACAACTTAATCCTTTTGATTAAGATAATCATAGGTTTAAATTTAATTATTTTGGGTTTTAGGGTTATTATAATTTATTTATTATTTTTCCTAAAACATGAGTCTTATGGCTTCACTTAGAAGTAGCCCGTTGGTGGGTCTTACAATCTGACCCTAAATGCTAGGATGCCCGAGTGAGGGGTCTAGGGTTTCTTTATCACCTAAATATTTGCCTCAGAGATCGGACTTATGACTTCTACTAGAAGTGGCCAAGGATTTTAATTGGGGGTTAAGAGTTAGGTCAAATTTTTACCTAAAACTTCCCCCTAAGGTCGAGCTTACGACTTTCCTACGGAAGTTGTCGGGTAGTGGGTCTTACAACCAAGTTCTTTTAAACAAGACTGCCCAAGAAGTTTGTTTTGAATTTGATTGTTTGGATAGACAGTAGTTGCTTGTATAATGTTTGGATTTTTTTTATGTACTTGTTTGAGCTGATTTAAATTTGTGATTTTGACACTTTAATGTTTTGACACTGGCATTTGTGTTTTCGTTGTTGTGTACTTGTAGTCTTTTTTCTACTGCAATAGTCCACTACCCTACCAGTTTTCTTAGCACTGTTGCTCTACTAGCTTTTTTATACATAGTATTTTTTTTTATTTTCAGTACTCTGTTCTACCTACAGTAGCTATTTTTTTTATTTTCTATCATTAATTTGATTGATTTATTATGCACTGATTCTTATTTTACTTATTTGCAGGTACGTGGTACTCGCAACAGTTCAAGAACCTCACAGATAATTGTAAGTGCTCGTGTAGGGATGATCTTGGAATGCTTACAGTGTGTCTTTGTTTAGAAGAGCTTCAATTTGTTGTAGGGAGTTTTGTATAAGATTTTGAGAACAAAGTACTTTTGACTTGAAAAGTTTGAGAGCTATTATGTTTGGAGAGTTTGAAAACTTTTTGTTATGTTGAAGAGTCTTAGTATGTTGACTTTAAAAGCTATATTGTTTGAGTAGAGTTATTGTTGGAGAGTTTGTGTATATATTATAATAGTGAAAATATTGTTTTTCTTTGCATCATGTCTACAAAGATGAAATTGCAAAGAAATTTTTATCATAAAAATGTGAGTTGTTCTTTCAACAATCTTTATATATATATATATATATATATATATATATATATATAATCATTGTGGATAATTTTAAACTTTTTAGCAAAGAGCGCAGATCTTTCAACTTCAAGCAGTAAGCGAGTATTTATCATTCTCAGGAAATATATTTTTAAGTCATTTTACTTTTGACATGTAAGAAAAATTTTCAAAGACTCGAGGAAGGGAAGTTGTCTAAATGTGAAAGAATTTTTCCCTTCATGTAATGTTTCCTTTCAAAAAAAAATTATATTAAAGTTCACATTGATGTTGTTCATCCATATTGCAGAACTTGCACTTAGGTAATAACATATGCTTAGATTCTTTAGACAATTTTGCGACTAAAGGTTGCCAAACGTCTTCTTGTATAAATAGATGTTACCTGAATAATTACAACTTCGATGTAAGGTCAAATCTATCAATCTCTATAGTAGATGTTTAATTAATTATCAAGTTGATTAACGAACAACTCAATATTATAATTCATCAATTAATTCAAGAGGTAAATTAAATGCTCTCCAAATTTCAAAAATTTTCTTAGAGATTCATGCTTTTTCCGAAATTTACTAAGTCCAAAATTTTCAAGAAAAGTTTAGTAGCCTCTCGACGTCACCTCACCACCGAGGAAGAAATTTTGGCAAATGAGGAAAAAATCTTGGCGGCATTTGCCAAAATTTCTTCCTACCCAGACCTAAGGTCAATAGCGTAGGGCCTTCAAATTTAAACCATCCCATCAGGATCTAATATCGATTGTGTGGGGTCTTCAAATTTTATTTCATCCCGCCCAGATCTAAGATCACAGCGCGGGTCTTTGATTTGAACATTCCTAACCGGACCTAAGGTCGACGATACAGGTCTTTGACACCTGTTTGAAAGAATTTTTTTATTATTATATCTCTCTCTCTCTCTCTTAAACATTATAATTATAATTATAATTATATTTGTGTATACACACATTATATATAAACAAAAGAGGAGTTTAATCGGGCGGGCTCAAGTAGTCGTCGAAGGAACTTAGTCGAATATTTCACAAAGAGCGTTAATTTCAATTCGGGGTAATCTGATATTAGAAGTGCTGTTGGATTTACACTAAATCCAACAAAAATGGGTTTTGTGCATGCATTAAATCCCGGCAATTGGTTGACTTGGGTCAACAATTTGGGTTGAACTAAGCCAATGAAAACGCACTTTTGACTCTCGAGCCTTCATCCTATTCGTAATGTCAAGCTCTTGCCACCTTATCTATTAATGTGGCAAGATTCTCTAAAATAACATCTCTCCAATCATTGGTTCACTTATAACTCCCTCAACAACCAATGATGTTCTTTCAAACTCTCTAGAACTTTCCCTTAGATCCCATCACTTATTCCATAAGTAAAAAGGCTGTTGGGATTGGCTTAGGTGCCAAGATCTAAGCACTCTATCAAATTGTTTCTCTTCTTTGAATACCATCTCTTCCTTTGAGAAAATGGTTAAACAAATTGATTATCTAGTTTCATAACAAGCTCCCTACTCCTCCATAGCCTTCGTTTGTCTTCTATAGTTCAAGAAAACTCCAAACCATTAAGAGAGAGAAGAAGAAAAGAGAAAGTATAATTCCAATCCATCTTCTAATACAGTGAAAATTAGTTCCTAGAACCTTCTAGCAAGATGAAGAGGGTCTTCCAAACTTTCCATAGAGTTCAAGATCTTAGAAATCCATCTACATGTTAGTAAAATATCACCGCTTAATGTTTTAAATTCAAATTGAAATTTTCACAATATCTCATTGCTTGGAGCCTCCAAATTTCAGAGGTTGAAAGTCTAGGGTTTCATAATCCTTTTTCAAATTTTATCAAATTTGGACGATTTGATAAAAATTATAAGCATTTGAACAATTAATTCAAATTTGAACTAAAACAACCTAGTCAATCTAAGCCATCCAATCAGCTGATCAAAGTCGTTATTCTTTTAGACGTTGATCCGACATATTTTAATGACTTTTCGCATTTAAACATGTGTCGTGACATGCACCAACACACATAATTGATGCAAATGATTGTGCTACCATTTTATTTGAATAAAAATGAATTAAAATATTTATTTAAATGCCTATATCTTACAAAAATTAGAAAAAATTTAAATTAACTCAAAATTGAGTGATCTTGGGATCATTGGAAAGGGCTTGAGACCAAATTTTTTTATAAAATATTTCTAAGGATTTTTTACCATAGATCTTGAGGAAATGAAAATTGAAGTTTTTCTTGTTTTCTAAATGTTCTCAAGATCCAATGGTCTAATCGAGCTCAATTTTTGGGAGTTATTTCTTGAGCATATTATTCAACTCCTGTAATTTTTTTTACTCATGGTGAGCTTTGGATTTTAGTGATTTGAATTTTCAAAGTCATGTGTTAATTTCAGACACATATCTTTGAAAATTCATAACTCTAAAAGTATTTAAAATTTTATTGCAAATTTTTTATTTAGTGTTTATATTTATAAAAGGTTTAGTTAACTACTAATTTCACATAAATACAATCAATAGAATTCTTAAAAAAAATTATCATCTGATGATTTTTTTTTAAAAACAAGTGATTCTTTGATGTTTCAAAATTCTCATATGATGATTTTTTTTATTCATGAACGTATGTTTCAAATTTCACTGCATTTGGAGATTACTTGGTTTGTCATTTAGTGAACCTAAGATTCTTGCACATAAATGACCCTAAAAATTTGTAACTAATTGCAGCAAACTAAATGGCATTGTACTCATCTTTGACTCTAGTATTTATATAAAATATAATAACTCTAAAAACCACTGTAATTAAAAAAGTCAATATTTGAGTCAAACTTAGTACACATATTGCATTAAACTTAAAAAAAAAAATTCATAACTAGTTATTGAAAAATTCAAAACTAGCAAACTCAAAGGCATTAAACTCATCCCTTGGTCTAATATTTTTTTTAAAAAAATTAAAAACTCTATAAATTACTGTAAGTAAAAAAGTCAGTTATATGGTCAAATTTAATTTCTATGCAAATGTTGCACTTCTTCCAAAAAAAAAAAAGAAAGAATAACCTCAACTTATAAAATCCATAACTAATTGTAGCAAAATCTAAATTGGACAAACTTAGAGGATTTGAACTTATAATTAAATTTAGTATTTATTAAAAATATTAAATTTCAAAAATTACTACAAATTTATAAGCAAAGAAACGGATCGCACATTAAATGCATTAAAATATTTAAAAAATGAAAAAGTAACAAATTATCAAAATTTAGATAAATAATCAACCTAATGAATTAAATTAGACAACAACATTAAAATAAATAACTAACACTCTGTTAATCAAGTTTTTTTATGTTGGACTGTCATGGGATACGGGGCTACGCTTCCCAGGAAAGACTTTGTCCTCATCCGCATAATGACAACTTCATGAATAAATTTGATAAAATATAAATATTAATTTATAATCTTAATAAATTAGTAATAATTAAACTAATTTATCACAAGATCATTAAATAAATACATAGACATTATAGCTTCTATATCCTTATGCTTAATTGATTCCTTTTAGAAGAGAAACTATGTATTAGATTCAAAGCAATAAGGACTAAAACATTTAATTAAAATGAAGGTCTCTATGCTATCCATCTTCCTTAATTTTGAAGGATTGGTAACATTACAAATATGAGCCTAGGAATTATTATTCAATGGCTTCAAATACTTAGAAGTTATTGAGCGCTATGTTTAGTAAAATCTAAAATTAATAATTATAATAAATAAAATCCTCTTTAAGATTAAATTTAAAATATATAAATCATTAAATACTTAAATTTAAACCACCCTTTAAAATCTTAAACAAATTAGCTCAATTTCAATAAATTTTAAACTAATAAAATCTATGGCTTATCCAAGCCAGATAGCCTTTATACACACAGTAAGATGGTTTGCTATGACAAACAACTCTAGCCTAATCTTGGCCTATGAACTGATTATGTATGCTTGAAGTGCCTTGTTATGGGCTCCTAAAATTCGGCCCCGGCCTCCGCCCACACTATTTGCTTTTTCTTTGACAAGGGAGTTTTAACGAATTTAAGTTCAGGGGTAAATTTTGGAAGGCAGATGAGTTTGTAGATAAGACACTACCCAAAGATTTTGCCCTCATTTTGTGAGGACTTTATGATATGAGTTCTAGTTTCCTATTGGCGCAAGTCCTTATAGTTAATTACCCCTCTCGATCACGAGAGAGAACTTTCGATTAAGGCTAGTCGTAAATCAAATATGTAGAAATACGTGTTATCTGCGTATAGTAGCAGCACGAGTTAAGAATTTGGAAATTGGAAGGGTTTAGATGTTGGAAGTTTAAAGTTTGATATTAAGATAGAAATTCTTACCACCTTGCACTTAAAGCGGATGGTGGGGGAATGGGTGATGGACCTGATCAAGATCTCATGGTTCCGTCATCCCGGGCCATCGTGGTCCCTTGTCTACTTAGTCAGAGGAGATAGTTGACCCAACCTGATAGAAGGATCCTTATCGTCAACCATGGGTTGCTTCGTCCAAGGGTACCTCATAGACCTGGGGTGAGTTTTTGTCGAAGGGGACAAATCTAAATCCACCTTAGCTAATAGAGGGCTTCATGCCCTATTAATTATATCCTATTGATTTATATCTTAAGGATTTGAAAACACTAAGGAACGTATTGGCTCTAGCTATAACCGATATTTTATGGTGCCATTTGGCAGCAAAATCACTCGGTTTAGAGGGCCCCGAGTCATAACAGTTTATCATGCGATGCCATTTGGTGGCAAAATTGTCGGTGAGAGGACACGTACCATGTCCTTATTGGCAGGAGATTGGTTGAGAATAGATCCTAGTGATATTTTTTACTAGGCATTAGCTCTTTGTGAGTTGAAGTAAATTTTAATTTGTCCACCTCAGTAAACTGTTGTGGAGGGTGGATAGATTTTACTTTAAGTGTTTGATAGTGTTGTTTCAATTTTAAATATTTGAATTTTAAATTTTGAGATGTTTAGATTTTAGGGTATTTGAATGATATTTGAAAATATTTGTGAACCCCTTCGGTTAAGATTTTCGTTCAACACGACCATCATCGGGGTGACTTTGAGGTCATTTTCAGTTGTGGATGAACCTTATCAACTTTGTCGAGCGGTCGACAGAAGATCGAGTTTCATAGGCTTTATACCTTTATTTGTGAATTTTTTTGACGGCCTTGAAGATCTAATATGAATATATAAAATAAATATCCTAGTAGGCCTCATGATCGTATATTTATTTAATGGTTCGAGTCGTGTCAACTTCTACCTACTTGCATAGAAGGATCGGGCACGAACTTAGGTTTATTTACTCACACGCGCAACATTCCTGAACATCACGTGTGCTCCTACAACATGCTTGTTGGGGCTCATGCGGGTGTTTGGGGGGCGTTTTATAGTTATTTGATGAGCCTTGTCGACTCCTATTTAACTGCTTAGAAGGATCTGGTTTGAATTTATTGACCCACACATCTTCCCTAAACATCACGTGTGTTCCTACAACACACTTGTTGACCTCATTATTTGAGGTCAATTTCCCCGGATTCAATTCTAGCACCTAGGTCTTCATAGCCTAGTGTAGATGTCGCACCTGCAGGATTTCCCTTAGGTGGACACCTAATGACGTAGCATCGACTCGAACCTATCACTCAACTTGAATCAAAATCAATTCAATCCAATTTTAATTCAACTCCAAACGAACTCAAATCAAGCCCTCTTTATGATTCGTCGATGTTAATCGACTCAATTTAATATAATCTAATTCGATTTTGATCAAATTGATATATCATTGGACTTAAAACAACTCACCAATCAAATCAAAATCAAATCAAATTAACTCAAATTGAATTTGATTTCAATGGCTCTGATTAACTCGTTTTGACTCGTCACAAGTATATATATAATAATAATTGATACGTCGTCAAAAATTATCTTAATCGGGCACGAATCTCGATTTAAAATCAAGTTTAGAAACTTCAAAAATTAATTCGGAGACCATCCGAACTCCGATTTCAGCAAACCTACAGTCGAACTGAGCGTCTCAGGAATACAAACCCAACGACACCAAGATCAACCCAATCCGAGCACAAATGAGTCCGAATCAAGGGCTCAAAGCGCTGTTGGAAGGTTCAAACCGCAATTTGAGTGACCAAACGGTCTCCGATTTTGACAAGCTTATACTCGAATCGAACGGCTCGACGAGATAAATCCAATGAGCCCAAGATCAAAAATATCGAAATCATTAAGGCCTTCAAATGTCAATCGAACGGTCCACGGTCAAAGGGTTCAGCAACAACCCATAACCACCCACTCTCCCTCTCCCTCAACCCATAACCACTCACTCTCACTCTCCCTCAACCCAAAAAATGTCCAAGCCTCCCTCCTCTCATAGATGACATGTCCAAGCCTCCCTACTCCCTGGTGATGAACCTAAAGCCGAAGCCACTACCTCCTCTCGACGAGCAGCAGTAGTCGCACGTCGTCGCCTCTTCTGCCTTAGCCGACGCATAAAAGACATCCTAATCTTGGGTTATTTCTTCTACATCCTTTCCATCTTCTTCTTCTCTCATTCTTGTTTGATGTCTTATTGTTGCAACTTTGAAATTTGGATTGTATGAAAGTTCTTTTAATTGTTTCTTTTTGTACAAGGATGAGAAATATATCAAAAGAATTTCTTGAAATCATGGTTTTCTTTTCTATCTTGATGTTTTCATGGGTTATTTAGATTATTACATTAATCTAAAAAAAAAAAAAAACTCAGCAATTAACTATAAAGAAACTCTAAAATCAGCAGCATATTTCTTCTTCTTCTTTTTTGAAATTAAAGAATCAGTTGTAGTTTTGTTTGATCTATTGTTTGTTTTATGTTTCTTTCTTTAGCATATATGGATTCAATGAAAGATTGTATGATTTATATCGAAAGGCTTCTTGACTTGTTGGAAAGAAATTGAGTTGTTACTGTTTTCCTTTCTTATCTCAAATTTAATTTGGTATAATTATTGATTCATAATCAATGAGTAAGTTGGGAGCTTATAGTTGCATGTTCGATTCAATTTGAAGCCTAGTGTTTCTTTCTTTGCATTTGCATCAAGAGTGGTTTCTTATCTTGATTCAGTAAAGATGAAAATGTTGAAGAGCATAATTGTGCTTTGTGATTCAAATTATAAATGTATGATCTTTGAATGGAGAAAAAGTGTGGTTTTAGAAAGGTAAAGTGTTTTGATAAGTGTATGTGTATTAAAAATGTTTTGTATAAGAAAGGTAAAAGCAGAGTGTTTTGGAAAACTTAGGCGTTGGAAAGAAAATGTGTTTGGAAAGTATATATATTTAAAGGTGAAATGCTTTAAAAAGAGAATTATGCTTTTTTTTTTAAGATAAATTGTTTGATAATTTTTTTTTATTTGTTAAGAAGTTAAGTGTATATGTATTGAAAACAAAATGTGTAAAGGTGGAGATGTAGTGGAACTTGTGTATTTTTGGAAGGTGGTGAAGTGGAATTTGTGTGTTTTGGAAAGGGTGATGTGGCAAACTTATATGTAAAGGTAGAGATTTAGTTTAATTTGTGTATGATTTGAAAGAGAATATTGTAATGATTTGAAAGGAAAAGTGTGTGTGTGTTGAAAAATGAATAAAGTGTGTGATATTGGAAAAGCAAAAAAAAAATGTATATCTTGAAAAAGAAAGTGTATGAGTTTTGAAAAGGTAAAAGTGGAATTTGTGTTATTTGGAAAGATGAAAGGTTTATGTTTTGAAAAGTAAAATTTGTGTGTTGAAAGGTATTTTAAATATTGAAGTGTATAATAATGTTTTGAAAAGGAAGAGCGTAGAGTATGATTTATTTTTTTGGAAATGGTGAAATGTGTAAGTGTAAGAGGTAAAATTTTTGTTTTATGAAATTGTGTAAGCTAGGGAGAGTGGAAGTGAATGTTAGAAAAATATAAAGTAAATTGTCGAAAGTAAAAGGATTTCAAAAGTAGAATCAATAGAACTGGTGTTCAAGCCCGAAGAAAGGTACGTCTTTTATTTTCAGTAAATTTCTATTACTTAATTATTAAATATTAAACGTGTTTTCTAATCCCTGTTTTTCCTGTTTTATTTGCATAAACTGCGAGGAATGGTACCGGTCGAGGGAACAAAAGGACAAGGAGCTAATGACATCAGTCGCCTCTATCCAACCGGGTAGAGGTGCTACGGGCGAAACCACCGGGTCGTAACCCCCGGTGACTGTAAGTATTTTTAAACCTAGAAAACCTTTAGGGGCCCCTTGATGTGGTGTGCGTAAACCCTTCCCTTTTAGGTCCCTGTAGTAACTTCAATTTTATTAGGTTTACTTTTATTTGCTTTTAGATCCTTAAACCCCTTTTACACACGCTCAAAGTCCTAAGGGTTAGTAATAACAAAAATTTCACCCTATACAACAGTAGTGACACTTAAGGACAAAAATTAAGGACTGAGTCTTAGAAAACTTAGACTTAGGATGCATGCACACTTTAGAATAGAAACTTATAACATAGAAAATTTAGTGACACCTCACCTTAGAATTAGTGAATTTTTTTAAATTAAAATTCAATCAATTAGAAAACTTTAGCCAATAATTGATCTAAGACATATCAAAACCACATAACCTATTGCATACACTTAGATTTGTTTGTTAGGACAACCGACTCTAGTTTTAGGTTAGACCGGTATTTATTTCCTTACTGCACTGTGACGGGCTTTTTCTCGAGTTTTATTTCATGCTGGTTGTGAAATGTTGGTGTGTTTGTTTATTTTTACTGCACTCTGTGTTGTGATTTGATTAACGATTAGATTACCCATAGGTTAGGAGCGATCTGGATTGTTAATATGATTTTATGCAGGTGGCCACACTCATGCAGGGCAGAAAAAGGGGGCTAATTAATTAATAATAAATAAATGCTACAGGTGCTTCAGCTGCTTAGCCCCCAAATGAAGAAGAGTGTGGCTAAGTGTGGCTTAATAATTTAAATTCAATTGCATATATATATATAACTGCGTGGTATGATTTTTATTATAAATTGCTTGGGATAACCCTGCAGGTGGACTAGATTTTTCTTCCCTTTCTGTGAAATGAAATGTAATGTAAATATAATATATCAAGAGTCAATAAATGTGAAAGTGATTTTTTTTGAAAATGGGATATTTCATCCAATTTGGAATCTAAAGAAAGGAGAATATACCTTAAAGGATTATTCTCTTTTATTTGGAAATCCAAATTAGGATGATTCATTATCCAAATAGAAAAGAAAATACCCCTCTTAGGGATGAGTTTCTTTTCATTTGGATATCCAGAACCCGGTAAACCCTAGAAGCTCGTAGAAGAAGAAAAGGCAGAACGAGAAGATTGAAGAAAGAAGATGAAGAAATAAAGAGTCAAGGAATAGTATATCCCAGTTTAAAAAAATCACTTGCATCATTCTTAGGATTAGAATCCGGGTTTGTTGGCAGTGGTGCCCGACCACTTTATTTTTCTGCAAATTCTGGGTGTAATATGGACATTGGACATTGGACATTATATTTGGATTATTAAAATTGATTGTTTACATTGTTTGTGCAGTAAAATTTTTTTAGGACTTTGCATGCCGTATTTTGTTTTAACCTGGATTTGAATCGGAGAGATTTTTTCTGTAAGGGTACGCTTAAAAGTCTTCTACTTGTAATTTTAAATAAAAATTTTTAGGCTCACATAAGCATATTAATACTTTCTCTTCCTTGTTAGGCACCTCCCCGCCTGCGGGTTCTGGCAGACCACTTGACCTATGAGGGTGCAGTTCTGTCAAGGGGAAGTTGTGCAATCTCTAGGGAAAACCTATTTTCTAAGCCTAAGTTTTAAACTGCTTCATATTCATTTTATGCATTCGAGTCAATTAGCATGCATTGCATTAGATACAAATTAAAAAAGAGTCTAAAATATTAATTGCATTCCTAGACATTTTTCACCCTACATAAGTTGAGGGGCTAATTAGGAACTGTCTTAGATGTCGGCCCCCAATTCCTTAAAACTTAAACAACATCCCTACCCATCTTTCATATGAGACTGGATACATGGTTTTAAAGCGCCTAGGTGGTTAGCTGGCTCCCCAATCCAGGCCGGGGTAAGTCCAGATTTGCACTTCATTAATTAGGTTCGATTCGCTACTTTGTAGTACCCAAATTAGATTTAGGTTCTGAGGCAGATTCTTTTTAGATCTTAAGTCCTCGCCCTCCGGGAATATAAATCCTAACTTTCTAATAAAATGTCAACTTAAACATAAAATTTTCTTTTAAAATGTAAAGCCCAACATAGGATAGACTGAGGTTGTCTCTGAGCTTCTCAGAATCCGACACCTCCTACTTTTCCTCCATTGACTCGCTAATAAATGTTCAACATTGAGCTTTCACCTTGGAAAATTCCTACTTCTACTTCTTGTCTTTTACTTTGTAGTCAAAGAGTATGAAATCACTGCTTTAATCGAGAGTTTTCTTAGGAGCATTCCTCTTAGGATGTAATTAACTATAGGAGCTTGCTCCTATAGGGATTTGAGAACCCAGACTAAAATAAACCTTGTTTTATTCGTATAAAACAAGGGAAGAATCTTTGGGAACGTAGATATTTTTAAAACTTTATTTTCAATTTTGAATAGACTTGTAGAATGTTATTATTATCTTTTCAGATAATATAATATTATACTTGTTATATTCAACTTTAGAAATAATGAATTTTATAAAACTCATTCTCGCTTTTGGATATCTTGAAGAATATTATGTTCATCTTTTAAGATGATATAATATTCTTCTTTCCATATCTAAATAAAAGAATGAATAAAATTTTTCAAAAAAAAAAAAAAACCGTATTTCTATCTTTAAACATATTCTATAGAATTTCATGTTCATCTTTTAAGATGATATGTTATTCTTTGAACTGTTTGATTATAGAAATATCAATTTTCAAAACCCTATTTTGATATTGAATCCATTGTAGAATATTGTGTCAGTCTCTCGAGATTGTACTTTATTCTCAATGTAGTATTCGATTACAAAATAGGAGAAAATCAAATCTGCGTGGTGACACAATTTTTTTCCCACCAAGGTTTTTTTGGCGACTCTGCTGGGGATCAATCCTCTCTCCATCTTTAGCAGTGTTTTATACCCTTTAATCGGTAGTATACTTATGCTCGTCATAGGTAGAAACTACTTTTCTTCCGCCGGCTCTTTTATTCATTTCATTCTTGGATAATTTGGCCGGTATCTAAAAAATTTTTAAAGGTCTTATTTTGGACCCCGTTAGAAAACTAATGGGAAGCTCCTTTATACGACCTTTTTGTAAAGTAAATCCCTGTGCTAATTCGAATGTTGTAGTTACATTTTTTTTGTAGCTTGATGTTTGAGTTAGCACCGGGTCCAAAATTAATTTGCCCAATCTTTAGTAATATGTACAGTTACTTTTTTTAGTAACTTAATGTATTATTTGGATTGGGTCCAAAAAATTTTAAGTCTTGAAAAATTTTAAACTTTTTTGTCCTATCCATCATGTTGCAGTTATATATTTTTATAACTCAACACGTAGTAAGATAAATCTCAAGAAAATTTGATCTTTTAAATCAATGTTTTCTCCTTATCTAAAACAACATATTATAGTTATATATTTTTATAGCTTAATATGTGTGGTAAGATAAGGAATAAAAGCTCAACCTTCAAATCAAAACTTTTTGCTTGTCCTAATAACATATTGTAGTTACATGTCCTTTGTAGCTTGATATGTTTCCTAGGACAGGATCCAGAATCTGATATATGCAAGATTTTCAAGATTAATTTCGATTTACATTGAGAAAAGTTTGAAAGTTCAAATACAAGTCAAGCTTATAAAAATAATTTTGCTAGGGAAAATAGTAGGTTGATTTCTTTAAAAAAAAAATGTACCTCTATCTTTCTTAAATTATAATTAAAACTTCATTGTGGTTGACTCCTCTAAACACTTAAAGAATAAGACCAATGGTTATCAATGCTAAAAAGAAAAGTATGTTCCCTCCCTCCCTCCACTTGAGTGGATTAACGCTTTAGATGAAGATATATTTAATCTTATTTCCTTTTGGAACCTTAAAGCATAAAAGTTTAGCTAATTTTGCTAAGTTCCTAGCAATCGCTGAATTAAATTCAAATATATTTTCAAATTTTCTATTCAACCATATTATGATTTTTCTAATCTTAGGAATGTATAAATATTGGTTGATATATTGAAGTTTGAAAATCCTTCTAAATTCCCTCACCTTTAAACCTTCTTGTAGGTTAAAGTTTAATATGCCTATAAATCCTATTCCCTAAGAGTACTACATGGATACGACGATTTGTCCTCTGCCATGTGATTTAACTCTGATAAAAAATGGATCTTAAGGCATACAATGAAGATAAATAGACAAGTTATATAAAAGCTTTTGTTCATCATATGTAATTTTCTCTTATGGTAATATTATTAAATCAAATATTAGCTAAGTTTACTCTTGGCTTCATTACTCCATTTGAGAAAACTCATGAGCAATTCTTGTTAAGATTGATCATCTTAAATTTCTCTTTCAATCAAAGACTTGGGATAATTCAAGGTTCCTTATTAAGGCTAACCCATGATATGATAAACATTTCTTTGTCATGTGGCTTTTCCTTAAAATTAATTGACACACCTTGAATTGATACTGAGTCAGGTGATTTTAAAACATCTTTAATAGTTTTTCCTCTTCAATAGTGATAAAAAATTATCATATTTGGGTTCACCCATTATGATATCAATATGTATCTTCTTTTGAATTAAGATTTATGTCAAATTAAAATTGGAGGAAAGGAAAGTTTTGTTCACCTTATTATTATACATCTCATAAGCATCTTACGAGTTGATGAACTTATATTATAATTATCTCTACTAAGTTGTCTATTCATACTATAAGGATCAGGTCCAATTTGTAAATCAATCTTCCTTGTATAAGAGTGTTATTTTTTTTTAACTCTTATACTTGGAAGATGATTTTACAACTGAAATAATCTTTTCAAGATTTAAATAAAGGAAGCCTCTTAAAAAAAAAAAAAGTGAAGAAGGAAAAGAAAAGAAAAGAAAAAAAGAGACACATTCATTAAATGTGTTGCGAAAAAAAAAAGTGGCTTCCCTTTCTAAATCTTAAATATCAAAGGACCTATTTATCCTTTAGTATTTTTAACACTTGATTTTTGAGAATTCAAAATTTTTGTTCATCATCAAGCATTGATGTTCTATTAGATGTAAAATATAAATATCATCTACAAGATTTGGAAATATTGAATTTCTACCTCTAATTTGATTCTCTTTTGATATAATTCTTAATTTAATGAAAATATGAAGAAGGAAATCCCAGTTTTGCTTGTAGGGAGCTTTGATCTGGGTTAACAAAATCTAAATCTCGAGACCTCTCTAGTTAGCAAACTTGAGTAGGTCAGTTCAGATTTTCAAATCATTATCAATAAAAATTAAATAGATGATCAATCTAACTAGAATTATAATGGTGCTGATTGTGCATTATTAGGTTTCACGTATCTAACCTAATTGAGATGCATAAACAAACCATTATCCAAATATCTTCAACTCTCTTTTGAGTATCTTCCAATTTGAATGAGATTCTAGATAGAGTCCTGATGCTAGATGATCTACAGTGATATTTATAGATATAAAAATCACTTTCTTTGGATTCAAATTTTTGAAACTAAACTAAGGGACACCCCTTAGTTGGTTCTGAGATAATTATCTAATGTTCTCATTCACTATTGAGTAGATATCATACAAATATAAATCTATTATTGACTGAACTAGGATGTTAGAACATGAGGGGTTCTATCCTTAGTAATGTCAATGATACCTTTGTTTGAATCTTGTCAAACTTCAAAACAAAATCAAGATAACAATTTGACTAAGTCCATAATTGACTAATCTTGGATGTTAGAATTTGAGGGATTCTATTCCTGATAAAGTCTATGGTAATTTCGTCAAAAAGATATGAAATTCAATTCACGGTATATCTTTATCATAAACTAGATTCGGTTGTTAGAGCCTAAAAAACTCTATCCCCATTTCTTTTCATAGCATTGAAATTTAAAATATTTTAAAACTACAATTTTTCTTTGAAGGAAGTTGTTAAGTTTTAACTTTTGATTGAAATCGTTCTGGTCATATTCAAACTATTTAATTTAGAGGGAGTCAACCTATTCTTCATTGAGTTTTTGAATCTTTTCCCATGTCTTTTTCATTGGGTTAAGATGATTAAAACCTAAACGATCACAGTCAAATACTATAAGAAAATTATGAAATGAAAAATAAAACTTTTACTTTTTGATGAAAATCAAACTTTTCTCAATCATTATGAGAATTTGATATTCCTTAGTCCTTTCACTATAAAGGATGCTCAAATATTCTCCTTGTTCTATAATAACTCATGCAAAAGTTAAAATTTTCTAAGGAAATTTTTATCATGTTGCATTTAGTTCTCTTAGAACATATAAACGAAGACTCTAGAAAATTCATATTATTTTTTTCGAGTTAATCGAAACAAATTTAATCATAGAATCAATCTTCAATCAAAATATTACATTTCTCCTTTGGTAGTCGAGATGCTTTGATAAGTCTTTACTTATCAAAGATGATCAAACTACTCTCTTTTTGTTTTCCTCACATATGATGATCCAATATAAAAAACAAAATCCCTAGTGGAATATTTGTATGTTATAAGGATCATCTATATTAAAAAAAGGAACAAAGTTTTCAATTCAATGAATTTCAAAATTTTTATTCTTCCAAAAGTTTTTCTTTCCCTTTTAGAAAATGACATATACAAATGTTATAATCTCTAATAGAATATTTGTAATTTTTTAATGTCATTTGTGATGAAAGGGAAATGATCAATTGCTTTAAAGAAATCAACTATGCATCTAAATTCTAAATTCTGGCTTAAGTCCGCTCTTACGGCAGCCATCCTGTTTAAATCTGTCTCTAGGTATAAGTCCTCCTACGGCATCCTATTGACATCTTTGAAGTTAGGAGTAAGCATCCCTAGTGGCATCCTAATCTTCATTCCGAGGAGAAGTATAAGCATCCATAGTGGCATCTTCTCTTCATTAAATGTTAAATCTTAAATCCGTCTTTAGGTATAAGTCCTCCTACGGCATCCTATTGACATCTTTGGAGTTAGGAGTAAGCATCCCTAGTGGCATCCTAATCTTCATTCCGAGGAGAAGTATAAGCATCCCTAGCGGCATCTTCTCTTCATTAAATGTTAAATCTTAAATCCGTCTTTAGGTATAAGTCCTCCTACGGCATCCTATTGACATCTTTGGAGTTAGGAGTAAGTATCCCTAGTGGCATCCTAATTTTCATTCTGAGGAGAAGTATAAGCATCCCTAGCGGCATCTTCTCTTCATTAAATGTTAAATCTTAAATCCGTCTTTAGGTATAAGTCCTCCTACGGCATCCTATTGACATCTTTTGAGTTAGGAGTAAGCATCCCTAGTGGCATCCTAATCTTCATTCCTAGGAGAAGTATAAGCATCCCTAGCGGCATCTTCTCTTCATAAAATGTTAAATCTTAAATCCATCTTTAGGTATAAGTCCTCCTGCGGCATCCTATTGACATCTTTGGAGTTAGGAGTAAGCATCCCTAGTGGCATCCTAATCTTCATTCCGAGGAGAAGTATAACCATCCCTAGCGGCATCTTCTCTTCATTAAATGTTAAATCTTAAATCCGTCTTTAGGTATAAGTCCTCCTACGGCTTCCTATTGGCATCTTTGGAGTTAGGAATAAGCATCCCTAGTGGCATCCTAATCTTCGTCCCGAGGAGAAGTATAAGCATCCCCAGCGGCATCTTCTCTTCATTCTATTGATACTCTTGAAGTTAGTCTTGATTTAAAAAATGTTTCAATCATATCAAAGTCAAATTTAAAATTCCTATTCGTGCCAAACCTCATTCAACTTTTCAATATCTTGGCTTTATTAAATAATACTAATTTCATTAGTTATTATTTGCTAAAGCCATCAATGCCAACATCAACTTCAAAATCATTGAATCAACTCAAAACTCTATCAACTTTTATCTAGATTTTCTATCAATTCTCAAAATCCCTTCAACACATATACTCAGATGCTAAACTTCAACTCTGGATCTAGTTGACCGTTTCGGTCAACGCCAATACGCAAGATAAACTTTGGCAAGTTTATCATGCCTATTGGGGGTCCATTTGTTGACCTCATTTTTTGAGGTCAATTTCCCCGGATTCAATTCTAGCACCTAGGTCTTCATAGCCTAGTGTAGATGTCGCACCTGCAGGATTTCCCTTAGGTGGACACCTAATGACGTAGCATCGACTCGAACCTATCACTCAACTTGAATCAAAATAAATTCAATCCAATTTTAATTCAACTCCAAACGAACTCAAATCAAACCCTCTTTATGATTCGTCGATGTTAATCGACTCAATTTAATATAATCTAATTCGATTTTGATCAAATTGATATATCATTGGACTTAAAACAACTCACCAATCAAATCAAAATCAAATCAAATTAACTCAAATTGAATTCGATTTCAATGGCTCTGATTAACCCGTTTTGACTCGTCACAAGTATATATATAATAATAATTGATACGTCATCAAAAATTATCTTAATCGGGCACGAATCTCGATGCAAAATCAAGTTTGGAAACTTCAAAAATTAATTCAGAGACCATCCAAACTACGATTTCAGCAAACCTACAATCGAACTGAGCGTCTCAGGAATACAAACCCAACGACACCAAGATCAACCCAATCCGAGCCCAAATGAGTCCGAATCAAGGGCTCAAAGCGCTATTGGAAGGTTCAAACCGCAATTTGAGTGACCAAACGGTCTCCGATTTTGACGAGCTTATACTCGAATAGAACGGCTCGACGAGACGAATCCAATGATCCCAAGATCACCAAATTCCAAAATCATTAAGGCCTTCAAATGTCAACCGAACAGGGCACGGTCAAAGGGTTCAGCAACAACCCATAACCACCCACTCTCCCTCTCCCTCAACCCATAACCACCCACTCTCACTCTCCCTCAACCCAAAAAACGTCCAAGCCTCCCTCCTCTCATAGATGACATGTCCAAGCCTCCCTACTCCCTGGTGATGAACCTAAAGCCGAAGCCACTACCTCCTCTCGACGAGCAGCAGTAGTCGCACGTCGTCGCCTCTTCTGCCTTAGCCGACGCATAAAAGACATCCTAATCTTGGGTAATTTCTTCTACATCCTTTCCATATTCTTCTTCTCTCATTCTTGTTTGATGTCTTCTTGTTGCAACTTTGAAATTTGGATTGTATGAAAGTTCTTTTAATTGTTTCATTTTGTACAAGGATGAGAAATATATCAAAAGAATTTCTTGAAATCATGGTTTTCTTTTCTATCTTGATGTTTTCATGGGTTTTTTAGATTATTACATTAATCTGAAAAAAAAAAAAAAAAAAAACTCAGCAATTAACTATAAAGAAACTCTAAAATCAGCAGCATATTTCTTCTTCTTTTTTTTTGAAATTAAAGAATCAGTTGTAGTTTTGTTTGATCTATTGTTTGTTTTATGTTTCTTTCTTTAGCATATATGGATTCAATGAAAGATTGTATGATTTATATCGAAAGGCTTCTTGACTTGTTGGAAAGAAATTGAGTTGTTATTGTTTTCCTTTCTTATCTCAAATTTAATTTGGTATAATTATTGATTCGTAATCAATGAGTAAGTTGGGAGCTTATAGTTGCATGTTCGATTCAATTTGAAGCCTAGTGTTTCTTTCTTTGCATTTGCATCAAGAGTGGTTTCTTATCTTGATTCAGTAAAGATGAAAATGTTGAAGAGCATAATTGTGCTTTGTGATTCAAATTATAAATGTATGATCTTTGAATGGAGAAAAAGTGTGGTTTTAGAAAGGTAAAGTGTTTTGATAAGTGTATGTGTATTAAAAATGTTTTGTATAAGAAAGGTAAAAGCAGAGTGTTTTGGAAAACTTAGGCGTTGGAAAGAAAATGTGTTTGGAAAGTGTATATATTTAAAGGTGAAATGCTTTAAAAAGAGAATTGTGCTTTTTTTTTTTAAGATAAATTGTTTGATAATTTTTTTTTTATTTGTTAAGAAGTTAAGTGTATATGTATTGAAAACAAAATGTGTAAAGGTGGAGATGTAGTGGAACTTGTGTATTTTTGGAAGGTGGTGAAGTGGAATTTGTGTGTTTTGGAAAGGGTGATGTGGCAAACTTATATGTAAAGGTAGAGATTTAGTTGAATTTGTGTATGATTTGAAAGAGAATATTGTAATGATTTGAAAGGAAAAGTGTGTGTGTGTTGAAAAATGAATAAAATGTGTAATATTGGAAAAGCAAAAAAAAAATGTATATCTTGAAAAAGAAAGTGTATGAGTTTTGAAAAGGTAAAAGTGGAATTTGTGTGATTTGGAAAGATGAAAGGTTTATGTTTTGAAAAGTAAAGTTTGTGTGTTGAAAGGTATTTTAAATATTGAAGTGTATAATAATGTTTTGAAAAGGAAGAGCGTAGAGTATGATTTATTTTTTTGGAAATGGTGAAATGTGTAAGTGTAAGAGGTAAAATTTTTGTTTTATGAAATTGTGTAAGTTAGGGAGAGTGGAAGTGAATGTTAGAAAAATATAAAGTAAATTGTCGAAAGTAAAAGGATTTCAAAAGTAGAATCAATAGAACTGGTGTTCAAGCCCGAAGAAAGGTACGTCTTTTATTTTCAGTAAATTTCTATTACTTAATTATTAAATATTAAACGTGTTTTCTAATCCCTGTTTTTCCTTGTTTTTCCTGTTTTATTTGCATAAACTGCGAGGAATGGTACTGGTCGAGGAAACAAAAGGACAAGGAGCTAATGACGTCAGTCGCCTCTATCCAACCGGGTAGAGGTGCTACGGGCGAAACCATCCGGGTCGTAGCCCCCGGTGACTGTAAGTATTTCTAAACTTAGAAAACCTTTAGGGGCCCCTTGATGTGGTGTGCGTAAACCCTTCCCTTTTAGGTCCCTGTAGTAACTTCAATTTTATTAGGTTTACTTTTATTTGCTTTTAGATCCTTAAACCCATTTTACGCACGCTCAAAGTCCTAAGGGTTAGTAATAACAAAAATTTCACCCTATACAATAGTAGTGACACTTAAGGACAAAAATTAAGGACTGAGTCTTAGAAAACTTAAACTTAGGATGCATGCACACTTTAGGATAGAAACTTATAACATAGAAAATTTAGTGACACCTCACCTTAGAATTAGTGAATATTTTTAAATTAAAATTCAATCAATTAGAAAACTTTAGCCAATAATTGACCTAGGACATATCAAAACCACATAACCTATTGCATACACTTAGATTTGTTTGTTAGGACAACCGACTCTAGTTTTAGGTTAGGCCGGTATTTATTTCCTTACTGCATTGTGACGGGCTTTTTCTCGAGTTTTATTGCATGCTGGTTGTGAAATGTTGGTGTGTTTGTTTATTTTTACTGCACTCTGTGTTGTGATTTGATTAACGATTAGATTACCCATAGGTTAGGAGCGATCTGGATTGTTAATATGATTTTCAGCAGGTGGCCACACTCATGCAGGGCAGAAAAAGGGGGCTAATTAATTAATAATAAATAAATGCTACAGGTGCTTCAGCTGCTTAGCCCCCAAATGAAGAAGAGTGTGGCTAAGTGTGGCTTAATAATTTAAATTCAATTGCATATATATATAACTGTGTGGGATGATTTTTATTATAAATTGGTTAGGATAACCCTGCAGGTGGACTAGATTTTTCTTCCCTTTCTGTGAAATGAAATATAATGTAAATATAATATATCTAGAGTCAATAAATATGAAAGTGATTTTTTTTTGAAAATGGGATATTTCATCCAATTTGGAATCTAAAGAAAGGAGAATATACCTTAAAGGATTATCCTCTTTTATTTGGAAATCCAAATTAGGATGATTCAATATCCAAATAGAAAAGAAAATACCCCTCTTAGGGATGAGTTTCTTTTCATTTGGATATCTAGAACCCGACAAACCCTAGAAGCTCGTAGAAGAAGAAAAGGCAGAACGAGAAGATTGATGAAATAAGATGAAGAAATAAAGAGTTAAGGAATAGTATATCCCAGTTTAAAAAAATCACTTGCGTCATTCTTGGGATTAGAATCCGGGTTTGTTGGCAGTGGTGCCCGGCCACTTTACTTTTCTGCAAATTCTGGGTGTAATATGGACATTGGACATTGGACATTATATTTGGATTATTAAAATTGATTGTTTACATTGTTTGTGCAGTAAATTTTTTTTAGGACTTTGCATGCCGTATTTTGTTTTAGCCTGGATTCGAATCGGAGAGATTTTTTTTGTAAGGGTACGCTTAAAAGTCTTCTACTTGTAATTTTAAATAAAAATTTTTAGGCTCACATAGTAACTCTAACGACCTAAGAAGTAAGTTCGGGATCGCCGAGAGTCAGCATAAGCATATTAATACTTTCTCTTCCTTGTTAGGCACCTCCCCGCCTGCGGGTTCTGGCAGACTACTTGACCTATGAGGGTGCAGTTCTGTCAAGGGGAAGTTGTGCAATCTCTAGGGAAAACCTATTTTCTAAGCCTAATTTTTAAACTGCTTCATATTCATTTTATGCATTTGAGTCAATTAGCTTGCATTGCATTAGATACAAATTAAAAAAGTGTCTAAAATATTAATTGCATTCCTAGACATTTTTCACCCTACATAAATTGAGGGGCTAATTAGGAACTGTCTTAGATGTCGGCCCCCAATTCCTTAAAACTTAAACAACATCCCTACCCATCTTTCATAAGAGACTGGACACATGGTTTTAAAGCGCCTAGGTGGTTAGCTGGATTCCCAATCCAGGCCGGGGTAAGTCCAGATTTGCACTTCATTAGTTAGGTTCGGGTCGCTACTTTGTAGTACCCAAATTAGATTTAGGTTCTGAGGCAGATTCTTTTTAGATCTTAAGTCCTCGCCCTCCGGGAATATAAATCCCAACTTTCTAATAAAATGTCAACTTAAACATAAAATTTTCTCTTAAAATGTAAAGCCCAACATAGGATAGACTGAGGTTGTCTCTGAGCTTCTCAGAATCCGACACCTCCTACTTTTCCTCCATTGACTCGCTAATAAATGTTCAACATTGAGCTTTCACCTTGGAAAATTCCTACTTCTACTTCTTGTCTTTTACTTTGTAGTCAAAGAGTATGAAATCACTGCTTTAATCGAGAGTTTTCTTAGGAGCATTCCTCTTAGGATGTAATTAACTATAGGAGCTTGCTCCTATAGGGATTTTAGAACCCCAGACTAAAATAAACCTTGTTTTATTCGTATAAAATAAGGGAAGAATCTTTGGGAACGTAGATATTTTTAAAACTTTATTTTTAATTTTGAATAGACTTGTAGAATGTTATTATTATCTTTTCAGATAATATAATATTATACTTGTTATATTCAACTTTAGAAATAATGAATTTTATAAAACTCATTCTCGCTTTTGGATATCTTGAAGAATATTATGTTCGTCTTTTAAGATGATATAATATTCTTCTTGCCATATCTAAATAAAAGAATGAATAAAATTTTTCAAAAAAAAAAAATACCGTATTTCTATCTTTAAACATATTCTATAGAATTTCATGTTCATCTTTTAAGATGATATGTTATTCTTTGAACTGTTTGATTATAGAAATATCAATTTTCAAAACCCTATTTTGATATTGAATCCATTGTAGAATATTGTGTCAGTCTCTCGAGATTGTACTTTATTCTCAATGTAGTATTCGATTACAAAATAGGAGAAAATCAAATCTGCGTGGTGAAACAATTTTTTTCCCACCAACACTCATCGGGGCCCATATGGGTGTTATGATTGTACTTTCCTCTTTTGTGTACCTATATATATACAAACTATAGTGCATTTATAGGGGGCATTTTTAAATATTTAAAAAGGTCTTCTATGATAGCATGTAGAAATCTGTATTTAATGTAGTCACTTTGTACTTTACTTCTAAATAACATCTTAGGTGTATAACAGATCTCATATAATAGCTCGTAGGAGCTTGCATTTGTCGCATTCTTTATGCATTTCACTATAATTTTGGCCCTCACGATACCTCCCCTACTACTGAAGGTAGATGTATTCATTTATAGAACAGAATTGACTATAGGATACTATATTTACTGAAGTCTTTCTGCATCTACCCACAAGTTGCATGTGGTAGGCACATTTGTCTTTGTAGAGAATTATTGCAGATTTTTTAATGCCACTTGTATGCATTTGCATTTGATGTGATTGTGTTGTATTTTGTTCTTGGATAGTATATTGGATGCATAGGGATCTTCTACAATATCTCGTAGGAGCTCCTATACTTGCTAATATATTTCCCTTATTTCTATGTGATATGGGATGTATATTGTAGTTCGTTACATGCTCTTCATGTTTCACTCATGAATATCCCCTTTACTTTCATCACTTGCAATCTCAAATGCATTTGCTTATGTTTTGATACTAAGTGGCAGTTGACTACATAGACATTGTGAAATGAATGCTTATCACCTTCCATTATCTGTGTATGAACTATTATGTGTCTCTTAGATTTTTAATTACCATCCATAAATACTTTGCATGTATTTATGATGAGCTTTCCATAACTGCTTGTAAATAGCACTATAGGTATATGTATGTATTCATTGTCACCACTTACAATTGTTTAGTATTCTCATCAGTGGTTGAGTGGAATTGAGTTGAAGCATTAGTCCACCCAATGGTTGCTATTGATGATAATTCAATTCTCCTTCATGGCGGCTTCTTCCATTTGCTTATAGGCATGATGTACTTTTTATATACATGCTAGTTGTGTATCTCTTCTTACTACCTCCAAACAACTCTCTGTGGGTAATACAACTTCATCATGGCGCTAGTTGATTCATGATGGGGGTAATGACCTCAGTATTATTGTCACTTAGAAATTTCCATTTCAATTAATGTATCCTCCCATAATCAAATTATGCTTGAAACCTCCTTATCCTCCAAGATGGATTGCAATGTGTACATACACATGATGAACTTAACATTATTGATCATTAACATTTGTCAACTGGTTTAAGTGACAATTGAAGGTTTTGCATTGTCACTTATGCATATGTTAATACATTCTACGTTTGCTCCTTATTGATGATTGCTTGCAAGTTTGTTTTGGAGCTTTGGTCATTACAAGTATAGTGTTTAAATTTAGGCATTATCCAACCTCTCTTACACTTGGACTTGGAAGCTTGTAGTTCCATCAATGAAATTATTACACTTGAATCGTTAGGATTCTCTTCTCAAATATATAGATTTTGATTATTTATTTCTTAAACCAAAGTCTATTCCCAATTGTGTCCTTGCTTGAGTTCAAGTAGCAAACTCAAGTTTTATGTCCCCTGCTGTCTTGTAGAGTTCAAGTTCGAGTTCAAATTGAGTTTATGTCCACAACACTTAGTTCATTTGAGTTTGACTTCCCATGTATATGATTCAAGTTTAGTTCTTTCTTATGTGGTCTTTCAAGTTCATTTTTAGTTCACTTAAGGCCTTTTTTTGGTTCAATCAAGTTCAAGTCCAAATCTTTATTCGTTTGATGTTCAAATAAAGTCCCAAATGTAGTTGTATGTTCAACCAAAATTTTGTCAGCCTCCTGACGTCTCCCGTGTTTAGTGGAAAACTACAAAAACTTGGGCCTCCTGCCACGCTAGAAAAAGCGTGTACAGTAGGTGCCCTTGGACGAGGACGCCATTGTCGTGAAATCTTCAACCCCCACCACACCAGTGAAAAGTGTGTATAGGTCTTTAGTACCTCTTGCAATAAAAACACAGTCATTTTCCTGCGAGCGGGAACTTATGAATATCCCCGTCTCGCCGTAGGCGTCGCACCGGGTTCCCATCCCACCACGTTAGAGAAAAGTGTGTATAGGCAATTTTTCAGTGCGTCATGAATGCCAAAAGGATATTAGATGATTGTCCTCCCCGTCGTATGCGTCGCACCGGATACCCTTCCCACCAAGCTAAGTAAAGTGTGTATGGGCAGTTTGCCATTACGCCACGAATGCCGAAACGAGAATATGAGTTGGAAATTCATACCTTCGCGATGGTTGGCGAAGTCAGTGAGATGCACAAAAACCTCTCTTTCTCTTTATTATTATTATATTTTTTTGCATCTCTTTTTTTTTTTAATCTTCCCCCTTCTTTTTTTTTTTTTTTTTTGACTTCTTTCCCTGTACTTCTCCCTCTTTATTATTATTATTTTTTTTGAAGCTCACTCCACTTACCTCCATGTTATTATTTGGAATGGTAAATCTACAAATAAGCCTCAAAATAGCATGTATTATTTTCTAATAACTATAAAGATATAGCAGCTTCATATATAAGCTATGATATTACACTATTATTTTCTAATAACATAGCCAAGGCTTTAAAGCAAATTGTTAGGTGGAGTATTAAAGATGTGACTACTGTAAATATTATGAAGGATATTTGGATCCTTGATAAAAGATTGGACAGTTGGCCCACTTTCATTGCAATAGAGATTGGTAATTTAACTAATCTGTCTAGCTTTATTTCGGAGGGAGTATGGATACCAGAGAAGCAGTAGGAGTTCTTTGGGGAGGAAATGGTGAAAGTAATCTGCAATATAAAGATTGAACTTGAGAATCATGAAGATAGTTTGGAACTGTTGAAAATTCATTCTGGAAAAACCTTTTCAGCCATGGCAAGATGTGCTAATCTTAATGGGGAAGAGAATGAACAGATATTAGTTCAGGATAGGAATTGCATCAAAAATCTGAAACTCAATCCTCGGGTTTCATTTTTCTGGTGGAAACTATTAAAGAATGCTATCACTACAATGGATTTCTTAATGCATAGAAGATTGATTGGAAGTAACCTTTGTCCAAGAGGTTGTGATATGAAAGAAGATGGGGAACATGTGGCGGTGAAATGTTTGAAATTAAAACAGTTAATTCAAAAGGCTAACCGATGGGGTTTTGCATTACCAGTTTTAAACAATTTACAATATTGTTTATATTTTTTGAGGAAGCAAGGAGAGGAGGATCCATTTATTGCTAAAATTTATTGTGCATTGGTGTTCAATTCTTGGAAAAGTAGAAATAAGCTAATTCATGAAGGCTAAGAGCTGGGAGCCGGAGTTATTGTGACTAATGCTATCACCTATGCATCTACTTCATCTTCTAATCTTTATTCGGACCACTGGGGTGCTAACCAACATTATAAGCTGATTACTTCTACTTAGCATCCCCCTCCACCTGGATGGATTAAAGTGAACATAGATACATCTCTACTTAACTCTAATGAAGCAGAGATTGGAGGCATATTTAGAGATCATAGAGGAAGGATGCTTCTATCCTTTGGATTTTCAGTGGTGCACTAGGACATTGGATATTTGGAGTTACTGACTTTCTGTTCATTGAGAAGAGTTATCAAGGACTGGATGTTGAATGCTAAAGGATTAATTGTTTAAGGAGACAACTATAACATAATTACACATTTACAGGACTCGGTTAGCCTTGACAACCGAGCGTTGGACCGTTCTAAGAAAGAGGACTTGGATTTTCTTAAGGAGTTTAAGGTAATTCTATTTCATTTAATTTGTTAATAGAAGTTGTAACAAGTTAGCTCATTGGTGTGCTAACTATGCTTTGAAAGGCGATTTCTTGTGGGACATTCTAGAAGTCAATAAGGTTCCTCCTACTTTTTATTCTATGTTAAAGGAGGAAAGTGATAGGGTAGCTATCACTTAGTTTTTTGTTCTTGTTTTATTTCTTCCTTTTAATGCAATTGGAAGTTATATATATATATATATATGATATATATATATATAATGCATATATATGCTTCATATATACTGGATATAGCTATAGTCTCATATCATATATATCTCATATATATCAATAATATATATATATATATATAAAGCTATGATATTGCAATGGTTTTTATGCAATTGACCTGGATGAATGCTAAAGGAAATAATATAACATAATTACACAAACATTTTCCAATGAAAATGCAAGTTCTCAAACAACTTTACATTCTACTGGAGAGACTAACACTTGTTTTATTTCTTCCTTTTTTTTTATATATATATATATATAAAGCTCCTAGCATACTTTCTTTTTTTTTCTTTTTTTTTTTTTGTATTCCGAGTCTCATAATCATATATTTTTAGCCATCTCACACATAAACAATAATATCAATAATGTCATTCAACAAAGTAAAATAAAAAAAAAGAATCACTTTTCTCCCTTTCCTGCAAGATGACTGCTCGAAAATTTATGGAATATTGAGATGATTTGTTTTCTACAGATTTATTTTAAAAGGAACAGGTATGGGACTTTTGGTTTGTTGTGATGAGAGTGGACTGAAAGGGATTAAGGTGGCAAGCTATTAAATGCTGCTGGCTGGATTTGGGTGGAGATAAAGTTGAGTTGGGCTTTGAAGTGGGTAGGCTAAAAGGTCTGCTATGGGTAGCTTAAATGGCTAATAAGATATCACTAATATTGAACACATTAATTAACAATACTAGTTATCATATGTACAAAAAGACAGAATAATAAAATGAAAAAAAAAAAAAAAAACAACTCTCTTTGGCCTATTGGTTGAGAGCTTAGGCTTCCAACTAAGAGGTCCAAAGTTCGAGTCTATGTGTATGCGTTGTGTGTGTGAGTTTGCCTTTAATGGCCTAAATGTCCCAAAAAAAAAAAAAAAAAAAGAAGTGAAGCTCACTGTTTTGGGATTTGAGACGGGCGGTTTTGAGCTTGTAGTGGAAGTTTCAAGTGGGGAACAGTCCACGTGAAGTCACAGAGGACTACTTTCTTTTGTTTTAATGGGAACAGATTCTCTTTTTTTTTTCTTTTTAACGGGAAGAAGAAGGGGAAATCGGCTGAGGTCGCGGAATAGAGGTGGAATATCACTATAGGGGCCTGAAAGGGAGTAAGAAAGATGTGTAGATGCAGAAATCAGCTGCTTCAAAAGGTTTCGATAGCTGTCATAAAGTCTACTGGGTCTGATAGCTCCGATCTCCAGAGAAAGGAAGCAGGATTTGGAGGTTTGGTTGGCTAGAGCTAGTTGTGGTTCGATCGTGGTTTGGGAGCGGGAAGGAGGAGATGTGGTCGGACACGGCTCAGGCAACTATAGTGGAGGTTTGACGGGAGAGATCTGATTTGCGGAGAAGGACAGGCATAAAACTTAAGTTTGGGAGCCGGCTTCAGAGCGGGGTCGAACGAGAACAGTGATACCATAGTTTTTTTTTGGGAAGGAGAATAGCAGCCACTACAGTTCTATTCTGCCTTTTTTAACGAAGAAGCTATGCATTCATCGAGGTAACGTCTGTTTAAGGTTTCACTTCAGCGGGAATTGCGGGATTCAAAGTAGGGATTTTATGCAAGATTTGGTAGGCTGACTGAACGAGGTAAGCTATTAAATATGTTTAGATATTTCATTTGACTCTTGCTCTAATTTTATTTCTTTTGAATTAATATTAATGATAATATGCTATTATCAATATTATTATTAATGTGAAATTGCAATCGTGTGATGAATTCACAAGGAAATGCCTTCATTTGCGTGTTGAATGCTTCGTTTAACCACGTCAAATTCACCGAATATTGAAATTAGGCAAATTAATAATGCATTCAAAGTATTGCTGATGTCCCGGTCACAATGACGCAGTCCGTTTCACGACCAGACTTTGTTTGGGCGACGCCGAGGTCTAATTTTCTCAAAATACGTGTTATCGTATTCGAATCATCTCAGGATTTATGTCACCACCTCGAACGATCCAAATTGATTAAAAAATATATATTTTAAATGTCGGTGACATTTTGGATGCAATGGCTTTGTCCGTTTCATGATCAGACACCATGATTTCTCCGTAGAGGCTAATTTCCTCGATATGCATGACTTCGCATCATATTCGAATCGCCTTGAGATTTACACCATTACCTTAGATGAACCAAATTGATTAAATAAAATATATACTCTGAATATTGGCAACATTTTGGATGCAATGACACTGTCCGTTTCACGATCAAATGTCATGTCGTATCCATAGAGACAAATTTCCTTGATATGCGTGCCTTCGCATCATATTCAAATTGACTCAAGATTTACACCACCACCTCAGATGATCCAAATTGATTAAATAGAATACATACTCTGAATGTCGGCGATGTTCTAGATGCAATGGCGTAGTTCATTTCACAATCGGACATCATGTCGTTCCGTAGAGGCAAATTTCCTCGATATACGTGCCTTAACATCATATTCGATTCGCCTCGATATTTACACCATCACCTCAGATGATCCAAATTGATTAAATAAAATGTATACTCTGAATGTCCGTGACGTTCCGAATGCAATGGCATTGTCCGTTTCACGGTCGCACGTCATGTCGCCTCTGTAGAGGCCAATTTTCTCAATATGCGTGCATTCATGTCATATTTGAATCGCCTCGAGATTTACACCACCACCTCAGATGATCCAAATTGATTAAATAAAATGCATACTCTGAATGTCGGCAACGTTTTGGATGCAATGGTGCAGTCCATTTTGCGATCGAATTTTGTTTGGGCAACCTCGATGCCTCTTCTCCTTTATATTCATGTTTTGCCTCAAAATTCTTGTCATCGCTCTGGATGATCCATATTGAATATAGAAAATATATTTCTTAAGTATGTGCATTATTTCTATTGCAATGGAGAAATCTGTTTCATGAATAGACATCATTTGGACAACGACGAGATCAATTTTCCTCAAAATCTACGCCTTTGCTTCGATATTCATGCCACCAATATGGATGCTTCAAATTGAATAAACAAAATACAGTTTTCAGATGTTGACAATATTCCAGATGCAATGGTGAAGTCTGTTTGTCTATCCGACATCGTTTGATCTGTTGAGTCTAGTAATTAGGTTGTTAAGCCTAAGTGAATGTCCCAAGGCTACCAAGAGGGGGGGGGGGGGGGGGGTGAATTGGTAATTTAAAAAAAATTTTAAACCTTCTTTGAAGATTAAGTTGAACCGAAATAAATTTTTTTTTTTAAAGTTTGTAGAAAAATATTTTTCAACCACAGAGTTGTTAAAACTAAAATTTAAAGTGCGGAAACGTAAAAACAATAAAGTAAATGACACCAGATTTATAGTGGTTCGGTCTATAACCAGACCTACATCCACTCCTCAGAGGCACCCTCTAAGTATTGCACTAAAACCAATAGTGACTCTTCTTTTGCACCCACAGCAAGGCGGAGAAGCCTTTACAACACACTCTTTTCACCACTACCCGGTGCGGCAGAGAACCGTCGTCCTTTTACACAATCCTCAGTGCTGGCAGAGAACCATCGTCCTTTTACACTCTCCTAGTGTGGGCAGAGAACCCTACGGCTGTTCACACTCTCCAAGTGTAGGCAGAGAACCCTTCATCCTGTTCACACTCTCCAAGTGTAGGCAGAGAACCATTCGGCTGTTCACACTCTCTAAGTGTCGACAGAGAACTGGATCTCCTTGACTGATCTTCTCACAAGAATCTAGAAGGAAAAAAGAAAAGAGTGAAGTAATCCCAATTCACAAGTAGAGACTCTTACCTTTGTTCTAATAGTAGGAATCCTCCCTTAAATGGTATTCTCTCAAGAGGTCGAAGATCAAATGACAAAAAGATGGGTGGCACAATTTGGAATTTATATAAAATACAAGAAAAACCACCCTAAAACTCGTTTTCATTCAGTACGATTAGATCGTCCTGTATGATCGTGGATCGTTTTGACGATTTTACTTAAACGATCTGAAACGACCTTCAAATGACTTCGTACAGCTGACCGACGAATCGTCGAACAGTATTACAAGGTCGACGATTCTTAATCGTTTGGACAAAAATTGTTCGTCTGGACGAAATTTTTCCAGAGGACCGATCTCCTAGGACGACTTCGTCTGGACGAAAATTTTCCAAAGGACCAATCGTCATGGACGATAATTTATTTTCGTTTGGACGAAAAGTTTCCAGAGACCTGATCGTCCTGGACGATTTTTATTTTCGTCTGAACGAAATTTTTCTAGAGGACCAGTCATCATAGACGACAATGTAAATTTGTCTGGACGAAAATTTTACAGAGAACCAATCGTCCTGGATGATAATTAATTTCGTCCTGGACGAATAGGACTTAGAAAATTTTTTTTCGAACAAGTTCCTATTCGTTCCATGTGCTCTTAAAGGAGATAACTGTCTGATCATCCCGTACGATCGGATATCGTCCCGTACGATCAGTATAAAATTTTTATGATCTCCTTATGTGTGTGGTATGTTTTTATTCGCTCAATTACAATCACTCACTTTCAAATTTAATTCAAAGAAAAAATGCAAGTTTTCAAATTAACAAATTATCTCATGTTGAATTTGATCTGAAGTTTTCGTAGTCTGGAGTCTGATTTTTCTGAAATGTTAGTGTTGAGTCTAGTAATTAGGATGTTAAGCCTAAGTAAATGTCCCACGGCTACCAAGAGGGGGGTGAATTGGTAGTTTTAAAAAAATTTTAAACCCTCTTAATAATAAAGTTGAACCGAAATAAAATTTTCTTTTAAAGTTTGTAGAAAAATATTTTTCAACCACAGAGTTGTTAAAACTGAAATTTAAAATGCGGAAACGTAAAAGCAATAAAGTAAATGACACCAGATTTATAGTAGTTCGGTCTATAACCAGACCTACATCCACTCCTCAGAGGCACCCTCTGAGTATTGCACTAATACTACAAAGTGACTCTCCTTTAGCACCCACAGCAAGGCGGAGAAGCCTTTACAACACACTCTTTTCACCACTACCCGGTGCGACAGAGAACCGTCGTCCTTTTACACTCTCCTAGTGTGGGCAGAGAACCCTACGGCTGTTCACACTCTCCAAGTGTATGCAGAGAACTTTCGTCCTTTTACACTCTCCTAGTGTGGGCAGAGAACCCTTCGGCTGTTCACACTCTCCAAGTGTCGGCAGAGAACCGGATCTCCTTGACTGATCTTCTCACAAGAATCTAGAAGGAAGAAGGAAAAGAGTGAAGAAATCCAAATTCACAAGTAGAGACTGTTACCTTAGTAATCCAAGTGAAGCCTTCTCGCTCCAGTGGTAGGAATCCTCCTTTGAATGCTCTCTTCCACTCTTTCCTTGGCTATTCTCTCAAGAGGCACGAAGATCAAATGACAAAAAGATTGGGTGGCAGTCTAATTTGGACTATTTATACAAAAGACATGAAAAACCGCCCAAAAACTGTATATTTTCAATTCTGTACGCAGTGGATCGTCCGATACGATCCTGGATCGTCCTAGATGATTTTACTTAAACAATCTGAAACGACCCAATTTGTATATGTGTACGAAATGACTTCGTACAGCTTATCATCCTGTACGAACTAGGTTCGTCCAGTACGAACGGTTATTACAAGGTCGGTTCTAGAAACTGCTGAAAACTGTTCTAAGTCGGTTAATCGTTTGGACGAAAATATGTTCGTCTGGACAAAAATTTTCCAGAGAGCCGATCGTCCTAGACGATTATTTATTTCGTCTGGACAAAAATTTTCCAGAGGACCAATCGCCGCGGACGATAATTTGTTTTCGTCTGGACGAAAATTTTCCAGAGAGCTGATCGTCTGGTACGATATTTATTTTCATTTGGACGAAAATTTTCCAGAGGACTGGTCGCCTCGTACGATGATAAAATTCGTCTGGACAAAAATTTTACAGAGAACCCATCGTCCGGGACGATAATAAATTTCGTCTTGGACGAATAGGACTTAGAAAAATTTTTCGAGCAAATTCCTATTCGTTCCAAGTGCTCTATAGGAGATAACTGACGGATCGTCCAGTACGATAAAAATCGTCCTGTACGATCAGTATAAAATTGTATGATCTCCTTATGTGTGTGTATAAATTTTTTTTATTCACTCAATTACAATCACTCCCTTTCAAAATTAAATCAAAGAAAGTGCAAACTTCAAATAGACAAAATATCTCATGTTGAATTTGATTTGAAGTTATCGTAGTCTGGAGTCGGATTTTCCTGAAATGTTAGTACACACAAGAGCAAAAGAAAGTCTTCTAAAATTGTTAGGAGAGAACTATACATTTGAACAATAATGTTTGGAATCATCAAAACTACATAAGTTGCACAAATATAAATCATTCAAATAACAACTATTCAAATAGTTAGTAAGGTTTCACAAATCATTTCCTAGAGCAAGGATATGGTCTATGATAATAATTTCTCCCCCTTTTTGTTGGTAATTATATGCTTCTAAATTGTCATTGACATAGGGTATGCAATCCAATCATAGAAATCATAAAATTTAAGATGATAAAATTGTAAGTAAGAAGAATAGACAAGAATTTGACTATAGAAAATCATTACAAGAGAGATGATAAAAATTCTATATTTCAAAGTTCAATGTTAAATGAACATAAGATCTTTGATTAAGAGATTGAACAATTTGGAAAGAAGAGAATTACCAGTGGCTTTAGGAATTTTTGTGCATTTTTTCTTGAGGATCGAAGGATATGCTGGATGATTCGGGCATCACTTGGGTCATACCGGAGAGTCTAAATGAATAGACTAATTTAAAAGTTCAACTAATATAGATAATCTCATGATTGTCAATAGAAAACTTTCATTTACATATCTAAAAAAGAAAAACCAACATTAACAAATAAAACCTATAAAAAAAATAAAAACATTTCTACTGATTTGAAGTACCATTTGGTATTAGAACTTCATCTTTAATATTACCAATGTCTTGTTGCTGCTGCGTAGGTTTCTGACATTAGGATTCTGTAATCTGTGGAAGCTTGCACTATATCTTTTTCCTCCTCCTTGAGAGCAATTCTTAAGTTTAATTCTTCAAATGCACCTTCTTTTCCAAAATATAAGTAATTAGTCATGAAATGTTCTTGGTGATCTGAAAGCCCATACTTTTTGCTTAAAAACATAAGAACTAACCAGCTGGTGGAGTGGTCAGAATTGAAACTCATGTTAGCTAGAAAGTAATGGTAGGTTTGCTTATTGTAGAAGTGGGCGAGAGAAAGAATGAATTGTAGAAGTGGGCGAGAGAAAGAATGAAATTGGGTTGAGGCGAAGAGGTGCAATACCCGAAATTTCAACTCTGTTTGGATAAGAATGCGAGACGGAGTGATTTTTGCGGATGCAAAACGAGGAAAAGATTCCTCATTTTCCTTGGAAAGAAAGTTGTCTGGGGCATTCCTATTTGGTTTCTTCACCAAAACCTTTTGTCTTTTGCTAGAGGAGGCCATTGTTGATTTGATGTAGAAAGGGATTGAAAAAGAAGTTTGGAAGTGTGATTGTTAAGTTTGAAAGCCTTCATATTTAAAGAAAAATGATATGTTCGTCCTGGATGAAAAATTATCGTTCGTCTGGACGAAAAAATTCGTACAGACGATCCAATTCGTCCAAAATGTAATGGCTTTTCGTAATCAACACAACTTACGATGCGTCCCTTCGTACAGGCTTTATGACTTGACCGATCGTACAGACAAAAAATTTTCGTAAAAACGATCAAAAAGTAAATCGTTTTAATGACTCTTGAAAACCGTCCCCTACATTGAACCGACACATGTTTGTCTGGACGAACGAAAATTTCGTACAGACGAAGTTCATATTAAAAACTGTCTTATCCACTCAACCGCTGCATTCAATCGTCCCGACGTTTGAGAGAGAGAAAAAATTCGTCCTGGACGATCATCAGATCGTATAGACGATCTAATTAAAAACTGCTCTCAAAACGATTAAAATTCGCGCAAACTGTTCCTTCACACATCGTCCCGTACGAAAAATTTTCGTCCTGGACGATTTCCTCCAAAAAAAAATTTAATTTTGAATTTTTTAAATTAAGGGAATCAACAAAAATATTAAAAAAAAAAAAAAAACAAAAAACATAAAACAAAATCATAAATCCAAAAACAAATCATTCAAAAAACACAAAATTTCACAAAATCAAAACTAAAACAAAACAAATATCAATGTTGCAAAGACATTTTGTTTAAGCATTCAAATCAATAACACCAAGCCTTGTTCTTAAAGTACTGAAGGTATCAAAGGCTAAAGGTTTTGTAAAAATGTCTGCAAGTTGATTTTCAGTTGAAACATGTATGAGTTCAATTTCTCCTTTGGATACATG
This sequence comes from Dendrobium huoshanense, assembly GCA_016618105.1. NCBI lineage: Eukaryota > Viridiplantae > Streptophyta > Magnoliopsida > Asparagales > Orchidaceae > Dendrobium > Dendrobium huoshanense. The sequence goes on from CM028345.1 coordinate 77,559,658, forward strand.
ATCCCTTATGAAATGATGCCTTATATCAATGTGTTTGGTTCTAGAATGTTGAATAGGATTTTTAGAAATGCAAATAGCACTAGTATTGTCACAATAAATTGGAATAATGCCTATAGTTAATCCTAAATCAATCAACTGTTGTTTTAACCAAAGTACATGTGCCACACAACTTCCTAATGCAATGTATTCTGCTTCTGCAGTAGATAGTGCCACTGAATTTTGTTTTCTACTAAACCATGAAACTAATGAATTTCCAATGAATTGACATGTTCCAGAAGTGCTTTTCCTATCCACTCTACAACCTACAAAGTCAGAATCTGAGTAACCAATAATTTCAAATGAAGAGCTAAACTTAGGATACCAAATTCCTAAATTTTGAGTTCCTAGAAGATATCTTAAAATCCTTTTCACTGCTATCAAATGTGATTCTTTTGGATCTGATTGAAATCTAGCACATAAGCAAACACTAAACATAATATCTGGTCGGCTAGCAGTCAAGTAAAGTAAAGATCCAATTATCCCTCTAAATTTCTTTTGATCAACAGATTTTCCCTTAAGGTCCTTATCCAACTGAACTGAAGAACTCATTGGTGTACTAACAGGTTTAGCATTGTCCATTTCATATTTTTTGAGGATGTCCTTAATATATTTAGTTTGACTAAGAAAAGTACCTTCCTCAAGTTGCTTAATGCTAAATCCTAGAAAGTAATTTAAATCTCTCATTAGACTCATTTCAAATTCACTACTCATTGTTTTAGAAAAATCATCACAAAGATATTTATTTGAAGATCCAAAGATGATGTCATCCACATAAATTTGAACAATAAGTATATCCTTTCCAATTTTCCTCAAAAAGAGAGTTGTATCCACACTTCCTTTTTCAAAAGATCTTTCAAGTAGGAAGGTGCTTAACCTCTCATACCAAGCCCTAGGTGCCTGTTTCAATCCATATAATGCCTTTTTTAATTTGAAAATATGATTTAGAAATTTAGAATTTTCAAAACCTGGAGGTTGTTCTACAAAAACATCTTCCTCAATTACCTCATTTAAAAAGGCACTTTTGACATCCATTTGAAACAATTTAAAACCTTTAAAACAGGCAAAGGCTAGTAAAACCCTAATTGCTTCAAGTCTAGCTACAGGAGCAAAATTTTCCTCAAAATCAATTCCTTCAATTTGATTATACCCCTTAGCTACTAATCTAGCCTTATTTCTAATGACTACTCCTGAGTCATTCATTTTATTTTTGAACACCCACTTGGTTCCAACAACACTTTGATCTTTTGGCCTTGTAGTTAGTTCCCAAACTTTATTTCTTACAAATTGATTTAACTCTTCTTGCATGGCCAATATCCAAAATTCATCTGAAAGTGCTTGATCAATGTTAGTGGGTTCAATAGTTGAAATAAAGGCTGAATAATTGACTTCCTTGTTTAATCCATGCCTAGTTCTAACACCCTCACTTGGTTCACCTATAATCAATTCCTTTGGGTGGTTTTTAGAAAATCTCAAATCTCTAGGCAAAGGGTCTTCTCTTTCTAAATTTTCTTCCACATTTTCTTCCAAATTTAATCTATCAATCTTTTGGGAGTTTTCTTCAATTTCTTCTTCAACAACATTTGGCTCTTCCATGTTTCCATTTTCATCAAAAACAACATGTGTGGTTTCTTCAATGACTAAAGTTCTTTTGTTGAATACTCTATAAGATTTTCCAACACTTGAATATCCAACAAAAATTCCTTCATCTGATTTTGGATCAAATTTTCCTAAGGCAGATTTTCCATTATTATGTATGAACACCTTGCAACCAAATACATGCAAATGAGACAAATTTGGTGTTCTACCTTTTAGCAACTCATAGGGTGTTTTATTCAAATTTGATCTCACATTCACCCTATTCAGAACATAGCATGCAGTGCTAATCGCCTCAGCCCAAAAATATCTAGGAAGCGAGTATTCTGCTAACATTGCTCGGGCGGCTTCTATTAATGTTCTGTTCTTTCTTTCAACTACTCCATTTTGTTGAGGAGTTCTAGGAGCAGAAAAATTGTGATCAATCCCCTTTTCTTTACAGAAATCTTCAAATCTTTCATTTTCAAATTCTCCTCCATGATCACTTTGTATAGAAATTATTTCACATCCTAGTTTTCTTTGTATCCAAGTTGAAAATTTTCTGAATTCCTCAAATGATTCACTCTTATGAAAACAAAATTTAACCCAGGTGAATCTTGAAAAATCATCTACTATAACAAATCCATATACCTTTCCTCCTAGACTAACAGTGCTTACAGGTCCAAAAAGATCCATGTGAAGAATTTCTAAAGGTTTACTGGTCCTAAGATCTTTATTGAACTTAAAAGAGGACTTCACTTGTTTTCCTAATTGACATGCATCACATAGATGGTCCTTGGTAAAGTCTAGTTTAGGTATTCCTCTCACCAAATTCTTTTGGGTAATTCTTCTAAGATTTTTCATACTAGAATAACAAAGTCTCCTATGCCAAAGCCATGATTCATCAGAAACAGTTTTCAAACAAAAGACAGTAGGAGATTAAATATAATTTAAATCTAGCATGTAGACATTGTTTACCCTTTTTCCATTTAAAACAATTTTCCCATTTAGGCTAATTATGCAGCTAGTAGGTAAAAATTTTACATTATAGCCCTTATCACATAGCTGACTTATGCTTAGCAAATTATGTTTTAAGCCTTCAACTAATAAAACATTGTCTATGAAAAAGTTTTTCAAATTTCCAATCATACCTGATCCAACCACTTTCTTTGTGGTATTATCTCCAAGTGTAACCTTGCCTCCACTCCTGGCTTCTAGCGTTATGAATTGAGCAGTATCTCCAGTCATGTGCTTTGAACATCCGCTGTTCAGGTACCATATACTCTCACGAGGTCTTGTGTGAGAGTATACCTGCAAAATTCTCAAATGTTAGACCTGGGAACCCAAACTAGTTTGGGTTCACCTTTATGAAATTTATAATCAGATGCATGTATGATATGTCTAGGTTTATGCATCTTAGTTCTCCACACCAAATTAGGTTTCATCTTTAAAGTGCAGGTGTGAGATATATGTCCCAAAAATCCACAATTGTTACATTTAACATTAGGAAAAATATTCCTATGTTTTCTTTCATATGATTGTCTTCTAAGGGATTTCATGAATTTAGGATAATATTTAGGATTTGTAAAATCTTCAAGTTTAGGGGGGTTCCTATTATCCTCGAGAGCTCTTATAGTGAGTTTGTAAAATGAATTCATATCCTCCAAGATTCGATTGGTATAATTGATTCTATATGTCTTGCTCTCAGATTCATCCTTAAAATTCTTAAATTCTTTTTCAAGTTCAGCATAGGATGATTTTAAATTCTCAAAATTTTTATTCAAGTCATCATATTCATCAAGTAGTTTCATGTGGTTGCTATCAATTAAAGCATGATCTTTCCTAAGGATTTCGTGTTCCTTTTTAAGCTCTTCCAATTCTAAAACTAAACTAGCATGCATCTTTTTCATTTTCTTATATGCATCATGCATGTGTTCAGAAACTTCAAACAATTCATTATAGGTTAAATCACATACCTCTTCTTGATCTGATTGTTCAGCATTATCTGCCATCAAGCAAAGGTTGGTGACTTCTTCTTCTTTTTCAGTCTCAGATGAGTCTGAAGCTGAGTCCGCCCAAAAAGCCTTTTGAAACTTCTTCTTGCCCTTCTTTACCATTGGTTTCTCCTCTACCTTCTCCTTGTTAGGAGTGGCTTTGAGTTTTGGACAATCAGTCTTTATATGACCTGGTTTCCTGCATTCATAACAAATCACTTCATTAGAAACCTTGCCATTTCTGTTATACTTACCTCTATTCCATTGCTGGCGTCTCTTCTGCTTCCTCTTTAAAAAGCTTCTGAATTGTCTAGTCATCAGTGCAATATCGTCTTCATCCTCAGGTTGTGAGTGTTCACTTTCTGACTCTTCCACATTTAGTGCAATATTCTTGTCCTTTCTTGGTTCACCTGCATCAATCTTTCTTTGACTTACTCCTTGCTCGTAAGCAATGAGTGAACCAAGAAGATTGTCAATGGAATAAATGTTCAGATCTTTAGACTCTGTAATTACAGTAATTTTAGCATCGTATGCAGTAGGTAAACAACGAAGAATCTTATTAACCATTTCAGCATTAGTTAATTCCCTACCAAGTGCATGCAAAGAGGTGACAATTTGAGTGAATCTTGTGTACATGTCAGATATAGATTCATTAGGTTTCATGCGAAATAATTCGTAGTCATGTAACAAGATATTGAGTCTTGATTGCTTAACCTCATTTGTCCCTTCATAAGTAATACAAAGTCTATCCCATATGTCTTTTTCACTTTTACAAGTGGAAACTCGCATGTAGTCTTCAGATTTTAAAGCACAAAAGAAACTATTTAAACATTTCACATTTAATTGTGCTAAGTCACGTTCTTCAATAGTCCAATCTGCATAGGGTGTTTCTACCCTAATTCCATCAACTAATCTAGTTGGTTTTGAGTAACCTTCCTGGACTAGCATCCACATGCGGTAATCAAGTGACTGTAAGAAAGTAGACATGCGTGTTTTCCAAAAATCAAAAGGAATATTGTCAAACAGTGGAGGTCTAGTGATAGAGTAACCCTCAGGTGTGTTTCGGTTTCCAAATGTAGCCATCTACGTTAATCAAAAAGTAGTTCAAACTTATGATTTTGAAACTAAGCTCTGATACCACTTGTTGAGTCTAGTAATTAGGATGTTAAGCCTAAGTAAATGTCCCACGGCTACCAAGAGGGGGGTGAATTGGTAGTTTTAAAAAATTTTAAACCCTCTTAATAATAAAGTTGAACCGAAATAAAATTTTCTTTTAAAGTTTGTAGAAAAATGTTTTTCAACCACATAGTTGTTAAAACTGAAATTTAAAATGCGGAAACGTAAAAGCAATAAAGTAAATGACACCAGATTTATAGTGGTTCGGTCTATAACCAGACCTACATCCACTCCTCAGAGACACCATCTGAGTATTGCACTAATACCACAAAGTGACTCTCCTTTAGCACCCACAGCAAGGCGGAGAAGCCTTTACAACACACTCTTTTCACCACTACCCGGTGCGGCAGAGAACCGTCGTCCTTTTACACAATCCACAGTGCTGGCAGAGAACCGTCGTCCTTTTACACTCTCCTAGTGTGGGCAGAGAACCCTACGGCTGTTCACACTCTCCAAGTGTAGGCAGAGAACCTTCGTCCTTTTACACTCTCCTAGTGTGGGCAGAGAACCCTTCGGCTGTTCACACTCTCCAAGTGTCGGCAGAGCTCCTTGACTGATCTTCTCACAAGAATCTAGAAGGAAGAAGGAAAAGAGTGAAGAAATCCAATTTCACAAGTAGAGACTCTTACCTTAGTAATCCAAGTGAAGCCTTCTCGCTCCAGTGGTAGGAATCCTCCTTTGAATGCTCTCTTCCACTCTCTCCTTGGCTATTCTCTCAAGAGGCACGAAGATCAAATGACAAAAAGATTGGGTGGCAGTCTAATTTGGACTATTTATACAAAAGACATGAAAAATCACCCAAAAACTGCATATTTTCAATTCTGTACGCAGTGGATCGTCCGGTACGATCCTGGATCGTCCTGGACGATTTTACTTAAATGATCTGAAACGACCCAATTTGTATATGTGTACGAAATGACTTCGTACAGCTGATCATCCTGTACGAACTAGGTTCGTCCAGTACGAACGGTTATTACAAGGTCGGTTCTAGAAACTGCTGAAAACTGTTCTAAGTCGGTTAATCGTTTGGACGAAAATATGTTCGTCTGGACGAAAATTTTTCAGAGAGCCGATCGTCCTGGACGATTATTTATTTCGTCTGGACGAAAATTTTCCAGAGGACCAATCACCGCGGACGATAATTTGTTTTCGTCTGGACGAAAATTTTCCAGAGAGCTGATCGTCCGGTACGATATTTATTTTCGTCTGGACGAAAATTTTCCAGAGGACTGGTCGCCTCGTACGATGATAAAATTCATCTGGACAAAAATTTTACAGAGAACCCATCGTCCGGGACGATAATAAATTTCGTCCTGAACGAATAGGACTTAGAATAATTTTTCGAGCAAATTCCTATTCGTTCCAAGTGCTCTATAGGAGATAACTAACGGATCGTCCAGTACGATAAAAATCGTCCTGTACGATCAGTATAAAATTGTATGATCTCCTTATGTGTGTGTGTAAGTTTTTTTTATTCACTCAATTACAATCACTCCCTTTCAAAATTAAATCAAAGAAAGTGCAAACTTCAAATAGACAAAATATCTCATGTTGAATTTGATTTGAAGTTATCGTAGTCTGGAGTCAGATTTTCCTGAAATATTAGTACACACAAGAGCAAAAGCAAGTCTTCTAAAATTGTTAGGAGATAACTATACATTTGAACAATAATGTTTGGAATCATCAAAACTACATAAGTTGCACAAATATAAATAATTCAAATAGCAACTATTCAAACAGTTAGTGCACACAAGAGCAAATAAAAATATTCTAAAATTGTTAGGAGATAACTACACATTTGAACAATAATGTTTGGAATCATCAAAACTATATAAGTTGCACAAATGTAAAGCATTCAAATAGCAACTATTCAACAATCTCCCCCTTTTTGATGATGGCAAAATAATTATTATTTGTATGGTTTCAAAAAATCTCCTATCTCCTAAACTCCCCCTGAATTAATGAATGCATGAAAATAAGGAGGCATTTTGAAGCAAAGAACAAAATTTTTGTTTTTCAAAATTTTTTAACACAAACAATCACAAAAGCAAAATGAAAACAGAATAATCAAAATAAAACAAATCAATACCAACACAAACATCAATTACCAACACAAACATCAATTACCAACACAAACACAATAATTTCTTCCCCTTTTTGACAACAATAAAAAGTGAAGAAGAAATAGACGAGAAATATAAGTAGTTATATGAAATTCATTTGAAAATTTAATCTAAATGATGATTGACATAAGGTATGTAATTTTAAACTAAAAATATTAGGTCAATCATAGAAATTCATAAAATTTAAGAAGTGATATAACATTGTTCGTAAGAAGAATTTTTCAAAACATGATTCAATTTCGATATTGGAATATAGAAAATCATTACAAGAGAGATGTAGAAAAAATTTTATATTTCAAAGTTCAATGGAATATAAATGAACATAAGATCAATTTGAATTAAGAGATTGAAAGAATTTGGAAATAAGAGAATTACCACATGTGGCGCTTTGCGCATCTTTTTCAAATTTTTGGGCACATTTTTTGTGCATCTTTTGACATTGGGCTAATTTTGTGCCTCTTTTTCACAATGCAAATCTTTGCGCATTCCTTTTGATTTTTATACTTTTTGTATAATTTTCAAGAGTAATTGAGATCAATTCTTTTCAAAATCAATAATATAAAATTTCAAATATTTCTAAGTGCATAAATATCACTTGAGCATAGAAATACAAAATAAGAAAACATCTAAATTGTAATAATAATATTAGCTTTTATGTAGTCTAAATGAACAGACATGAATTTTAAAAGTTCTAATTACAACAAGTTATAAACAACTTTTAAATTTAGAAAGACTAGATTTTCTAATATAGATAATCTCAAATTACAATCTAATTTAAGCACTATGAAGATTAAATAATACTAATGAAATTCATAAAAATTAACCACATTCCAAAAAGCAAATCAATTTTGAAATAAGTACAACATCCATTGATATTAATGAAAGGATTACATATTTCATAATATCTAAAAAACAAATAAGAAAATACACTGAACAACATAAAAAAAATCATGAAAACAAACACAAAACATAAAAATTGACACAACAAACATCTCTACTATTCTGGAGGAGGAGGAGGAGGAATGCCGCCAAAAAGATTGAAGTAGGAGGCCATCAATATTACATTGGTATTAATTCCATGTACTTCATCTCTAATGTTACCAATGTCTTATTATTGTTGCTTAAGTTGAGCATCAAATTGATCAAACCTTTGATCAACATGAGTCTCTAATCTATCAAATCTTTCAATCAGATTCTGATAATCTGACTGAGGTGCAGATGTTTGCTCTCCTTCTTCTTCCTCTTCTGAAGCACTGGCATGTGCTTTTCCTTTTTCCTCCTTGAAAAGCAATCTGAAGGAAGCATCATTATAGTATACTAGCTCTTTGTATTCTTCATCAGGATGCATTAAGTTATATTTCTTTTCCAAAATATATGTGACTAAGTGCCCTAATGAGATGTTCCTTTTTCTCTTCTATTCTGCATGTCCTATTTCTGAAAGCCCATAGATATGATCTATGATAAGTTGGGCTTCGTCAATAGGATGACATTCCATAATCAAAAAGGTTAGAACAGAAAGGAGAGGGGTAATATTAATCCTATCACCAGCTTTAGGAATGATTGAAGATCGAAGGATATGCTGGATGATTCGGGCATTTTTGGTCATACCGGAGACTCTAACGACATGATAGTCAAGATCATTTTCTCTAATTACCCTATTGACATGATACCATTTGAAAGAGGTTTCTGACATTAGGGTGTGAGCTCTATATCCCTCAGTTCTTAAGTTCAAAAATGCACCAAGGTCGTGCTTGGTGATCTCAACTTTTTGCTTGAAGACATAAGAACTTATGGATGAGTGGTTTGAATTAAAACTCATGTTTGCTAGGAAATAATGATAGGTTTGCTTGTTGTAGAAGTGGGCGAGAGAAAGTATGAATTGAAATTGGGTTGAGGCAAAAAGGTGCATTACCTTAAATTTTAACTCGCTTTGGATTGAAATGCGAGAAGGAGTTATTTTTGCGGATGCAAAACGAGGAAAGGATTCCTCATTCGCCTTAGACAGGTTCCTCATTCACCTTAGACAGGAAGTTTTCTGAGGAATTCCTATTTGGTTTCTTTACCAACACCTTTTGTCTCTTGCTTGAGGAGGCCATTGTCGATTTGAAGTAGAAAGGGATTGAAAGTGAAGTTTGGAAGTGTGATTGTTAAGTTAGAAAGCCTTCCTATTTAAAGAAAAACGATACGTTCGTCCTGGAGGACGAAAACTTTCGTCCTGGACGAAAAATCATCGTTCGTCTGGACGAAAAATATTTCGTACAGACGATCAAATTTGTCCTAAATATAACGGCTTTTCGTAATCAACACACACTTACGATGCATCCCTTCGTACAGGCTTTTTAACTTGACCGATCGTACAGACGAAAAAATTTCATACAGACGATCAAAAAGTAACTCATTTTAATGTCTCTTGAAAACTGTCCCCTACAATGAACCGACATCTGTTCGTCTGGAGGAACCAAAAATTCGAACAGACGAAAATCCATATTAAAAACTGTCTTATCCACTCAACCGCTGCATTCAATCGTCCCGACGTTTGAAAAAAATTTTTTTGTCCTGGACGATCGTTAGATCGTACAGACGATCTAATTAAAAACTGCTCTAAAAAATGGTTAAAATTCGCGCAAACTGTTCTTTCACACATCGTCCAGTACGAAACAGAATTCATCCCAGACGATTTCCTCCAATTTTTGAATTTTTAATTTTTTATTTAAGAAAACAAACTAAACATTCAAAAACACAGAAAAACATAAAACAAAACCATAGACCTAAAAACAAATTCATTTAAAACACACAAAATTTCACAAAATCAAAAACAAAACAAAATAAATATCAATGTTGCAAAAGACATTTAGATTAGGCATTCAAATCAATAACACCAAGCCTTGTTCTTAAAGTACTGAAGGTATCAAGGGCTAAAAGTTTTGTAAAAATGTCTGCAAGTTGATTTTCAGTTGAAACATGTGTGAGTTCAATTTCTCCCTTGGATACATGATCCCTTATGAAATGATGCCTTATATCAATGTGTTTGGTTCTAGAATGTTGAATAGGATTTTTGGAAATGCAAATAGCACTAGTATTGTCACAATAGATTGGAATAATGCTTATAGTTAATCCTAAATCAATCAACTGTTGTTTTAACCAAAGTACTTGTGCCACACAACTTCCTAATGCAATGTATTCTGCTTCTGCAGTTGATAGTGCCACTGAATTTTGTTTTCTACTAGACCATGATACTAATGAATTTTCAATGAATTGACATGTTCCAGAAGTGCTTTTCCTATCCACTCTACAGCCTGCAAAGTCAGAATCTGAGTAACCAATAATTTCAAATGAAGAGCTAAACTTAGGATACCAAATCCCTAAGTTTTGAGTTCCTAGTAAATATCTTAAAATCCTTTTCACTGCTGTCAAATGTGATTCTTTTGAATCTGATTGAAATCTAACACATAAGCAAACACTGAACATAATATCTGGTCGGCTAGCAGTCAAGTAAAGTAAAGATCCAATTATCCCTCTAAATTTTTTTTGATCAACAGGATTTCCCTTAAGGTCCTTATCCAACTGAACTGAGGAACTCATTGGTGTACTAACAGGTTTAGCATTGTCCATTTTATATTTTTTGAGGATATCCTTAATATATTTAGTTTGATTAAGAAATGTACCTTATTCAAGTTGCTTAATGCTAAATCCTAGAAAGTAATTTAAATCTCCCATTAAACTCATTTCAAATTCACTACTCATTGTTTTAGAAAAATCATCACAAAGATTTTTATTTGAAGATCCAAAGATGATGTCATCCACATAAATTTGAACAATAAGTATATCCTTTCCAATTTTCCTTAAAAAGAGAGTTGTATCCACACTTCCTTTTTCAAAAGATCTTTCAAGTAGGAAGGTGCTCAACCTCTCATACCAAGCCCTAGGTGCCTGTTTCAATCCATATAATGCCTTTTTTAACTTGAAAACATGATTTGAAAATTTAGAATTTTCAAAACCTGGAGGTTGTTCTACAAAAATATCTTCTTCAATAACCCCATTCAAAAAGACACTTTTTACATCCATTTGAAACAATTTAAAACCTTTAAAACAGGCAAAGACAAGTAAAATCCTAATTGCTTCAAGTCTAGCTACAGGGGCAAAAGTCTCCTCAAAATCAATTCCTTCAATTTGATTATACCCCTTAGCAACTAATCTAGCCTTATTTTTAATGACTACTCCTGAGTCATTCATTTTATTTTTGAAAACCCACTTAGTTCCAACAACACTTTGATCTTTTGGCCTTGTAGTTAATTCCCAAACTTTATTTCTTACAAATTGATTTAACTCTTCTTGCATGACCAATATCCAAAATTCATCAGAAAGTGCTTGATCAATGTTAGTGGGTTCAATAGTTGAAATAAAGGCTGAATGATTGACTTCCTTGTTTAATCCACGCCTAGTTCTAACACCCTCACTAGGTTCACCTATAATCAATTCCTTTGGGTGGTTTTTAGAAAATCTCAAATCTCTAGGCAAAGGGTTTTCTCTTTCCAAATTTTCTTTCACATTTTCTTCCAAATTTAATCTATCAATCTTTTGGGAGTTTTCTTCAATTTCTTCTTCAACAACATTTGGCTCTTCCAAATTTCCACTTTCATCAAATACAACATGTGTGGTTTCTTCAATGACTAAAGTTCTTTTGTTGAATACCCTATAAGATTTTCCAACACTTGAATATCCAACAAAAATTCCTTCATCTGATTTTGGATCAAATTTTTCTAAGGCAGATTTTCCATTATTATGTATGAACACCTTGCAACCAAATACATGCAAATGAGACAAATTAGGTGTTCTACCTTTTAGCAACTCATAGGGTGTTTTATTCAAATTTTATCTCACATTCACCCTATTCAGAACATAACATGCAGTGCTAACCGCCTCAGTCCAAAAATATCTAGAAAGTGAGTATTCTGCTAACATTGCTCGGGCGGCTTCTATTAATGTTCTATTTTTCCTTTCAACTAATCCATTTTGTTGAGGGGTTCTAAGTGCAGAAATATTGTGATCAATCCCCTTTTCTTTACAGAAATTTTCAAATCTTTCATTTTCAAATTGTCCTCCATGATCACTTTGTAAAGAAATTATTTCACATCCTAGTTTTCTTTGAATCCAAGTTGAAAAATTTCTGAATTCCTCAAATGATTCACTCTTATGAAAAAGAAATCTAACCCAGGTGAATCTTGAGAAATCATCCACTATAACAAATCCGTATACCTTCCCTCCTAGACTTATAGTGCCTACAGGTCCAAAAAGATCCATGTGTAGAATTTCTAAAGGTTTACTGGTCCTAAGATCTTTATTGGACTTAAAAAGAGGACCTCACTTATTTTCCTAATTGACATGCATCACATAGATGGTCCTTAGTAAAGTCTAGTTTAGGTCTACCTCTCACCAAATTCTTTTGGGTAATTCTCCTAAGATTTTTCATACTAGAATGACAAAGTCTCCTATGCCAAAGCCATGATTCATCAGAAATACAGTTTTTAAATAAAAAGCAGTAGGAGATTGAATACAATTTAAATCTAGCATGTAGACATTGTTTACCCTTTTTCCATTTAAAACAATTTTCCCATTTAGGCTTATTATGCAGCTAGTAGGTAAAAATTTTACATTGTATCCCTTATCACATAGCTGACTTATGCTTAACAGATTATGTTTTAAGCATTCAACTAATAACACATTGTTTATGAAAAAGTTTCTCAAATTTCCAATCATACCTGATCCAACCACTTTCTTTGTGGTATTATCTCCAAGTGTAACCTTGCCTCCATTCCTGGCTTCCAGCGTTATGAATTGAGCAGTATCTCCAGTCATATGCTTTGAACATCCGTTGTCCAGGTACCATATACTCTCACGAGGTCTTATGTGAGAGTAATCCTGCAAAATTCTCAAATGTTAGACCTGGGAACCCAAACAAGTTTGGGTTCACCTTTATGGAATTTATAATCAGATGCATGTATGATATGTCTAGGTTTATGCATCTTAGTTCTCCACACCAAATTAGTTTTCATCTTTAAAGTGCAGGTGTGAGATATATGTCCACAAAATCCTCAATTATTATATTTAACATTAGGAAAAATATTCCTATGTTTTCTTTCATATGATTGCCTTCTAAGGAATTTCATGAATTTAGGATAATATTTAGGATTTGTAAAATCTTCAAGTTTAGGGGGGTTCCTATTATCCTCGAGAGCTCTTATTCTGAGTTTGTAAAATGAATTCATATCTTCCAAGATTCGATTGGTATAATTGATTCTATATGTCTTGCTCTCTGATTCATCCTTAAAATTCTTAAATTCTTTTTCAAGTTCAGCATAGGATGATTTTAAATTCTCAAATTTTTATTAAAGTCATCATATTCATCAAGTAGTTTCATGTGGTTGTTATCTATTAAAGCATGATCTTTTCTAAGGATTTTGTGTTCCTTATTAAGCTCTTCCAATTCTAAACTTAAACTAGCATGCATCTTTTTCATTTTCCTATATGCATCATGCATGTGTTCAGAAACTTCAAACAATTCATCATAGGTTAAATCACATACCTCTTATTGATCTGATTGTTCAACATTATCTGCCATCAAGCAAAGGTTGGTGACTTCTTCTTCTTTTTCATTCTCAGATGAGTCTGAAGCTGAGTCCGCCCAGAAAGCTCTTTGAAACTTCTTCTTGCCTTTCTTTACCATTGGTTTTTTCTTTACCTTCTCCTTGCTAGGAGTGGCTTTGAGTTTTGGACACTCAGTCTTTATATGACCTGGTTTCCTGCATTCATAACAAATCACTTCATTAGAAACTTTGTCATTTCTGTTATACTTACCTCTATTCCATTACTGACGTCTTTTCTGCTTCCTCTTTAAAAAGCTTCTGAATTGTCTAGTCATCAATGCAATATCATCTTCATCCTCAGGTTGTGAGTATTCACTTTCTGACTCTTCCACATTTAGTGCAATATTCTTGTCCTTTCGTGATTCACCTGCATCAATCTTTTTTTGACTTACTCCTTGCTCATAAGCAATGAGTGAACCAAGAAGATTGTCAATAGAATAAATGTTCAGATCTTTAGACTCTGTAATTGCAATAATTTTAGCATCATAAGCAGTAGGTAAACAACGAAGAATCTTATTGACCATTTCAGTATTAGTTAATTCCCTACCAAGTGCATGTAAAGAGGTGACAATTTGAATGAATCTTGTGTACATGTCTGAAATAGATTCATTAGGTTTCATGCGAAATAATTCATAGTCATGTAACAAGATATTGAGTCTTGATTGCTTAACCTCATTTGTCCCTTCATAAGTTATACAAAGTCTATCCCATATGTCCTTTCCATTTTTACAAGTGGAAACTCGCATGTAGTCTTCAGATTTTAAAGCACAAAAGAAACTGTTTAAACATTTCGCATTTAATTGTGCTAAGTCACGTTCTTCAATAGTCCAATCTGCATAGGGTGTTTCTACCCTAACTCCATCAACTAATCTAGTTGGTTTTGTGTAACCTTCCTGGACTAGCATTCACATGCGATAATCAAGTGACTGTAAGAAAGTAGACATGTGTGTTTTCCAAAAATCAAAAGGAATATTGTCAAACAGTGGAGGTCTAGTGATAGAGTAACCCTCAGGTGTGTTTCAGTTTCCAAATGTAGCCATCTACGTTAATCAAAAAGTAGTTCAAACTTATGATTTTGTAACGATGCTCTGATACCACTTGTTGAGTCTAGTAATTAGGTTGTTAAGCCTAAGTGAATGTCCCAAGGCTACCAAGAGGGGGGGGGGGGGTGAATTGGTAATTTAAAAAAAAATTTTAAACCCTCTTTGAAGATTAAGTTGAACCGAAATAAATTTTTTTTTTAAAGTTTGTAGAAAAATATTTTTCAACCACAGAGTTGTTAAAACTAAAATTTAAAGTGCGGAAACGTAAAAATAATAAAGTAAATGACACTAGATTTATAGTGGTTCGGTCTATAACCAGACTTACATCCACTCCTCAGAGGCACCCTCTGAGTATTGCACTAAAACCAATAGTGACTCTCCTTTTGCACCCACAGCAAGGCGGAGAAGCCTTTACAACACACTCTTTTCACCACTACCCGCTGCGGCAGAGAACCGTCGTCCTTTTACACAATCTCAGTGCTGGCAGAGAACCATCATCCTTTTACACTCTCCTAGTGTGGGCAGAGAACCCTACGGCTGTTCACACTCTCCAAGTGTAGGCAGAGAACCCTTCGTCCTGTTCACACTCTCCAAGTATAGGTAGAGAACCCTTCAGTTGTTCACACTCTCCAAGTGTCGGCAGAGAACCGGATCTCCTTGACTGATCTTCTCACAAGAATCTAGAAGGAAAAAGGAAAAGAGTGAAGTAATCCTAATTCACAAGTAGAGACTCTTACCTTTGCAATCCAAGTGAAGCCTTCTCGCTCCAATGGTAGGAATCCTCCCTTGAATGCTCTCTTCCACTCTCTCCTTGGCTATTCTCTCAAGAGGCACGAAGATCAAATGACAAAAAGATTGGGTGGCAGTCTAATTTGGACTATTTATATAAAAGATAAGAAAACCCACCCTAAAACGATAAGTTTTCAATTCAGTACGCAGTGGATCGTCTGTACGATCGTGGATCGTCCTGGACAATTTTACTTAAACGATCTGAAATGACCTGTTTGAATATGTGTATGAAATGACTTCATACAGCTGATCGTCCTGTACGAATTTAGGTTCGTCCAGTACGAACAGTTATTACAAGGCCGATTCTAGAAACTGCTAAAAACTGTTCTAAGTCGGTTAATCGTTTGGACGAAAATATATTCGTCTGGATGAAATTTTTCCAGAGGACCGATCATCCTGGACGATTCTTGACTTCGTATGGACAAAAATTTTCAAGAGGACCAATCGCCATGGATGATAATTTATTTTCGTTTGGACGAAAATTTTCCAGAGACCTGATCGTCCTGGACGATTTTTATTTTCGTCTGGACAAAATTTTTCCAGAGGACCAGTCGTCATGGACGACAATATAAATTCGTCTGGATGATAATTAATTTCGTCCTGGACGAATAGGACTTAGAAAAAATTTTTTCGAACAAGTTTCTATTCGTTCCATGTGCTCTTATAGGAGATAACTATCTGATCGTCCCGTACGATCGGATATCGTCCCGTACGATCAGTATAAAATTTTTATGATCTCCTTATGTGTGTGGTATGTTTTTATTCGCTCAATTACAATCACTCCCTTTCAAATTTAATTCAAAGAAAAAATGTAAGTTTTCAAATTAACAAATTATCTCATGTTGAATTTGATCTGAAGTTTTCGTAGACTGGAGTCTGATTTTCCATAAATGTTAGTGCACACAAGAGCAAATATAAATATTCTAAAATTGTTAGGAGATAACTACACATTTGAACAATAATGTTTAGAATCATCAAAACTATACAAGTTGCACAAATGTAAAGCATTCAAATAGTAACTATTCAACATGATCTGCCTCACGCTTTAATTTCGGGTGTCGATTGTCCCTTTTGACCGATCTCATCTGATTTGACTGCGAGGGACCTCGACCCAGCAAAATTCGATGTCTTGACCGCAATGACATCGTCCATTTGGCAATCAGAGGTCGTTTGACCTTTCAAATAAAATGTGGTGCCAAGGCACGTATAGCTTTATTCCCCTATTTGGGTCCTTTCTCATGTGGTTTGAGGTATAGGGGTCAACACTTGCCTAGATGATACTTATATTTGTGTGTTTATTTTTTGCACTCATGATATCATATTTATTTTATGTCTGTGGACCGGAGATTGGAGTGAAAATTCAAATATGTATAATTTAATATATATACTCACACTTCACCTCAACATATGTGCATTTTTATATAACTGCTCTTTTATATTCTTGCAAAGTAGAATGTACCTATGAAATAATGTAAATATAAAGGCAATGATATAAATGTAAATATTTTAGATCTTTCTATAGCTAGATTGAATTGTATAGTATCAAGAGTTATAAAAGATTAAAAATAATTATTTAAATACATATATTAGCTCCAAAAAGAAATAATTCTTCTTTTGAAGATCATAATCATTTAGAATACTATAAATGATCATGCATTCAAAAGTTTGAAGACAAAAATAAACAATCATATTCAAATCTACTTTATGTATGAATAGAAATCCATTTTTTTGTGGAGCTTTCCCACCTTTTATTTACAACAAATCCTAATTTGTACACCAAAATTATAATTGAATGTGTTCTTTTATTTACATTATTAGTTGTGCACCATTTTATTACGTGATCTCATACATATAATATATTTTTTATAAAGTTTTCTAATATATGCTTTCTTGTTTTTTTAGATAGTGTGTATCTAATATTGCATTCATGTGGTGATTGATTATGCTTAGGATTGTTAGCTGGTAGCTTACTCTAAGAATGTGTAAGCCTAGATTTTATACACCACCTTAATATCTACACATTCCTATTTTGTTATATCTCAAAAATCTAAAATCTAAAACTATATTTCAAGTGCAACTTTACAATTTATAATCTAAAGACGTGAAATGAAATCATATTTACCCAATCATTTCCTTAAATTATATGCTTTTGAAGACTTTAGTCTTTACTTTAATCGAGATTATTCTCTTACAAGATAAAATTAACTATATAGGAAGTCTAGAACCCTGAAATAAAATAATACCTACCTTAGTTTCTTTTCTTACATAGGATAAAACTTTATGGATGTAGATCTAAGTTTTAAACATTAGCTTAGAATTCATAATAAGAAAATAAGTGAATATTCTTTTTATCCTTAGGGGTAATTTGAATATTTCATATATATTTGAATATAAAAAAAAATTATCTTATTGATTAAACTATCTATAAAAATTCCTTTTTATTCGTATGAATAAATTGAATATTCTTTATATAGTTTAATTATGAAAATAAATTCATTAACATGCTTTCAAAATTGAAACGATAAGTAAATATTTTTTATTTATATCCTTTAGGATGAATTGAATATTCCTTATTCAATTTTGATTATGAAAATACAACTATTAATTCTGTTTAATGATTAAAAATGTTAGGTGAATATTGTTTTTATCCTTTGAAATGAATTGAATATTCCTTATTCCTTATTTGATCATGAAAATAAATTGAAGGTTTCTCTTCTCAAATTGAAAGTGATATATTAGTCCATCCTTCAATATGGTATTATCTAAATATATACATATTTGAATAAAGAAATCTAAAAACCAAAATTTAAAGTTAATCTTATATGGAAACAAGGAATATTTGTTAACAGGCTCAAGCGCCACAACGCTTGACATGGCTGAATATAAACATCAATTGGCTTAACCTATGCATTGCTTGGTTGAATTAAGTATGGATCCATCTTTATGAACTTCTCCGCCATGGTGCTACAAAAGTTGAACACTGCGGTGCTTGAATATGCAATTTAACACTACGACATAGTGAAGCTAAGCGCTCAAATTCTTGACACTTAGGTGATGTGGTGCTATGAAGCATTGTGATGCTAACCTTTTCTTTGCTAATGTGTTGAATTAATTATCATTTTTATGATGCTCCAGTGCTGTGATTTTTTTTATCTAGCATTTAGGCATTGTGGATGCTACGGTGCTAGTACTTGGAGCATTGTGGTGCTAGTTCAATACTTATAAAGTTTCCCGTTTTTTGAGCATTTACTGTACAACATCATCTAAAAATAATATTTTTATTGATATTTAAGATAATAAAATACCACAAAATTACACTTAATAAATTCCCCTTAACTTAAACTCTTGCTTATCCCCAAGTAATGGTGTAATCACCTTTTGAATAACTTAATATAACAAATAAAATTCATTCTTTAATATATATAAAAAAGAAAATACTTTACCATTTAGTTGTAATTTAAAATGAATAATGTTATGCATAAATAAAGAAACCACTTATTTGTGTTATAAAACTTTAGAAAAGAAAATTTAAGTTTTTAATTTGCTTGTACTACTGTTAGTCATTTAACTATAACTTTTCATAAATCATGATATTATCTAAAAGAAAAAAAGCTTCCTTTAGTACTTTTTAAAATTAATAATTCACCCCCTCTTTATGCACCTAGGAAGAGTTCAACGAGTCTTAATATTGTTGCAAATATGGTCCCAAAAACTGTGATTTTGATGATAACAAATATTAGTGTTTCTTTACTACTATTATTATTACGTATCTATTTTGTTTGCCCTACTCTTTAACCTTTAAGGTCAAAAAGTTCACTTACAGTGTAAATCAGCTCAAGATCGGGTAAACTAAGGTTGAGAATGTTTGTAATTTTAATTTCAATGTACTTTTTCTTTTCTTGAGTCAAGTCATATATTTGGTGGACCCCAAGATAAGTAGCCTTTCATGCACACACTCAAGGGGGTAAGTTTGTGAGTTAGGAAAAAAGAAGTCTTTTGAGCTAATCATATAGTACAATATAAATCATAATGGATGATCAATTATATAGAAAACCCTAATTAGGACACCCTTTATTAAGTAAGATTGATTAAATTATCATACTAGATGATTTAGATCATAAAGAAAAATTCGTTATAGACATAAAAAATAGCCACCAATCACAGATTTAGGCAACATTTTAATCTTCAAAATTTATTCTAATCATATATGATGATATACATCGTACTGGATAATTTATAATAATTATGCCTAAATTGATCCTGTGATTAAGAGACTAATTATGTTTAGATTGCTCGATAAGATCGTAGAGGACAATCATTAACGGTCATATTGGATGACCTTTGATATTTCATGGGATGATCCCCCATCGTCTAAGATGAAAACCATAATTTTCTTCTAAATATATAAGAGATCATATTTGACATCCTGAGGGATGTGCGGTATGATATTTAAATAACAGCCCATCATCCCATATTGTACTGGACAATAAATAAAGTATCTTGAACTAATCAATTGCAAAATCATCTTAAATGATCTGTTTAAATACTTAAATTGATCGTACATGGCAATGCTGATTGTACTGGTTGATAGGGCTATTTTTATACTAATTATATAGGATGATATACATCATACTGGATGATCCTTATTGGAAAATTGGGCTTCTTTTGGAGGCTCTATATTTAATCTCTCATATTATCTTATGAGAGATTTTTTGCTATTGAGTTGTCTTGAGAGGGAGCTTAGAGAAGGAAGAGGAGAGCTTTGAGAGAGAGGGAGATTCTTGTGAGGGGGGGGGGGGGGGGGGTTATGATTGATTCATAAAGGGTACTACAAGTAAGGTTTCAATCATCTTCTTTAAGCTGCTTCCTTAATTCCTTGGTGACTCTAGGGAGACTTTCATCAGATTCAGATTCTCTACCTTCTTTAGGAGGGAGTATAAAGATTACAAGGTTCTCTGCCTACTCCATGAGGAAGCAAAAGAATTTTGAAGTTCTCTGTCTACTCAAGGAGGGAGTAAAAGGATTCAATGTACTCTACCTCACCAGGTAAATAGAAATATTTGTAAGGGCTTCTCTACCTTTATGTGGGGGCAAAAGGAGAGATACTACTATAAGTGCAATACCTAAAAATAAGGTTTCTGGGGAGTGGATTTAGGTCATGTTGATCAAACCACTATAATTCTGGTGTGTTCTTTCTATTTACTTTTCCACATTTGATTTTTGCATTTTTCTGTAATTTGTTTTTGGTTTGAAATCTTTGATTTTTGTTATTGTGAAATTAGTTTTACTTTCACATTAGGGGATTAAAATTATTTATTTTAGATATTGAGAAAGTTTTTAAAAGATTCTCTTTCTATTAAAGAATTTTTTTAAGATAACCAATTCACCCCGTCTTGGTTTAACCTCCGGTTAGTTAATAAATATTTAACAACCCTCATAAACTTTCACTTGGTATCAAAGTGGGATTCATAAATTAAATTTTAGAAAATCTTTTAAATATATTAATGGCTAACTTTGGAAATTGTAATACTATAAAAGGATATTCGATCATAGGACCACCTTTATTTGATAATATTTCTTTTGATTTTTAAAAAATTTGTATGTCTACCTTTTTACAACCTATAAATTATCACATGTGGATGTTAGTTTAGGAAGGTTATTCTGTACCTTCTCACTTTGTTAATGGCTAAAAAATAGAACTTCCCTTTCCTAAATGGAGTGTAGAATATAGAGATTTAGCACAGCTTAATGCTAAATATTAGAATTATTTTTTCTATACTTTAAAATTTGAAGATTACATGCATTTTTCTACTTTTTTAACTGAAAAGAAATTTGGGATAAACTATGCATAACATACGAGAGAACTAATGAAGTTAAAAAATCTAGGATGAACATTCTGCTTCAGGATTATGAACTATTTCACATGAAACCTAGTGAATCAATTTCTTAAATGTATATGAAGTTTATTCAGGTTGTTACTTCCCTACTTGCCTTAGGAAGAGAGCTTATAAATTATGAAAAGGTTAACAAAATTATTCATTGTTTACCTTCTCCCTATGATGCAAAAATCACTACCATTACTGAATCTAAAGATTTGAATGTTTATTTCATTGATAACTTACTTGGGTAACTCATTGCCTATGAGCAAGGAGTGAGCAAAGGTAGCTTGATGCAGGTGAAAAGAGAAAATAGATAATAACAGGCTTAAAGGCTAATGATTCTGACAGTGACTCTTTTTGACAAGGCGATGATGACATAGATCTAATTTCTAGGCAATTCCAGAACTTTTTAAAGAAAAAGAAAAAATGTTATCAATAATGAAATAAAGGTAAGAATAAGAAAAATTATAAACTTTCTTTTTATGTTATATGCTTTGAATGCAGAAAGCCAAGGCACCTGAAGTTGGATTGCCTAACACATAAAGCTCACCCAAGTAAGAAGAAGGGTGATGAAAAACCTAAATTTAAGATGGGTAAGTAAAGGACTCAAAAAGCTTTCTAAGCAGATTAAGTATCAGACTCTTCTGAAACTAAAGCAAAAGAGGAGGTAACTAACCTATTCCTAATGGCAGATGATTATCCTGATCATTCTAATCAAGAGGAAGTATGTGAGCTTACTTATGATCAATTATTCAAAGTTTATAAAAAAATTCATACTGCATATAAGAAGCTTAAAAAATCATATGCCCACCTTAAAACTGACTTTTTAATTATGCAGAAAGAGTATTAATGCCTAAGGAAAGATCATTGCACTCTGGATAGTAACCACATGGCTTTATTAGATGAATTTGAAATTTTAAATAAGAAGCATTCTGAATTAACTACCGAGCAAGATTCCTTGAAAATATCACATGTTGAATTGCAAAATGTGTTCAAGAAATTAGAAACTCTTACATCTCAATTAGATAATAAGGAGCATGCATTGAAAGTAGAAAATTCAATTTGTGAAAAATAAATAAGTTTTTGCAAGCTGAATTAACTGGCTTTATGGAAAATAAAAAATCACCTTCGCATAGAGAGTTTCA
Organism: Dendrobium huoshanense; assembly: GCA_016618105.1. NCBI lineage: Eukaryota > Viridiplantae > Streptophyta > Magnoliopsida > Asparagales > Orchidaceae > Dendrobium > Dendrobium huoshanense. The sequence continues at coordinate 77,582,062 of CM028345.1, forward strand.
AAAACAATCATCAAAGCATACATCATTCAAACCTAGAAAGAGGCATTATAACCCAAATAGATTTATAAATAATTTTCTTGCTGTTAGATATTTTTCTTGTGGCATGCTAAGACATATCTCCCACACTTGCACCTTTCACGTAGAAGATATTTGGTATGGAGACCAAAATTTCAAAATTTACAGCATAGCAAGTATGCATTTCATTCTTCTTTCCATGAAATTGGACCAAAACTTATTTGAATTCCTAAATCAAACATCTGATGATTTTGTAGGTGTGCTCTTAGAAAAGGCCTCGGAAAAGAATGTGGTACTTGGATAGTGGATGTTCAAGGCACATTACTAAAGATGCAGATTAATTCATTTCATTGGGGGCCAGGGTAGGAGGCAATGTGACACCTAGAGATAACACCACCAGTAGAATGGTGGGCTCAGGTATAATTAGTAACTCAAAAAATTTCATCATTCAAAATGCTTTACGGGTAGATGGATTAAAATATAACACGCTTAACATAAGCCAACTTTGTGATAAAGGATTTAGTATTAAATTTTTATCTAACCACTACATGATTAGCTTAAATAGAAATAATGTGTTGCAAGAAAGTAGAATTAATAATGTTTTCATGCTTAATTTAAACTGTGTTGAACTTGCTACTTCTTTTTGCCTAAAAAATGTTGCTGATGACTCCTAATTATAATATAGGAGATTATTCCAGGAAAGTATGAAATACCTTATAAAGATCACCTGAAAAGACTTAGTGAAAGGCTTACCCAAACTAGATATCACTATGGACCTCCTATATGATGCATGTTAATTAGGAAAGCAAGTGAAATCCACCTTCCACATAATTAAGGACATTAATGAAAGTTTGAGTAGGTTTTTAGACCTTATTAAACTATTATAGGGCTAACCAAGAGGGCGGTGAATTAGTAATTTTAAAAATTTCTTGAATTTTTATAAGACAATTTTAGAAAGTTTAAATAATAATCTTGAAATATGTAGTTGTCTAATAAAATGATTATCACAATAAATTTTTTAAAAACAAAATTTTAAAGTACAAAAAAAAAAAAAAAACTGAAAAAGTAAAGTGAGCAGAAGAACACAATTTATAGTGGTTCTGTCCAAACTAGACCTACATCAACTCCCTGAAGACCCCTTCTCCAGGTATTGCACTAAATAAAAGTTACTCTCCTTTTTCCCACACAGCATGGCAGAGAAGCCCTTACAAACTCTCTTCTACCAACCCAATACGGTAGAGTACCGATGTCCTTTCTCACCCTCTTCGCATCAAAAGAGAACCTTCATCATTTCTCACCCTCATGGCGATGGCAGAGAACCTTCATCCTTTTTCACCATCCTGGTGATGATAGTGTTCCATGACATAATGTTGAAGATCTTCTCTCAATAGCTTCTAGAGGAGATGGGTAGAAATTTAAAGAAGAAAATAGAGATCCTTGCTTTGGGTATCCTTTTGAATCCCTCACAATTGCCCCTTAATTGATCTCTCACACTTCACTCTCATAATCTCTCCCAAACACTCACACTCAATGGCCACTTTTAAGAAAAAAATCATAGCAAAGGTTTTGAGAGTCAGATTTTTGGACTCTTATAAAGAAAACATAAGCAAAATGATCCAAAAATTTGAAAATTACAACTAAACTGACTTAAGATCATACAGTATGATCGAGGATCATTTGTACGAACAATTTAAAAAATTAGGTACGATCTTATATGAACCTTATTTCATAGTCTATTAGCCGTATGTACGAACTGACATCATACTGTATGAACAGTTCAAAAATAAACATATTCATTTGGTATGATCCTGCACGAACCTTATTTCGTACTATGTTAGTCATCTATACGAATTAACATCATATAATATGAAAAGTGTAAAAACAAATGAATTCATTTGGGATAAATTGGTATGCACCATATTTCGTACTCCATTAGTCGTCTGTACAAACTATCATTTTACACTACAAACAGTGCAAAAATATAAGACATGATTTGATTAACTTAAATTTGGTGGAACAAATGTGACAAATCATCCAGTATGATTATAAATCATACAATACAATTAGTTTTAAAATTTTAAATTTTGGCTCTCTCCCCCAATGTGTGTGTGTGCACAATTACCCAATAATAATCACACTCTCTCTTACTCAAGAAAAATAAAATAATATAAAAATTATAGACTTTATTAATAAAACCTTAATCTACTATGTCTTGAAGTCCTCAGCACTTCGGAGTATGATTTCACTAAAATGTTAGTGAACAAAAAAAATAAATAGAAAATATCCAGTATATGATAGAAGAAATGATTAAATTAACAAAACAATAATACTTTTTTATCATAACAAAACACATTCTCAAGCTAGATTCCTAAGTTGTAATAATCTCCTTCTTTTTTTATGATGACAAAAATAATTATTTTTTTAATTACAAATATTTTTTTTTTCTTTTAAACTCCACATCAATGAAGTGGAAAATAAACTACATGAGGATCATAAAAATTTAATCCCTTTTTTTAATTTTGGTAGTATAAATAAGCGCAAAAATAAAGTACACAAAACACAAGAAAATACAAAAAAACCAAAATCCATAAATAGCCTCCTCCTAAGAATATAATTTCTAAAAAAACTTAAAAATAAAAACAAGTAAAAATAAACCAAAATACAATACCAAAAGACTTCAAACACAAACAATAACTCAAACCAAAATACAAATAATAATCTCCCCCTATTTTGTCATAAAAAAATAATCCCTTAAAAAAATAAGTTGCTATAGACAAGTCTAAGAGATGGTAAAGAATAAAATTTTAAACTATTTGCAATGATAACATTAAAGTCCTTGGAAAAAATAAGACTCAAATTTTAAATTATAGAAAAATTTAGATATGAAAAGTTGAACAAATTCAATGTTTGCTCTAGAAAGTAGAAATTTGAAATAGAATAATCTTCATAAAACTAATTAAATTGGAATCTTATAGTTCCAAATTCAAAAGTTGAAATTATCATTTAATGCAAGGATTTTTCTAAGAATAAAAGTAGAGGAAAGAACTAAATAAAATGTGGGCTCACTTTATTCCTCTTTATCAAAATAAATATTTAGGCGGCGAACATTGCACATAATTTCATTTTGGGCTCATTTTGTGTCTCTTTACAAATTTGGCGAACATTGCACATTTTTTCATGTTGGGCTCATTTTGTACAACAAAAACAACAACAAGCCTTTATCCCATTACGTGGGGTCGGCTTCATGAATCCTTTTTCTCCATTGTGTCCTATTAAAAATCAAATTCTCGTTTAAATCTAATAAAGAAAGGTCATTCCTAATATTTTCTAACCAAGTCTTTTTAGGTCTACCCCTACCTTTCTTAACATAAGTCAAATCTAATACATCTACTCTCCTAACCAGGTCATCGGAAGGCCGCCATTTTATGTGACCAAACCATCTAAGGCTACTCTCTCTAATCTTATCTTTTTACTGGAGCTACTCCAACCTTTTCACGTATAGGCTCTTTTCGTATCTTATTCTAAGGGTAAAGCCACGCATCCACCTGAGCATCCTCATCTCTGCCACACTTAACTTAGTATTATGCTTCTCTTTTAATGGCCAACATTCGGCACCATAAAGCATTGAAAGCCTCACTACCATCTTATATAATTTTCCCTTAAGTTTGAGGGGTAGATTTCTATCACATAACAAGCCCGATGCATTCCTCCACTTCAACCATCCAACTTGAATTCTGTTGATAATATCCCCATCTATTTCACCATTACTCTGAACAATAGATCCAAGATATCTAAAACGTGTACTCTTATTAAAGACTTGATCGCCCAAAGTCACAATCCCCTCACTAGGTCTATTACAACTAAAAATACACTCCATACATTCCATTTTAGATCTACTCAAGCGAAAGCCTTTAGACTCTAAGGTTGACCTCCATAATTCAAGTTTACCTTCAACTCCCTCTCTAGTATTATCAACAAGAACAATATCATCAGCAAAAAGCATACACCAAGGTACATCCTCTTGAAAATTTCTAGTGAGAATATCTATGACTAAAGAAAAAAGATATGGGCGTAAGGCTGATCCTTGATGTAACCCAACCGAAATAGAGAAATACTTGGTCTAACCACCTTGTGTTTGAACACAAGTAGTAGCTCTTGCATACATATCTTTAATGATTTGAATATAAGCATTATTAACTGCTTTCTTTTCAAGAACTCTCCATAGCACTTCTCTTGGAACTTTATCATATGCTTTTTCTAAATCAATAAATATCATATGTAGATCCTCCTTATTTACTCTATATTTCTCCATCAAACCTCTTAATAAATGCATGGCTTCCATAGTCGACCTACCCGGCATGAATCCAAATTGATTTTGAGAAACATTTGTATCACGCCGCAAGTTATGCTCCATAACTCGCTCCTATAGTTTTAAAGTATGACACATTAATTTAATAGCTCTATAATTCACACAATCTTGTGCATCACCTTTATTCTTAAAAATAAGAATTAACACACTCATTCTCCACTCATCTGGCATCTTTTTAGTCTTCAAAATAGTTTTAAAAAGTTTAGTAAGCCAAGAAATTCCTTCATCTCCTAAGCATTTCCACACCCCTGTTGGAATATCATCCGGTCCAACAGCTTTTCAACCCTTCATTTTCTTTAAAGCCTCTCTAACTTTAGTTTTACTAATACGCCGATAAAAATAGAAATATTTATTTTCATTTAGGGTTCTAAGGTCATTATAGTCAATCTTATTTTCACAATCTTCATTAAAACGTTTAGCAAAATATCTCATCCACCTTTGTTGAATATCATCTTCTAAGAAATGTATTTTTTGATCTTCATCCTTAATACACTTCACTTGGGCTCATTTTGTACATTTTTTTAAATTTGGCACACTTTGTGTATCTTTTGACATTTCATTTTTTCCACCACCTAATTCAATAAATCTTACCTTGTGTGATTATCTTTCAAATAAAAGAAAAACTTTTATCATATAAAGAAGAATAATCCACAAAATAAAATCCTATTGTCAAGTATAGAATCAACACATTGAATAAGAAAAAAAAAAAGAAACAAAAGTCACTAAATTTGTAACAATTATAACTATAAGATACATATCTATTAGAACACTGAAATGATCTTATTATCTAATTTAATTTGTAATTTGATTTAATATTTGGGAAGATAAAAATAAAATTGCTAGGAGAATAAAATGTTGTGCAAAATATTTTAAAATTTTCTCTTTTAGATCAATATTAATAATTTGAAAAATAAAAACTTAAGGACAAATTAAGAGAATTTAAAATAACACAAGAAAATTCTTTCATTAAAGATATAAACAAAATTCAACCAATACATAAAAAAACAAACATCATAAAGCCATCACATGAAAACAGAAAGAAACAAAAAAAATGTATCTTTTGACCTCATTTTTGTATAAGATCACTTGGACCAATCGTAACCCCAGATCAATCTAGCCTCCAGACCACTCTAGACTTTAGGATTCTCCTAGATCCAGACCCTAGGATCTACTCTAAACCCTAGGATTCTTCTAAACTAATCCAAACCTTAAGATTTTTCTAAACTCTAGACTCTAGGATCCTCGTAGACTTCATACCTATGATCTTCTTAGGCCTTAGGGTCTACCTAGACCTTAAATCAATCCAGACCTTAGGATCAATTTAGATATTAGATCAATCCAGACTTCAAATCAATCCTAACCTCAATCCAATCTAGATATCAATTCTATTCAAACTTTAATCAAATCTAGACTTACAAACTTACCCAGACTTTAAATCTATCTAGATCTTAATCTCTAATTCAAACCTTGATCCTATCTTTTATCAAGCTTTAACCCTATCATATCATTTATGAACATCCAAATGATCATAAATGATTTTAATAACTCAAACTTAATCAATCAGATCTAGAATCTAACTCAAACACAAAATTTCAAACTAAAATTCAAAGATAAAATGCTAAGTCCTAAAAGCCTTTTCCATTGAATTTTCAAACACTTCAAACCCCACTCAAATGACCTCTGATTCAGAGTCTATCAATTACACATTAATAGGACATGTCTCTAGAGGAAACCCACCAAATTGGAGCCCATTCCGAGATCTCTAATGCCAGAAAACTAAATAAAAATCCAATGGCTATAAAACCTTTAAATATTTACGACCTATGCCACTGGTCTTGCCACCCAATGGATCCTAACCTTAGAGCTTTCTACAAAGCCTCCAACCACTTCCAAACCCTTGATTATGACTCATTGAATATTAAACTATCTTTTGGTGGACCCATTTTAACCCCCAGATGACTAGGGGTCAAAATCACTAAAATGTCCCTTAAAGGAAATTTTGATGTTTTTTTCAAACTTCAATATACCCTTTTCAAATCAAACCCTAAAACATATTCCAATGCATCCTAACCATCATTAAGAGTGCAATGGACTCAACCCCTAATTCTAGGTTAACTTTATTAACCAAGTCAAATCAGGTTGACTAATTCAACCCTTAAGCATTTCCTAAATTAAATGAAACTCCATTTAAACCCCATCAAACCTCTTTTTGAACATCTCCCTTAATGATTTGGACTTGACCGAGCCCTTGACCCAATCAAAAGCTTACTTGGTCAACTTAGCCCAAGTCTAATCAAATAAGACCCATTTAGGTCAAATTTCTTCAAACATCCATTTGAAACCTTTCAAATCCTCAAACCCACTTCATTCAATGCCTTGAATTTTTTTAAACCCATTTCAAGTCAAATTTTAGTGGATTTGACCAAAGTCAAATTTAACATTTGGTCAAATCCCCACTTTTTTATTCAAATTTCCAATCCATATATTTAAACCACTTGAGCCCATTTCAATAACAACATAACCATCCCTTTGAGTCCAACTAAGTCACCCTTGAGTTTTTGATTGGTCAAACAAGTCAAAAAGGCTTAGGACATCAATAAGAGGTCAATTCACCCATCTTAAGCTAATTTAATCCTTATTAATCCTCTCCAACAGATCTAATGCCTTATAGAGACTTCTTAACTCAAGCCTTAACCCTTTGATCAAAATTAAACGGCCTCAAACCCTCCTATGTGCAAGTAAGGATAAGAGAAGCTTTCTACATAGGTGTACTTGCATTTGTCCTTGCATCCTGCTCTTAACAACCCCTAAACCACTTGGCAGCATCCTAGCAACCAACCAAGTGGATCCTAGCCGTCCATTCAATCTTGGTACGTTTGAATGGGCTAAGAGACTTAAAGGAGCTATCATTCTAACCTAACCCCTCTCTCTCCATCCCAACCACCCCAAATATAGATCTAAGCTCATTTGAGCTCCTCAGGCATTGCTCAACCATTCCCGACCAAAACCCTACCAGTCAAAGCTCGCCGACGACCAGATTACGGTAAACCAAGACCATATTCCGTCTAGGCTTGATTACCATCGATCTAAGTATTCTTGAATCAAGGATTCTTCTACAAAATGGAGCGTGGACAGTCTACAAATGCAACATGCCATTAAACGGGTAATCCCGCCCATTAAATGAGGTATAATCTCAAACCCTAGTCTAGGATACACTAGATTAAATAGCTTTATTTACAATGCATTTTAAGTTATTAACTCACTTCCCCATTGATTATGTTCACATACTCAATCCTTGTTTAAAATTTTAAGTCAAAACATTGATCCGTTCGTAAGAACAAGCCCAAAAACTCATTTTCGGGCTCAATACGCGCAGGCCGTAACTGTGCAAAACCTGGGCCGTTCATCCTTTGATCAATGGTGCAGAATTTACCATTCTGCGGCTCTATTCGACTACGAGGATCGATCCACAGTTAATTCTTCCGTCCGGCTCAATCGGAGCCATTGATTTCAAAAAGCAGCGATTATACGACGCCCGTCTTTAGCTAACATGGATAAAGAAAGTGCGTGGGTCCCGCGTATTAAACGCTAATGATTATCGGTGGCACAATCATTGGCCACCACCAGCAATGATGAGCTTGTTTTAATCTTGCGACTCGAGACACGCCACATCGCTTAACCGTCGCCGGATTATGATTTAGTTATTTTAAATTAAAATTAAATCATTTTAATTACTAATTTCCTTAAAAAAATATTAAAAATAAAATAAAAATTTAAGAAAAATCCATAAGATACCTCAAAATATCCAAAATTTCAAAATCTTTAATTTAAAATTAAAATTATTTTAAAATATACTATATATTTTAAATAATTTAAAACATTTAATTTTTAAAATATTTAATTAAATATTAATATAAATATTTTCAATTTTTTTTAAAAAAATTAAATATTACTAAAATAATTTTAAATATTTTAATTTTAAAACAAATTAACTTAGGATTTTATATTATAAATAATTTTAAATTATTTAATTATTGAAATATTTAAATATTTTATTAATATTTTGTTAAAGTTAACTTAAAATAAATTTTTAAAATATTAAAAAATTTTATCTTGAATAATATTAAAATTTCATAGAACATTTAATATTCAATTTAATTTAATTTAAAAATTATTTTAATTATTAAATATTTTTAAATTATTTTAAATGCCTTTATTTATCTTAAAATTTTAAAAATTCAAATTTAATTCATTTTAATTCAAAAAAATGTAAATAATATATCAAAATTTTTGAAATTCAAAATACTTTAACTTAAAATTAATTTTAAAATTTTAATATTTATTTATTTTAAATAATTTTAATTTTGATTAATGTCTTAGTATTTAATTAATCTTTGAGTAAATACTTTAACTTAAATAATTTTGAAAATAAGTGGATCTCTCAAAATGTTTTAAATTATTTTTGATGATATTTTAAATTATTTAAATTTGAGACATATATATATATATATATATATATATATATATATATATATATATATATATATATATATATATATATATATATATATATATATATATATATATATATATATATATATATATGCATATATAGATATATTTGTATTTATATATTTTAAATTTATTTTTAAATTATATGTATTTAAATATTTAATTTTTGAGATATTCCTTTGATATTTTAAGGCTTTATTGAACATGATTGAATCAAAATTAATGGGGAGTGATCATTAATCAATGAATAATTAATTTGTTAGTTATTCATTGATTAATTTTGTAATTAATTAAGTCTTATTCTAATATTTGCATGCTTAGGTTGTGCACCCACTACTTAGATTTAGGCTCTCCTAGATCTAGGATTTATTTGGTGTGATTACATGTTGTTTATGTTAAGTTTAAGGGTTAGTTGAAACCTTGATTTAAACCCATTTAAACTTTTTTTTTTTTTGAAAAAAGCACAACTGCTAGGAATATTATTAATCAAAGCTTCCTACTTTACAAACTACTATCATAACTTGACTCCTCCTTTAACAAATTGCAGAACGTAAGAGGAATCTTTTTAGAAGAGAAAACATCCCAATAAAAAACACTAAAAATGGCATAGCTAGCACAAAGGTTTGCTAGCTTATTACATGTCCTATTCACCCAATTAAAAGATATGAACTTATGATTCTTTAAAAATAATAGCTCATCTCTCTACTTACCTCCCAAGTCTTGCAAGAACTTGATAACATTATACTCGCCTTCTCTAATAATTCATTCAAAGTCTTGTAACCAATCTTTGGCAATTTCCCTTATAAATCGAATCGAGAATAACTCTAGACTTGAAATATCCTAATGAATACATGAGTGACCATATGCTAAAAGAAATCTTTCTTTACTGTCACGTACAACTCCTCCAATTCCAGCTTTGTACGATTGTAACAAAGATGCATCAACATTAATTTTTATCCAATTGGGAGGAGGAGGGTACCAAAGTTCTGACAGTCTAGAAGACTGATTCGTACCCCAATGTCCCAACTTTCCTTCATTCATAAAGGATATGGAAGCCATACTTACAACATATGAAGATATGAACATAGAACAATCCTCCTTGTCTCCATGAATTAGTTTGTTCCAAGACTTCCATGTAAAATATAAAGCATTGCAGTAAATATTAATCATGAAATCTTGCGTATTGACACACTCTTCCATCCATTCCCAGCAAAGTTGGAATGAGTCAAACAGCTAAAAACCAAAGCCACATTTGTTCAAATAGCCAATGACTTCCTTCATCTTCTCACAACTAACCGTGATATGATCACAGCCTTTCGATAGGCCGCATCCTCTTGGATAACTATAATTCTCTTGAAGTCTTCTCTGATACAATAAGTATAGGTAGGGATTGCATTGTTAAACAATCACCACCAAAAAACTTCTATACGGGGTCTTAACTTTATCTTCTTCAAGCATTGCCAGAAAACGCATTCCTGTTCCTGCATAAATTTTTTTTTAAAATCCAGAGAGGAGATTGAACACCCCGAGTTCTGATGAATTAGCTCCAAATAATCACTATCTTGATCCATGTGAATTTCCACCAATAGAATGATTTTTATAAGCTCATCTCCAAATAGTTGTTTAAGCTTCGATACATTTCATACACCATTTGAAATCAAACAGTCCACCATTTCCTCCCCTGTGTCTGGAATCGAGACAAAAGTAGGCTAGCTATTCAATTTTTTGTCCAAAATCCAAACGCCATCAAGGATACTGATAGAACAACCATTTACAACTCCCCATCTTACTACAGATTTTAATGCTTTCTTACCACTTGATAAGATTTTATAGGTTGAAGAAGATCCATTGCCATGCGCTTATTCGTCCATCAACAGACCATACTTTGGATTTAAGATTTGATACAGTAAAGAGTCTTTCTCTTGAATGACCTTCCAAGCTAGTTTTGCCCTTAAAGCATCCACAATCTCAACACATGAACGAATTCCACTCCCACCAAATCTCATTGGTTTACACGGATTATTCCAATTAACATAGTGCAAACCCAATCTCCCATTTTGTTTATTCCAAATGAAATCATGACATAGATTGTCTAACTCTTTAATAATTCTTTTTGGAACCAATGAGAAATTGTAATAGAAGTTGGGAATAGAAAGCATAACTTTAATCAAAAATATCTTCCCTGCCAAAGAAAGTTTTTTACTTCCCCAAACTGCCGTGAACTTCAATGCTTTCTCTATAATGAAATGAAAATCTATAGCTACCAACCTCCTTGATGCCAACTTAACTCCCAGATACATAAATTCTTTTACCATCTTAAAACCCATGATTCTTTCAATTATTTTCCTCCTTCTCTTCACATGCCTACCGAATAACATTACTGATTTTTTCAAATTGATCTTCTGACTTGTCTAGCTACAGAAATTCATTAGTGCTCCTTTGATTTCTTTTACTTCTTTTACATTGGCATGAGAAAAAAAATGATAACATCATCTGTATATAAGAGGTGGGAGACCTTTGGCAAATTCCAACCAAGTTTAATACCCACATCTATATCATTTTTCTTAAAACATTTGGTGAGCAACTGTGAACATAAAATGAATAAGACTGGTGAAGGGGACATCCTTGTCGAAACCTGCTCTCCGCATAGATCCAGCTAGAAATCTTACCATTAATGATCAAAGAAAATTTCGGATACTCTATACATTCCATAATCCACTTACAGAATTTTTAAGGAAACCCAAAATATTCTAAAACATTTTCTAGGGTATTCTAACTCATGTTGTCATAGGCTTGTTCCAAATCCACTTTGAATGAAATGAAACCTTTTGATGATCTAGACTTCCTAAACTTCTGAAAAGCCTCCTTCGTCACTAGAATATGATCACCCAAAGATCTACCATTAATGAACGCAGCTTTCTCCTCATAAACTAATTTTTGAATTAGCATTTTCATCTTGTTCAACAGATTTCTCTCCACCACCTTATAAATAGATCTACACATGCTAATAGGTCTATAGTGGCTCAGTACTGCAGGTTCCAAAGTCTTCAGAATGAGAACAAGGAGGTTCTCTTTCAAATCACCATTCATCCTACCCGAACTAAAGAATTAGTTTACTTCATTCCAACAATCTATCTTAATTATGTTCCAAAATGATTTCATAAAGGAATATGAAATCCCATCATTCCCAGGAGATATACTATCAGTTGTTCGCAACACTACTAACTCAAATTCATCCATAGTTAGCTCTTTGATTAACCATTCCCTATCCTTCTCATCAAAAGAATTATTAGGATTACACCAACCATTAAGAGAACCAACCTTTCTTTTCCATTTCCCATTAAAGAACTTTAAAAAAAAAATCATAAATCTATTTTTGATCCTCAATAACATATCCAGCATCATCCTTAATTTTGTAAATACAATTTGCATTCCTTCTGGCTGAAGGAAAAGAATGAAAGAAATTAGTGTTAGTGTCTACCTCCTTTATCCACTTGATCTTCACTCTTTGCTTCCACCACGTGTTTAGCCTAACCAAAATAGTATTCAACTCACTAATATATGAACGAAGCTCAAAGATTTCATTTTCTGACAGATATTCAATGTTTATTCTTTAGACTGCAACTCCATAATTTTTTATTTCAGAAAGTCTCTTTGCTGATCAAATTCCCTGAATTTTTCTTTACTCCAGTGAAATAGAGCTTTTAGAGATCTACATAACTTATTGTTCAATGCTTCAGCATAATTCCCTCTAGTATTCTTCCTCCACGCTGCTTTAACCACACTAATAGCAGCTGGATATGAAGCCCACACTTCCTCAAACCTTATTATCTTATCTGATGAGAAATTCCTTTCCAAAAAATTTAGTAGGATTGGACAATAATCTGAATGCCACCCTCGATAAATTTCTCAGCACCAACTGGTTGGCCTTCATTGTAATTGGATTAATGAAGCATCTATCCAATCTCTCCAATATTCTAGCATTAACATCTTTGTTATTGCACCAAGTGAATTTAGGTCCAATAACTCTCACTTCATGAAGATCATTTCTTACTAAGAATGAACTCATCTCTCTTGAGCCTTGAGAGAAACGAAAAGGTCTTCCCCCTCTCTTGTCTTCCTTGGAAAAAATACAATTAAAGTCACCCCCAACAACTAAAGGATAGCTATTAGAACCAAATTTCTCCAGCTTATCCCAAAGTAGCCTTCTATGAACCACCTCTTTACCACTATATACCGTAGATATTCTCCACCTCCCCATATTCATAATATCAAGATCACCTATGATAACTTGCTTTGAAGAAAATAAGCAAGAAAAAGAGGCTGTTTTGAACTTCCAAATTACCAATATACCACTAGAAAGACCTTCAGCAGGTACTTGAACAAAATCCTAATCCTTACCAATAAGAAGTTCAATTTCAGATTTATTGAAATTTGAAACTTTGGTTTCCAAAAGTCCCACAAAAAACACCTTGTTATCTTTCACCAACTCCTTTAAATATAGAGAAGCTTGTTTTTTCCTTGATCCTCTACAATTCTAAAACAAAATTGAAGCCATTATCCAACAAAAGGGGAAGAGTTCACCACCTTCTCCTTCACCTCATTCTCCAATTTCCTTCCTCCAGGCAACAGTTTTGTAGGACCAAGACTTCTGAGTTCCTTTGCAAGCTTAATCTTAATATTAGAAGAACTGTCTTCTTTGACTTCCTCCATCACATTCTCATCAAAGTCCTTATGAGAGCAGTCTCCTTTGTCCACTGATCTTACTGAAGCAGATTTAATGACTTCTATATCACTTATATCTTCCCGACAAGCAGATTCATCTTTACCTCTATCAAATACCTGTAGTTCCCCCTCTACTAAATTGCTAAGAACAGAAAACTTGTTAACCTCTGAAATAACTTTAGAATTAACTCTATATTCTTTCACCTTCAAAGACTTATCCATCCCTTATTTTGAAACCTCCATAGCAACTGGTTAAACCGGCTTTTCCCCGTCAAGTATTCCAGGACTATTATAATTATTTTCCCTGAATTCCTTCCTTGGCCACTGATTAACATTGTTTTTTCTTGAAATCATGTCTCCAACAATCTTCTTACTACGAAATCCATTCCCCTTAAAATATTTTCTTCCATAACTAACATGAATCTAGGGTCCATAACCATTATCTTCCTTTTTGGTATTTTCTGACATATTATTTCTAACCTGTTCTACACACTGTTCCTTCACATTGTAGTCTTCCTCTCCTGCTCCGTCTGATGTCATACCAATAACCTTCTCAAGAAACTTTCTATGGTCATGCCCAATCTTGCCACAACCAAAACAAATGTTAAGAATTCTTTCATATTCAATATTTTGAAAAAATCTTCCTGATTTCCCTTCAACCCATACTCCAAGTGGAAGAGCTTCTTCAAGATGGATGTGTACAAAAATTCTATCAAATTCACATCTTCACCATTGAAACATATTTTTATTTAATAAATAAGGGTTCCCTTGGCAATCGTATAAATATTTGTAGGATCCCAACAATGAAGAGGCAAATTAGGCATTCTTACCCATATAGGTGCTGTCAAGCCCTTCAATGAGTTCGGAGAGAATGATTGACTCCACTTGTCCACACAAATAATGTTCCCCTTCACATACCAAGGACCATTAGCAAGAATTGTATCCACTGCTTCTTCATCTTCAAATAAACACAAGCTACATTCCTTACAAAGCCAAGTTAAATTAAACTTCCCGATTTGAGACCATTGCCTTATTAGTTCAGCATTAACAATAAAATGTGTTATGTTATCCCCAAATACTTTAACCATCAACGCATTCTGTAACGCCTTGGTGTTCTCCGAAACCTTCTCCTCGCATAATATGACTCTCATCCCATCATCAGAAATGAAATTGCCAAAATTCCAATATGAGTCAAAAATTCTTTTATGGGTTTTCTTATGCCAGACATTAAGTAACCCATTTCCAGATAGCTCTTTAATAGAACTATCTCCCGCTTCAGTAGCTTCCGGAACAACAGGATCTCTTTCCCCCGATACACATTGACGAACCAAGTTCAAGTCTTCAATTCCTACAAGCTTCCCGTTCCCAACACTATTAGTAACATTATTGTCTTTTTTTATTTCCCTTGGTTTTCAACATTCTTCAATTCGATATGCATTGAGTCAGCTGAAACAGTAGGAATGATGTTATGAAATTTGTGAACCATCTTGTTCTCAGTAATCTCCTTCGAAATCATGACTACCTTTGCTTTCCCAGTCACAAGCATAGATTTAACGTTTAAAAGGCCGCCTTCATTAATAACCAAAGGTTTGGCATAAATGGATGAATACCTTGCTCCATTACTTCCAGTTTTTGCCAAAGAACCTATCTTTGAATCTCCAAAAATAGGTGGAGAATTCGTTATTTAAGAATAATTTTTTCATCTCAGTAGTTGATCGACGATCTCTTATAGGACAACTGCCGGCATTAGGCTGGTGATCATCCGCTGCCATCAATGGCTGCTTCTCTGATAGCTAAATGATTTTTGAAATTCAACTTTCTCTCACTAGAATTCTGCACCTTCTCTCACTAGAATTCTGAACATTCTCTCACCATCCAAAACATATTCAGCAATGGTAACATTGGCTTATTTTGTACCTTTTTCCTTAAAGTTCACAGTTTCAAATTCTTTCCATTAGCATAAATGAAAATTTCGAATACTCTACATAAAGCCCATTTAAACTTAGTGACATCATTAAGGACAATAATTAAGGACATGCTTAGAAAACTTAGAGAAATTATAATAATTAGGATACATATTCTTTTGACTTGAAACTTTGAACATTTAAACATAGTGACACATACAGCCCATAGAAAATTTCTTACTCATTTTTGATATCATTAAGTCCCTTAATTGATTTACTTAAGTTTAAACCCTTAAATTAAGCATTAAACTTTCCAAAAATTCTAATAAATAAATTTTAAATAAAAAAATACATATAATATCTCAAATTGACTAGAATTGAAACTTTAATCAAAGAAAAATAAAATCACTTTGAGTTGACAGTAAATCTAAACTTAATTTAATTTTAATTGAAATTGAATATTTAATTAATTTAATTAATTAAAAATGATTAAAAATTCCAAAAAATTTCCAAACACATGGGAATATTTCCTTGAGTCATTCCTGACTATTGGAGTTGATTTGAAGAAGTTAGAGTTCATTTGGAGAAAAATCATTAAAGCCTTTTAATTGAACTAATTTTAAAAATTCAATAAATGCATCAAACTTTGAAAAATTATAACTAATTGTAGAAAAATCCAAATCTAGCAAACTTAGTGTCTAACAACGCATCTTAAGGTCTAGTATTTTATAAAAATGCTAACGTTCCCTAATTCAATCTTAATTAAAAAGTTAATTTTTAACCCCTTAATTAAATGATTAAAATAATCTAGAAAATTCTAAAAACTAGCTATCAACCAACTTTAATTAAAATTCATTAACCTTCAAACCTTAATAAAAACAAATTACTTAATAATATTGGGTACCACTAGGTAACCCAGGCCTAGGAGGCTATTAAATTAACCCCAAGGAAGTGAAATAAACTTCACGACCTCGGTTAGAAATAGAGGTGGTAACCAAAGAAAAATTAAAATCAATTTTAAAATCAATTTCAAATTATTAATACTTAAACTTTAATTATAAATATTTCTCTTAAGCCTCCCAACCAATCAAACCTTTAGCAACTTCAGTCAAATATCCTATATAAGACATATCCAAACCACACAGCCTTTTATACACACTTTATATGATTTGCTAAGACAATCCACTCTAGTTTTAGGCTAGGCTGGTGTTTACTTTTCTACAGTTGTGTGCTGAGTTTTTCGTGGTTTTCACTACATGCTATTTGCTTGCTTAGAATTGATGTGTTTGTTTACTTACTTCTTGCATTCTATGATTGTATGTGTGTTACATGTACCCTTAGGTTAGGGCAATTTATACTAATTCAATCTTATGCAGGTGGTCATGCTCATATAGGGCATTGAAATTAAAGAGGAAAAAATAAATAATTAAGCTTCAAAATTAATTTGCACAGGTGCTTCATAATGCTTAAATCCCCCTTTAAATTAAAAAAGCATGGACAAGTGTCGCTATGAATTTGAGCATTTAAATTTCGAATATATCAATAGCTTGGGATGTTTTAATTGTTGATTATTAGGATAACCTTACAGGTGTCTGTCTAAATTTTTTATTTTTCAAATGAAATTTAATTTCAAGCATTGAGTTATAATTTCTAAAGTACTTTGAGAATTGGATTAAAACATCCAATTTGGACTCCAAAGAGGGGACATCACTTAGGGGAGTGTCCCTTTCCATTTAGAGATCCAAATCAGGATACCTTTTAAATATCCAAAGAGAAAAGATAGCACCCCTTCGGGGGTATTTTCTTTTCATTTGGATATCCAAAACCGGTGGAACAAGAAGTTCATGGAAAGAAAAAGAATTGGAAGTCGAGAAGAATCTTAATTCTCAAAGTTACTTATTTTTAACGAGTTAGAATCCGGGTTGTTGTCAGTGGTGTATGACCACTTTACTTTTATGCAGACCCTGATTTGTAATATTAAGTGACACTTGCCACATGAACAATCAATTTGAGTAATTAATTTAATTGATTTAGTTAATTGATTGCGTCATAGAACTACATATTTTTTTGGTCTTTTTACTTGCTTGCAGTGTTTTCTTTAGCCTGGAATCCGATCGTAGGCTCATAAGGACTCATTAAAATCTTTTCTATCTTAATTAAGTTTAAAAAACAATTAAGCTCACATAGAAACTCTAATGAATTTAAGAAGTAAGCTTGGGACTCTCAAGAGTTTGTATGCATATTCATTGTATTTTTTTTCTTTTGTTAGGCACCTCCCTGCCTGCAGGTTCTAACATACCACCTGGCCTATGAGGGTGCAATTTTGTCAGGGGGATCTATGTATCTTTAGAATAAAATCTATTTTTAAGCCTTTTTAAAACTGCTTCATTTCAAATTTTGAGCATTTAATCGAGTCAATATGCATGAATCACATTAGTAACTAACTTAAAAGTGTCTAAATCTTTAATTGTATTTGCCTAAGCATCAAACACCCAACATAAGTCAAAGGACCAATTAGGATCTTCTCTTGATGCCGGTCCTATTCTCAAAAACCTATCTTAAATAATATCCCTACCACTCAACATTAAAAGACCGGACTCATAGTTTTGAAGCGTTTAGGTGGTTTAGCTGGCTCCCCAATCCAGGCCCGGGTAAGTCCAGGTTTGCATTGCATTAGCTAGGTTCGGGTCCCTAATTTTTCAATACCCAATTTAGACTTAAGTTTTGAGGCAGTCTTAGGTAATAAGCTCTCAACCTCTGGGAATTGAGTCCCAGTTTTCTAATAAAATTGATCATTCAAACTAAATATCACTTTTAATCAAATTCAAACCGAACACTTAGGATAAGCTGGGGTATTTCTAAAGTAATTCATAATCTCAAAACACCTCCTACCCTTCCTTCTTTGACTTTAGAAATAAGTGCTCAACCTTGAACCAATCCCACTTGAAATTTCCAATATTTAACTCCTTTGATATCAATCTTTAAAATCTTAAATAAAATTTATATCGGTATTTTAATCGAGAGTATTTATAAGAAACTCCAGTTTCTCTATGATGTAATTAACTATAAGAGCTTACGGTCGTAAGAGATTTAGAATTCCAGATCTAAATTTTTAAAAAGTCAAAATTTCAAAAACCTTAATTAATTTTCTTTGGGAAGTTCAAAATCAACGATAATTATCATCATTTTCAAATGATCAATGATGATAGATAACTTCTTTCCTTAGAGAGATACATCAATTACTATCATAACATTGATTATGAAATTAATAATCTTTTATTCAGATTAATGTAGTTAAACACTCAATTAAATTTCATTTTGATCCTCCAGGGTTATATGGGATTCACTCCTGTGTTTGACTATGATAATCAGGATGAATTCAAAGTTTTATAATTTGAACTTATTATGGAATAATATTATCACCTCCCAAGGGGAGGCGATAATATTATTCAAAACAAAGAGTTCAATTTAAAAACTAAAATATCAGAATTTTATCTTTTCCTAAAGAAAATTAAGATTTTCAAAAACTATATTTTTCAATCAAACAGTATCAACTATAATAGAAATGAAAACTAAAATGCTAGAGGATCTTGATTTGGAGGTTGCTGAGGAGAAGTGAACATAGAAAAGTTGTTGTTGATTAAAGAGACTTTAGTGTTTAGAGAGTCAAACTGTCCTCTAAACCCATCCTATATCTTCATTATATCTAGCATCCTGTTCGTCAATGTGAGTCTAAACATGATAAAATCTTTGATAAAAATAAGACTCAAGTCGATCAAATTGCTGGATTATTTCTTGATAAAAATGATGCTCAAGTCCAGGAGAATGTGTAGGTGCACGAGCAAGTGCTAGTGCAGGTCTTCCTTCTTCATCAATTTTTTCTCCTTCATCCCCTTGGTCCCAGTTAATAAGAGAATGAAAGGAAGAATCAGTGAAATAGATTAGAATATTTGTAGGTGGATCGGGATGAATCAATTTATACTTCTTTTTAAGAATATGGGTGACCAGGTGTCTTAAAGCCACCTTCTTCTTTCTTCTTTTATTAGGAAGTACAATATAAGTAAGTTTATATCTATAGTCTAGAATCAATTGAGCTTCATCTACTAGAGTGTTTGACATTATAAGATATGTGACTATAGAAAGTAAAGGAGTAAGGTTGATTCGATCACCAACTTTAGGAATAATAGATGTTCGTAAAACATACTGGATGATCCGGGCATTTTGATTCAAGGTGTACACACAAGATAAGTGATTGACTGAAGCGACATCTCTAAGAGTTTCATTTATGGTGGACCAGTCATAATAAGACCTCAAAATCATTATGCTTACCCTTACCCCTTCAATTCTACGGTGTAGAAAGTACATAAATCCTATACCCTCTCTTTATAAATATATGAGGACATTATGGTATTATTTTTTCTCATCCTCAGATTAGCAAGGAAATAATGAAATGTATCATGATTGACTACATAGATTACGGTAAGAATGAAAGAAAATTGGGTAGAATAAAAAAGTGGCATTATAGAAATGTTGATGTCTCTTTGGATAAGGAGATTAGATGGAGCCATTTTTGTCTCAAAGAAATGTTGATAGGCTTCTTCATTCTGTTTAGAAAGGATGTTGTCATCTAGTTGACTAGAACGAAAGGAATATCCTTTGGAGGTTTGATCTCGCTTGCTGCTGCTTGCCATTAGGGGAGTTTTGAACACACAATGATTTGAGCTTAAAAGTGATTTGTGAAGAAAACTCAATGAATACTTTCAAATTTAAAGAAATTAGAAATATCGCACAGTATGAAATAAGTTTTGTACATACGTCTATGAGTTCATATGGGGCAAAAATCTTTTAATACATACGAATGAAAGCTACCAAAAATGAAAATGTATTTTATAAACTTCCATTCCTGAGGAGTCATTTCGTACAGCTTTTTAACCAAAACAATCATACAAATGAACATGTGTTCATAAAGGACAATCAGACAATAATGATCATGCTCTAGTAGTTAGGTTCTTTCATATACAAAATGACAATAGGATCGTACAAGCAAATAGGTGTTCGTCTTGGACGATGTTCAAAAAATAACTACACTTTAAATAACCTCCGTATTTATATTGACAAAAAATGTAAAGTTTGTATAATACGATAAGGTTTTCATACAGCACAATATGTCTACAAAAATATATTTTATGTCTTACAAACTTAAAAAAAAATATCACATAAAATCTAGTGATTCTAGATTTGCACAAGATAATCATGACACTTTTCCAAAAACAAGTAACATAATCCATGAGACACAAAAACAAAAACAAAAATAATACAAAAGACAATTCAAATCAAAATAGAGAAAATTAAAAAATCAAACAAAAATAAATCACAAATAACGAACAAAACATAAACATCAATAATAAGTTCATCAAAAATGGAATTTGTAGGATTACAATTCTTAAGCATAAATATCAATTACACCCAATATGGTTATTAAGGTGCTAAGTATTTCAAGCAAAGTGGTTTTGTGATAATGTTTGTAAGTTGATTTTTAGTAGCAAAATGATGTAGCTCAATTTTGTTGCGGATCTATGATTTTGATGATAGCAAACATTCCTTATTTCTCTACGATTGTCTTATGTGTTAACGTTTCAGGTCCACACGATCAGACTGCAATCTGGAACCAGCTCAAGATTGGGTAGACTAGGTCTGTGTCAGTTTGTATTCTTTTTTCTTTCTTGAGTCTGTTGTATTTGGTGTGGTATCTGATGATTTATAACTTGGAAGATTTTTTGTTGTGCCCTAAAAGATTTCTAATTTTGGTAACATCGTCCGGGACGATATTTATATCGTCCTAGACGATCTGACAAAAGTAGAAACCCTAATTAGGACATCCTCATTAAAGCAGCCATTTATTTGCAATACACATTGTCCTGGACGATTTTGTATCGGCCAGGATGATCGGCTCAATTCAGCAAGAATCTGCCGCCATATCTACTTAGGAAAATCTAATTTTTGGATATCGTCCTGGTATATCGGCCTGGACTATAAAATATCATCCTGGCCGATCCAGGTCAATTTTTCCAAAATTTCTCAGGCAGTTTTGGAAAGCAATTAATGGGGATTTCATCCAGGCCGATCTCAAGATCATCCGGGACGATTAGACATCGTCCAGCTTCATTTCAGGGCGATATTTAGGACGATTTTTCTCATATTTGAACTAATCAGCCAGGACGATTTGGCTTTCGTCCTAGGCGATAATGGCGGCAACTTGCATTAATGAGCTCGTTTTGAGAGCTTCTTTTTAAGCTATGGCAAGGCACTTTGTAAGTGTCTTTGGCAGCCACTGTAGCTTCGTTCTTGTGGGGGAAACTTGAAGAGAGAGCTTGAAAGGGGGAGAGGAAAGGGTGGAGTTTGAGATGAAGAAGATCCTGTGAGGGGGAGGAACTCAAGGGAGTGTGGTGGGGGATCCACACGGTTGCTCCGGCGAACTCGAACCTTTGTACCATCGGATTCAAGGCTTATCTCGAGGTAAGTTCACTAAAGGAGAAGATCTCTTTGGTGTAAAAGGACCTGGCGACTCCGCCGCACCGGGGAAGGTGGAAGTGATTTTGTAAGGGCTTCTCCGCTTAGTTGTGGGGGCTAAAGGAGAGTCACGATTTTAGTGCAATACTTGGAGGGTGCCTCCAAGGAGTGGACGTAAGTCAAGGTTTGACCGAACTACTATTAATCCGGTGTGTTCTTTCTTTATTACTTCCGCACTTCAATTTCCGCATCATTGGTTTTCTATGTGGTGATATTGGTTTTAGTTTTATCTTTGGTTTTAAAGTTTTCCAATTCACCTCTCTCTTTTAAATTAGATTTGGGCCAGTTCTATAGGGCTTAACATCCCTAACGAACTTTCAAGTGCCATCAGAGCACTTTCAAGTGGTATCAGAGCGGTTTTCATAAAATAAGTTTTTAAAAACTTTTGAATTTCAATCCATGGCTAATATTTCTAATCGTATTTTTGCGGAAGGATATTCAATCACTAGACCACCATTGTTTGAAAATATTACATTTGATTTTTAGATAATTCGCATGTCTACTTTTTTGCAATCAATTGATTTTCGTATGTGGCATATGATTTTAACTGGTTATTCATCACCATCACGTATTGTTAATGGAATTAAAACTAATATTCCTTTTAATCAATGGAATAGGGATGAACGAATGGATGCTCAATTAAATGCAAAATCTTTAAATTGTTTCTTGTGCTTTAAATTCTGATGATTTTTTGTTAATTTCCACGTGCACTACTGGTAAGGAAGTTTGGGATAAATTGCACACCATATACGAAGGCTCTAATGAAATCAAGCAATCAAAGTTGAATATTTTAATGCATGATTTTGAAATATTTTCTATGAAATCTTTTGAAACGATTTTAGACATGTATACAAGGTTTATTTAAATTACTACATCATTTCATGCCTTAGGAAAAGATTTTTCAAATTTTGAAAAAGTTAACAAAATTATTCGTTGTTTACTTGAAAACTTTGATGCTAAAGTTGTTGTTATTTGTGAATCAAAAGATTTGAATGATTATTCTATTGATAATTTGATTGGCTCACTCATTGCCAACGAGCAAGGGTTGGGTCAAAGACTTTTGGATGCAGGTGAAACGATCGTTCTAAAAGCTGAAGATACGGAAAGAGGAAGCTTACTTGGTGACAATAGTAATGAATTGTCAAGCAAATCATAAAGCTCACCAATGCATAAGCAAAAGTGGAAGAAAGGTAAAAGTGGTAAGGATGTCCATATTTCCTCTGACATTATTTACTTTCGATGTAGGAAACCTGGACATATGAAGAATACGTGCCCTAATGTAAGAATTCTCCTTGCAAAAGAAAAGGGCAAGGTAAAGCTAAAGTTTAATTGAGAAAATAATGAAAAACACAAAATCTCATGGGCAGACATGCTGTCTTAAGAATCGGACTAGGAAAGAGATAATGGTTAAAAAGGGCTATTTGTTTTTTTTTTTTTTTTTTTTTTTTTCTTTTGTTTTCTTTTTCTTTTTACTTATTCTTTTTTATATTCATATTTTTCTTTGATATAACATACACACTCACATTTTTCTAAAAATGAAACATCTACTTTTATTTTTTTTTTTAAATCTTTGGTAAATTTTGTTTGACTTCTCTAAATAGTCAAAGGAAGGAAACTCATTATTTTTTTTTCTCAATCTCTATTTCCTAAAAGAGGTTATCCTACTTTTGATTTAAAATCTATTTCATCTTTTTAAATTAGTTTTTAAAATAATTTTTTTTTCTCCCTATGTTTTATTTATTGCATAGGAATCTTTTGCAAGTTGTTGAATCTAACTCATAATTTTCTTAATCAAGAAATTCGCTTTGTCACTAAGATGGGTTTTTCTTTCTTTTTAAGATTTAAGAAAGGAAGCATTTAAAAAAAAGATTGGCCAATGATGCCAAAAATAAAAGAAGCGCAAATCACCAAATTGAAAAATATAGAATACACAAAGTGTATCAAAAGATGCGCAGTACCCCAACCAATTGTCAAGAGGCATAAAATGAGCCCACAAAGTTAATCCTTACCATTCTTGTACTTCTTAAAAAGCTTAAGAAACACTTGATACTTTCGATACTTGACTTTGAAAATTTTGATTCTTGATTCAACAATTCGTGCATTGATCTTCTATTAGATATATTTTTTGGAATGAGTTTTTGAAAAATGATAGTTTCTTTCTCTAATTTATTTTATGATTTAGATATTGAATTAAAATGTTTTTGAGCCTTTTTAAAGAACTTGAGTTTGGATTATCGGATTTTAAATTTCTAATATTTACTAGGATATGCGTTGTCAATTCAATTCTACTAAAGTTTTTGATTAAAACTAAGAGGTAACTTTCTCATTTTAAGAATATTTTTGTTTTTTCACTTGATCAGGGAACGTTTTTTTGTTTGTTTAATTTTTTGTTTGTGCCTCCTCTTTTTCTGATAATGTCAAAGGGTGAAAACGTATTGTTGAATTTTTGTACTATTTTGTGTTTGTATCTTAAAATTAAAAATAAATTTTTTTTTTCTCCCCTATTTTTTTAAAAAGGATTTATTCTAGTGAGGGGGAGATTAGGAGGATTTACTTTTATAAAAATTTAAATTGAAATGTTTTGCTATCATCAAAAAGGGGGAGATTGTTGCGGATCTATGATTTTGATGATAACAAATATTCCTTATTTCTCTATGATTGCCTTATGTGCTAACGTTTCAGGTCCACACGATCAGACTGCAATCTGGAACCAGCTGAAGATTGGGTATACTAGGTACGTGTCAGTTTGTAATCTTTTTCCTTTCTTGAGTCTGTTGTATTTGGTGTGGTATCTGATGATTTGTAACTTGGAAGATTTTCTGTTGTGCCCTAAAAGATTTCGATTTTTGGTAACATCGTCCGGGACGATATTTATATCATCCTGGATGATCTGACAAAAGTAGAAACCCTAATTAGGGAATCCTCATTAAATCAGCCATCTTTTTGCAAAATACATCGTCTTGGACGATTTTGTATCGGCCATGACGATCGGCTCAATTCAGCAAGAATCTGCCGCCATATCTACTTAGAAAAATCTTATTTTTGGATATCGTCCTGGTATACCGGCCTGGACTATAAAATATCATCCTGGCCGACCCTGGTCAATTTTTCCAAAATTTCTCAGGAAGTTTTGGAAAGCAATTAATGGAAATTTCGTCCAGGCCGATCTCAAGATTGTCCGGGATGATTAGACATCATCCAGCTACATTTTCAGGGCGATATTCAGGACGATTTTCCTCATATTTGAACTAATCGGCCAGGACGATTTGGCTATCGTCCTGGACGATAATGGCGGCAACTTGCATTAATGAGCTCGTTTTGAGAGCTTCTTTTTAAGCTATGGCAAGGCACTTTGTAAGTGTCTTTGGCAGCCACTATAGCTTCGTTCTTGTGGGGGAAACTTGAAGAGAGAGCTTGAAAGGGAGAGAGGAAAGGGTGGAGTTTGAGATGGAGAAGATCCTGTGAGGGGGAGGAACTCAAGGGAGTGTGGTGGGGGATCCACACGGTTGCTCCGGCGAACTCGCACCTTTGTACCATCGGATTCAAGGCTTGTCTCGAGGTAAGTTCACAAAAGAAGAAGATCTCTTTGATGTCAAAGGACCCGGCGACTCCGCCGGGAAGGTGGAAGTGATTTTGTAAGGGCTTCTCCGCCTAGCTGTGGGGGCTAAAGGAGAGTCACGATTTTAGTGCAATACTTGGAGGGTGCCTCCAAGGAGTGGATGTAAGTCAAGGTTTGACCGAACCACTATAAATCCGGTGTGTTCTTTCTTTATTACTTCCGCATTTCAATTTCCGCATCATTGGTTTTCTATGTGGTGATATTAGTTTTAGTTTTATCTTTGGTTTTAAAGTTTTTTAATTCACCTCTCTCTTTTAAATTAGCTTTGGGCCAGTTCTATAGGACATAACATCCCTAACGAACTTTCAAGTGCCATCAGAGCACTTTCAAGTGGTATCAGAGTGGTTTTCATAAAATAAGTTTTTAAAAACTTTTGAATTTCAATCCATGGCTAATATTTCTAATCGTATTTTTGCGGAAAGATATTCAATCACTAGACGACCATTATTTGAAAATATTACATTTGATTTTGAAAAATTTGCATGTCTACTTTTTTGCAATCAATTGATTTTCGCATGTGGCATATGATTTTAACTGGTTATTCATCACCATCACGTATTGTTAATGGAATTAAAACTGATATTCCTTTTAATCAATGGAATAGGGATGAACGAATGGATGCTCAATTAAATGCAAAATCTTTAAATTGTTTTTTTTTTGTGCTTTAAATTCTGATGATTTTTTGTTAATTTCCACGTGCACTACTGGTAAGGAAGTTTGGGATAAATTGCACACCATATACGAAGGCTCTAATGAAATCAAGCAATCAAAGTTGAATATTTTAATGCATGATTTTGAAATATTTTCTATGAAATCTTTTGAAACGATTTTAGACATGTATACAAGGTTTATTTAAATTACTACATCATTGCATGCCTTAGGAAAATATTTTTCAAATTTTGAAAAAGTTAACAAAATTCTTCGTTGTTTACTTGAAAAATTTGATGCTAAAGTTGTTGCTATTTGTGAATCAAAAGATTTGAATGATTATTCTATTGATAATTTGATTGGCTCACTCATTGCCAACGAGCAAGGGTTGGGTCAAAGACTTTTGCATGCAGGTGAAACGATCGTTCTAAAAGCTGAAGATACGGAAAGAGGAAGCTTAGTTGGTGAAGATAGCAAAGAATTGTCAAGCAAATCATAAAGCTCACCAATGCATAAGCAAAAGTGGGAGAAAGGTAAAAGTGGTAACGATGTCCATATTTCCTCTGACATTATTTGCTTTCGATGTAGAAAACCTGGACATATGAAGAATACGTGCCCTAATGTAAGAATTCTCCCAGCAAAAGAAAAGGGCAAGGCAAAGCTAAAGTTTAATTGAGAAAATAATGAAAAATACAAAATCTCATGGACAGACATGGTGTCTGAAGAATCGGACCAGGAAAGAGGTAATAGTTAAAAAGGGCTATTTATTTTTTTTTCTTTTTTGTTTTTTGTTTTTCTTTTGTTTTCTTTTTCTTTTTACTTATTCTTTTTTATTATTCGTATTTTTCTTTGATCCAACATACACACTCACTTTTTTAAAAATGAAAAATTTACTTTCTATTTTTTTTTTTAAATCTTTGGTAAATTTTTTTTTACTTCTCTAAATAGTCAAAGGAAGGAAACTCATTATTTTCTTTTCTCAATCTCTATTTCCTAAAAGAGGTTATCCTACTTTTGATTTAAGATCTATTTCATCTTTTTAAATTAGTTTTTAAAACAAAATTTTTTTTCTCCTTATATTTTATTTATTGCATAGGAATTTTTTGCAAGTTGTTGAATCTAACTCATAATTTTCTTAATCAAGAAATTCGCTTTGTCACTAAGATAGGTTTTCCTTTGTTTTTAAGATTTAAGAAAGGAAGCATTTAAAAAAAAATTGGTCAATGATGCAAAAAAAAAAAAGATGCGCAAAGCGCCAAATTGAAAAATATATAATACACAAAGTATATCAAAAGATGCGCAGTGCGCCAACCAATTGTCAAGAGGCATAAAATGAGCCCACAAAGTTAATGCTTACCATTCTTGTACTTCTTAAAAAGCTTAAGAAAACACTTGATACTTTCGATACTTGACTTTGAAAATTTTGATTCTTGATTCAACAATTCGTGCATTGATCTTCGATTAGATATATTTTTTGGAATGAGTTTTTGAAAAATGATAGTTTCTTTCTCTAATTTATTTTATGATTTAGATATTGAAATAAAAAGTTTTTGAGCCTTTTTAAAGAACTTGAGTTTGGATTATTGGATTTTGAATTTCTAACCTTTACTGGGATATGCGTTGTCAATTCAATTCTACTAAAGTTTTTGATTAAAACTAAGAGGTAACTTTCTCATTTTAAGAATATTTTTTTTTTTCACTTGATCAGGGAACGTTTTTTTGTTCGTTTTATTTTTTGTTTGTGCCTCCTCTTTTTTTGATAATGTCAAAGGGTTAGAACGTATTGTTGAATTTTTGTACTATTTTGTGTTTGTATCTTAAAATTAAAAACAAATTTTTTTTTTATCTCCCCTATTTTTTTAAAAAGGATTTATTCTAGTGAGGGGGAAATTAGGAGGATTTACTTTTATGAAAATTCAAATTGAAATATTTTGCTATCATAAAAAAGAGAGAGATTGTTGCGGATCTATGATTTTGATGATAACAAATTTTCCTTATTTCTCTACGATTGCCTTATGTGCTAACGTTTCAGGTCCACACGATCAGACTGCAATCTGGAACCAGCTGAAGATTGGGTAGACTAGGTCTGTGTCAGTTTGTAATCTTTTTCCTTTCTTGAGTCTGTCGTATTTGGTGTGGTATCTGGTGATTTGTAACTTGGAAGATTTTCTATTGTGCCCTAAAAGATTTCTATTTTTGGTAACATCGTCCGGGACGATATTTATATCGTCCTGAATGATCTGACAAAAATAAAAATCCTAATTAGGGCATCCTCATTAAATCAGCCGTCTTTTTACAAAATACATCGTCTTGGACGATTTTGTATCAGCCAGGATGATCGGCTCAATTCAGTAAGAATCTGCCGCCATATCTACTTAGAAAAATCTTATTTTTGGATATCGTCCTGGTATATCGGCCTGGACTATAAAATATCATCATGGCCGACCCTGGTCAATTTTTTCAAAATTTCTCAGGAAGTTTTGGAAAGCAATTAATGGGGATTTCGTCCAGGCCGATCTCAAGATCGTCCGGGACGATTAGACATCGTCCAGCTTTATTTCAGGGTGATATTCAGGATGATTTTCCTCATATTTGAACTAATCGGCCAGGACGATTTGGCTATCGTCCTGGACGATAATGGCGGCAACTTGCATTAATGAGCTCGTTTTGAGAGCTTCTTTTTAAGCTATGGAAGGCACTTTGTAAGTGTCTTTGGCAGCCACTGTAGCTTCGTTCTTGTGGGGGAAACTTGAAGAGAGAGCTTGAAACAGAGAGAGGAAAGGGTGGAGTTTGAGATGGAGAAGATCCTGTGAGGGGGAGGAACTCAAGGGAGTGTGGTGGGGGATCCACATGGTTGCTCCGGCGAACTCGCACCTTTGTACCATCGGATTCAAGGCTTGTCTCGAGGTAAGTTTACCAAAGAAGAAGATCTCTTTGGTGTCAAAGGACCCGGCGATTCTGCCTCACCGGGGAAGGTAGAAGTGATTTTGTAAGGGCTTCTCCGCCTAGCTGTGGGGGCTAAAAGAGAGTCACGATTTTTATGCAATACTTGGAGGGTGCCTCCAAAGAGTGGACGTAAGTCAAGGTTTGACTGAACCACTATAAATCCGGTGTGTTCTTTCTTTATTACTTCCGCACTTCAATTTTTGCATCATTGGTTTTCTATGTGGTGATATTAGTTTTAGTTTTATCTTTGGTTTTAAAGTTTTCCAATTCACCTCTCTCTTTTAAATTAGCTTTGGGACAGTTCTATAGGGCTTAACATCCCTAACGAGCTTTCAAGTGCCATCAGAGCACTTTCAAGTGGTATCAGAGCGGTTTTCATAAAATAAGTTTTTAAAAACTTTTGAATTTGAATCCATGGCTAATATTTCTAATCGTGTTTTTGCGGAAGGATATTCAATCACTAGACCACCATAGTTTGAAAATATTACATTTGATTTTTGGAAAATTTGCATGCCTACATTTTTGCAATCAATTGATTTTCGCATGTGGCATATGATTTTAACTGGTTATTCATCACCATCACGTATTGGTAATGGAATTAAAAATGATATTCCTTTTAATCAATGGAATATGGATGAACGAATGGATGCTCAATTAAATGCAAAATCTTTAAATTGTTTTTTCTGTGCTTTAAATTCTGATGATTTGTTGTTAATTTCCACGTGCATTACTGGTAAGGAAGTTTGGGATAAATTGCACACCATATACGAAGGCTCTAATGAAATCAAGCAATAAAAGTTGAATATTTTAATGCATGATTTTGAAATATTTTCTATGAAATCTTTTGAAACGATTTTAGACATGTATACAAGGTTTATTTAAATTACTACATCATTGCATGCCTTAGGAAAAGATTTTTCAAATTTTAAAAAAGTTAACAAAATTCTTCATTGTTTACTTGAAAAATTCGATGCTAAAGTTGTTGCTATTTGTAAATCAAAAGATTTGAATGATTATTCTATTGATAATTTGATTGGCTCACTCATTGCCAACGAGCAAGGGTTGGGTCAAAGACTTTTGGATGCAGGTGAAACGATCGTTCTAAAAGCTGAAGATACGGAAAGAGGAAGCTTAGTTGGTGACGACAGCAATGAATTATCAAGCAAATCATAAAGCTCACCAATGCATAAGCAAAAGTGGAAGAAAGGTAAAAGTGGTAAGGATGTCCATATTTCCTCTGACATTATTTGCTTTCGATGTAGAAAACCTGGACATATGAAGAATACGTGCCCTAATGTAAGAATTCTCCCTGCAAAAGAAAAGGGCAAGGCAAAGCTAAAGTTTAATTGAGAAAATAATGAAAAACATAAAATCTCATGGGCAGACATGGTGTCTGAAGAATCGGACCAGGAAAGAGATAATGGTTAAAAAGGGCTATTTGTTTTTTTTTTTCTTTTTTGTTTTTGTTTTTCTTTTGTTTTCTTTTTCTTTTTACTTATTCTTTTTTATTATTCGTATTTTTCTTTGATCCAACATACACACTCACTTTTCTAAAAATGAAAAATCTACTTCCTATTTTTTTTTTAAATCTTTGGTAAATTTTGTTTGACTTCTCTAAATAGTCAAATGAAGGAAACTCATTATTTTCTTTTCTCAATCTCTATTTCCTAAAAGAGGTTATCCTACTTTTGATTTAAAATCTATTTCATCTTTTTAAATTAGTTTTTAAAACAAAATTTTTTTTCTCCTTATGTTTTATTTATTGCATAGGAATCTTTTGTAAGTTGTTGAATCTAACTCATAATTTTCTTAATCAAGAAATTCGCTTTCTCACTAAGATGGGTTTTCCTTTGTTTTTAAGATTTAAAAAAGAAGCATTTAAAAAAACATTGGCCAATGATGCCAAAAATATAAGATGCGCAAAGCGCCAAATTGAAAAATATAGAATACACAAAGTGTATCAAAAGATGCGCAGTACCCCAACCAATTGTCAAGAGGCATAAAATGAGCCCACAAAGTTAATCCTTACCATTCTTGTACTTCTTAAAAAGTTTAAGATAACACTTGATACTTTCGATACTTGACTTTGAAAATTTTGATTCTTGATTCAACAATTCGTGCATTGATCTTCTATTAGATATATTTTTTGGACTGAGTTTTTAAAAAATGATAGTTTCTTTCTCTAATTTATTTTATGATTTAGATATTGAATTAAAAAGTTTTTGAGCCTTTTTAAAGAACTTGAGTTTGGATTATCGGATTTTAAATTTCTAATCTTTACTAGGATATGCGTTGTCAATTCAATTCTACTAAAGTTTTTGATTAAAACTAAGAGGTAACTTTCTCATTTTAAGAATATTTTTGTTTTTTCACTTGATCAGGGAACGTTTTTTTGTTTGTTTAATTTTTTGTTTGTGCCTCCTCTTTTTCTGATAATGTCAAAGGGTGAGAACGTATTGTTGAATTTTTGTACTATTTTGTGTTTGTATCTTAAAATTAAAAATTTAAAAAAAAATTTTATCTCCCCTATTTTTTAAAAAAGGATTTATTCTAGTGAGGGGGAGATTAGGAGGATTTACTTTTATGAAAATTCAAATTGAAATGATTTTCTATCATCAAAAAGGCAGAGATTATTGCGGATCTATGATTTTGAATATAACAAATATTCCTTATTTCTCTACGATTGTCTTATGTGCTAACGTTTCAGGCCACACGATCAAACTGCAATCTGGAACCAGCTGAAGATTGGGTAGACTAAGTCTGTGTCAGTTTGTAATCTTTTTCCTTTCTTGAGTCTGTTGTATTTGGTGTGGTATTTGATGATTTGTAACTTGGAAGATTTTCTGTTGTGCCCTAAAAGATTTTGATTTTTGGTAACATCGTCCGGGACGATATTTATATCGTCCTGGATGATCTGACAAAAGTAGAAACCCTAATTAGGGAATCCTCATTAAATCAGTCGTCTTTTTGCAAAATACATCGTCTTGGACGATTTTGTATTGGCCATGACGATCGGCTCAATTCAGCAAGAATCTGCCGCCATATCTACTTAGAAAAATCTTATTTTTAGCTATCGTCCTGGTATATCAGCCTGGACTATAAAATATCATCCTGGCCGACCCTGGTCAATTTTTCCAAAATTTCTCAGGAAGTTTTGGAAAGCAATTAATGGGGATTTCGTCCAGACCGATCTCAAGATTGTCCGGGATGATTAGACATCGTCCAGCTTCATTTCAGGGCAATTTTCCTCATATTTGAACTAATCGGCCAGGACAATTTGGCTATCATCCTGGACGATAATAACGATAACTTGCATTAATGAGCTCGTTTTGAGAGCTTCTTTTTAAGCTATGGCAAGACACTTTGTAAGTGTCTTTGGCAGCCACTGTAGCTTCGTTCTTGTGGGGGAAACTTGAAGAGAGAGCTTGAAAGGGAGAGAGGAAAGGGTGGAGTTTGAGATGGAGAAGATCCTGTGAGGGGGAGGAACTCAAGGGAGTGTGGTGGGGGATCCACACGGTTGCTCCGGCGAACTCGCACTTTTGTATCATCGGATTCAAGGCTTGTCTCGAGGTAACTTCACCAAAGAAGAAGATCTCTTTGGTGTCAAAGGACCCGGTGACTCCGCCGCACCAGGGAAGGTGGAAGTGAATTTTTAAGGGCTTCTCCGCCTAGCTGTGGGGGCTAAATGAGAGTCACGATTTTAGTGCAATACTTGGAGGGTGCCTCCAAGGTGTGGACGTAGGTCAAGGTTTGACCGAACCACTATAAATCCGGTGTGTTCTTTCTTCATTACTTCCGCACTTCAATTTCCGCATCGTTGGTTTTCTATGTGGTGATGTTGGTTTTAGTTTTATCTTTGGTTTTAAAGTTTTCCAATTCACCTCTCTCTTTTAAATTAGCTTTGGGCCAGTTCTATAGGGCTTAACACCCCTAACAAACTTTCAAGTGCCATCAGAGCACTTTGAAATTTCTCTTTAGTGACATGATCTTTAATAAAGTTCAACCTTATATCAATATGCTTGGTTATAGAGTGTTTAATAGGATTATTTGAAATGTATATGACACTTATATTATCACAAAAATTTTAATCAGTGCCAATAGAAAATCCTAAATCAATAAGTTATCATATTAACCAAAGAATCTGTACCACAAAATTACCTAAGGCAATGTATTCTTCCTCAGTAGTAGAAAGGGATACTTAATTCTATTTTTTGCTAGACCAAGAAACTAAAGAGTTTTTAATGAATTGACAAGTTCCTAATGTACTTCTCTAATCAACCATACATTCTACCAAATTTGAATAAGAATATTCAATAATTTCAAAAGAAGATTTGTTCCTTGGATACCATATCCCTATATTTTGAGTTTTTAAAAGATATTTTAGAATTATTTTAACAGCAGTCAAATGAGATTCCATTAAATCTTCTTGAAATCTAGTAGAAAGTCAAACACTAAACTTGATATTCAATCTACTAGTAGTTAAGTAATGATCTAATTATTCCTCTAAATTTCTTTTGATCAATAAATTTGCCCTTAGAGTCATTGTCTAACTGCACTAAGAAACTCATTGCTATACTTATTAGTTTATCTTAATCTATTTCATATTTCTTAAGGATGTCCTTAAAATATTTTGACTGATTCAAAAATTTATCATCCTCTTTCTACTTTGTGCTAAAACTAAGAAAGTAGCAAAAGTTTCCCGTCAAACTCATTTCAAATTCACTACTCATTTTTTAAAAAATAAAAACACAAAGATTTTTAATAGTGGATCCAAATAAGATATCATCAACATATATTTGAACAATAATTATTTCATCTCCTACTCTTTTCAAGATGAGAGTTGTGTTCACACTTCCTTAATAAATGATCTTTCTAGTAGGAACAAGCTTAGCCTTTCATACTATGCCATAGGTGCCGATTTTAGTCCAAACAATGCATTTTTTTAATTTAAACACATGTTTAGGGAATTGCGAATTTTTGAAATCTAAAGGTTGCTCAATATAAATATCCTATTATATAACCTCATTAAGAAAGACACTTTTAACATCCATTTGAAATAATTTAAAACCTTTAAAATAGGCAAAGTCTAGTAACACTCATATCGCTGCAAGTTTTACAACTAGGGCAAATATTTCCTCAAAATCAATCCCTTCTATTTGATTATATCCCTTGGCCACCAATATTATTTTATTCTTGACCACTACACCTAAATCATTCATCTTATTTTTGAAAACTCAATTAGTTCCAACAACACTTCAACTTTTAGGTCTTTCAATTGACTCCTAAACATCATTTCTAACAAATTGATTTAATTTTTCCTATATAGCCAAAATATAAAATTCATCAGAAAGTGCTTGATTTATATTAGTTGATTCAATTATTGAAATAAAGGCTAAGTGCATGCATAGTCCTAACACCTCCACTTCTTTGCTTAGTGCATGCCTAGTCTTAACACCTTCACTTTGAACTTTTAAAATATGTTCTTTAGGATGACTCTTAGGATATTTCCATTCTCTAGGAAACGCAACTTCTATTTGAACCTTTTCTTCAAGATTTGCATTTTCAACACTTTGGGTTATTTCTTCGACATCTTCTTCTTCTTACTTAGGCCCTCTTGAAATGTTAGGTTCATCAAAAACTACTTGGATTATCTCCTCAACTACAAATGTCCTTCTATTAAAAACTCTATAGGATTTGCCAATATTTGAATATCCTAGAAAAATTCCCTCATCAAATTTAGGATGAAATTTTTCTAATAGACTTTTATCATTATTATGAATAAACAACTTACATCCAAAGATATATAGATGTGAAATGTTAGGTATTCTTCATGTAAGAAGTTCATAGGTTGTCTTGTTAAACTGAAATATAATATTTACCCTATTAAAAACATAATAAGTCATACTAATCACTTCAGCCTAAAAATATTTAAAAAATAATATTTAGTCAACATGGCTCTAGCAGATTCTATCAAAGTTTTATTCTTTGTTTCAAAAGCAAATTCTATTGAGGGGTTCTAGGATTTGAAATATTATGAACTATTCATTGCTCTTTACAGAAAACTTCAAATTTTTTATTTTCAAATTCTCCTGCATGATCACTTTGAATTGAAAGAATTTTATAACCTAACTTTCTTTGTATCCAAGTAGAAAATTTTCAAAATGTTTGATTTAATGCTATCTTGGAAATCTGACTTTGAAGATTGGAACAAGCTTTTGGAATATCTATCAAAGATATTCTTAAGTGATGGTTGGATTTTATTGTTAAAATGTAATTTTCTTTTTAGCTTTTATTACTTTGCTTTTCATCTAATTTGTTATTTTAAACTTTTTTTGACTGATTTTGGAATCATTACTCAGTCTTATTCTCTAACTGGATGGGAACTCTAGGATAGTAGTCAACCCTCGGGTTGTTTATTATTTTGGTATCCCCTGCATCTCAATAGTTTCAAAATAGGAATTAGTGGGTTTTATATCATTTATAATAAATTTAATTTAACAAATTTTAGTTCAATAAGGTCTTTTTTCTTATTAAAAAAAAGGAACCATTAGCTTCTTTTACGTAATTTGTATTAGGTTGTCTTTTCCTTTTTTATTAATGCAATTATGCATTTCTTCAAAAAAAAAAATTATAAAGTAGAAATTTTTCTAAACTCTTCAAATGATTCACTCTTATGTGATAAGAATTTAATCAAAGTGAATCTCAAATAATCATCTACAATCACATACCCAAAAACTTTTCCTCCTGAACTTACAGTGCTAATTAGTCCTAAAAGATCCAAGTGTATGACTTCTAATGGTTTGCTAGTTCAAAGATCTTTAATTAAATGTAAGGAGGACCTGACTTATTTTCTTAATTGACATGCATCACACAGGTGATCTTTAGTGAAGTCTAATTTGGGTATTCCTCTAATCAATTATTTTTTGGTAATCTTCCTATGATTTTTTATGCTCGTATGACAAAGTCTTCTATGTCATAACCAATATTCATTAGTGATAGTTTTAAGACAAGAAGAATTAGAAGATTTAACATAATTTAAATTAAGCATGTATACATTATTTAACCTATTTCCATGTAATACATCAATTTTATTTAGGCTTATAATGTAGCTTGTTGGTAAAAATTTACTATTAAAAACTCTAGCACAAAGTTGACTAATACTTAACGAGTTATATTTTAAGTCTTCAACCAATAAAATATTCTCAATAAAGAAATTATTTTTATTGTCATTCATATATGTACCTACCACTCTTTTGGTGGTATTATCTCTAGTGTCACTTTGCCTCCAGCCCTGGCCTCCAGAGATTTGAATTGAGTTGTATCTCCAATCATATGTTTCAAACATTCACTATCCAGATATGAAATGCTCTCGCGAGGGCTTGTATGAGAGAGTTTTTAAAAAATTATTAAACGTTATACTTAGAAACCCAAATAAATTTGGGTTTTCCTCTTGATAATGAAAATCCAGATTCATTCTTGATATATTTTATTATGCATCTTAGGTCTACACACTAGATGCATTCTACTATAAATTGTGTAAGTATGAGAAATATGTCCTATCATTTCACATGGAAAGCATTTAACACAAGGAAAAGGGTTTAACATTCTATATGAGTTATAATGTCTTTGGCTAGATTTTGAAATTGTATATTTTTATCAGGATTATAAAATTGTTCAAGTGTGGAAGGTATGTTATTTTCCTTAAAACTTTCAGTTTTTCTTTAAGATATGAGTTTACACTTTCTAAAACTAAATTATAAACTTTTAACTCATGTTCTCTTTGATCCACTTCAGCTATAAACACCTTAAAATCATTCTCAAGATAAGTGTTACAGCTGTTGATTCTTGTAGAATCTTGAATAGATTGTTAAACCTAAGCTTATGTCCCAAGGCTAACCAAGAGGGGGGGGGGTGAATTGGTAATTTTAAAAATATTTTGGATTTTAAAATTTGAAACCTATTGGTTTAAAAGGCAAGTTAATTAAAGTTTTAAAAATAAAACTTTTCAACCATGGAATTAAAATAACTTGCAGTAAGTAAGCAGCGAAAATTAAAATGACACCAAGATTTATAGTGGTTCGGTCAAACGACCTACATCCACTCCCTTTTTGCACTATTATCAAAGTGACTCTCTTTTTGCCCCCACATTAAGGTGGAGAAGCCTTTACAAAACTCTCTTTCACCAATCCCTAGTGTGGCAGAGAACCGTCATCATTTCATACCCTCCAAATATAGATAGAGTACCCTCATCCTTTCATATCCTCCAAGTGTAGACAGAGTACCTTCATCCTTTCACACCCTCCAAGTGTAGACAGAGTACCTTCTCCCTTTCATACCTTGCAAGTGTAGGCAGAGTACCTTAGGCTATTCATACTCTCCAAGTATCGGTAGAGAACTATCAGTTGTTTACACTTTGTAAGTGTCGGTAGAGAACTGGATCTTTTTTAAAGATCTTCTCACTAGCAATCTAGAAAGATAAGAGAAAGAGTGAAAAACATAAAGCACACACAGAGATCCTTACCTTTGAGTAACCTTCTGAACCCTTCATACTCCACTAGTAAGAAATCTCTCTCAAATACTCTCTCACACTCTCTCCTTCAATTTCCATTAAAAAATTATGAAGCAAAAATGTTTTACGTCAGTCTTTAATGGACCTTTTATTCAAAAGACACAAAAAATCATCTAAAATTGAAAATTTCAATTTAGAGCGTACACGATCGTACAATACGATCGTATGTTCATACATACAAATAGTTTAAATACTATTGTGTACAAACCTATTATGAATCGGTATAAAATCATTTTGTACATGATCATCGTCCAGAACGAACCAAGTTCGTCCGGGACAAACAGTTAGAAAATTTCAAAATTTGTTTGTACAAAACATTAGAATGAAATGAACGAGAATGGACCTGAGACATTCATCCTTGTATGAAATTGGAATCATCCTGTATGATCCATACTTTAAATTTTTTTTGTGAGAATAGACCTGAGGCGTTCATCCTTATACGAACCTGAAATCATCCTATACAATCCTCATGTAAGAACAAACCCGAGGCGTTCATCCTTGTACGAACCTGGAATTGTCCCGTACAATCTTCATATAAGAACAGACCCAAGGCGTTCGTCCTTGGATGAAACTAAGATCGTCCCATACGATATATACTTTGAAAACGTTTTTCCTATATGTTTGTTTAATTACTCAACAGGGAAATAATGGACCAAATCTTCCCGTACGAAGTGATATCATATAGTACGATTAATTTAAAATATGAGTTTTAAACTCTCCCCTGGTGTGTGTGTGCTCAGTTACTCAATAACAATCACACTCTCTCAGACTCAATAAAATGAAAAATATAGACTTTAATTATAATAAACTCTAAGTTGATCTTAATTTGTAGTCTTCAATAATCCGGAGTATGATTTCCCTGAAATGTTAGTACATACAAGAGCAAAATAATTCTT
This sequence comes from Dendrobium huoshanense, assembly GCA_016618105.1. NCBI lineage: Eukaryota > Viridiplantae > Streptophyta > Magnoliopsida > Asparagales > Orchidaceae > Dendrobium > Dendrobium huoshanense. The sequence continues at coordinate 77,620,835 of CM028345.1, forward strand.
CCAAAATATATTAGGAGAAATAATAATCAAGTTAATAATATTTAGAATCATAAAAAATATACAAGTTGCAAGAATATCAAACATGCAAAACTAAGTAGCAACAATCTCAATAATAACTCAAGCTTCTTAGTTTAAGATTTCGATGATAACAAATAATATTGATTAATCTTTTATTTCTTCTAGTGTTTGTAGTGCATATTTGTTTCTGTGTTGATTAAAATTTCAGGTACACCATGCACCATTCTTTGAAGATTCAAGACTTAAGATTATGTAAAATTGGTTATATTAAATGAGTCTGTAATTTTCATTTATTGAGTTAATTCTTGTAATAATGTATGTTAGATTGGTGATCGTGCACACACAGGGGGAGCAAAAAATGATTTTCAATATTTTAATTTTTGTTTATACATCGTATTGTATGATCTGGACCATAATGTATGATCTGGATCATAATGTACGATATAATGTAACAAAAATTAATTAAAATATTTTATTTTCCCAAAAAAAAAATCTATTTTTAAAATATAATTAATAGTACAATATGATCACCACTTCGTACTGGATGATCTATTATAATTAGAAAGCTTGTCGCTCATTAAATTAGACAAAAATTTGAATTTAAAAAGTTATTCTAATCGTATTGTATGAACTTAATGATACTGTATGATGTTTAAAATATTGCCTAATTTAATCTTGTGATTAGTCAATGAAAATGGCTTAATTTTAATAATTTGATCGTATTATACGAACTGGATTGTACTGTACGATCAATAGAGACAATTTTGGCCATCCCATGCTTCATCATGGATGAACTACATTTTTATTAAAATGTTCTTATAGTACTAACTTGACATCATACCATACGAACATGCAAATTGAACTATTCGTTCAATACTAAATGGTGATCATACTTTATTTTTATTGAATTATTTGTACAGTACTAACTGGACATCATATAATATGAATAAGTAAATTGAACTGTTCGTACAGTACTAACTGGTGATCGTATAGTACTAATAGGTCAAATTTTGCAAATCGTACTAGACAATCTTGTGATTGTACTATATGATCTTTGACAGGTAAAATGATTTTTTAAGGTTTTTTTAGGCCCTCTATCTAAGATTTCTCAAAAGACTTTATAAAAGCCCTAGACAGTCATTGAAGCTTCATTTTTTTGGAGAAAATTTGAAGAGAGGACTTGAAAGGGAGAGAGGAAAGGATGGAATTTGAGAGAGGGAGAAGATCCTTGGAGGGGATGTCACATGGTTGCTCCGACAATCATGCACCTCAGTACCATCAGATTTAAGGTTCATCTTGAGAGATGTTTTGAGAAGAAAAAGACCTCCTTGGTGTCAAAGTACTCGGCTCCTCCACCATACTGGAGAAGGAGGAAGTGTTGTTGTAAGGGCTTGTCCGCCTAATTAGGGGTGCTAAAGGAGAGTTACTAAAGGTTTAGTGCAATACTCGGAGGGTGCCTTCGGGGAGTGGATATAAGTCAAGTTTTGACCGAACCACTATAAATCTGGTGTGTTCTTTCCACTTGTCACCTACATCAATTGGTCTTTGATTCACTCCTTGCTCGTAAGCAATAAATAATCCAAGAATATTGTTAATTGAATATACATTCAAATCTTTTGACTCTATTATGATAATTATCTTTACATCATAAGTATTAAGTAAATAATGTTGGATTTTATTAACCTTTTTTGAATTAGTTAGTTCTCTACCTAAAGCATACAATGAGGTGACAATCTGAGTAAAATGTGTATACATATCATAAATTGACTCATTCTGTCTCATGTGAAATAATTCATAGTCGTGTAATAAAATATTCAATCTAGATTATTTAACCTTATTTGTCCCTTCATAAGTTATGCAAAGTCTATCCTAGATTTCTTTTCTAGATTTACAAGTATAAAATTCATATAGTCTTCTGATTTCAATGTATAAAATAAGTTATATAAACATTTTATATTTAAATATGATGAGTCTTATTCTTCTAGTGTCCAATCAATGAATTGTGCTTCATCTCTAATGTCATCAACAAGTCTAGTGGGTCTAGCATAACCTTCTTGTGCTAATATCCACATGCGATAGTCAAGTGATTGCAGAAAAGTAGACATGCTAGTTTTAAAAAAATTGAAAAGGATTTTATCGAATAATAATGGTATAATAATAGAGTATCCTTTAGGAGTGTTCCAATTTCCAAAAATAGCGATGATCATTTTTTGGAAAAGTAGTCTAAACTTTAATTTTTGAAATAGTCTCTGATACCACTTGAAAGTTCGAGTAGGTTGTTAGACCTTTTTTAACTATCTCAAGGCTAAATATGAAGGGGGTGAATTAGTAATTTTAAAAATTTATTAGATTTTTAAAAAATATTTTTAGAAAGTTTAAGCAATAATCTTAAAAAATAGTGTTGTACTAAAATGATTAACGTAATAAATTTTTTAACCATAAAATTTTAAAGCACATAAAAATAAAAATACTAAAAAAGTAATGTGAATAGAAGAACACCAAATTTATAGTGTTTTGGTCCAAACTAGACCTTCGCCCACTCCTTGAAGACTCCTTCTCTATGTGTTGCACTAAATTAAAGTGACTATCTTTTTGCCCCCATACCAAGGCGAAGAAGCCTTAACAAACTCTCTTTCACCAACTTGGTGTGGTAGAGTACTGACATCCTTTCACATCCTTTTAGTGATGGTAGAGAATCCTCATCTTTTTTCACCCTCCTGGTGTGGCTGAGAATCTTTATATTTTATCATCCTACTAATGATGATAGTGAACCTTCATCATTTTTCATCCTCCTCAGGACGATAGAGTACTATGACATAATGTTGAAGAACTTATCTCAAAAGCTTCCAGAGGAGATGGGTAAAATTTTAAGAAGAAAAAAGATATCCTTGCTTTAAGCAACCTTATGAATCCCTCACAACTCCCCCTCACTTGATCTCTCACACTTCACTCTCACAATTTATCCAAAACACTCATACTCAATGGCTACTATCGAGAGAAAATCATAGCAAGGTTTTGAGTGTCAGTTTTTTGGACTCATATATATATAAAACATAGAGAAACTATCCAAAAAACTAAAAAGTACAATTGAACCGACTTAAGATCATAAAGTGCGATCGAGGATTGTCTGCATGAAAAGTTCAAAAAACTAGATATAATTATGTATGAACCTTTTTAATACTCTGTCAGTCATCTTTATGAATTAATATTGTACTATATAAATAATTTAAAATTGAAACTATTTGTTTGGTACGATCATATATGAACCTTATTTTATACTTTATTAGTTTTCAATATGAATTAACATCATACAGTATAAATATTTTAAAAATAAATAAATTTATTTGTGCATCCTATTTTGAGTTCTATTAGTCGTCTGTATGAACTAACATTGTACAATACGAAAATTACAAAAATATATGACATAATTTGATTAACTTAATTTTGGAAGAAAAAATATGACAAATTATCTGGTATGATTATAAAATCATACAATATGATTAGTTTTTAAATTTTAAATTTTAGCTCTCTCCCCTAGTGAGTATGTTCATGGTTACTCAATTATAATTACACTCTCTCTGACTCAAGAAAGATAAAATAAAATAAAAAATTACAAACTTCATTACATGAAACCCTAATATACTCTGTCTTGAAGTCTTCTATAATTTAGAGTATAATTTTCTTGAAGTATTAGTTTACACAAACAATAAATAAAAAATGTCCTGTTCATGTTAGAAGAAATGATAAAATTAATAGAACAATAATATTTTTCTATAATTAAAAAACATATTCTCAATATGGATTCCTGAATTGCAATAATTAACACTAGCAAACCTTTAAAAGCCCTATACATGGATCTTTTTGGACATATTAGCACTACAAGCTTTGAATGGAAAGTCTTTGGGTATGTGATTATTAAAGATTACTTAAGATTTACCCTGGTTAGATTCTTATCTCATAAAAATTAATCATTCGAGGAATTTAAATCATTCTCTAGTTGGATTAGAAGAAGCTAGGTTGTGCAAATCTGATAATTCACAGTCATCATGATGGAGAATTTGAGAATGAGAAATTTGAATCTTATTGTAAGGAGCAAGAAATAGGTCATAACATTTTTTGCTTATAGAACTTCTCAATATAATAACTTTACTAAAAGAAAGAACATGACCCTGGTAGAAGCTGTTAGAGGCATATGAGCTCAATACTCACTTCCTTAATATTTCAAGAAAAAAGTGGTGAATACAGGTTATTATGTCCATAGTATGGTTAATGTTAGATCCAATCTCAATAAGACACCTTCTAAAATCTTTAAGGGTAGGATACCCAACCTCTCTCACCTTCATGTTTTTAGATGTAAAGTGTTCATTCTGAGTAATGGGAAATGTCTACTAGGAAAGTTTAACCCCAAATCTAATGAAAGAGTGTTCCTATGTTACTTAAATGTTGGGAAATCCTATAAAGTTTTCAATAAAAGAACACTGGTAGTAGAGGAGACCACTCATGTTATATTTAATGAATTTGATAATTTTGGAGGGTTTAGGGTTGAAGAAGAAGAGGTTATAGAAATTACCCAAGGTGTAGAATCTACAAATCTGAAGAAAAGGGTAGAACCTGAAAACACACTACCTAGGGAATGGCAATATTCAAGTTATCCTAAAGAACTAATCTTAGGAGACCCATCTGAAAGTGATAAAACTATGCATGGACTTAAATTAGAAGTAAATAACTCTACCTTCATTTCAATGACTAAATCCAATAAAATAAATCAATCCCTTTCTGATGAATTATGGATCCTAGCTATGCAAGAAGAATTCAATCAATTTGTGAGGAATAATATTTAGGAACATGTAGAAAGACCTAAGGACTAGAGTGTGGTTGGAACAAAATAGATTTTTCAAAAATAAAATGAATGATTCTGATCTTGTGGTTAGAAATAAAATAAGATTTATGAATAAGGGGTATAACCAGATAGAAGGGATTAACTTTGAAAAGACCTTTACCCCTATAGCTAGTTTAGAAATAATTAAAGTGCTACTGACTTTTGCCTTCTTTAAGGGATTTAAACTATATCAAATGGCTGTCAAAAGTACCCTTCTAAATGGAATAATAAAAGAAGTTGTGTTTGTTGATTAACCACCAGGCTTTGAAAATTCCATAATTTTCTAATCATGTGTTCAAATTAAAAAAAAATATTATATATTGAATAAAACAGGCACCCAAAGCATAGTATGAAAGGCTAAGAACATTCCTACTAGAGAGAACCTTTATTAAGGGGAGTGTAGACACCACCTACTTTCTAAAAATGGTAGGAGATGAACTACTTATTATCTAAATTTATGTTGATGATATTCTATTTAGATCTTATGTTAAAAATTTATGTGATGAATTTTCAAAAACTATCTATAAGGAGTTTGAAATGAGTATGATAGGAGAATTAACCAACTTTTTGGGATTTAGTAGAAGGAAGATGAATGATGGAACTTTTCTTATCCAATAAAAATACATTAATGACATCCTTAAAAAATATATAATGGATAAGACCAAACTAATAAGCACTCCCATGAGCTTGACTATTCAATTAGATAAAGACTCAAATGAAAATTTTTTTTAATCAAAAGAAATATAGAGTAATTGGATTGAAAGTTCGATGGGGATGTTAAGCCCTATGAACTTAGTCCCAAACTAACCAAGAGGGGGGGTGAATTGGTATTTTAAAAACTTCGTTTTTTAAACAAAGAAATAAAGTCACATAAAACCAAATCACACCACGAAAATAATGCGGAATTAAACGTGCGGAAGCAAGAAAAGAAACACAGAGATTTATAGTGGTTCGGTCGACTCGACCTACGTCCACTCCTTGGAGGCACCCTCCAAGTATTGCACTAAACAAAAAGTGACTCTCCTTTAGCCCCCACGGCTAGGTGGAGAAACCCTCACAAGAACCTCCTTTTTGCCACCCCGGCAAGGTAGAGAACCTATCTCCTTTTGCTTCCTCTTGAAGCTGGCAGAGAACCAGAACCAAAAGCACAACTCCTTACCTCTACCGACCCTTCCACGGATGAGAAACTCTAGACGAAGACGACGCAGAGAGATCCTTGAAGCAACCCTTGTGAAACCCCTCACAAGCTCCCCCTCACAAGATCCTCTCTCTCTCTTCTCTCTCTCTTTCTCTCCTCAAGGTCTTCTCAGGTCAAGGCAGCAGCCAAAGGTCTTGAAAAACGTTGAACAAGAGCTCTTTAAATAGAAGAGCTTCAAAAGAGCTCATTAATTGCAAGTTGCCGACTTTATCGTCCAGGCCGATCTGGACATCGGCCTGGCCGATCAGTACAAATCAATGCAGATCGGCCAGAGCATAGCCCTGGATGCAAGATTAGACGATTGAAAATTAGCTTGATCGTCCAGGCCGATCTCACGATCGTCCTGGCCGATCAGTTCAAATCAGACGAAAATCGTCCTGACAATAGCCCTGAATATGGGCTGGCCGATATTGATCGTCCTGAAGTAACTTAAGGTTTTTGACTAGATCGTCCGGGCCGATCCTGCGATCGTCCAGGACGATATGATCGTATCAATCATCCTTAATTACTTTCTTGATTTCCTGAACAATTATGGCATAATTTGTTAATATCGTCCAGGCCGATCCGAGGATCGTCCTGGCCGATAATTTAAAGATATGCTATACCATACTTGTCTATGGCGGCTACTTCTTTCTGTTTTGAGCTTATCGTCCTGGCCGATACACGTATCGTCCAGGACGATCGGTTAACGTTGGCTGCCTTAATCAAGAATCCTTAATTAGACTTTCTGTTTTAAGCTGATCGTCCAGGCCGATCAAAGATATCATCCTGGCCGATATGAGTAAAAACAGAATTTCTAATTCTCTCAAGTGTGTGTGTGAAGGGTTACAAAGTATCAGTCTTTTTGACTATTACAAGTGGACTCAAAAGGTAAAAAACAAAAGTACAGACTGACTCAACCCTAAACCTACGCATTCCTGAACTTGGCTCCTTTTTGATTGTCCGATCGTCGATTCCTGAAAAGTTAGAAGCAACAAGCTGTCCAAGAAAAGCAGTGTTTATCAATCATCAAAACCTAAGACATGAAAAATAGATTTGCAACAATCTCCCCCTTTTTGATGATGACAAAACACAAGTAGAAAAATAAAAAAAATTCCTAAAAAAAAACAAGGTTACAACATCAACTTTTTCTTACCACATCCTATCCTACTCCCCCTTTTTGTCATCACAAAAAGAGAGTCCAGAAACAGAAAAAAAAGAACAGCAAACATCACGAAAGACTACTACAAAAAGACAAGAAACAATAACTCAAAGCACAAACTAAAAGAACGAGGGATCCTGATCATCAGATGGAGGAGGTGGAGGTGGCTGTTGAAAGTAACTGGCAAGGGTAGTAAACTGAGCATTGAAGCAGGCGATGTCCTGGTCATGCTGCTGCTGCTGGTGAGTGAGAAAACTATCAAAACGAGCTAAGTCCTCGGCGCGATGATGTTCGTAGCGGGCGATGTCCTCAGAGTGTTGCTGCTCTTGGGCAGCAACATATGCATCAAATCTGGTCTCCCAACGATCAAATCTCGCAATCAACTGATCTACCGGTGAATGTTGGTGGAGAGGGACAGGGTCAGGAAAGGGAGCTGGAGCGGGAGCCTCCTCCTCTCTAGCCTCCCGTGGTTCATCCGGGTGGAGACGAGTACTGTGCAGGGTGCTGAAGGAATTGTTTGAGTAGAAGAGAGTTGGGAAATCTGGTGGATTGGGATATTGAATTTGGTATTTGGTTTCAAGAACATAGGCTATGATATGTCCTAAGGCTAGATTTGGCTTTCTTCTGTGGCCTGTGTTTGAATAGTTGCTATTTGAATGATTTATATTTGTGCAACTTATGTAGTTTTGATGATTCCAAACATTATTGTTCAGATGTATAATTATCTCCTAACAATTTAGAAGATTTGCACTTGCTCTTGTGTATACTAACATTTCAGGAAAATCAGACTCCAGACTACGAAAACTTCAAATCAAATTCAACATGAGAAATTTTGTTTATTTGAAGTGTCTTTTCTTTGAATTAATTTTGAAAGGGAGTGATTGTAATTGAGTGAATAAAATCACACACACAAACTAAGGAGATCTTGAAATTCTATACTGATCGTACAGGACGATATATATCGTACTGGACGATCTGTCAGTTATCTCCTATAGAGCATTTGGAACGAATAGGAACTTGCTTCGAAAAATTTTTCTAAGTCCTATTCGTCCAGGACGAATTTTTATATCGTCCCCGGCGATGGGCGCTCTGGAAAATTTTCGTACAGACGAAAATAAATTTCGTACCGGACGAACAGCTCTCTGGAAAATTTTCGTCCAGACGAAACCATATTATCGTCCCCGGCGATGGGCGCTCTGGAAAATTTTCGTCCAGACGAAATAAATCATCGTCCAGGACGATCGGCTCTCTGGAAAATTTTCGTCCAGACGATCAAATTTTCGTCCAAACGATAAACCGACTTAGGACAGTTTTCAGCAGTTTCTAGAACCGACCTTGTAATAACCGTTCGTACTGGACGAACCTAGTTCGTACAGGACGATCAGCTGTACGAAGTCATTTCGTACACATATACAAATTGGGTCGTTTCAGATCGTTTAAGTAAAATCGTCCAGGACGATCCACGATCGTACCGGACGATCCACTGCGTACAGAATTGAAAACTTGCAGTTTTTGGGCGGTTTTTCTTGTCTTTTGTATAAATACTTCAAATTAGACTGCCACCCAATCTTTTTGTCATTTGATCTTCGTGCCTATTGAGAGAATAGTCAAGGGGAGAGTGGAAGAGAGCATTCAAAGGAGGATTCCTACCATTGGAGCAAGAAGGCTTCACTTGGATTGCTAAGGTAAGAATCTCTACTTGTGAAATTGGATTCCTTCACTCTTTTCTTTCTTTCTTTTAGGTTCTTGTGAGAAGATAATTCAAGAAGGTCCGGTTCTCTGCCGACACTTGGAGAGTGTGAACAGCCGTGGGTTCTCTGCCTACACTAGGAGAGTGTAAAAGGAAGAAGGTTCTCTGCCTACACTTGGAGAGTGTGAACAGCCGTAGGGTTCTCTGCCCACACTAGGAGAGTGTAAAAGGACGACGGTTCTCTGCCAGCACTGTGGATTGTGTAAAAGGACGACGGTTCTCTGCCGCACCGGGGAGTGGTGAAAAGAGGGTTTTGTACAGGCTTCTCCGCCTTGCTGTGGGTGCTAAAGGAGAGTCACTTTGTGGTATTAGTGCAATACTCAGAGGGTGCCTCTGAGGAGTGGATGTAGGTCTGGTTATAGATCGAACCACTATAAATCTGGTGTCATTTACTCTATTGCTTTTACGTTTCCGCATTTTAAATTTCTGTTTTAACAACTCTGTGGTTGAAAAACATTTTTCTACAAACTTTAAAAGACAATTTCATTTCGGTTCAACTTTAATTTTAAGAGGGTTTAAAATTTTTAAAAACTACCAATTCACCCCCCTCTTGGTAGCCTTGGGACATTTACTTAGGCTTAACAACCTAATTACTAGACTCAACAAGTGGTATCAGAGCATTGTTTCAAAATCATAAGTTTGAACTACTTTTTGATTAACGTAGATGGCTACATTTGGAAACCGAAACACTCCTGAGGGTTACTCTATCACTAGACCTCCACTGTTTGACAATATTCCTTTTGATTTTTGGAAAACACGCATGTCTACTTTCTTACAGTCACTTGACTATCGCATGTGGATGTTAGTCCAGGAAGGTTACACAAAACCAACTAGATTAGTTGATGGAATTAGGGTAGATGCACCCTATGCAGATTGGACTATAGAAGAACGTGACTTAGCACAATTAAATGCAAAATGTTTAAATAGTTTCTTTTGTGCTTTAAAATCTGAAGATTACATGCGAGTTTCTACTTGTAAAAGCGGAAAAGACATATGGGATAGACTTTGTATTACTTATGAAGGGACAAATGAGGTTAAGCAATCTAGGCTAAATATCTTGTTACATGACTACGAACTATTTCGCATGAAACCTAATGAATCTATATCTGACATGTACACAAGATTCACTCAAATTGTCACCTCTTTGCATGCACTTGGTAGGGAATTAACTAATGCTGAAATGGTTAATAAGATTCTTCGTTGTTTACCTACTGCATACGATGCTAAAATTACTGCAATTACAGAGTCAAAAGATCTGAACATTTATTCTATTGACAATCTTCTTGGTTCACTCATTGCTTACGAGCAAGGAGTAAGTCAAAGAAAGATTGATGTAGGTGAACAAAGAAAGGACAAGAATATTGCACTAAATGTGGAAGAGTCAGAAAGTGAACACTCACAACCTGAGGATGAAGATGATATAGCACTGATGACTAGACAATTCAAAAGCTTTTTAAAGAGGAAGCAGAAGAGACGCCAGCAATGGAATAGAGGTAAGTATAATAGAAATGGCAAGGTTTCTAATGAAGTAATTTGTTATGAATGCAGGAAACCAGGCCATATAAAGACTGACTGTCCAAAACTCAAAGCCTCTCCTAGCAAGGAGAAGGTAGAGGAGAAACCAATGGTAAAGAAGGGCAAGAAGAAGTTTCAAAAGGCTTTTTGGGCGGACTCAGCTTCAGACTCATCTGAGACTGATAAAGAAGAAGAAGTCACCAACCTTTGCTTGATGGCAGATAAAGCTGAACAATCAGATCAAGAAGAGGTATGTGATTTAACTTATAATGAATTGTTTGAAGTTTCTGAACACATGCATGATGCATATAGGAAAACTAAAAAGATGCATGCTAGTATAGTTTTAGAATTGGAAGAGCTTAATAAGGAACACGAAATCCTTAGGAAAGATCATGCTTTAATTGATAGCAACCACATGAAACTACTTGATGAATATGATGACTTGAATAAAAATTTTGAGAATTTAAAATCATCCTACGTTGAACTTGAAAAAGAATTTGAGAAATTTAAGGATGAATCTGAGCACAAGACATATAGAGTCAATTATACAAATCGAATCTTGGAAGAAATGAATTCATTTTATAAACTTACTATAAGTGCTCTCGAGGATAATAGGATCCCCCCTAAACATGAAGATTTTACAAATCCTAAGTATTATCCTAAATTTATGAAATCCCTTAGAAGACAATCATATGAGAGAAAACATAGGAATATTTTTCCTAATGTTAAATGTAACAATTGTGGATTTTTAGGACATATATCTCACACCTGCACTTTAAAGATAAAACCTAATCTGGTGTGGAGATCTAAGATGCAAAAATCTAGACATATCACACATGCATCTGATTATAAATTTCATAAAGGTGAACCCAAACTAGTTTGGGTTCCCAGGTCTAACATTTGAGAATTTTGCAGGTATACTCTCACACAAGACCTCGTGAGAGTATATGGTACCTGGACAGCGGATGTTCTAAGCACATGACTGGAGATACTGCTCAATTCATAACGCTGGAAGCCAGGAGTGGAGGCAAGGTTACACTTGGAGATAATACCACAAAGAAAGTGGTTGGATCAGGTATGATTGGAAACTTGAAAAACTTTTTCATAGATAATGTTTTATTAGTTGAAGGCTTGAAACATAATTTGCTTAGCATAAGTCAGCTTTGTGATAAGGGCTATAATGTAAAATTTTTACCTACTAGCTGCATAATTAGCCTAAATGGAAAAATTGTTTTAAATGGAAAAAGGGTGAACAATGTTTACATGCTAGATTTAAATTGTATTCAATCTCCTACTGCTTTTTGTTTGAAAACTGTTTCTGATGAATCATGGCTTTGGCATAGGAGACTTTGTCATTCTAGTATGAAAAATCTTAGAAAAATTACCCAAAAGAACTTGGTGAGAGGATTACCTAAACTAGACTTTACTAAGGATCATCTGTGTGATGCATGTCAATTAGGAAAACAAGTAAGGTCCTCATTTAAGTCCATTAAAGATCTTAGGACAAGTAAACCTTTAGAAATTCTACACATGGATCTTTTTGGACCAGTAAGCACTGTTTGTCTAGGAGGAAAGGTATATGGTTTTGTTATAGTAGATGATTTTTCAAGATTCACCTGGGTTAAATTTCTTTTTCATAAGAGTGAATCATTTGAGGAATTCAGAAATTTTTCAACTTGGATACAAAGAAAACTAGGATGTGAAATAATCTCTATACAAAGTGATCATGGAGGAGAATTTGAAAATGAAAGATTTGAAGATTTCTGTAAAGAAAAGGGGATTGATCACAATTTTTCTGCACCTAGAACTCCTCAACAAAATGGAGTAGTTGAAAGAAAGAACAGAACATTAATAGAAGCCGCCCGAGCAATGTTAGCAGAATACTCTCTTCCTAGGTATTTTTGGGCTGAGGCGGTTAGCACTGCATGCTATGTTCTGAATAGGGTGAATGTGAGATCTAATTTGAATAAAACACCCTATGAGTTGATAAAAGGAAGAACACCAAATTTGTCTCATTTGCATGTATTTGGTTGCAAGGTGTTCATACATAATAATGGAAAATCTGCCTTAGGAAAATTTGATCCAAAATCAGATGAAGGAATTTTTGTTGGATATTCAAGTGTTGGAAAATCTTATAGAGTATTCAACAAAAGAACTTTAGTCATTGAAGAAACCACACATGTTGTTTTTGATGAAATTGGAAACATGGAAGAGCCAAAAGTTGTTGAAGAAGAAATTGAAGAAAACTCTCAAAAGATAGATAGATTAAATTTGGAAGAAAATGTGGAAGAAAATTTAGAAAGAGAAGACCCTTTGCCTAGAGATTTGAGATTTTCTAAAAACCACCCAAAGGAATTAATCATAGGTGAACCAAGTGAGGGTGTTAGAACTAGGCGTGGATTAAACAAGGAAGTCAATCATTCAGCCTTTATTTCTACTGTTGAACCCACTAACATTGATCAAGCACTTTCAGATGAATTTTGGATATTGGACATGCAAGAAGAGTTGAATCAATTTGTAAGAAATAAAGTTTGGGAACTAACTACAAGGCCAAAAGATCAAAGTGTTGTTGGAACCAAGTGGGTGTTCAAGAATAAAATGAATGACTCAGGAGTAGTCATTAGAAATAAGGCTAGATTAGTAGCTAAGGGGTATAACCAAATTGAAGGAATTGATTTTGAGGAAACTTTTTCCCCTGTAGCTAGACTTGAAGCAATTAGGGTTTTACTAGCCTTTGCCTGTTTTAAAGGTTTTAAATTGTTTCAAATGGATGTCAAAAGTGCCTTTTTAAATGGAATAATTGAAGAAGATGTTTTTGTAGAACAACCTCCAGGTTTTGAAAACTCTAAATTTTCAAATCATGTTTTCAAATTAAAAAAGGCATTATATGGATTGAAACAGGCACCTAGGGCTTGGTATGAGAGGTTAAGCACCTTCCTACTTGAAAGATCTTTTGAAAAAGGAAGTGTGGATACAACTCTCTTTTTAAGGAAAATTGGAAAGGATATACTTATTGTTCAAATTTATGTGGATGACATCATCTTTGGATCTTCAAATAAACATCTTTGTGATGATTTTTCTAAAACAATGAGTAGTGAATTTGAAATGAGTCTAATGGGAGATTTAAATTACTTTCTAGGTTTTAGCATTAAGCAACTTGAGGAAGGTACTTTTCTTAGTCAAACCAAATATATTAAGGACATCCTCAAAAAATATGAAATGGACAATGCTAAACCTGTTAGTACACCAATGAGTTCTTCAGTTCAGTTAGATAAAGACCTTAAGGGAAAATCTGTTGATCAAAAGAAATTTAGAGGGATAATTGGATCTTTACTTTACTTGACTGCTAGCCGACCAGATATTATGTTTAGTGTTTGCTTATGTGCTAGATTTCAATCAGATCCAAAAGAATCACATTTGACAGCAGTGAAAAGGATTTTAAGATATCTACTAGGAACTCAAAACTTAGGAATTTGGTATCCTAAGTTTAGCTCTTCATTTGAAATTATAGGTTACTCAGATTCTGACTTTGCAGGCTGTAGAGTGGATAGGAAAAGCACTTCTGGAACATGTCAATTCATTGGAAATTCATTAGTTTCATGGTCTAGTAGAAAACAAAATTCAGTGGCACTATCTACTGCAGAAGCAGAATACATTGCATTAGGAAGTTGTGTGGCACAAGTACTTTGGTTAAAACAACAGTTGATTGACTTAGGATTAACTATAGGCACTATTCCAATTTATTGTGACAATACTAGTGCTATTTGCATTTCCAAAAATCCTATTCAACATTCTAGAACCAAACACATTGATATAAGGCATCATTTCATAAGGGATCATGTATCCAAAGGAGAAATTGAACTCATACATGTTTCAACTGAAAATCAACTTGCAGACATTTTTACAAAACCTTTAGCCTTTGATACCTTTAGTACTTTAAGAACAAGGCTTGGTGTTATAGATTTGAATGCTTAACCAAAATGTCTTTGCAACATTGATATTTGTTGTATTTTGTTTTTGTGATTTTGTGAATTTTTGTGTTTTTGTATGAATTGTTTTTGAATTTATGTTTTTATCTTATGTTTTCTGTGTTGTTGATTATTTTTTTTGTTTTGTTGTTATGTTTTTTTTTGTTTAAGTTCAATGTTTTTATGTAATTTTCTTTTTAATTAATGAAAGTTTGTTTGTCTTAGATTTGTTTTGAAATGTGGCTAATCTTTATGAATTTCATTAATATTATTTTTAATCTACATTGTGCTCAAATTTGATTGTAATATGAGATTATCTATATTAGAAAATCTAGACTTTCTAAATTTATAATTTGTTTATAACTTGTTGTAGTTAGAATTTTTAAGTTCATGTCTATTCATTTAGACTACATAAAATTTAATATTGTTATTGCAATTTTGATGTTATCTTATTTTGTATTTCTATGCTCAAATGATGTTTATGCACCTAGAAATATTTGAAATGTTAGATTATAGATTTTGGAAAGAATTGGTCAAATTACTCTTGAAAATTGTACAAATGTACAAAAATCAAAAGGGATTCGCAAAAATTGTTTAAAGTTAAAAAGAGGCACAAAATAAGCCCAACCAAAGACAAATGCACAAAAATGTGCCCCAAAACTTTGAAAAGATGTGCAAAGCACCACATGTGGTAATTCTCTTCTTTCCAAATTCGTTTAATCTCTTAATTCAAGTTGATCTAATGTTCATTTATATTCTATTGAACTTTGAAATATAGAATTTTTTTTACATCTCACTTGTAATGATTTTCAATAATCAAAATGTCTAAATTGAATCATGTCTTTGATAAATTCTTCTTACTTACAATGTTATATCATTTCATAAATTTATGAATTTCTATGATTGACCTAATATCTTTAGTTTAAAATTGCATACTCTATGTCAAATCACAATTTAGATTAAATTTTAACAATGAATTTCATATTATTATTTACATTTCTTGTCTTTTTCTTCTTCACTTTTTGTTGCTGTCAAAAAGGGGGAGAAATTATTATGTTTGTATTTTTGTTTTGTTTGTGTTTTGTGTTTTCTGTTAAAATTTTAAAAAAAAAAATTTAACAAACAAAAATTTTTGTTCTTTAATGCCTCCTTAATTTTTAATGTACTCATAAATTCAGGGGGAGTTTAGGAGATAAGAGATTATGTTTTAACTTGAAACCATACTAATAATAATTGTTTTGCCATCATCAAAAAGGGGGAGATTGTTTGAATAGTTGCTATTTGAATGATTTATATTTGTGCAACTTATGTAGTTTTGATGATTCCAAACATTATTGTTCAGATGTATAATTATCTCCTAACAATTTAGAAGATTTGCACTTGCTCTTGTGTATACTAACATTTCAGGAAAATCAGACTCCAGACTACGAAAACTTCAAATCAAATTCAACATGAGAAATTTTGTTTATTTGAAGTGTCTTTTCTTTGAATTAATTTTGAAAGGGAGTGATTGTAATTGAGTGAATAAAATCACACACACAAACTAAGGAGATCTTGAAATTCTATACTGATCGTACAGGACGATATATATCGTACTGGACGATCTGTCAGTTATCTCCTATAGAGCATTTGGAACGAATAGGAACTTGCTTCGAAAAATTTTTCTAAGTCCTATTCGTCCAGGACGAATTTTTATATCGTCCCCGGCGATGGGCGCTCTGGAAAATTTTCGTACAGACGAAAATAAATTTCGTACCGGACGAACAGCTCTCTGGAAAATTTTCGTCCAGACGAAACCATATTATCGTCCCCGGCGATGGGCGCTCTGGAAAATTTTCGTCCAGACGAAATAAATCATCGTCCAGGACGATCGGCTCTCTGGAAAATTTTCGTCCAGACGATCAAATTTTCGTCCAAACGATAAACCGACTTAGGACAGTTTTCAGCAGTTTCTAGAACCGACCTTGTAATAACCGTTCGTACTGGACGAACCTAGTTCGTACAGGACGATCAGCTGTACGAAGTCATTTCGTACACATATACAAATTGGGTCGTTTCAGATCGTTTAAGTAAAATCGTCCAGGACGATCCACGATCGTACCGGACGATCCACTGCGTACAGAATTGAAAACTTGCAGTTTTTGGGCGGTTTTTCTTGTCTTTTGTATAAATACTTCAAATTAGACTGCCACCCAATCTTTTTGTCATTTGATCTTCGTGCCTATTGAGAGAATAGTCAAGGGGAGAGTGGAAGAGAGCATTCAAAGGAGGATTCCTACCATTGGAGCAAGAAGGCTTCACTTGGATTGCTAAGGTAAGAATCTCTACTTGTGAAATTGGATTCCTTCACTCTTTTCTTTCTTTCTTTTAGGTTCTTGTGAGAAGATAATTCAAGAAGGTCCGGTTCTCTGCCGACACTTGGAGAGTGTGAACAGCCGTGGGTTCTCTGCCTACACTAGGAGAGTGTAAAAGGAAGAAGGTTCTCTGCCTACACTTGGAGAGTGTGAACAGCCGTAGGGTTCTCTGCCCACACTAGGAGAGTGTAAAAGGACGACGGTTCTCTGCCAGCACTGTGGATTGTGTAAAAGGACGACGGTTCTCTGCCGCACCGGGGAGTGGTGAAAAGAGGGTTTTGTACAGGCTTCTCCGCCTTGCTGTGGGTGCTAAAGGAGAGTCACTTTGTGGTATTAGTGCAATACTCAGAGGGTGCCTCTGAGGAGTGGATGTAGGTCTGGTTATAGACCGAACCACTATAAATCTGGTGTCATTTACTCTATTGCTTTTACGTTTCCGCATTTTAAATTTCTGTTTTAACAACTCTGTGGTTGAAAAACATTTTTCTACAAACTTTAAAAGACAATTTCATTTCGGTTCAACTTTAATTTTAAGAGGGTTTAAAATTTTTAAAAACTACCAATTCACCCCCCTCTTGGTAGCCTTGGGACATTTACTTAGGCTTAACAACCTAATTACTAGACTCAACAGCCTGGATCGCGAATTGTTGTTAGGTGATCAATGTAACGAAAAAATAGATCTGCAGTGTTAAATTCCCTATGTGCCATGATGTAGAAGGTAGTGAGGGAAAGTAGAGGGGTAATGTGGACACGGTCGCCGGCTTTTGGAATGACAGAGGTGCGAAGGACATGTTGGATTGTCCTAGCATCTCTGACTAAAGAGCTAGTCTCTCCAACATGGTAACTGGCATTGGTCTGGCGAAGAAAGTGGTTTGCCGTGGACCAGTCAAAATCAGGATCAGAGGCAATAAGGTGCAGCTTATCTCCGGTGGTGGATAGCTGTAAAAGTTCAACACAGTCCTGATATGTGATTTCGACAGGGCGTCGATTCACATAGGAGGACAGGGCTGTGAAGGTAGGGTTTATGCGGAGGTTTGCAAAGAATTCTAACAGGAACTCAGAATTGAACGGAAAAACAAGGGACAGAATGAAACAAAGGGAAGTGTGTGCGAAGAGATCCATTACCGGGTAGGAAATGTGGGTCGGATTGATAATCCTGGAGACAGTAATTCCACAATCCTTATAGCGATGATAAGCGGCTTCATCTTCTGCTTCACGGAACCGAGGGTCAACCCTTGCCCTCGAGGAACTTCCAGAGGTCTGACGGACGCGCTTCCCACCAGCCATATGAGAGAACTTTAAGCAGAAAATCAAAGGAGAAAGGATGAGGTGTGAGAAAACATGGCTGGATCGGCCTATATTTAAAGAATCGTCCATATCGTCCTGGCCGATCGCGGAATCGTCCAGGCCGATATGTGTCAATAATTACGTACAGGCCGATTGGTCAAAAAGGCGGTCCAATCGTCCAGGCCGATCAGATATCGGCCAGGCCAATTAGACACAGGCTATCGGCCCGAGGAGTCAGTCCGGACGACCGTTGAAAAAGCAGATCGTCTGGGCCGATTAGGTGTATCGTCCAGGACGATGCACAATAATTGATCGTACCGGCCGAAGTTAAAACGTTTTAAATGCTTGCCACGTGTATCGTCGAGGACGAACAGTGGATCGGCCCGGCCGATGGTCCAATAATTGATCGTCCGGTGCCGAATTTAAAGATAAAAACGTACTGACACGTGGATCGTCCGGGACGGTCCAGTGTATCGGCCAGGACGATACACATAGAATGCATCGGCCAGACAAATAAACTATCGGCCAGGACTATCATCATGAGTTTTGATCAAATCGTCCAGGACGATACTGTATCGTCCAGGACGATGATTTTCATTAAGCACAGAAAAAGGTCAGCAGATGGATTTTGGAAAGAATTTGTCCTATCGGCCAGGACGATATAAATATCGGCCAGGCCGATGTGACTTGAAATTGAAATCAAGAAAGGAATGGTGATGATCAAGACCCTCAAAAATAAAACAAAAGAAAAGACAGTCAAAGACACACAAAAAAATTAAAAATAAAACAAACACCGAATATTTTTGGATTTTAATTTTTCTATATATATATTTTTTTTGTTTTATGAAGGCATCATATGAGAATTTTTTTCTTGAATTTAAATTTTTGAAGTTTTTAGGAGATCAAGAGGTTTAACAAAATCCAATTAGAGGAAGGTAAAAAAAAAACTGATTCCATTAACCCTAGATCAGACATTCTTCAGGGTACAAAAAATCTCTTAAAAACAACAGAGTCCTAACTTGGAATAACACAAGAGGATTTAAGAGATCAATCAAGACTTGTTAACAACTAAAATATCTTATAAATAATAAACCAAAATAGTTTTTCTCAATCATGGAATTTGAAATCAAATCTTTGAACGTATCACATAATCAATGAGTTTTCTAAGTTTTAAGAGTTTTACCAAAGAGATGATAGCTTGCAATTAGTGGGCTAATTTTATGCCTCTTTTCACTTTTATTGGCTCTTTGAGCATCTTTTGATTTTTGATACACTTTTGTGTATATAGTTTCCTTTTCAATTTGGCTTCATTGGCCTCTTTCCTTTTTATCTCTTGCAAGCTAATAACTCTTTAATATACTCTTAAAAAAAAATACTTAGTTGTGAGTATATCCTCCAAATATTTGAGAATAGGGGCTCTCTCTCTAACATAGGGAAGAACAATCCACAACACAAAATCAAAATCACGTGATGACTGCAATGGTAAGATTTCAAAAGCTTGAATGATATCAAAGAATTTTGACTATTATGCATAAGATGACTTAATGTAGTAAGATTAGAAGGATATCTTAAAAAGTCATTGGTTAAACTGAGTTTAGACTTTTTGTTTTATAAAAGAAAAATCATGCCACTAAAGGAAAAACGAAGAAGGGAAAAAGATCAACAGCTTACTTCCTTTAACCAATTTTAAAAAGCTAAACCCTATCTCCAAAAACTCCAATATTTAAAAGCTTGAGAAGTTTTATCATATGGAAGCCAAAAAAAAAAAAAATAAAGTCCAAAGTGAACAAAGCAAAAGCAAAAAAATAAGCAATCTAAAGACAACAAAAAATGAACACAAAAACTAAAAATAAAAGTCACACAAAAACTAAAGATATCAAGCAAGTGATAAAACAACGGATTTTAGCAATTGAGCTGCAAGCCTTCTTATGTTCAGTTATCCTATGCTCCCACGAGGTCTTTGGTGAGAGCACTCCTGCAAGACTCAACAACAGTCAGTTTTAGGAACCCAAACAGATTTGGGCTCCTTCTTAGGAAATGTAGAGTGCAATGCAGATGTGGTATGTATTGAATCATGCATCTTAGGTCTCCATACCCAATGTGTACTGCGGTGAACTATGCAAGTGTGTGAGATGTGTCCTAACATGCCACAAGAAAAACATTGGATTCCAGGAAAAGGTTTTCTTAAATGATTTGAGTAAAAATGCCTCTTCGTAGGTTCTGGCCTTTGATTAAAAGTTGGTGTCATCCTAGCTTTCTTACATGTTTCCAAATCATTTTGAATTCTCAAGTTAGTTCTTTTCAATGCATCATTCTCAATCCTCAAATTTTTTTCAATCTCTTTAGATTTCTTAAGATCATCATTAAGTGAGGTGTGTGAAGCTTTTAATGCATTACTTTTATCAACTAATTCCAAATGCTTCTTGTTTAATTCATCAAATTCATCAAGGAGAGCCATGTGATTTGAATCAATCGTTGCATGATCTTTGAGAAAAACTTCATGCTCTTTTTGTAGATTTGAATGTTCTAATTTTAGGCTAGCATGAGTTTTCTTTAATTTCCTATATGATGCATGGATTTTTTCACAAATTTCAAATAATTCATCATAGGTTGGTCTACATACCTCTTCCTCATCACTTTGGTTTTCTCCCATGAAACACAAGTTTGTAGTTTCTTCCTCTGGTTCAGTCTCAGAGGAATCAGTACCTGATTCTGCCCAGAAGCCTCTTTGGATTTTCTTATTCTCCTTCCTAGACTTAGCTTTTTCCTCACCTTTTTCCTTTTCTTTGCTTGAATGATCTTGAAGTGTAGGACAATCGGCTCTTACATGTCCCGGTTTCCTGCATTCAAAGCAAACAACATCAGAAGATCCTTTACTATGTTTATGATCCTTACCTTTTCTCCAATTTTGATGATGCTTTTGTTTCTTCCTTAGAAAGCTTTTGAATTGCCTTGTGATGAAGGCAACTCCATCGCTTTCAGACCCAGAAGATTCAGAATCCGATTTGTGTGCCTTCAATGCAATTGTTTTCTCCTTTTTCTTCTCACCTGTATCAAGATTTCTTTGATTCACCCCTTGCTCGTAAGCAATGAGTGAGCCAAGCAAGTTATCAATAGAGTAGGTGTTTAAATCTTTAGATTCAGTAATTGCAGTAATTTTTGCATCATAGGATGAAGGCAAGCATCTCAAAATCTTGTTAACTTTTTCATAGTTCGAGAGTTCTTTTCCTAGTGCATGCAATGAGGTAGCAATCTGAGTAAACCTAGTGTACATGTCAGAAATTGATTCATGAGGTTTCATACGAAAAAGTTCGTAGTCATGCAAGAGAATGTTTAAACGGGATTGTTTAACTTCATTAGTGCCTTCATAAGTAATGCACAATTTATCCCAAATTTCTTTACCAGTTTTGCAAGTTGAAACACGCATGTAATCCTCAGATTTTAAAGCACAGAAAAAACAATTCAAACATTTCGCATTTAGTTGAGCTAAATCTCATTCATCAAAAGTCCATTCGGTAAAAGCAACTTCAGTTTTAAAACCGTTAATTTCACGAGAAGGTGGAGAATAACCTTCTTGAATAAGCATCCACATGCGATAATCAGTAGATTGTAAAAAAGTTGACATGCGAGTTTTCCAGAAATCAAAAGGTAGGTTATCGAACAGAGGAGGTCGGGTAATAGAATACCCTTCCGTAGTGTTGCGATTCCCAAAGTTAGACATGGATCAAATTCAAAAAGTTTTTAAACTTTAATTTTCGAAACAAGCTCTGATACCACTTGAAAGTTCGATGGGGATGTTAAGCCCTATGAACTTAGTCCCAAACTAACCAAGAGGGGGGGTGAATTGGTATTTTAAAAACTTCGTTTTTTAAACAAAGAAATAAAGTCACATAAAACCAAATCACACCACGAAAATAATGCGGAATTAAACGTGCGGAAGCAAGAAAAGAAACACAGAGATTTATAGTGGTTCGGTCGACTCGACCTATGTCCACTCCTTGGAGGCACCCTCCAAGTATTGCACTAAACAAAAAGTGACTCTCCTTTAGCCCCCACGGCTAGGTGGAGAAACCCTCACAAGAACCTCCTTTTTGCCACCCCGGCAAGGCAGAGAACCTATCTCCTTTTGCTTCCTTTTGAAGCTGGCAGAGAACCAGAACCAAAAGCACAACTCCTTACCTCTACCGACCCTTCCACGGATGAGAAACTCTAGACGAAGACGACGCAGAGAGATCCTTGAAGCAACCCTTGTGAAACCCCTCACAAGCTCCCCCTCACAAGATCCTCTCTCTCTCTTCTCTCTCTCTTTCTCTCCTCAAGGTCTTCTCAGGTCAAGGCAGTAGCCAAAGGTCTTGAAAAACGTTGAACAAGAGCTCTTTAAATAGAAGAGCTTCAAAAGAGCTCATTAATTACAAGTTGCCGACTTTATCGTCCAGGTCGATCTGGACATCGGCCTGGCCGATCAGTACAAATCAATGCAGATCGGCCAGAGCATAGCCCTGGATGCAAGATTGGACGATTGAAAATTAGCTTGATCGTCCAGGCCGATCTCACGATCGTCCTGGCCGATCAGTTCAAATCAGACGAAAATCGTCCTGACAATAGCCCTGAATATGGGCTGGCCGATATTGATCGTCCTGAAGTAACTTAAGGTTTTTGACTAGATCGTCCGGGCCGATCCTGCGATCGTCCAGGATGATATGATCGTATCAATCATCCTTAATTACTTCCTTGATTTCCTGAACAATTATGGCATAATTTGTTAATATCGTCCAGGCCAATCCGAGGATCGTCCTGGCCGATAATTTAAAGATATGCTATACCATACTTGTCTATGGCGGCTACTTCTTTCTGTTTTGAGCTTATCGTCCTGGCCGATACACGTATCGTCCAGGACGATCGGTTAACGTTGGCTGCCTTAATCAAGAATCCTTAATTAGACTTTCTGTTTTAAGCTGATCGTCCAGGCCGATCAAAGATATCGTCCTGGCCGATATGAGTAAAAACAGAATTTCTAATTCTCTCAAGTGTGTGTGTGAAGGGTTACAAAGTATCAGTCTTTTTGACTATTACAAGTGGACTCAAAAGGTAAAAAACAAAAGTACAGACTGACTCAACCCTAAACCTACGCATTCCTGAACTTGGCTCCTTTTTGATTGTCCGATCGTCGATTTCTGAAAAGTTAGAAGCAACAAGCTGTCCAAGAAAAGCAGTGTTTGTCAATCATCAAAACCTAAGACATGAAAAATAGATTTGCAACAATTAGATAAAGACTCAAATGAAATTTTTTTTTAATCAAAAGAAATATAGAGTAATTGGATCACTCCTTTACTTAATTTTTAGTAGACTTGAAATAATGTTTAGTATTTATCTCTGTGCTAGATTTTAAGCTGATCCAAAAGAGTCTCACCTAACTTCTATTAAGAGAATCCTTAGATATCTCTTAGGAATCCAAAACTTAGGAATATAATATCCTAAGTATAGTACCTCTTTTGAAATAATATGATATTCCAATTTAGATTTTATAGGATATAAGGTTGATAGGAAAAGAACATCTGGAACATGTCAATTCGTAGGACAATCTTTAGTCTCCTAGTTCAATAGAAAATAAAACTCAGTTGCCCTGTTCATTACTGAAGCTGAATATACAGCCTTAAGAAGTTGTGTGGCCCATTTTTTTTGTAAAGCAAAAAATACTAGATTTAGGATTACCTATAGGAACCATTTCAATCTTATGTGATCACACTAATGCTATCTATATTTCAAAGAATCCATTCCAATAATCCAGGTCCAAACACATAGATATAATACACTGTTTTATTATGGACCATATTATCAAAGGAGACATAGAGCTACACCATATAGCCATTGAAAATTAGCTTGTAGATATCATTAAAAAATCACTGTCCTTTGAAACCTAGATTAGACGTGATAGATATTTAGTCTTAAAATTGATGCTTTCTTTTATGTTTCAATTTGATGTGTATGTTTATTTCTTTTTATGTGTTTTGTTTTATGTTTTTAGTTTTTTTGTTGCTTTTATTCATTGTTTTAAGAATCAGATCACTGCTCACTTTTAATATGAAATTTTTTAAATAATATTTTTGCCTTATTTTTTATTTCAAAGCATGTAAGCAGTGATTGCCTCCTCTAAAATAGTTAAAGGAAGAAATATTGATGATTGTTTCTCTTCCTCTAACTCGATTAATTATTTTTTATTTAAATCAAAATTTATTTTAAATTATTAGTAAAACTTTGAAATAGAGATCTATTTTATCTTCATACATTAATCTATATCATATGAATAGTATTCCAAGTCAATGAATCACTTTTAACTATTCTTAATCAGGTTGTTGCATTTATTTTTTGATATGATTCAATTTTATGATTTACTCTTCCTTATATTTGTTATTGATTTTTTCTTCTCTTATATATAGAAGATAATCTCACAACTGAGTATCTTTAATGGTTTTGAAAGGAAGCAAGCTCGCAAAATATGATAAGTGGCAAAAAATGAGCTTAAAACTGAAAAGATGCGCAGTGATCATCAAATAATTGCAAGATACACAAAGCATATAAAAAATTAAAAGATGCATAAAGTGTACCAAATAACTACAAAAGAAGCGCAAAATGAGCCCACAAAGAAATAAGCTTCATTCTCTTTCAAATCTTTAAATCTTAGAATAATTCATGTGCCACTTTATATACTTAAACACTTGAAATTAAAAATCATGATTCTAAATTCATTACTTTACAATATTATTCTTTCAGATATTTTTCTAATACAAAGTTGAAAATATCACTTTTCTTATCTAATTTCTTTTTTTGAATTATATTTCTGTTTAAAAAGAATTTTACCTATAAGGAGTCCAAGAAAGGGTTAACAAGATTGATTTTATAACCTTTTCAGATTTTAGCATTGTTAATTCATTTCTTACAGGTTTTTAAAACTAATAATAAGGTAAATTTTTTATTTACATGGGTTAATCAATTCAAAAAAAAAAGTGTATTTTTTATTTTGATTTTGAAATATTTTTTGCTTATTCTTATTTTGTTTTATGTTTTTTTGTATTTTATTTTTTGCTTTGAAACCCTCATAAAGATCACATTCCATCTTCTAAATAAATTAATTTTTATTCACATCGTCCTGTACAATCTTAAAAAAATTCTAATATAAGATCCAACACATCCAATAGCTTAAATTGATTAAATAATGTTGAATATCCTTTATAATTACACCATTGTGTTGAGTTTAGTAATTAAGTTGTTAAGCCTAAGTTAATGTCCCAAGGCTACCAAGAGTGGGGTGAATTGGTAGTTTAAAAATTTAAGTCCCCTTTTTAAAATTATGATGAACCGAAATGAAAATTTTCTTTTAAAGTTTTTCTAGAAAATATTTTTATACCACAGAGTTTTTAAAACTAAAATTTAAAGTGCGGAAATATAAAAACAGTAAAGTAAATGACACCAGATTTATAGTGGTTCGGTCTAAAACCAGACCTACATCCACTCCCCAGAGGCACCCTCTGAGTATTGCACTAATACCAATAGTGACTCTCCTTTTGCACCCACAGCAAGGCGGAGAAGCCTTTATAACTCACTCTTTTCACCACTCCCCGGTGCGGTAGAGAACCGTCCGTCCTTTTACACTATCCCCAGTGTTGACAGAGAACCGTCCATCCTTTTACACTATCCCCAGTGTTGGCAGAGAATCGTCCGTCCTTTTATACTATCCCTAGTGTTGGCAGAGAACCGTCTTCCTTTCACACTCTCCTAGTGTGGGCAGAGAACCCTTCGGCTGTTTACACTCTCCAAGTGTAGGCAAAGAACCCTTCGGCTGTTCACACTCTCCATGTGTCGGCAGAGAACCGGATCTCCTTGACAGATCTTCTTACAAGAATCTAGAAGGAAGAAAGAAAAGAGTGAAGTAATCTAATTCACAAGAAGAGATTCTTACCTTTGAACTCCAAGTGAAGCCTTCACGCTCCAGTGGTAGGAATCCTCCCTTGAATGCTCTCTTCCACTCTCTCCTTGGCTATTCTCTCAAGAGGCACGAAGATCAAATGACAAAAAGATAGGGTGGCAGTCTAATTTGGACTATTTATACAAAAGATAAGAAAAATCGCCCAAAAACTGCAAGTTTTCAATTCTGTACGCAGTGGATCGTCCTGTACGATAGTAGATCGTCCTGGACGATTTTACTTAAACGATCTGAAACGATCCTATTTGAATATGTGTACAAAATATCTTCGTACAGCTGATTGTCCTGTACAAATTAGGTTCGTCCAGTATGAATGGTTATTTCAAGGTTAGTTTTAGAAACTGCTGAAAACTGTTCTAACTCGGTTAATTGTTTGGACGAGAATATATTCGTCTGGACGAAATTTTTTTAGAGGACCGATCGTCCTGGACGATTCTTGACTTCGTCTGGACGAAAATTTTCCAGAGGACCAATCGTCATGGACGATAATTTATTTTCGTCTGGACAAAAATTTTCCAGAGACCTGATGTCCTGGACGATTTTTAATTTCGTCTGGATGAAATTTTTCCAGAGGACCAGTCGCCACGGATGATAATGTAAATTCGTCTGGACGAAAATTTTACAGTGAACCAATCGTCCTGGACGATAATTAATTTAATCCTGGACGAATAGGACTTAGAAAAAAAATTTCGAGCAAGTTCCTATTCGTTCCTTGTGCTCTATAGGAGATAACTGTCTGATCGTCCCGTACGATTGGATATCGTCCCGTACGATCAGTATAAAATTTTTATGATCTTCTTATGTGTGTGGTATATTTTTATTCACTCAATTACAATCACTCCCTTTCAAATTTAATTCAAAGAAAAATGCAAGTTTCAAATTAACAAAATATCTCATGTTGAATTTGATTTGAAGTTTTTGTAGTTTGGAATCTGATTTTCCTAAAATGTTAGTACACACAAGAGCAAATATGAATCTTCTAAAATTGTTAGGAGATAACTACACATTTGAACAATAATGTTTGGAATCATCAAAACTATACAAGTTGCAAAAATGTAAAGCATTCAAATAGCAACTATTCTAACAATCTCCCCCTTTTTGATGATGACAAAACAATTATTGTTTGTATGGTTTTAATTTAAACAAATCTCCTATCTCCTAAACTCCCCCTGAATTGATGAATAAATGAAAATAAGGAGGCATTTTGAAGCAAAGAACAATATTTTTATTTTTCAAAAATTTTTAACACAAACAATCACAAAGTCAAACACACAAAAGCAAAATGCAAACAGAATAATCAAAACAAAACAAACAGAACATAATAATTTCTCTCCCTTTTTGACAACAACAAAAAGTGAAGAAGAAATAGACGAGAAATGTAAGTAATTATATGAAATTCATTTGAAAATTTAATCTAAATGGTGATTGACATAAGGTATGTAATTTTAAACTAAAAACATTAGGTCAATCATAGAAATTCATAAAATTTAAGAAGTGATATAACATTGTAAGTAAGAAGAATTTTTCAAGGACATGACTCAATTTAGACATTCGAATATAGAAAATCATTACAAGAGAGATGTAAAAAAAATTTTATATTTCAAAGATTAATGGAATATAAATGAACATAAGATCAATTTGAATTAAGAGATTGAAAGAATTTGGAAAGAAAAGAATTACCACATGTGGCGCTTTGCCCATCTTTTTTAAATTTTTGGGCACATTTTTGTGCATCTTTTGACATTGGGCTAATTTTGTGCCTCTTTTTCACATTGCAAATCTTTGCGCATTTCTTTTGATTTTTGTATTTTTTGTACAATTTTCAAGAGTAATTGAGACCAATTCTTTCCAAAATCAATAATCTAAAATTTCAAATATTTCTAAGTGCATAAATATCACTTGAGCATAGAAATACAAAATGAGAAAACATCTAAATTGCAATAATAATATTAACTTTTATGTAGTCTAAATGAATAGATATGAATTTAAAAGTTCTAATTACAACAAGTTATAAACAACTTTTAAATTTAGAAAGATTATATTTTCTAATGTAGATAATCTCAAATTACAATCTAATTTAACCACTATGAAGATGAAATAGTACTAATGAAATTCATAAAAATTAACCACATTCCAAAAACAAATCAAATTTGAAACAAGTACAATATGCATTGATATTAATGAAAGGATTACATATTTCATAATATCTAAAAACAAGTAAGAAAATACACTTAACTTAAAAGAAAAAATAAACATAAAAATAAACACATAAAAACTGACACAACAAAACATAAAACACGAGTACAACAAACACAAAGAAATTCATCTCTACTGTTCTGGAGGAGGATTTGGATTAAAATGCGAGAGGGAGTTATTTTGGCGGATGCAAAACGAGGAAAGGATTCCTCATTCGCTTTAGACAGGAAGTTTTCTGAGGCATTCCTATTGGGTTTCTTTGCCAACACCTTTGTCTCTTGCTTGAGGAGGCCATTGTCGATTTGAAGTAGAAAGGGATTGAAAGTGAAGTTTGGAAGTGTGATTGTTAAGTTAGAAAGCCTTCATATTTAAAGAAAAACAATACGTTCGTCCTGGACAAAAAACCTTCGTCCTGGACGAAAATCATCGTTCGTCTGGACGAAAATATTTCGTACAGACGATCCAATTCGTCCAAACTGTAACAACTTTTCATAATCAACACAACTTACGATGCGTCCCTTCGTACAGGCTTTTTGACTTGACCGATCGTACAGACAAAATTATTTCGTACAAACGATCAAAAAGTAACTCGTTTTAATGTCATTTGAAAACCGTCCCCTACAATGAAACGACATATGTTCGTCCGAACCAAAAATTCGTACAGACGAAATCCATATTTAAAACTGTCTTATCCACTCAACCGCTGCATTCAATCGTCTCGACGTTTGAGAGATAAAAAGAATTTTCATCCTGGACGATCGTCAGATCATATAGACGATCTAATTAAAAACTGCTCTCAAAACGGTTAAAATTCGCGCAAACTGTTCTTTCACACATCGTCCAGTACGAAACAAAATTCGTCCCGGATGATTTCCTCCAAATTTTGAATTTTGAATTTTAAATTAAGAAAATCAAACTAAACATTCAGAAACATAGAAAACATAAAATAATACCATAGACCCAAAAAACAAATTCACTCAAAACACACAAAATTTAACAAAATCAAAAACAAAACTACAAACAAACATAAATATCAATGTTGCAAAGACATTTTGTTTAGGCATTCAAATCAATAACACCTAGCCTTGTTCTTAAAGTACTGAAGGTATCAAAGGCTAAAGGTTTCGTAAAAATATATGCAAGTTGATTTTCAGTTGAAACATGTGTCAGTTCAATTTCTTCCTTGGATACATGATCCCTTATGAAATGATGCCTTATATCAATGTGTTTGGTTCTAGAATGTTGAATAGGATTTTTGAAAATGCAAATAGCACTAGTATTGTCATAATAAATTGGAATAGTGCATATAGTTAATCCTAAATAAATCAACTGTTGTTTTAACCAAATTACTTGTGCCACACAACTTCCTAATGCAATGTATTATGCTTCTGCAGTAGATAGTGCCACTGAATTTTATTTTCTACTAGACTATGAAACTAATGAATTTCCAATGAATTGACATGTTCCAGAAGTGTTTTTCCTATCCACTCTACAGCCTGCAAAGTCAGAATCTGAGTAACCAATAATTTCAAATGAAGAGCTAAACTTAGGATACCAAATCCCTAAGCTTTGAGTTCCTAGTAAATATCTTAATATCCTTTTCACTACTATCAAATGTGATTCTTTTGGATCTGATTGAAATCTAGCACATAAGCAAACACTGAACATAATATCTGGTCGGCTAGCAGTCAAGTAAAGTAAAGATCCAATTATCCCTCTAAATTTCTTTTAATCAACAGATTTTTCCTTAAGGTCCTTATCCAACTGAACTGAGGAACTCATTGGTGTACTAACAGGTTTAGCATTGTCCATTTCATATTTTTTGAGGATGTCCTTAATATATTTAGTTTGACTAAGAAAAGTACCTTCCTCAAGTTGCTTAATGCTAAATCCTAGAAAGTAATTTAAATCTCTCATTAAACTCATTTCAAATTCACTACTCATTGTTTTAGAAAAAATATCATAAAGATTTTTATTTGAAGATCCAAAGATGATGTCATCCACATAAATTTGAACAATAAGTATATCCTTTCTAATTTTCCTTAAAAAGAGAGTTATATCCACACTTCCTTTTTCAGAAGATCGTTCAAGTAGGAAGGTTCTCAACCTCTCATACCAAGCCCTATGTGCCTGTTTCAATCCATATAATGCCTTTTTTAACTTGAAAACATGATTTGGAAATTTTCAATTTTCAAAACCTGGAGGTTGTTCTATAAAAACATCTTCCTCAATTACCTCATTTAAAAAGGCACTCTTGACATCCATTTGAAACAATTTAAAACCTTTAAAACAGGCAAAGGCAAGTAAAACCCTAATTGCTTCAAGTCTAGCTACAGGGGCAAAAGTCTCCTCAAAATCAATTCCTTCAATTTGATTATACCCCTTAGCAACTAATCTAGCCTTATTTCTAATGACTACTCTTGAGTCATTCATTTTATTTTTTAACACCCAATTGGTTCCAACAACACTTTGATCTTTTGGCATTATAGTTAATTCCCAAACTTTATTTCTTACAAATTGATTTAACTCTTCTTGCATGGCCAATATCCAGAATTCATCAGAAAGTGCTTGATCAATATTAGTGGGTTCAATAGTTGAAATAAAGACTGAATGATTGACTTCCTTGTTTAATCCACACCTAGTTCTAACACCCTCATTTGGTTCACCTACAATCAATTCCTTTGGGTGGTTTTTAGAAAATCTCAAATCTCTAGGCAAAGGATTTTCTCTTACCAAAGTTTCTTTCACATTTTCTTCCAAATTTAATCTATCAATCTTTTGAGAGTTTTCTTCAATTTCTTCTTCAACAACATTTGACTCTTCCAAATTTCCACTTTCATCAAATATAACATGTGTGATTTCTTCAATGACAAAAGTTCTTTTGTTGAATATCCTATAAGATTTTCCAACACTTGAATATCCAACAAAAATTCCTTCATCTGATTTTGGATCAAATTTTCATAAAGCAGATTTTCCATTATTATGTATGAACACCTTGCAACCAAATACATGCAAATGAGACAAATTAGGTATTCTACCTTTTAGCAACTCATAGGGTGTTTTGTTCAAATTTGATCTCACATTCACCCTATTCAGAACATAACATGCAGTGCTAACCGCCTCAGCCCAAAAATATCTAGGAAGTGAGTATTCTGCTAACATTGCTCGGGCGATTTCTATTAATGTTCTATTTTTCCCTTCAACTACCCCATTTTGTTGAGGGGTTCTAGGTGCAGAAAAATTGTGATCAATCCCCTTTTCTTTATAGAAATTTTCAAATCTTTCATTTTCAAATTCTCCTCCATGATCACTTTGTATAGAAATTATTTCAATCCCTAGTTTCCTTTGAATCCAAGTAGAAAATTTCTGAATTCCTTAAATGATTCACTCTTATGAAAAAGAAATCTAACCCAACTGAATCTTGAGAAATCATCCACTATCATAAATCCGTATACCTTCCCTCCTAGACTTATAGTGCCTATAGGTCCAAAAAGATCCATGTGTAAAATTTCTAAAAGTTTACTGGTCCTAAGATCTTTATTGGACTTAAATGATGGCTTCACTTGTTTTCCTAATTGACATGCATCACAAAAGTGGTCCTTAGTAAAGTATAGTTTTGGTATACCTCTCACTAAGTTCTTTTGGGTAATTCTCCTAAGGTTTTTCATACTAGAATGACAAAGTCTCCTATGCCAAAGCCATGATTCATCAAAAACAGTTTTCAAATAAAAAGCAGTACGAGATTGAATACAATTTAAATCTAGCATGTAGACATTGTTTACCCTTTTTTAAATTTAAAACATTTTTCCCATTTAGGCTTATTATGCAGCTAGTAGGTAAAAATTTTACATTATAACCCTTATCACATAGCTGACTTATGTTTAACAGATTATGTTTTAAGCCTTCAACTACTAACACATTGTTTATGAAAAAGTTTTTCAAATTTCTAATCATACCTGATCCAACCACTTTCTTTGTGGTATTATCTCTAAGTGTAACCTTGCCTCCATTCCTGGCTTCCAGCATTATGAATTGCGCAGTATCTCCAGTCATATGCTTTGAACATCCGCTGTTCAGGTACCATATACTCTCACGAGGTCTTGTGTGAGAGCATACCTGCAAAATTCTAAAATGTTAGACCTAGGAACCCAAACAAGTTTGGGTTCACCTTTATGAAATTTATAATTAGATGCATGTATGATATATCTAGGTTTATGCATCTTAGTTCTCCACACCAAATTAGTTTTCATATTTAAAGTGCAGGTGTGAGATATATGTCCCAAAAATCCACAATTATTATATTTAACATTAGGAAAAATATTCCTATGTTTTCTTTCATATGATTGTCTTCTAAGGGATTTCATGAATTTAGGATAATATTTATGATTTGTAAAATCTTCAAGTTTAGGAGGGTTCCTATTATCCTCGAGATCTCTTATTGTGAGTTTGTAAAATGAATTCATATCTTCCAAAATTTGATTGGTATAATTGATTCTATATATCTTGTTCTCAGATTCATCTTTAAAATTCTTAAATTCTTTTTCAACTTCAGCATAGGATGATTTTAAATTTTCAAAAATTTTATTCAAATCATCATATTCATCAAGTTGTTTCATGTGGTTGTTATCTATTAAAGCATGATCTTTCCTAAGGATTTCATGTTCCTTATTAAGCTCTTCCAATTCTAAACCTAAACTAGCATGCATCTTTTTTATTTTCCTATATGCATCATGCATGTGTTCAGATACTTCAAAGAATTCATCATAGGTTAAATAACATACCTCTTCTTGATCTGATTGTTCAACATTATCTGCCATTAAGCAAAGGTTGGTGACTTCTTCTTCTTTTTCAGTCTCAGATGAGTCTGAAGCTGAGTCCGCCTAGAAAGCTCTTTGAAACTTCTTCTTGCCCTTCTTTAACATTGGTTTCTCCTCTACCTTCTCCTTGCTAGGAGTGGTTTTGAGTTTTGGACAATCAGTCTTTATATGACCTGGTTTCATGCATTCATAACAAATCACTTCATTAGAAACCTTGCCATTTCTGTTATACTTACCTCTATTCCATTGCTGGCGTCTCTTCTGCTTCCTCTTTAAAAAGCTTCTGAATTGTCTAGTCATCAATGCAATATCATCTTCATCCTCAGATTGTGAGTGTTCACTTTCTGACTCTTTCACATTTAGTGTAATATTCTTATCCTTTCGTGGTTCACCTGCATCATTCTTTCTTTGACTTACTCCTTGCTCATAAGCAATGACTGAACCAAGAAGATTGTCAATAGATAAATGTTCAGATCTTTAGACTCTGTAATTACAGTAATTTTAGCATCATAAGCAGTAGGTAAACAACGAAGAATCTTATTGACCATTTCAGCATTAGTTAATTCCCTACCAAGTGCATGTAAAGAAGTGACAATTTGAGTGAACCTTGTGTACATGTCTGAAATAGACACATTAGGTTTCATGCGAAACAATTCATAGTCATGTAACAAGATATTGAGTCTTGATTGCTTAACCTCATTTGTCCCTTCATAAGTTATACAAAGTCTATCCCATATGTCCTTTCCACTTTTGCACGTGGAAACTCGCATGTAGTCTTCAGATTTTAAAGCACAAAAGAAACTATTTAAACATTTTGCATTTAATTGTGCTAAGTCACGTTCTTCAATAGTCCAATCTGCATAAGGTGTTTCTACCCTAACACCATCAATTAATCTAGTTGGTTTTGTGTAACCTTCCTGGACTAGCATCCACATGCGATAATCAAGTGACTGTAAGAAAGTAGACATGCGTGTTTTCCAGAAATCAAAAGGAATATTGTCAAACAGTCGAGGTCTAGTGATAGAGTAACCCTCAGGTGTGTTTCGATTTCCAAATGTAGCCATCTACGTTAATCAAAAAGTAGTTCAAACTTATGATTTTGAAACGATGCTCTGATACCACTTGTTGAGTCTAGTAATTAGGTTGTTAAGCCTAAGTTAATGTCCCAAGGCTACCAAGAGGGGGGTGAATTGGTAGTTTAAAAATTTAAGTCCCCTTTCCAAAATTATGTTGAACCGAAATGAAAATTTTCTTTTAAAGTTTTTCTAGAAAATATTTTTCAACCACAGAGTTTTTAAAACTAAAATTTAAAGTGTGGAAACGTAAAAACAGTAAAGTAAATGACACCAGATTTATAGTGGTTCGGTCAAAAACCAGACCTACATCCATTCCCCAGAGGCACCCTCTAAGTATTGCACTAATACCAATGGTGACTCTCCTTTTGTACCCACAGCAAGGCTGAGAAGCCTTTACAACACACTCTTTTCACCACTCCCCGGTGCGGCAGAGAACCGTCCATCCTTTTACACTATCCCCAGTGTTGGCAGAGAACCGTCCGTCCTTTTACACTATCCCTAGTGTTGGCAGAGAACCGTCCGTCCTTTTACACTATCCCCAGTGTTGGCAGAGAATCGTCTTCCTTTCACACTCTCCTAGTGTGGGCAGAGAACCCTTCGGCTGTTTACACTCTCCAAGTGCAGGCAGAGAACCCTTCGGCTGTTCACAGTCTCCAAGTGTCGGCAGAGAACCGGATCTCTTTGACATATCTTTTCACAAGAGTCTAGAAGGAAGAAAGAAAAGAGTGAAGTAATCCAATTCACAAGTAGAGATTCTTACCTTTGAACTCCAAGTGAAGCCTTCACGCTCCAGTGATAGGAATCCTCCCTTGAATGCTCTCTTCCACTCTCTCCTTTGCTATTCTCTCCAGAGGCACGAAGATCAAATGACAAAAAGATAGGGTGGCAGTCTAATTTGGACTATTTATACAAAAAACAAGAAAAAGTGCCCAAAAATTGCAAGTTTTCAATTCTGTACGTAGTGGATCGTCCTGTATGATCGTATATCGTCCTGGACGACTTTACTTAAATGATCTGAAACGACCCTATTTGAATATGTGTATGAAATGTCTTCGTACAGCTGATCGTCCTGTACAAATTAGGTTCGTCCAGTACGAACGGTTATTTAAAGGTCAGTTCTAGAAACTGCTAAAAATTGTTCTAAGTCGGTTAATCGTTTGGACGAGAATATGTTTGTCTGGACAAAATTTTTCCAGAGGACCAATCGTCCTGGACGATTCTTGACTTCGTCTGGACGAAAATTTTTCAGAGGACCAATCGTCATGGACGATCATTTATTTTCGTCTAGACGAAAATTTTTCAGAGACCTGATCGTCCTGGACGATTTTTAATTTTGTATGGATGAAATTTTTTCAGAGGACCAGTCGCCACGGACGATAATGTAAATTCGCCTGGACAAAAATTTTACAGTGAACCAATCATCCTGGATGATAATTAATTTCGTCCTGGACGAATAGGACTTAGAAAAAAAATTTTGAGCAAGTTCCTATTCGTTCCATGTGCTCTATAGGAGATAACTGTTTGATCGTCCCGTACGATCGGATATCGTCCCGTACGATCAGTATAAAATTTTTATGATCTCCTTATGTGTGTGGTATATTTTTATTCACTCAATTACAATCACTCCCTTTCAAATTTAATTCAAAGAAAAATGCAAGTTTCAAATTAACAAAGTATCTCATGTTGAATTTGATTTGAAGTTTTCGTAGTCTGGAGTCTGATTTTCCTTAAATGTTAGTACACACAAGAGAAAATACAAATCTTCTAAAATTGTTAGGAGATAACTACACATTTGAACAATAATGTTTGGAATCATCAAAACTATAACAAGTTGCAAAAATGTAAAGCATTCAAATAGCAACTATTCTAACACATTGTATTGTACTATAAACTTGGAAAAAACCATTGGATGATTTAAATACAATCATTACGATCCTTTATAGCACATTGGGCAATACGATCCACATGTTCATGCTGTACAATCTTCTTAGTCAATGATTTTACATGTTAACTCCTTAGGATAATCGCTCTATGTATAATTGCCCAGTATGATACTTGATCATACGGTATGATATGACCAACTTTTTTAACTGTTCATCTGTACAAATTGATTACACCTGATCATCTAGGATGATTTAATAATATTACTGTACAATATGGAAATTTATTTATAAATGGCTGGTTTTTTTCATTTTCTTCACACCCTTCTAATCATTTATTCTTCCCTCTTAAACTCATACTCTTGCAATGGCTGGTGGGAAAAAGTCTAGAGCACTTGTAAGAAGCTCTTTCGGGCATCCTATTGATCCTCAAATTCACTGTGGAATCTAATGAAGCAGAATACAACAATTATAAAACTGTTGGTATCAATCCTTCCTAGTTTGTCAATCAAAATACTCTGAACTTTCATGTACTAAACCTATTCACTCACATAACTCTTGGATTTATTCTTACCCATGCCTTTGCTTTCAACTCTAAAATGTTTATTCGAATTCTTTGTAAGTCTTCGCCTTAATACTGATTTTACTACTCTATAATGAAACATGAATAAAAGGCCTATAGAGATAACTTTCTATGAATTTCTTCACTTGTTTACCACTAGATATAAATCCATCTCTTAGGTTCATATTCGTTATTTTAATTGGACCCCTACTAAAAGCATCCTAAGAGAAACCAATGTTCACTATATTGAATCTACAGTAAACAAATAGTTAAATATGCCAGAATTATCTAGCACATTCTTCACAACATAATTATTCCTAAAGCTGGGGATCAGATTCACATTACTCCTATTCTTTCAGGCACCACTTACTACATCATGGCTAACCTTAATTTTAATGCAACTAATCTTATCATTCACTATATTGATCATTTAACCTGCATTAGATATCCATACCATAAAAGAAAGCCCAATCAAGCATTAGGACATCCCATTGCCTATGTCCTTCAGAAAAAAATATAATCATCAATTCCCTGCTCAACTTGATCACCTCCCTTTATTTTATTCCAATAGCTCATTCCACGTCCTTCATAGTACTCATCATCACCCTACGCACAAAGAGCCTATGGCTAAAGAGGAAGGACCTATTCCTACACATGCCCCTTATCTTCTAATATCCTTAGATTGATTAGCTAGTTTAGAGTTTTGATTAAAGGTTTAATTAGTCAGAGGCTAGATTTGAAAACTATGTAGCTATGCAGAGCAACAAAATGCAAATGATTTGGCTCATTTTGAAAGATATGAAACTTAGCAACAGTAGTATGGCTAGGATATGGTCTAGGAATGGAAAACAATTTACCTTTCTTCACCACCTCTTTCAGACACCACATCCACCTCCAACTGATCACGATTCTACCTTTTTCAAGTTTAATCAATGCTTTTTGTTTTTGTGTTTGTACTTATTTTTAATTCTGTACTTTGTGATGTACTTACTTTGTTACATTTAATATTTTTATTCTTCCTCCTTTTTGTGGCGTTAGAAGGGGAGTAGTGTGTTGTTTTCTTCTTATGTTTTAATAAAATTAGTTTGTTTTTCTTACTTGTTTTTATTTTTGCTTATGTATGGCATTTTTCTTTAAAAATAAAAAAAATATAAAAACAAACTTTTTTAACTCCCCTTACTTTCAAAATTTTATCTTCTAAGGAGGAGTTTTGGAGAATTTCAAAGGGCTTTGAAAACTTTTAGCTATAATATTTATCATCATAAAAAAGAGAGAGAATATTGAAAATCAGGGCCCAAGTACTATAATTTTGATGATAAAAAATATTATTATTTCTTTATTAATGTTATTATTGCATATCTATTTTATTTTCCCATCTCACTGAACCTTTTCGGTTCCCAAATTCATTGTTCATGGCCCTACTTGACAATTTACGACAATCATGCCTAAATTGATCCTATGATTAAGTGACTAGTTATAGTTAGATTTCTCAATCAGATCATACAGGGTGATCTACGATGATCATACTTGACGATCTTTGATAATTTATTAGATGAACCCCCATTATATAAGATGAAAACCATAATTTTCTTCTAATCATACAAGAAATTATACTGGACGTCCCAAGGGATGTGAGGGATGATATGTTAATTGCCGCCCATCATCCCAAATCATATTAGATGATAAGTACAATATCTTGAACTAATCATCTCAGATGATCTGTACAAATACTTGAACTTATCATAAAGGGAAATGCCGATCATACTAGCTGAAAGGGCTATTTTTGTACTAGTCTGTACATGATGATATACATTGTAATGGATAAACTTTGAGAGCGAAAACTAGGGCTTCTTTTGGAGGCTCTCTATTTAATTTCTCATATTATCTTTTGTGAGATCTTTTGCTATTGCGTTGTCTTGAGAGAGAGCTTAGAAAAGAAAGAGGAGAGCTTTGAGAGAGATAATTTCTTGTGAGGGCAAGTTGTGAGGGATTCATAAAGGTTACTCCAATCAATGTTTCCATCATCTTTTTCAAGTTGCTTCCTTGATTCCTTGGTGGCTATGGGGAGACTTTTATCAATATTAAATCAATATTCTCTGCCTTCTCTATGAGGGAGTAAAAGGTATCCAAGGTTCTCTACCTACTCCAAGAGTGAGTAACAAGGTTTCTAAGTTCTCTACATACTCTATGTGGGAGTAAACAGGATTTAAGGTACTCTTCCTCTCTGAGTCGGTGGAAAGATTTTGTAAAAGCTTCTCCATCTTGCTTTGGGGTCAAAAGGAGAGATAGTACTTTTAGTGCAATACCTCGAAAGGAGGCTTTCGAGGGAGTGGACGTAGGTCAAGTTGATCGAACTACTATAATTCTGGTGTGTTCTTTATATTTACTTTTTCGTATTTGATTTCCACAGTTTTCTATTATTTGTTATGTGTTTGAAATTTTGATTTTTGTTATTATAAAATTAGTTTTGCTTCCATAGTGGGGGAGTAAAATTGTTTATTTTCATATATTGAAAAAGGTTTTAAAAAGATTCTATTTCTATTAAAGAATTTTTAAGATAATTAATTCACCCCCACCCTCTTTGTTAGCCTCGGGCTAGTTCATAAAGGTTTAACAACTCTCACAAACTTTTTGAAACCTTGTTTTGATTAAAAAAAATATTTATTTAAATATATATAGTTTTGAAAAATATTTAATTATCTATGGGAAGATTAAATTTTAAATTCTAATTTTGTAATGGAACTCAGGATTAGGAATGATATATCATCTCGAAAAGGCGAAGATATCATTCACTAATTGGTTCATATTACAAAACTTTAACGTTGTCCTTATTTTCGTAGTCAAATCCAAGAGGAATCGTATTTGACCTCGAAAGATCAAAATAAGATTTAATCTAGTATTTGGCTAAGCTAATATGGATAAAAAGATCATTAATTTCATAATCAAAATCACGATAGTAATTGATATATCAATCCGAGGAAAGAAATTATCAATCATTATTGATCGTTTGAAAATGATGAAAATGATCGTTGAATTTAAATTTCCCAAAAATAATTAATTAGAGATTTTGAAAGATTTTGATTTTGAAAATTAGATCTGGGTTTCTAAATCTCCTACGAGCGCAAGCCCTCGTAGTTAATTACATCATAGGAAATCGAAATTTCCTACAAAAACTCTCGATTAAAATAGCGGTGTAAATTTTATTTAGATTTTCAAAGATCGATATCAAAGGAAGAAAAAGGTTGGAATTTTCAATCGGGATTGGATCAAGGTTGAACACTTATTTCTGGAGTCAAAGGAAGAAAGGTAGGAGGTGTTTTGGGATTCTGAATTACTTCAGAAACACCTCAGTCTATCCTAAGTTTTGGGCTTGAATTTGATTTAAAGAGGTTTTTAATTTGAATGATCAATTT
Organism: Dendrobium huoshanense; assembly: GCA_016618105.1. Classification (NCBI taxonomy): domain Eukaryota; kingdom Viridiplantae; phylum Streptophyta; class Magnoliopsida; order Asparagales; family Orchidaceae; genus Dendrobium; species Dendrobium huoshanense. The sequence continues at coordinate 77,660,870 of CM028345.1, forward strand.
TATTAAAAAGTTGGGACTTATATCCTTGATCACCAGATCGGGAGAATGCCCAGGAGGTAAGGGTGAAGACTAACCTACCAAGTGGGTACGACGTCCCCGGTCAAGATCCCATGGTTTTCCATCATCCCGGGTTCGTCGATATCCTTAGCCTACTTAGTTGAGTGCCAACCAGAGGATCCTTATTAGCAACCATGGGTTACCTCATTCAAGGGGACCTCGTAAGCTAAGGGGCTGGGGACCTAATCCTAGGCTGACAAACAGGAGGTGCACAGGTCTGTGGACAATGAACCTATATTTATGTTATCTAACCTAGGATGCCACTCTCATTTTTGTATGTACATCAATCTATCTCAAAACAAAAACAGAAAGAAACATCGGCCTAACCTAAAGCTAGAGTCTGTGTCCTAATAGGTCAATCTAGGTGTGTGTAGCAGGCTATGTGGTTTGGATATATCCTAAATCAGGTAATTGGTTAAAGTTATTTTAATGTTCTGGTTGGTTGAAAGGCTTAAGGGAAGATTTTGGTTAAAGTTTAAATCTTAATGATTTAAAATTGATTTTAAGATTGATTACTAGTTTTAAAGTTAGATTGAAATTTTCTGGATTTTTTTTAATCAAATATTTAATGTTCTAAAGTTACTCGAATCATTTAATGTTTTTAATTAAGGGGTTAAAATTTGAATTTTAGATTAAGAATATTTTCTGAAGAGTTTGTATTTTATTAAAATATTAGACCTTAAGATGAGTTAAATGCCTTTAAGTTTGGTTAATTTAGAGTTTGTTTGAATTAATCATTAATTTTCAAAGTTTTGATTATTTATTAGAATTATTTAATTGTCTTGATTAGAGGGGTTTTGATGTTTTGAATTCAATTGAGTTCCAAACTCCTTGTAATCAATTTCAAAGGTCATGAATGACCCAAGGATAGATTCCCAAGTGTTTAGGAATTTTCTGGAATTTTAAATTATTATTAATTAATTACATTAATTAAATATCAGATTTTAATGATTATTAAATTATTCTTAAATTTGAAGTCAAATCTGGTTGATTTTAATTTTAATGTGTTAAGGATTCAAATCTTGTTAATTAGAGGAGTTATTTATAGTTTTTGGATTTAAAAGTGGTTTATTGAAATTTCTAGCAGGTTTTAAGGTTTGATTAAGGTTTAAACTTAAGGGGTTTGATTAAGGGGGTTCAAATGGTTTGAATTTTAATGACAACTTTCCCTAGAGCAGGGAAGATCACTAAACTTAAGGGGTTTGAATTTTAGTGATAATTTTCCCTAGAGCAGGGAAGATCACTAAACTTAAGGGGTTTGAATTTAAAGTCAATTGGAATTAACTTTGATCACTTAATAATTATATGTGTTGATTGGGGTTGATTTGATATTTTTGTAAATTTTATTTGAGTTATTATCAAATATTTTAGTTTTCAGGTTTTAAGGAAGAGATTAGTAATTGATTGTTGTTTGAGATTAAATCGATTATGTATATGTTAATCTTAAGGTGTAATGTCGCTAAGTTAACTATGTTTAATGTTTCATCCCTAAGGGACACATGTGTGAATCCTAGAATTTGGCTAAGTTCTCTAAGACTCGTCCTTAATTATTGTCCTTAAAGATGTCACTAGGTTCAATGGGTTTGAATCAATGTCACTAACCCTTTGGACATGCCTACGAATGTAAACAAGTTATGTCGATGGGTTTTGAATTTATATATAAAAAAAAGAAAGCAGTTATTGACTAAATATAAGAATTATTGCAAGAATTTAAAGCTGGGGAAAATAGCTCAACATTTAAATCTAGAAGTCTTATGCACTTCTAAGTTTTAAGGAAACTTATCTGATCACCGGAGCTAGTCAACGGTGATCCCGGCCGTAGCACCCCGTTTAGAAGAAACGGGGCGACTAAAGCTCTTTGGCTCGTCCCCCAATCAGCTCCATCAGTACCTCGCAAATAAGGTGACGAGAGAAGGCGGTGTCAGAATATCATGTATGAAAATATAGCAGCTACTATGAATTGATATATAAATGAATATGTGAAAATATGAATCAAACCAAATTGTTTAAGCAATTTCAAAGTGTATGCATTTTTTCCATAAACAATTTCAATGTATTTGATATATTACAAGAATAATTTTAGAATATATATACTTGTATGTAAAAAGAAATTTCAAATCAAATACCATCTCACAAGGACAATTTTAGCACATGTAATGTTCTGCAATTGATGATTATTATGAGAATTTGGGTAAATAATAAAGATGGAAAAATAAATGATTGTAATTCATTCATCTTGCATGTACATCTAGCATTCAAACATAAAGGGGTATATATATGTGAGATTTTCCAATTTAACTAAAACTCCATTAGAATAGACATGATATTGGGGCATCACAATGAACGCATCATTTTTTAACAATTAGGATTCGTCAAATACACATAATCACCATTTGACAAAATACTTGCAATGAACATCAAACTCATTTAACATTGACATTCGACATCTTACATAGCATAACATCGTAACATGTAAAGAAAGTAATTAGATAAACTCATAGATTTCATCTAAATGTCAAATATACACATAACCAACATCATTTTTCCATCACTAATTTAAGTTTCTCATCAAGACTTATTAGAAAAATATAAGAATATGTTTCGTGAACCCAACAATTCTATACGTAAATTATGACTAGAAATGCTTTAAAGAAGAAAGGCCCACCACCCTTTCCATTTCAAAAAAAAAAAAAAAGATGTATCTTGTATTCTTTCAGATTTTTTTGAGAGTAAATTGAAAGGAAGGCAAGAAAGCTCTACTAACTCATGTACATCTCAATTTCCAAGGATATTTCAATAAAAAAAAAATTTAATATCTATCATATGATTTCTAATTTGCGAATGAATGAGAGTTGAGTTGGCAAGGCAATTTTATAAGCAATAAAAGTAAATCTTCTTAATATTAATAATCCTCATGCCATAAATTCACTCTTAGAGCAATAGATTCAAACGCTTCATCCAATATTAATTGCTGAAAATGAACAAGACTTGAATGTTTGAAATCAATATACATATGGAGGAAATGAACAAGATTATAGACATTAAAAGAAATTATACACAAAATTAGGTGACCATTCTTTATATATTTATATAAGGAAATATTTACCGTTTCTTTGATTGTGATTGAGAAATTCCATGAGCTTTTGGAAGAGGTAGAATAGGAGCAGCTCTCTATTCCCTCGCTTGGCTCGGTCTTCGTTTAGTGGCTGAAATTGTCAGATGCTAGAAGCAATGCTTGCTCAGTAGTCTTATAGATATCGCTCCCAGTAAAGCTGCTGCCAATCAATGACAGGAGCCATTGATTCAAGTGCTTCCACGCAATGATCAGCAGCAATGTAACTAAACTGATCTTTCCATTTAATATTTTCAGGCCATCGCTTCTTATACAACGTCTCCCAGGCTGCACGTGATTCATTGTACCTTCCACATTTCTTTCTAATATTTATTGATGCTATTGACTATGGGTGTTTCCACGGTGGTGCTGCTAATTGTTAACTCATAGATGTTTTGCAAATCCAATGGAGGAAGCATCTTCAATAAGCCATCAAGGAATACTGACGGAAGTTCAAAAGGGTCTTGTGGCTGCCCACATCCATGCATGATATTCCATGTGATTATCTTCACACACAAAGAGATCAAAGATGGAATTTCCTTCATATGGTTAAGATATGCTTCAGCACCAAAACCTCAAAACTCACTAGTCTGTTAGAAATAGTGGTGCTACTCCGTAAACAAGAACCAGCAGGCTTTCTATCTTGACCAAAATCTGCTATAGGCGCTGAAGCATAGAGTAATCCCTCACTTCCCTGCTTGGACGGTTGAAGTGCAATAGTTTGAAAATGAGAGCAGCTCTTGCTTATTTGCTTGGCCGAATGGGGGAAAGACAAATAGCAGCAGCAGCAGCCTTCTCATGGGATTCAACAACAAATCGTTCCTCCTTCTGACAGCAAATGGCAAGACTGGTTCGGAATGCACCTTGAGCAGCATCAAACTCACCGACCTTGCAAAAAATCGAAGAGCAGCCCTCTTCTCTTTTGCTTCCTTGGCCAAATGGAGCAAGCATTATAAGTGTGGGTTGAGAGAGACGTTGGGAAGAGAATGAGAGGGCCGTGGATCTGCTGGAGTGTTGCTAAACCTAGCAGTGCCTCTCTTCCCTTTGCTTGAGCGGATGGGGAGAATGAAGGCACGGCTGGAGGCGTGAGGGAGAGAGGGTGTCATGCGGCTAGAACTTTAAAATGAGAGATCTGAGGAGCTAGGGCATGCTGGAGTCCATCCTCATATGTGTCATGCCTTGCCCTAATGCTATATCAAAATCAAGAGAGTATCATCCCCTTTAAAAGTTGATCATATGGTTGCTATCAAATGCTTAATTAATTTTAATTTTTTTTAATAAATTAAGAATTGAAATTTATCTAAAACTTTGATGATAATTGAAACTAAAAGGATGGATAAAGCATTGAAGTTTTGTTAGATTTATATCTTAAATTAATTATTCAAAATCATTCAAAAATAATTAATGTTGACTAGGTTTAAATTAAGCCAAGACATGTTAAATCAACTCAATCAAAGCCGTTGAAGATAAATTCTCATCAAAATTAATTCAAATCATCTTGAATGTGCTTAATTAAATTTGTTTGAAGAAAATTCAAAGGGTTTTGATTAATCTAGATTTCGCTCAACTCAAAATAAAAATAAATTAACTCAATTTCACAATTAACGACGGCGTCGAGGAGAACCGGGTTCAAAATGAGTCGAATTGAAGTCGACCTCTTTCAACACGATTTATGTGAAAATATCAAAATTAATCAATTTACATATAGTTCAATGTAGATTTAAAGAAAGATCGATCGCAAGCTAAATTATAGACTAGATTGAATGATTGACTGATTGATAATGATCGATTGATTAAAGACTTGAGGTTAAACATTAGATGATTGAAATTTGATTCAAAAGTGATTGAGGGTTAGGGTTAGTCCAAGTGACCTCATACAAAAATGAGGTCAACAAATGGACCCCCAATATGTGTAATAGAATGAAGTTCTATTGCACATATTGGCGTTGACCGAATTTAAAGGTCAAGTCTGGAATTTTGATCCTAAGAGAATGGAAAGTGTAACCCTAAGGGATTGAGTTTGAAATTGATTCTTAGGGAAGGGAAAACTTAACCCTAGAGGATTGAATTTGAAATTGATTCTAGGGTGGTGCCACAGAGGGCATACTCCACCACTAGCGAGTACGAATTAGGATGGCGCCACGAAGGGCACGTTCCACCACTAATCCTCAAGTCAAATGCAGAATGATGCCACAGAGGGCATGCTCCACCACTAGCAAGTACGAATTAGGATGGCGCCACGAAGGACACGCCCCACCACTAATCATCAAGTCAAATGCCAGCGTGGTGCCACAGAGGGCATGCTTCACCACTAGCGAACGGTCTTGTGGAGAGGAAACTTGCTCTACACAAAGAATCAGGTCTGGATGATCATATGTGGAGGAAACTTGCTCCACACAGAGGATCGAGTTTAATTGATCGTATGTAGAGGAAACTTGCTCTACGGATGACGGGTTTGGATTAATCAAATGTAAAGGAAACTTGCTTTACATAAAAGATCAGATTTGAAAGATTAGACATAGAGGAAACTTGCTCTATATAAAATCAGGTCTGGATTGATCATTGGTAGAGGAAACTTGCTCTACAGATGGTCGGGTTAGGATTGATCATATGTAAAGGAAACTTGCTTTACACAGAAGATCGGGTTTGAACGATCGTATATAGAGAAAACTTGCTATATATAGAGGATCAGATATGGAATTATCATATGTGGAGGAAACTTGCTACACATAAAGGATCGGGTCTGGAATGATCATATATAGAGTAAACTTGCTCCATATAGAGGATCAGGCTAGAATGATCATGTGTAGGGGAAACTTGCTCTACACAGAGGATCAGGTCTGGAATGATCATATATAGAGGAAACTTGCTCTATATAGAGGATCAGATCTGGAATGATCATATGTGGAGGAAACTTGCTCCACATAGAGGATCAGATCTGGAATGATCATATGTGGAGGAAACTTGCTCCACATAGAGGATCGAGTCTAGAATAATCATATATGGAGGAAACTTGCTCTATATAGAGGATCAGATCTGGAATGATCATATGTGGAGAAAACTTGCTCCACATAGAGGATCAGATCTCGAATGATCATATGTGGAGGAAACTTGCTCGACATAGAGGATCGGGTCTGGAATGATCATATATGGAGGAAACTTGCTCCATATAGAGGATCAGGCTAGAATGATCATGTGTAGGGAAACTTGCTCTACACAGAGGATCGAATCTGGAATGATCATGCATAGAGGAAACTTGCTCTACACAGAGAATCGGGTTTGACTTCTAGAATTTGAGATTTGAATAATTTTTTAATTTGAATCGATTTGATTTTAAATTGGAGTGTGTTTGAATTTGAAATTCGATTTTGAATTTGATTTTGAAAATGTTTGAATTTGAAATTTGATTTGATGAATTTAATTCTGAAGATTTTTTCAAATCTGGATTTTGATTTGATTTTTGAATTCAAAAGATGTTTGAATTTGATTTTGAATTTGGAGAATTTGATTTGATTGAATTTTTATTTGTTTGAACTTGAAGAGTTTGAATTTTGATTTCGATTTTGAATTTGATTTATAAATGCAAAATTTGAAAGTTTCTAATGTTTGATTTTGAATTAAGAAATTTCTTTAATCCAAGAAATTCGAAAATTTTTTGTTGACTTTGAATTTGACACTCATCTGGCATGGTACTTCCTGAAGAGCCGCCCCGATATTTGAAAATATCAGGTGGCATCCTTCAGGGTTGATCAGTTAATGTTTGAAATTTTCTCGAAGATCATCTCTACGACAAAAGGACAGTCTTGTACTAGTTCAAACTCCTCCACCAATCTCTCGGTAGGCTAAGATATGCATCCAAAGAACCAAGACCAAGTCGCCTACTTGGAAGGTTCTAAGTTGCTCTATCTTATCACGAGCTTTAACTAGTCAGACTTTGTACGATTCTGAGTTTTATTGAGCCTTAAAGACAAAGCTCTGCAAGGCCTCGAACTCCTCAAATTGGAGTCAGGCACTCTACTCGATCGTGGTTTGATTTTGAACGGCAATTTCCAGCATTACAAAATACTCCTCTAGTGGGTTTGATCTTGGACCCAGTATAGAGTGTAATTTTGTTGAAAAAGGCTCTTAAAGGAAGAGATGCCTATGTGTAAGGACTTACACACATTTCTCAAGGACATAATTTGAATTCTTTTCAGGAGTAGAAGATTCAACCTTTCTATTAAGAAATATTCTCTAACTATATGGACCCTGTCAGAATGACAAGCGGAAACAAATTCAGCATTTAGAGTGAGAAGTAGAGTCAACTCCAACTAAACTAGAAGGATTTAAGTTTTGTTGACCCAGACCAAGTTTCATAGAAACTAAACTGGGGTCTCCCTTGTACGAAGTTTGAATTAAAATTGATTTCAAAATGTTTAAGTTGAAGAGAGAAATTCAATCTTTTCAATTCTCTTGCATAAGGTTCTTCTATCTGATAGATAATTCATGCATGATGAAAAATCTGGAATCAGGATTTTCAAAGTCAAGTATTTAAAGGTAATCGGGTTTTATTTTGAGGTTTAAGGATTTAAAAGAAGGAAGACCTCTCAGTCTTCTTCTCCTTTTCTGGTGACGCAGTTTGCGTATCTTTTGGCTTTTAGTGCACTTCGTGCATTTCTTGATTTTTGGCGCGTTCGCGCGTCTTTTGATTTCTAGCACATTCGTGCATCTTTTGATTTCAATTGAATTCGAGAAGAGGCTCCACTTTCTTCAAATACCATAAATTGATTGATCTTTTATTTTGAATGTTGGGATTATATCTCAAGTATTAGAGAAGAAAATTCGTTCTCTTATACAAGGAAGAATAATCCTCAAAGCACATCCAATCTTTTTGAAAAGAGTATCGACTTGACTTTTGAAAATCATTGAACAGATTTTAGACATGCGAGAATCGCCTATTAAGATAAACGATTACTAAAAGATTGATAGAATTTTCATTTCTAGAATCGACTTAAATTTGAGACAAATCTTAATTCAAAGGTTAATTCAACCCACAGAAGCGGTGGGAGGGAGGGGTATTCAAACATTTGGTGGAGTCAACTACAACTCTCTCCTTCTTAAGACTTAAGATAGAGGTCAATTTTCATTAAAAAGAAGAATCAATTATCTTGAAAATCCGGATCTAGTACACTTGAGAAATTGGAAAGCTTTCCTTAAAGGTTGCAAATCTAGGTGGCATGACCCTTGTCAACTTGGAATTGAATTCCTACAATCTCTTTGAAGGGAGAGACTATTAAAGGGTCTGCACTATCCCTAGATAACACTGCATCATTACAATCAAAAGATTTATCGCGATAGGACCCCGCCATAAGTTAAATTTTGACGGTATCACTATCTGACACAGTCTTAGATTATTTCCCCCTCTCATTACTACTAGACTAGTAGTTAAGAGAGTGGCACCCCGAGTGATTTTTTTACTCCTCCTCTGTAGATGATGTAATGGGATACGTGTAGTAACGCGTCTTCAAATCTTCTAGTAGAGTGGACGGATCATAACCCTCAATCGGGGGATTATAGCCTATTGCTGGTAATCGCTCAATTCTCTCTTGTTCGAGTCTTTTTGTGTAGTAGTCAAGCAGGTGGATTGAAGATCGTGTTCTCATATTTACAACCTCCCTCATTTGGGTAAGGAGAGGGTACGTAGAAGGAGCAACGAACTCTTGATTGGCCTCGAAGTCGGTCCTCTCTAAGGCTTCAAATTCAGCAGTCTTTCTAGCCTTAAGATTCCTTTTTCTGGCTCTTCGAAGGTAATTCTTCGTCTTGTTCCTACCGACGACAGGGGTGCTAGAATTTGACCCGATCTCAGACTGAGTTGGTAGCTCGTTTGTCGTTATTGACTTCTGGTTTTGATCCTCCGGAGTAGAGAATACAGCGAGTACAGGGGCGACAATGACCTCCATCTTGGAGATGGGGGAGTCAACTCTTGACCCTAAAGTAACTTCTACTAAGGGGAAACTTCCTTGAGTACAAGTGGACAGATCTAAGATTCTTTCTCCATTAACTGAAATCTCGAGGTTTTGAAATTCCATTTCGTACTGAATTAAATTGCCATTAAGAATTTCTTCTATAGGCACATCTTTATTCAGTGAGAAGACGAGTTTCCCAGCCATTTGAGTGTTAGATTTCCTGGAATTAAGAAAGTGATTTGAATCAGTGATTTGAAATTGAATTTGAATTTTAAGTTTGATTAATATCATTCAAAATTTTATAACCCAATCATATTCAGTTTACACTAAACACGGCGGTTCATAAAATTGACGAATTGAAGTTAAGAGTTGAACCTGACTCTTTTGCTACACCAATTGATTTGGGGCAAAATGTCAAAGTTCAAATTTGAATTTGTAATCAAATTTGAGGTTGAATTTAAAGTTGAAATCAAACTTGATTTTAAGATTTAGATTGAATTTGGATTTAAAACTGAACTTGAATTTGAGGTTGGAATCAAACATGAATTCAATTTTAAGATTTAGATCTGGCTTTGAACTTTGAATTGAACATATCTTCTTCAAACTTTGACACTCAATACATTGATTTTTATTTGAATGTGCAGGTTTACAAAAGTAACCTGAAGATCCAAAGAGAATAGGCTTAACTCTTTCACCACACCAAGTGATTTAGGGGTAAAATGTTAAAGCCCGGAATTGATTGAAAATTTTTGTTTGTGTTGTATGTGTTCAACTACAACAGAATGTTATAGAAGACACATGACAACGATGATTGAAATTGATTTGAAAGGTTTTGAAAGAGACATTGAATTTTTGAAAATCCGACAGAATATCCCTTATTTTGAAACTCAATGTGTTGAATTCACATTCAGCATAATGGTTTACAAATTTGTCAAGGAAGATTCTTAAAAAGTTGACTTGACTCTTTCATTTCACCAATTGAATTTGGATGAAATGTCAAAGATAGACTCTACCAGAAGAATTGATCAAATTTAAAGGTGTGTATATTCTATCACTTATATTGAATTATAAGAGCTTATAACTCTGCACGTAGTGATAGGATATAGAGATCAAAAGGATTTGAAATTAATTAAACTTTGCTAAAGGATTGAAATCATGAATTTAAAATTGAAAAATCTTTTGTAAATTGTGAAACTTAGCACGCTAGTTATTCACTCGCATGCAAGTTTGCAACATATACAAAAGGATCTGGCTTGACTCTTTCGCTCTACCAATTAACTTGGAGGCAAAATGTCAAAGCCCGACTTCGACAGAGGATTCCTATGCTCACCTCTCATTTCACATGTCTTAATTGAGTTGGCCACACTCACCCAAGGAAGAAATAGATAGAGGGACCAATGGAGAGAAAGGTAGTCAAAACTACCGATGCAATAAAATTTATACCGCTATTAAAGATGGAGAGTGAGATTTCTCCCCAGCGGAGTCGCCATTTTTGTTTTGATTAAAAAAAATATTTATTTAAATATATATAGTTTTGAAAAATATTTAATTATCTTTGGGAAGATTAAATTTTAAATTCTAATTTTGTAATGGAACTAAGGATTAAGAATGATATATCATCTCGAAAAGGCGAAGATATCATTCACTAATTGGTTCATATTACAAAACTTTAACGTTGTCCTTATTTTCATAGTCAAATCCAAGAGGAATCGTATTTGACCTCGAAAGATCAAAATAAGATTTAATCTAGTATTTAGCTAAGCTAATATGGATAAAAAGATCATTAATTTCATAATCAAAATCACGATAGTAATTGATATATCAATCCGAGGAAAGAAATTATCAATTATTATTGATCGTTTGAAAATGATGAAAATGATCGTTGAATTTAAATTTTCCAAAAATAATTAATTAGAGATTTTGAAAGATTTTGATTTTGAAAATTAGTTCTGGGTTTCTAAATCTCCTACGAGCGCAAGCCCTCGTAGTTAATTACATCATAGGAAATCAAAATTTCCTACGAAAACTCTCGATTAAAATAGCGGTGTAAATTTTATTTAGATTTTTAAAGATCGATATCAAAGGAAGAAAAAGGTTGTAATTTTCAATCGGGACTGGATCAAGGTTGAACACTTATTTCTGGAGTCAAAGGAAGAAAGGTAGGAGGTGTTTTGGGATTCTGAATTACTTCAGAAACACCTCAGTCTATCCTAAGTGTTGGGCTCGAATTTGATTTAAAGAGGTTTTTAATTTGAATGATCAATTTTATTAAAAAGTTGGGACTTATATCCTCGATCACCAGATCAGGAGAATGCCCAGGAGGTAAGGGTGAAGACTAACCTACCAAGTGGGTACGACGTCCCCGGTCAAGATCCCATGGTTTTCCATCATCCCGGGTTCGTCGATATCCTTAGCCTACTTAGTTGAGTGCCAACCAGAGGATCCATGTTAGCAACCATGGGTTACCTCAAATCAAGGGGACCTCGTAAGCCAAGGGGCTGTGGACCTAATCCTAGGCTGACAAACAGGAGGTGCACAGGTCTGTGGACAATGAACCTAAATCTATGTTATCTAACCTAGGATGCCACCCTCATTTTTGTATGTACATCAATCTATCTCAAAACAAAAACAGTAAGAAACATCGGCCTAACCTAAAGCTAGAGTCTGTGTCCTAATAGGTCAATCTAGGTGTGTGTAGCAGGCTATGTGGTTTGGATATATCCTAAATCAGGTAATTGGTTAAAATTATTTTAATGTTCTGGTTGGTTGAAAGGCTTAAGGGAAGATTTTGGTTAAAGTTTAAATCTTAATGATTTAAAATTGATTTTAAGATTGATTACTAGTTTTAAAGTTAGATTGAAATTTTCTGGATTTTTTTTAATCAAATATTTAATGTTCTAAAGTTACTCGAATCATTTAATGTTTTTAATTAAGGGGTTAAAATTTGAATTTTAGATTAAGAATATTTTCTGAAGAGTTTGTATTTTATTAAAATATTAGACCTTAAGATGAGTTAAATGCCTTTAAGTTTGGTTAATTTAGAGTTTGTTTGAATTAATCATGAATTTTCAAAGTTTTGATTATTTATTAGAATTATTTAATTGTCTTGATTAGAGGGGTTTTGATGTTTTGAATTCAATTGAGTTCCAAACTCCTTGTAATCAATTTCAAAGGTCATGAATGACCCAAGGATAGATTCCCAAGTGTTTAGGAATTCTCTAAATTTTAAATTATTATTAATTAATTACATTAATTAAATATCAGATTTTAATGATTATTAAATTATTCTTAAATTTGAAGTCAAATCTGGTTGATTTTAATTTTAATGTGTTAAGGATTCAAATCTTGTTAATTAGAGGAGTTATTTATAGTTTTTGGATTTAAAAGTGGTTTATTGAAATTTCTAGCAGGTTTTAAGGTTTGATTAAGGTTTAAACATAAGGGGTTTGATTAAGGGGGTTCAAATGGTTTGAATTTTAATGACAACTTTCCCTAGAGCAGGGAAGATCACTAAACTTAAGGGGTTTGAATTTTAGTGATAATTTTCCCTAGAGCAGGGAAGATCACTAAACTTAAGGGGTTTGAATTTGAAGTCAATTGGAATTAACTTTGATCACTTAATAATTATATGTGTTGATTGGGGTTGATTTGATATTTTTGTAAATTTTATTTGAGTTATTATCAAATATTTTAGTTTTCAGGTTTTAAGGAAGAGATTAGTAATTGATTGCTGTTTGAGATTAAATCGATTATGTATATGTTAATCTTAAGGTGTAATGTCGCTAAGTTAACTATGTTTAATGTTTCATCCCTAAGGGACACATGTGTGAATCCTAGAATTTGGCTAAGTTCTCTAAGACTCGTCCTTAATTATTGTCCTTAAAGATGTCACTAGGTTCAATGGGTTTGAATCAATGTCACTAACCCTTTGGACATGCCTACGAATGTAAACAAGTTATGTCGATGGGTTTTGAATTTATATATAAAAAAAAGAAAGCAGGATTGACTAAATATAAGAATTATTGCAAGAATTTAAAGCTGGGGAAAATAGCTCAACATTTAAATCTAGAAGTCTTATGCACTTCTAAGTTTTAAGGAAACTTATCTGATCACCGGAGCTAGTCAACGGTGATCCCGGCCGTAGTACCCCGTTTAGAAGAAACGGGGCGACTGAAGCTCCTTGACTCATCCCCCAATAAGCTCCATCAGTACCTCACAAATAAGGTGACGAGAGAAGGCGGTGTCAGAATATCATGTATGAAAATATAGCAGCTACTATGAATTGATATATAAATGAATATGTGAAAATATGAATCAAACCAAATTGTTTAAGCAATTTCAAAGTGTATGCATTTTTGCCATAAACAATTTCAATGTATATGATATATTACAAGAATAATTTTAGAATATATATACTTGTATGTAAAAAGAAATTTCAAATCATATACCATCTCACAAGGACAATTTTAGCACATGTAATGTTCTGCAATTGATGATTATTATGAGAATTTGGGTAAATAATAAAGATGGAAAAATAAATGATTGTAATTCATTCATCTTGCATGTACATCTAGCATTCAAACATAAAGGGGTATATATATGTGAGATTTTCCAATTTAACTAAAACTCCATTTGAATAGACATGATATTGGGGCATCACAATGAACGCATCATTTTTTAACAATTAGGATTCGTCAAATACACATAATCACCATTTGACAAAATACTTGCAATGAACATCAAACTCATTTAACATTCACATTCGACATCTTACATAGCATAGCATCGTAACATGTAAAGAAAGTAATTAGATAAACTCATAGATTTCATCTAAATGTCAAATATACACATAACCAACATCATTTTTCCATCACTAATGAAAGTTTCTCATCAAGACTTATTAGAAAAATATAAGAATATGTTTCGTGAACCCAACAATTCTATACGTAAATTATGACTAGAAATGCTTTAAAGAAGAAAGGCCCACCACCCTTTCCATTTCAAAAAAAAAAAAAAAGATGTATCTTGTATTCTTTCAGATTTTTTTGAGAGTAAATTGAAAGGAAGGCAAGAAAGCTCTACTAACTCATGTACATCTCAATTTCCAAGGATATTTCAATAAAAAAAAAATTTAATATCTATCATATGATTTCTAATTTGCGAATGAATGAGAGTTGAGTTGGCAAGGCAATTTTATAAGCAATAAAAGTAAATCTTCTTAATATTAATAATCCTCATGCCATAAATTCACTCTTAGAGCAATAGATTCAAACGCTTCATCCAATATTAATTGCTGAAAATGAACAAGACTTGAATGTTTGAAATCAATATACATATGGAGGAAATGAACAAGATTATAGACATTAAAAGAAATTATACACAAAATTAGGTGACCATTCTTTATATATTTATATAAGGAAATATTTACCGTTTCTTTGATTGTGATTGAGAAATTCCATGAGCTTTTGGAAGAGGTAGAATAGGAGTAGCTCTCTATTCCCTCGCTTGGCTTGGTCTTCGTTTAGTGGCTGAAATTATCAGATGCTAGAAGCAATGCTTGCTCAGTAGTCTTATAGATATCGCTCCCAGTAAAGCTGCTGCCAATCAATGACAGGAGCCATTGATTCAAGTGCTTCCACGCAATGATCAGCAGCAATGTAACTAGACTGATCTTTCCATTTAATATTTTCAGGCCATCGCTTCTTATACAACGTCTCCCAGGCTGCACGTGATTCATTGTACCTTCCACATTTCTTTCTAATATTTATTGATGCTATTGACTATGGGTGTTTCCACGGTGGTGCTGCTAATTGTTAACTCATAGATATTTTGCAAAACCAATGGAGGAAGCATCATCAATAAGCCATCAAGGAATACTGACGGAAGTTCAAAAGGGTCTTGTGGCTGCCCACATCCATGCATGATATTCCATGTGATTATCTTCACACACAAAGAGATCAAAGATGGAATTTCCTTCATATGGTTAAGATATGCTTCAGCACCAAAACCTCAAAACTCACTAGTCTGTTAGAAATAGTGGTGCTACTCCATAAACAAGAACCAGCAGGCTTTCTATCTTGATCAAAATCTGCTATAGGCGCTGAAGCATAGAGTAATCCCTCACTTCCCTGCTTGGACGGTTGAAGTGCAATAGTTTGAAAATGAGAGCAGCTCTTGCTTATTTGCTTGGCCGAATGGGGGAAAGACAAATAGCAGCAGCAACAGCCTTCTCATGGGATTCAACAACAAATCGATCCTCCTTCTGACAGCAAATGACAAGACTGGTTCGGAATGCACCTTGAGCAGCATCAAACTCACCGACCTTGCAAAAAATCGAAGAGCAGCCCTCTTCTCTTTTGCTTCCTTGGCCAAATGGAGCAAGCATTATAAGTGTGGGTTGAGAGAGACGTTGGGAAGAGAATGAGAGGGCCGTGGATCTGCTGGAGTGTCGCCAAACCTAGCAGCGCCTCTCTTCCCTTTGCTTGAGCGGATGGGGAGAATGAAGGCACGGCTGGAGGCGTGAGGGAGAGAGGGTGTCATGCGGCTGGAACTTGAAAATGAGAGATCTGAGGAGCTAGGGCCTGCTGGAGTCCATCCTCATATGTGTCATGCCTTGCCCTAATGCTATATCAAAATCAAGAGAGCATCATCCCCTTTAAAAGTTGATCATATGGTTGCTATCAAACGCTTAATTAATTTTAATTTTTTTTTTAATAAATCAAGAATTGAAATTTATCTAAAACTTTGATGATAATTGAAACTAAAAGGATGGATAAAGCATTGAAGTTTTGTTAGATTTATATCGTAAATTAATTATTCAAAATCATTCAAAGATAATTAATGTTGACTAGGTTTAAATTACGCCAAGACTTGTTAAATCAACTCAATCGAAGCCGTTGAAGATAAATTCTCATCAAAATTAATTCAAATCATCTTGAATGTGCTTAATTAAATTTGTTTGAAGAAAATTCAAAGGGTTTTGATTAATCTAGATTTCGCTCAACTCAAAATAAAAATAATATAACTCAATTTCACAATTAACGACGGCGTCGAGGAGAACCGGGTTCAAAATGAGTCGAATTGAAGTCGACCTCTTTCAACACGATTTATGTGAAAATATCAAAATTAATCAATTTACATATAGTTCAATGTAGATTTAAAGAAAGATCGATCGCAAGCTAAATTATAGACTAGATTGAATGATTGACTGATTGATAATGATCGATTGATTAAAGACTTGAGGTTAAACATTAGATGATTGAAATTTGATTCAAAAGTGATTGAGGGTTAGGGTTAGTCCAAGTGACCTCATACAAAAATGAGGTCAACAAACCTCCCCTGAACTTTCAATATTATGACTAATTACAATAATCACTCACTTCACTACAACCACAACATCTCCTTAATGTTCCCACAATCCTAAAACTGCATATACCTATATTTTTCTTATTCTATTCATGCTTCAGTATTTTTTTCCAATACAAAGATCACACTAGATTTAAATTTTGTATATGGATAATACACAATATTATTAAGATTGGGGAAATATTAAATAAATATATCCCATAAAATAGTGTAGCCCTCATCTTCACATCATAAATTTCTGAAAAGTGAGTATAGCTACTATGTTTCTTATTTAACAAAATAAAAATCATATTTGTCATTACAAATCTAAATATAACGTGTATAAATAAAAAGATCATACTAGGACAACCTCTTGAATTTAAGAATTGTTGTCCTCCGTGAGTTTGCTCCAAATCAACCTCATAATCCATAACATAATACAAACAATCACTCACTAAAATAAAAATAGAGAAGTAAGTATGGAAGAAAACCTACTAACTCTCTCAAAGAATCTGCTCAAGAAACTACCCTCCAAAGTCTCTTCTCATACTAGTAGGACTACAGTGCTCATAGTGAATCATCAGATCACCAAAAATTATATTTGATAACTAACACTTCACCATGGAACTAAGCTAGTTTGGCACGTTGGCGCCAATGTTGGCACTACATCATTGGGTTATTTAGCACTACAATGCCATGCTCTCTATCTTTATCTTTCACTTTTTCCTTTTAGTGTATTGTGGCAATGGAAATATAAGTGTCGTGGCACTTTAATTTGGTGTTGCAATGCTATAAGTTCATTGTTTTAGTGCCAGATGTTCAACATTATGGCCCTGACTTCTCATTCTTTAAAAAAAATATTCCTCCCCTATAAAGTTGGTAATGCAATGCTGTGGTGCTGAGCCCTCTATATTAACATCAATTTTTTACCCAAGGCATTGTGGTGTTGTAGTGCTACACTAAATTTTCCCTCATGTGGCCTACTCAAGAATTTCTTGCAGAGGAAAAAAAAAAAAAGAGAGAAAACAAAACAAACTTTGGTCTTTTACATAGATAAACTCACAATTAAGACACAAGTTTCTATAACTTAACATAACCATTAAGTAAATTTAATTTAACTTGAATTATAGGATAGATAAAGCAGCATTAAGCCTTATGTTGGAGCTTCCTTTATTTACTAAAATAATTTCTATATTCATCACATTAATGTTGTACTTATTGATGACATTGTTATATTTTGTTTGCTTAAAAACTCTGAAAATATAATTACTATATAAAAGCATGCACTCGAAATGTTTCAATTATGAATTACCATCAAGTTATACCAATTTCCAGGAAAAAAGAAAAAAAGCTAATCAATAAAAGTCAAGTTCATTATTAAGATTAGATGCTATGGTTTTGTTATTGAAGTATATTTCATTAAAGTCTCCATAAAACTCAACTTTTTTATAAGCCAAGTGATACTTCTCATGATGACCTTTTGTTTTGAACTTCATGTAATAATTATTGTGACATGATGAGTGTATGATCTATGATTTGACTTTGAAGAAATAGTTTCCAGAGTATTGGTGTCACTATTATGTCTATCAAATTATCTCTGAATTTCTCTTATGTATCATAACTAAATAAGATGACAACTTTTAAAGTTGTACTTTTGGGGGGCTCTCGTTCATAAGTGATAGCTTGTTCTCAAACTCGCTATGCTTTCTCGTTACACAAAACAATATCATGCTGACTTTCATATCTAAAATGCTCAATCAATGATCAAATTATATTTGAAGATTGTTCAAGAAGGCTTGAACATTGATCGAAATATATAAAGACTGTTTGAATATCATTTGATCAATGATCGAACTAGTCCAATGACATAATTAGACATAATTATAACAAGTTGTTAAAATCTATGTGCGCACGATACTCATACTTTATTCTTGTCATTATTGAACACTTCATTGCTCTTTCTACGATCAAACTATGTTCAAAAGCATGACAGTATATTATTATGATCATGCGAATAAAATATTTGCTCAAATCATTTTCTAACATCATTTCAGATAAAATGAACATGGTTTAATTGTGATTGAGTAAAACAAATCATAAAATATAGTCTTGATCGAATACCCTCAATTCATATTTGATTAAGAATTGAAAAAGATTTTAATGTAGTTCATGAAATATTTTAATATGTATCAAAGCACACTCTTTCATTTCATCTCTCTGTATTAGAACTCCAAAAAAGCATAGTAGACAATCTACGATTGAACACGGAAAGTCCTTAAATGAAAGATATCAAACTTCTTAAGTGTGCCCAAATTAGATGGTATCAGCTTCGAGTATTGTATATGCGTTGTGTGTGTAAAACTGTTTTAATTGGTCTAAATGTCCCCAAAAAAGTGCGACACTTCCGAAGTGAAGACATTTTTAATGAAACTACAATAAGGAGAATGGAGAAATTTGAAATGGAAACAGTGAGATGCCATTTTTCCTAAATAGCGATCATATATTTTTATTCAAAATAAACTCTTAAATATTTTTTTTTTTAAATAATATTACGCAGATTTCTAATATTTTATTATTATGCGTCATACAAATAAAAAAAATCCCTTACTAAACGTTGCTCTGTACGAGTTGCCTCCTTGGGTAGGTTTATCCGGACCATCGACTTTACCGCGTGACCGAAATGCCAAATAAAGAAGATATTCTATAAAATACGATAAATGTTGCGATTTAGCTTTGAAACCACGGTGGCAACCTTGCATTTACTAGGCGCCACATTTTAATATGAAATTTAAAATCGCCGAAATTATGAAAAAAATACGTATGATTTCTTTTCAATTTACAAATACTAATTAATTTTAATTCCAATGAATCATCAATGCAAAAAAAAATCAATTTTCTATAAAAATAAATTATTTTGTTCGGCCTGCAGCTTCTATAAACCCACATTCATTGTTTCATCGCTTCATAACATTTACATCTTTTGCTGTTTTGATAGTTTGATTTCATCCCCGTACATGGCTTTGATATGGTTTGTTCCATAGCTGAAGCAAAATAAAGGTACGGCGTGAAATCTTTTTAAGTTATTTGGTTCTAAGAAGAGGCGGAAGGAGTCTCTCTTTTGAGGGGTGGCGGAAAATAGGAGATTTATTTTTTTTGTAAACTTTTTTTATGAATTCAAGCTTTCATTATGGATGTTTATTTTATAAATATTAATGCGTTATTTGAATGATTGTTCTCTTATACTATATAGATATATTATGATTCTTCCCCATCTCATTTGTTCACTATTACAATGCCACTGAGTGCTTCAAGAGATATATGACCAAGCGTGAGAAGCAATGACCACACAATTTATGTAGTTGAATTTATTATATGGTATAATACAAGATACAATAATAAATGTAAATTACATTGTCTAACATATTAAAGCAACATGCCAGAAAAAAAAGCTTCAGCCAAGAATGTGATATATTACGACTTCTGTAGAGTAAGAAATTATAATTTCATTTTGTAATAAATTTAAAACATAAGGTTTATAAATAAAAATATTGAGCAAGTAACAAAAACACCCATTTTTGTGGAAAATTAGACTCTTTCATCTTGTCGGAGTGAAAGAAACCCACCCAAAATATCAAAATGCAAGAAAATATGAAAATGCAAGAGGGGGCAATTGCCCCCCTCGCCGTCACGTGGTTTCTCCCATGGTTCTAAGTAGTAAAATGTGGATGTAGAGCTCCCTGATAACCAAAACAAGGTCTTTGAAGGGTTGTTATAGCTGCTAGGTTATGGATTTCACAATTCTATTCAAACAAGTTATTACAATTTGAGAACAATGAGAGGAGAAAATAAGTGATATGCATAAATTTTGTGATAGACTTGTGGATTCCAGAACTAAGGAGCTATTGGCAGCTCATTAGGGCTTGGCTGGCTTGAAGGGAGCTCCACAATCATGTTCTAACATTTAGTCAACTTTCACATGTTTTTTTTTCCCCTTCATTTTCTTCAGTTATGTTGGACATATATTTTTGTCAGATTAAAATTAGTAAATGGGCAATTTCAAAATCTTATTAACAGAACCACATGAAAATAATGCTTGCAGTAAATTTGAGTGACATTTAGCAAATACGAAGAATGAAAATACTCATTGATGATTGGGAATGATAGCTTTGATGAAGTCGCAGACTTGTTTGGTTGATGAACAGACAGTTGCTACTAAAAATGAGCATATTTATAAAGTCCCTTAGCTAGCTGATCAATATATCATTGGCAGCATTAAACTTGGTTCACCAAAATAGGTTGGTTCAATTTGGGCCCGGTTAGTTCGCACAGTGAGTCTGATGAGTTCAAGCTTGACTAAACAAGCCGACCCTTGGGTAAAAGGCTGGCAACTGCTTTCTATGGTTTGACTCGAACGATTCCTTAAAAAGTACTTTCTCTTCTAATTTCATTAGTAAATAAATTGAAATCGAGGAACACTTAACTGTTTCTTCGGTGAGAACATCAGAGAAAATTGGCATTAAACAATCTCCAGATACTTCAAATGGAGATAGTTTTGCTAGAGGAGCTGATGTAGATGCCGATAAAACAAAAATTTTCTGCTTGAACCCTTTATGAATGCAGTCGAGAAGCTCACAGTTGTACCCCCATCATGCCAAAAGATCATGATTGAGGTTACAAGATTAAAGCCCTTTAGTGTCAGTATATTGTTGCGCTGAATTGAACCAAGTCTGTTTGAATAATAAACTTATTTTGATTGGAATTTATGATTTCAGCAAGAATTAGTTTGATTTTCTGGTGGGGAAAGCTAATACACTTTATTCACACTTATACAATTTTCTGATGAAGTTGAGATGCACTTTGCCAAGTTGTTCAAGAATGGATATCAGATGTCATTACCAATCCTAGATTCTTAGAGATAAACTTGTCAAACTAATTCATAATGGTGGTGAGTTTGTTATGCAGCTACTTATCATAGAGGAGAAATTTCTTATAGTGCCATAATTTATTTAATTTCTAAGACATGTTGTAATCCGTGAGTCTGACCTAATGTTTTGATAATTATAAGTATTACTAATTTGATCATTTACTATTATATATTGCATTTCAGTATATATTGATCATATATACTATATTATATATATATATATATATATATATAATTATTTATATATATATATATATATATATATATTCAATTTTATTCATAGAGACAAACAACGAAAAGAAGTTAAGAAGTGTAGCTTGTGATTCTAGTCACAATACGTAATAAAATAGTCTCTCAATTTTCTCTTTTTGAGTTAGTTTATACTGGGTGTAGATTGGCAATGTTAACAAGCGCGCGCATACACACACAAATGGAGATGACAAATTAAACTTGATTTTTTTCTATTAAATCATGATGTATGGTCCAAGTCGTATTGTATGATATGTTATTTCAGAAAATAAATCAAATGTTTAATTAAATTAGTTTAGATTGACTTCTAACATTTCTAATCATGCTAGACAACCTATGATCATATAGACTTTTAATTTTTTTGGTAAAACCCCACCATTGAATTTGAGTTACCAAAATTAAGCCAATTTGAATATTAAAATTTAATGAAATCATATTGTACGAAAGATTTCCTACCATACAGTTATTAATAAAAGTTACCTAATTTGGTTCATTGATAAAGAAATCAAATCAAGATCAAATTGTTATTAATAACAGTACTCTGTGATCCATGTCATCCAATAAGATCTAATAGAACTCTTTGTGGACTAAACTTGGTTTGTCCTGGAGGACCCCTAATACAATATAGTTGATTGTATTGTACAATAAATATTATACAGTTTGATCTAATATTACTCAAAAATACGTGTTTAACTAATCAGGCAATACAAACCTTGCTTGATATTGTAAGGTCAGAGTTTTAAAATTTAAAATTAGGGTTTCCATTTAAATAGCCCATCTTAATACTTTTTAGGATAGGTTTTTTTAGAGACTTAATGTAATTTTCTATAAGAGAGTCCTTTTGTTAAAAGGGATGTCTCTGCTTATAAAAACGATTGAGCAAATTCTTGGGGTGAGAGTAAATTTGAGGGTATCCTCAAGGGATTTAAAGGATTTTGTGAGGGGATTCACATGGGAGTCTTGTCATCTTGAACTTATCCTCTAGTGTTTGTGTCAAGAGTTTTTGAACGTGCTTTTATAAAGCCTTAAGTGAAGACTTGGAACTAGCTGGGGAAGGATCAAGGAGAGGAATCTCTGTTGTTGTAAGGAGTAGGAGGGAGTGACATGACCACCATTGAGAAGATTCAAATGAGGGTTTGTACTTCACTGTGCAAGGATGTAGAAGAAGGGAGACAGTTTATGGATAAAAGAGTTATATAATGGTCGTTCTCCATTTGATAAGGGAGAAGGGATTCTCTTCCAGGTTAAGTACTAAAAGAGTTTTCTACTTAGTAAAACTTTTAAGAAGATGGACTATATGGATTAGATGTAAGTATGGTAACCAATTCTCTATAAAAAACATTAATTTGCATTTTTAATTTTTATACACTTTAGCTTTTAAGCTTTTTCTTTATTTCATATATCATTGTGATAACTTAGTTTGTGGAATTAATTTGATTAATCTTTCGCATAAAGTATCAGAACACACACACACACACACACACATCCTAGAAAAAAAAACTTTGTTTTTCAGCTAATAGTACAGTATAATATCAATCGTACTAGATTACTTGTTGAGATGATTTTGAACATCCATAATTTCATCCTATAGGACCTTAAAAACATTAAACTAGTCGTATTGTATGATCTATATATTTTACTATACGATAAGTATATAAAAACTTAAACAACTCATTATGTGATTGTTCCATTGTACTAAAAATTTTATTTTTTTTAACTTATTGTTCTGGATAATCCTCGATCGTACTATATGAACAGTGTCTGTATAATTAAATTTCTAGTGGTTTTTTATGCCTTGTATAAAAAATTTTCTTTTAGTCTTTTGAAATGTTCTTTGGCTATTGAAAAAATTGTTGTAGAGCTTTGTGAGGTCTTAGAGAATTAGAGAAGGATAAGGTGAAGTTTGAGAGAGGGAGAAGTAGAGTGAGAGGATTGCACATGGTTGCTCCAAGCAGGCTTGCACCTTAGTTCTTCAAGTGGCTTTGTTGGTCTCTTTGGTTTGCTTTGGGGAGAATTGCTTCAAGGCTAAAGACCTAGATTCTACACATTCACTAGGAGGGTGAAAGGATTCCAAGTTTACTACCTTCATAAGGAGGTTAAAAAGCTTTGAGGTAGTCTGTCGTCACAAGGAGTGTGAAAAGGCTTCCAATACTCTATTGCACTGAGTTGGTGGAAGGATTATGCATGGGCTTTCCTACCTTGCTGTACGGGCTAAAGCAGAGACTTTAAAATTTTTAGTGTAATACCCAAAAGAAAGGACACCAAGGAGTGGACATAGGTCAATTTTTGAAAGAACCACTATTTAATATGGTATGCTCATTCTAATTTTTTTACTTTATTTTCCTACATCTTAATTTCTTGCATATTTATTTTCCTGCAAATCTATGTTATGATTATCAAACTTTGTTTTTTTTTACTGTTGTTACAAAAATCAAAGAAAAAATTTCTTTTTTTTAATTAAATTATTCTGCTTGCATTTTTGTTTAATTTAAAAATTTAACAAAGGGCTTCTTAAAATGAATTTTTAAATAACCAATCCCCCCTCCCCCCCTCTTGGTGTACTTTGAGAAGTTCAACGAGGTTTGATCACCTCACTTGAAATTAAAATATCAGTAAGACTAGATTACACCGTCACATATCATAAATAAAGAAAATCTATAATAATAGGTATTAGATCTCTTTGTAGGAACTATACTTTAATTCATTTTGACACTTGCCTTTTAGTTTCACTCAGAATGAATTTTTTAAATTATTTGAAAATCTAAATGTTAATTTTGAATGTACCTCTATGATCTCCTATGTTTGTAGAAATTTCTTACCAAGACTTCCTTGAACTCCTACATCATTCTACAACAAGCATTAAACCTTATGTTGTTTCTAATATAAGAAATTATTGTATTCTAGGAACCTGAGATTATATTTTGAATATTACAAAAAATATTGAATTTTACATTGTTTCTACTACTTGATTTTATTGCATAACTTTCTCTGAGTACTAACATTTTAGGTACAAAAAACATCGAGCAGCTTTAATGGAATAGGGCTCAAGATTATGAACCATATAATTGATTTCTGCAAGAGTTATTTTTGTATCTTTCTTGAGTCAATGTGTTGTAAAATGGGTGTATGTTAGCATAGCAACCGCATGCACACAAATAGCAGGAATTAAAGACAAATATTGAAAATTTTTTTTTCTCAAATTATTTTGTATGATCTCAGTTGTAATGTACAATTTATAAACAAAAATTAATTAAAATGTTTAATTTAAATGAAAAGTTAGCATTCTATAGTACAACCATACATATTAATGAATTATTAGCTATTACCAGAAGCCCCTATACCAAATCTAACTTACCTAAAAAAAGGCAAATTTAAATTTTAAAAAATTTTAGCTGTTTGTATTGTGTAATTCATTTTGTATTGCATGATCTATAAATAACTAACTAATTAGGTCAGTTAGATAACAAATCAAATCAAATCAACTTTATTATAGATCATATTATAGGATCATATATCATATTATACAAGTTACCCGAGGAGTCTCTAGATGAATTTTGGTTCATCCAGTATGATCCAAAAATTATAATATCTGAATCACTCGAGGGCTTCTATGGCTGTGGTGAACAAAGTTTGGAAAAGGAATTACAGAGGAAATGCTCCCAACATTTTGAATTGTAAAATGAAAAACTCTCTAAAGGCCTTGTACTATTGGAGCAAAGCAAAAATGCAGAATTTACTCTCTCTAAAAATGGAACTACTGATTCAAATTGAAAACCTCCATCTGAAAGAGGCAAATGAAGGAATTCTTTATATAGGAGAAAGCTGGATGCTGAAATCTAAAGTGCGAGAGCTCAATTCAACTCTTGCCAAGCTTGATACATGGTGGAAACAACGTGCAAAGGTGTGGTGGAGGGTGACTGGAGTTCTAAATTCTTTCAAGCATTTGCTTCATCTAGAAGAAATTCAAACTTTATTTCAAAGATTATGAATGAAGTTGGAGAAGTGGTGGAGGAACAAACACTTATTGAAAATGTTTTTATAAAACATTTTTAAAGAAAAATGGAAATACCGTACCTGCATACTAGAGGATTGGCCTTCTTCTTGGAGCTGTCTTGATGAGGAGGATAGAAGATCTTTAAGCAAAGCCTTCACAATTGAAGAGATGGAATTTGTTATCAAACAAAGTGGTAATAATATCTCACCAGGTAATGATGCCATTACTTTTTCTTTCTTTAAAGCTTACTGGGAGATTATCAAACTTAACTTATGGAATGCCTTAAAGGATTTCTTCGTAAATTCCAAAATGGAAGGAAATGATTGTAGTTCTAATTCCAAAAATCAGTAATCCATTAACTCCTTCTAACTATAGACCAATTAGTTTATGCAATTCGATCTATAAATTGGTGGCTAAAATCCTAATGAATAGAATGGCTCCTTACATCACTAAGTTGATCACAAATGAACAAGTAGCTTTTATCGAAGGAAGATCTCTTACAGACCATGTGTTGATAGCCCAAGAAGTGATGCATAAAGTAAGGAATTCCAAATCTAAAAGGTTTTGTTTCCTTCAAAATTGATATGGAGGAAGCCTATGATTCTATGGGTTGGTTAACCTTGGAAAAAGCTTTGTATTATTTTGGTTTTCCAGAATTTTATTTTAACTGATTTTAAATTGCATTCAAAGATCCAATTTCTCAATTTCAATAAATGGTAGTTTATCAAATTGTATAGAAGGACAATGTGGCTTTAGACAAGGATGCCCCTTGTCTCCATATCTCTTCATCCTTTGTGCTGAATTGCTTTCTAATGCTTTCAAACAAAGAGGTGACTCATTGGGAGTTTGGATTTCTACAAATGGCTCTTCTATTTCTCACTTGTTGTATGCAGATGACGTGATCATCTTTTCGGAAGCTACCTTGAAGGCAACCAAAGAGATTAAATCTATTTTGAGTAATTTCTGCAGTTGGACTAGTTTGTCCATTAACATCAATAAATCTTCTATGATTTTCAGCAAGCATGTAAGAAGAAGGAGAAAGAAAGCCATTAGCCGAATGATGGGCTTCAAAACAGTTAATTAATTAACCTATCTTAGAGTAACTCTTGCTTTGAGAAGGTTAATTAAACAAGACTTCCTTTTTATTGTTGAAAAGCCTTGAAGATGACTAATATTTGGGGAAGTAGGATGATATCCTTGGCAGGAAAGATACTTTTATCCAAAACCATTTTGTCTTCCTTCACCACTTTTCATTGTACTAACTCTCTTGTGCCAAAGAGTATTCTTAATGAGGTGGATAAGATTTGTAGGAACTTCATTTGGAACAAATCTAATGGTGGTTACGGATTACATTATGTTAATTGGTTAACTATATGTTTACCAATCAAATGGGGAGGTAGAGCTCTTCACTCTTGTTCTACTAAAGTTGGCCCCTTGAGATCCAAAATTGCTTGGAAATATAGGAATGATAAAGACTCCTTACTTCACAAAGTATTTTTCCCATAATATGGAAATATGCTTGATAAGGTAGATATGAAAAATTTTGGATCTACTTCTTGGAAAATCTTGAAGATGGGTGCAAATCATTAAGGCCATTTATTAGATGGAGGGTGGCCAATGGGAATGACATTGATGTATTCAAATATATATGGATCTTAGACAAATGTATTAACAAGTGGCCAACGTTTATTACACCTCTAGATGATAGAAGCTTTTCTATTTCCAACCTCTTAGAAAATGGAAGTTGGAACGTGAAGCAAATGAGAAGAATTATGGGTGAAGACCTTGCAAATCTTATTATACAAACCATTGTCCTAGGTGATCAGGAAGGAGATGAAATGGAACTCTTACTGCAGGTCAATGGAAGATCCTTATCATCTATGGTTTTTGAAAATTCGGTAAACCATACTCAATCTGATATGTACTGGAGCTGGATCAAAAAAGCTAAACTCAATCCGAAGGTGGAGACATTTTGGTGGAGGATTTATAATAATGGCTTGCCTACTAATGAAATCCTTGAACATAGAAGATTGCAAAGGATCAATCTTTGTCCAAGAAGCTGTAATGTTGCTGAAAACAAAGATTATTTGATAGCTAAATGCCATAAGCTGAAGGAAGTTCTTATACAAATCAAGGAATGGGGATTTACTTTCAAAGAATTTGATTCTTTATCTGATTGATGTAAGAATCTTTCTCTACTAAGTCCCTTTATGATTAATCTTTATTGTATAGTGGTGTACATGACATGGAAGTCCAGAAATAATTTATACAAAATGGGAAGAAAGATGGCTCATTGTTTATTGCTTCCAATGCAATAAGCTATGCTTCAATTTTTTTCCAAGTGATTAGTAAATTCTCGGGTATATGGGATGTCAACCAACCGTCAAGGTTGTCTTATCCTCATTGGCACCCCCTCCACCCAATTGGCTTAAAGTAAATGTGGATGCTTCACTTCTTTCTACTTATAAAGTAGGCATTGGAGGCGTGTTCTGTGATCACAAAGGAAGATTACTTCTAGCATTTGGGAAACCGTACACCCATTGGGATATTTCTTCCTTGGAACTTTTGGCTACTCAATTCATTAAGGAAGTGTTGAAAGATTGGATGTTTAAATACAAAGGAATCATCATAGAAGGTGACAATTATAATGTCATGGAATTCTTGAAGAAGGCCAAACAAAGTGGAGATACAAGGTATGAAGATACTTATCTATTTGGTGAGTTTAATAACGTCATTTTCAATTGTGTTGATAGAAGTTGTAACAAATTGGCTGATTTACGTGTGCAAACTTTGGTATTATGAGCCATTTTATTTGGTAGTACATTAGTGTCAAAAAGATTCCTCATTTATTCATGTCTTTGTTAAAGGAGGAATCTAGTGTTTTTGGCTCAGTAGGATTGTAATAATTTCTTTGCTCTTTTTCTTTTTAATGATATTTGATGCATTTTCAAAAAGAAAAAAAAAGAATCACTCGAGGGCTCTCTGAATTAATTTAATTCTACCTATATGATGTAATATTGATTTGCTAATTATAATGTACTTCTATTCATTCATTTAGTACAACTATGTAATAAACATTACTTAATTATCTTGAAGATTATTCATCATACAATACCATAGAAGGATAATATAACTAATTATATGGTATAATCTATAAATTATATTATACAAAAATTGTGATAATATTTAAAATTACGGTTTTTGTGGTGCCTACTAATATATAATCTCTAATTTCATTTAGAGAAGTCTTTTTAGTAGTCATTGCATTGTGTCTTATGTGACAAAGTGTTGAGGAGAGGGCTATGAGCGAGAGAGTGAAAAGGTGAAGATATATATAGAGGGAGAAGATCCTTATGGGTTCAAGGCAGTGTGAGAGGGTGTTTTCACATAGTTAATCCATTGAACTTACACTTGAGTTCCTACAAGAGTCATGGTATGTCTTGAGGGAATCTTTGGGAAGACGACACCATTTGATGTCAGAGGCCCAGCCACTATGCTGAACCATTGGTGGATGGGATTTAGTCAGTCAGCCACCTAGTTAGTGGAAGGGATTCTTGTATGGCTTCTCTACCTTGCTGTGGCAGCCAAAGAAGAGACACTATAGAGTTTAGTACGATACAAAAGGAGGACTCTAGAAGTGGAATTAGGTCTAGTTGATCAAAATGCTATAAAATTCTTCTATGTTCATTCATTTATTTTTTCACATTCTTATTTTTTATGATCTATTCTCTTGCATATTTAGTTTCATGCAATATGATTTGTTTTTTGATAATTATGATGCAAGACTTGTGATTATTTGAGCTTATTTCTTAGCAGACAAATTAATAAAAATTAGAAAAAGGAGCAAAAATAAATAGTTATTTTTCTATAAAATTCACAGAGGCAAAAATTTTTTGTTTCATTATTCTCTTATGCATTAAGATAATTCTATTTTGACTTTAAGCGAATTTGATTTTAAATTTTCAAAAGAAACTTTTGAAAAAGATAATTTTTAAAATGAAAATTCATTTTCCTCTTGGCGTGCGATTGTAGTTCAAACAATTTAATAACCTCAAATTGAACTTTTAGTTTTATACTATCCATCTAGATGCCTCGAAGAATATAATGAATCTCAAGTACCCAACTCACTCTGAATTACAAGCTATGAAGAGTCTTCTTGAAGTTCATCCAAGGCATCCTCATCATCGCTAACCATTTTCCATGGAAGGCTGGTTCACCCGAAAGGACCTTTTAATCTTGATATTCACCAAAAGTCAGTAGAGCAAACTTATGCCTTGAATCTATTACCCAATCACATTTGCCTTTAAGAGATAGATGAGAAATGAGGGTGATAGCTAAATGGAACAAATAAATTTACTTGTGGTGGCCAAAACCTTTTCTAAATTGATATTTGAAGCAAGGAAACCACCAAGTTTAATATACCTCATCTTGAAGCATAATAAGGCTAAATCAATCATATGGATGATGTCGCAACTTTCAAGTCCATGAACACCATCCTCGGTATCAATGAAACCCTTTTAATTTCCTGTTATCCACCTCTTTAAAAAAATTTATGCTAAGGTGGATCACTTACCTACCCAATGGAGTGATTACCTCCTTCTCTGAGTTCAAGCTATTACAATTTGAGAGCTCGAGTTTGTGTTTTGATGATAACAAATTTTATTGGATTGTATTTAGCTCATCTTATATTTTATTATATATATATATATATATATATATATATTTGTGTGTACTAACATTTCAGGTTCAACATATACCCGGCATTATCATAAAATTAAGGGTCAAGATTGTGTAGTTTAATTTGATCTATGTAATAATCAATAATTTTGATATATTTTATTTCTTGAGCTGAATGTATTACAAAGGTGTATGTTACCATAGAAATTGTTTACACACTCATGGGTGGAATGAAAAGTAAAGTTTTTTTATTTTTTTTTCAAATCATATTGTATGATCTCAGTTATACTATAAAACCTATTCAAATAAAAATTAATTAACATGTTTAATTTATATGAAAAATTAACATTTACATATGACTAATCATATAGTATGATCATACATGTTAATGAATGATCATCTATAACTAGAAACCCCACTATCGAATCTAACATACCTAAAATAATTAAATTTGAATTTAGAAATTTGAACTATTCATATTGTATGAATCTTTTTATATTGTATGATCAATTAAATAGTTACCTAATTAGGTCAGTTAATTAAGAAATTAAATTAGATTAAATTGATTATAGATCAAACAATATGATTGTATATCATACTATATGAGTGAACCAAAGAGTCTCTACATTATTTTTTGTTTATCTAGTATGATAAAAAAATCATAATATTTGAATCAATCAAGGGCTCTCTATATTATTTTTGTTTGGCCTATATGAACCAATAATGTGTTTCTCTAATCATATTATACATCTATTCATTCATACAATATAATTACTTAATAAATTTTAACTAATCATCTTGTAGATGATTCATCGTATAATTCTATAGAACAAGAATTGAACTAATCATATAATATAATCTATAGATAGTACTGTATGAACAATTATGTTAGAATTAAAAATTATTATTTTATTGGTGATTTCTATATAATCATCTCTTACTTAACTTAGAGAATTTATTTTGGTAGTCATTGCGTTGTGTCTTCTTTGACAAAATGTTGAAGAGAATGCTTTGAGCTATAGAGAGAAATGTGATGATTTACAGAGATGGAGAAGATTCTTGTGGGTTTAAGTGAGTGTGAGAGGGTGATTTCAGAAGGCTACTCTGATGAACTTACACTTGCATTACTCCGTGAGTCATGGTCTGTCTTGAGGAACTCTTCGGAAAGAAGACCCCATTTGATGTCAAAGGGCCCCAACAACTCCACCACACTAATGGTTAAAGGGATTCGGCTACTCTGTCACACCATTGGTAAAAGGGATTTGGGTAGCACCGAGTTGGTGGATGAGATTCTTGTAAGGCTTCTCCACCTTACTGTGATAGAGAAAGGTGAGAAACTAAAGAGTTTAGTGCAATATTAAAAGAGGACTATGGGGAGTGGACATAGGTCAAGTTGACCGAACCACTATAAAATTTTGGTGTGGTCAATATTTTCTTATTTGGCATTCTTATTTTCTACATTATATTCTTTTACATGTTTTGTTTCAGGCATTGTGGATTATGTTCTAATTATTGTTTTGTAAGACTTGTGATTATTTGAGGTTATTTCTTAGTTGAATGAAAAAAAAAAATCAGAAAAGAAACAAAACAAAAATAGATATTTGTTTTTCTAAAAAAAATCAAAAGATAAGAAATAATTTTTTTGGTTTCATTATTCACTTAGGCATAAAGAAAATTTGATTTTTGATTTTTAGAAAATTTGGTTTTAAATTTTCAAAAGAAATTAAAAAAAAAATTTAAAACACTAATTTACCCCCATCTTGGTGTGCCATTGTAGTTCAAATTGTTTAACAACCTTAAATTGAATTTCAGCTACATACTAGAAATGTAGAAGCCTCAAAGAATACAATTAATTTATAGTGTACAACTCTCCTTGAATTATAAGCAATGGAGGATGCTTAAAGTTCATTCAAGGCATCCTCATCGTTTCTAATTATTCTCTATGAACGGCAAGTGCACCCAAAGGTCATTTAATCTTAGTGCTCACCAAGAGTAACAAGATCTAGCTCATGCGTCGAATCCAGTAGCCAATCACACTCACCTTTAGGAGATAGATGATAAATCAAGATTGATAACTAAATTGACCAAATAAATTGATCTATTGGAAATTAACACCTTTTCTAGACTAATCTTTGAAGCAAGGGTACCTCCAAGTTAAATGTACCTCATATTAAAAATTACTATGGAAAAAATGATTCTATGAAAAATGTGGCAACTTTTGAGTCCATGAATACCCTCCTCGAAATCGTTGAATCCCTTCAGTGTCATATCTTCTTCACCTCTCTAAGAGATTCAATTATAAGGTGGTTCACTTGATTACCTTATGGTGTGATCACCCCCTTCTTCGAGTTCAAGCTACTACAATATGGGAGAAAACGTTTGTGGTTACATGATAACAAACATTAATGGATTGTATTTAACATCTCTTATATTTTATTATTACATATGTTTTTTGTGTGTACTAACATTTCAAGTTTAGTATACACTAAGCATTAACAGAGAATCAAGGCTCAATATTGGGCAGTTTAGGTTTGATCTATGCAAGAGTCTATCATTTACATTTATTTTTTTTATTTTTTTGAATTGAATTTATTATGAAGTTGTATGTTAGCATAACAACCGTGCATGCACACACTAGGGTAGCCCAAGTTTGAGTTTTTAAAAATCATAATATGCAAATCACTTGAGAGCTCTCTAAATGGTTTTTGCTTGGCATATATGATCTAATATTGAGTTTTTCCAATCATACAGTAATACTATTAATTTGTATAGTATAATTAGGCAATAACATTTAACTAACCGTGCTATGGACTATTCACCATAAAATATCATTGAAGTAGAATAGAATTAATTATGTTATACTATCTAAAGATAGTACATTATGAACAATTGTGATAGAATTAAAATTAAGGTTTTCTTGGAGCCTACTATTTAATCATCTCTTATTTCTTTTAGAGTAGTGTTTTTTATAGTCATTGAGTTTTTTCTTCAATGAAAAAATGTTGAAGAGATGGCTTTGAGTTAAAGAGAGAATGGGTGAAGATTGATAAAGAGGGAGAAGATCCTTTTGGGTTCAAGCGAGTGTGAGTGGGTGTTTCACATGGTTACTCTAATGAACTTATAGCTGAGTTCCACCATGAGTAATGGTCTATCTTGAGGGAAGACTTAGGAATAAGTCCCCCTTTGATGTCAAAGCGCCCAACTACTACTCTGCACTACTCGTAAAAGGGATTCATTTGCTCAGCCGCACTTTTGGTCAAAGGGATTCAACTACTCTTCTCCTTCCAGTTGGTGGAAGCGATTCTTATAATGCTTCTTCATCATGTTGTGGGAGAAAAAAAAGAGACACTAAAGTTTTTAGTGTAATAGTAAAAGAGGAGGACTCTGGGGAGTGGATGTAGGCCATGCTGAATGAACCACTATAAAATTCTAGTGTGTTCATTCATTATTTTTTGCATTCTTATTTTCTACATTTTATTCTCTAACAAAATTAGTTTCATGTAATATGGTTTGTGTTGTGATTATTGTGATGCAAGACTTGTAATAATTTGAGGTTATTTCGTAGTAGAAAAATATCATAAAAGAAAAAGTGCAAAATATAAATTTGTTTTTCTATTAAATTCCAAAAGAAAAAAAAAATAGTTTCATTAATCTCTTCCGCAAAAAGAAAAATTTGATTTTAACTTGTAGTGAAATTGATTTTAAATTTTCAAAAGAAAATTTTGAAGAAGAACATTTTAGAAACTGAAATTCACCTCCCTCTCAGTGCGTCATTATTGTTCATATTATTGTTTTTTTTGAAAAACCCCAAGCAAACTAGATTAATAACAAAGGAGAAAAAGAACTATAGCTATTACAACCTACAAGCATCCGACTTCTTTTTCATCAAATTGATAAAAGGAGGGATCTTATTGAAATCTAAATCATCCCAACCAAAAGAACTAAAACAAGCATAGTTAGCACATAGATCCGTTAACTTATTATTATCCCAACTTACACAATTAAAAACAACAAAATGAGAATCTTTAATAAAATAAATACCTCTCAGCTCTTCTACTCAATCTTCGTCTGACTTCTTTATGTAATTTATAACATTTATGTTATTTCCTTCAATGATCAAACCTTTATAATAAAACATCCAATTTCTGAGCTCGGATCTGATCGAAAGAATACCTTGTAACTCTAGTTCCGCAGCATCCTAGTGAATGTAAGAACTACCAAATGCCGTTAAGAATCTCCCCTGAGAGTCTCTAAAAACCCCTCCAATTCCTGCTTTATAAGACTTGAAAAGAGCCGCATCTATGTTCACTTTGATCCAATTAGGTGGAGGAGGACGCCAAGAATTCAACAACCATCCCGGTTGATTAGCATTCTCTATACCTGAGTTTATACAAGCAGAATTCCTAATAACTATAGCAATATCAACAGCATTAGAAGCTATTATAGAAGGACTGGAGAGCTTGTTCTCATGCACCCACAGGTTCCTAGCCTTCCAAGATAAATATACAGTGTTATAGTACAAATTCACCATCCATTTGCATTTGCCATCCATCCATTTGCAATAGTCTTCTAGATAATTCATATTTGGAATCCAAAATCCCCAGTTGTTAAGGATTTCAAGAACCTCCTCGAGCTTACCACAATCAGCTGCTACATGACCTCAATATTCCACACTGTTGCATCCTCTTGGACAATTATCATGCCCCATCAGCCTCCTATTACATAAAAATTGATTTGTAGGAATGGCTTTGTTACGCATCCTCCACCAAAATAAATAAACTCTATGATTTAGCTTTGCCTTTTCTATGCACTTCCTGCCATCTTCTGTTTTGCTATCTTCTTCCAAAGCTTGAGATGCTAATGCTGCTAAAGTCTTCCCAAAAAATTTATTGATCAGTTCTAGCTTGTCTTCTCGTCCACCTTACTGAATTTTAATGTTTGTAATCATGAACTAGATCCAAGCCAAAGTGTTTTTGTAGTACCGTGACATCCCAATCTCCATTAGTAATGAATTTTTCCACAGTATGATTACAATCTTCCATAGAGTTGACAAATGTCGGCCACCTTTCTATGCTCTTATCTAACAACCACGTATCTTTATAAGCTTGAATTGATCTTCCATTACCAACTGACCATCCGACAATTGGCTTCAAATATTTATCTCCATTATAGAGAATTTTCTATGTAACTGATCCTCTTTTTCTAGCTATTTCTGCATCTATAATTGGCCCATATTTTGGAAAAAGAAATTTATGCAAGAGAGACTCTTTTTGTTGTCCATAACTCCAAGCTAGTTTTTCCCTCAAAGGACCTAATTTTTTTGAGCAAGGGATGACTCCTAGGCCTCCACATTCCTTTGGTTTACACATTACTTTCCAATTCACATAATGAAGCCCAACTCTTCCATCACTCTTGTTCCATATGAAGCTCCTACACATCTTCTCCACCTCATATAAGATTTTTTTTTGAACTAATGATAGAGTTGAATGGAAAATAGGAATCAACAATAATGCCGATTTCACCAAAGTAATTTTCCTTGCCAAAGACAAGAGCTTGCTTCCCCAAACACCTATCATACTCATAATTTTATCTAGTACGAATTGGAAATCCGTTTTTCTCATCCTCCTTAAAGAAAGTTTGACCCCCAAATATGAGAGTTCTTGGACTTAATTAAATTTCATGATCCTGCAGATTTTCTTCCTTCTACTCCTTTTTACCGTATTCTCGAACATAATTCCGGATTTGAGCAAGTTCACTACCTGACCCGTCCATCCACAGAAATCCATGACCAAGCTTTTGATTTCTTTAACTTCCTTCAGCTTTGCTCTCGAGAATATAATTATGTCATCATCAAATAGAAGATGAGAAATTTTAGGCCCCCTTGTTGTTATTCAAATTCCTACTTAATCACCTTTGTGTATGAAAGCATTAGTGAATAGTTGTGCACACAAGATAAAAAGAAATGGAGATAACGAGCATCCCAGTCGAAATCCATTTTTGGCCACAATCCAATTTGAGAAGACTCCTTTGATAGACAAAGAAAATCTCAGCTTAAGAACACAATCAGCAATAAGATTAGCAAAGTTTATTGGAAAACCAATATATTCCAAAATTCTAACCAAAGTAGGCCACCCCATAGAATCATAAGCTTGCTCCATGTAAATATTGTAGGAAACTAACCCCCTCTTTGATTTTGAATTTTTTAAGTTATGAAAATTTTCTTGAGTTAATAACACATGTTCAAAGAGCGATCTACCCCTCAAAAAAGCAGCTTGTTCATCTGTAATAATTTTTTGAATGACAAATAATATTCTATTCAAGAGCATCTTGGCAACAATCTTGTAGACCGAATTACATGAACTAATGGGTCTATAATTCACTGGAACCAGAGGATTTTTAATTTTAGGAATTAATACTATGATAGTATCTTTTCAATTATTATTCATTTTTTTGTTAATGAAAAAATGTCTCAAAGAAAACCATAAATCTTTCTTGATAATGTTCCAGAAATTTTTAAAAAATGTATAAGTTATACCGTCTATTCCAGGTGCTATGTTCCCGCCGAGTTCTTTGATCAACTTTTCAAGTTCTTCAAAAGAGAATTCCCTGGATAAATCTGCCTTGTCTTCCTCATCTAGGAATTTTGCCGGATTAGGCTAATCTTCCAGCAAGCACTTCCTATCCTTCTAATTGTTTTTGAAATACAGAATAAAGACCTCTTCAATTTCTTTTTGTTCTCCTACCATTGTCCCATTTTCATCTTTAATCTTGTGTATATAATTTGAGTTCGTTCTAGCACTAGCAAATGCTTGAAAGAACCTAGAATTTGAATCTCCATCTGCTAACCCTTTGACCTTGGACCTCTATTTCCACGAAGTTCTGATCTTAGCCAAAATTGAATTCAGCTCCTCTGTCTTCAATTTCAAGGACCAAATTTCTTCTTCAGATAAAAAATCAACTTCTGACTCTTTCTCTTGTATCCTCATGATTTCCTTCTTCAGCCATTCCTTAGCTTCATTTGAAGATTTGAATTTTGCCTTGCTCTAATGGAATAGTTCCTTGAGAGTTATCTTCATTTTTCTAGTTCAAAACTTGTGCAGGTTCATCAATTTCTTTTTTGTTCCAAGTTTTCCTGACAACTGCCCTTGATGTAGGAATAGACGCCCAAACTTTCTCAAATTTGATTGTCTTTCTGTTAGTGGGATTTAACTCCAATAGATTGAGCAATTGGACAATGGTCTGAAGCTATCCGTGCTAAATGTCTTACCAATAGCTGGTGATCAGAATTAAATGCCGTAGCTTTGACAAGAAATCTATCTAGCTTCTCAAGAATTCTATCCGCCCCTTTTTTGTGATTACACCAAGTATACTTAGGACCAATACTAGTCACTTCGTGTAAATCATTACATGATATGAAGGACTTCATATCCTTCGGCCCTACTAAAAAAACAAAATTCGTTCCACCCTTTTTCTCCTTTTTAGCTAATAAGCAATTGAAATCCCCACCAATTACCATCAGGATTTCTTTAGACATATAGTGTTCCAACTTTTCCTATAAATTTCTTCTTTTGTAAACATCCTTGCTATTGTATACTGTAGCTATTCTCCAAGTGCCTTTGTTAGTTACTTTTAAGCCCCCTACAACCATTTGAGAAGAAGCCTCCAGTAAACTAAAATCAGCCAACTTGTGTTTCAATAACACTACTATACCTCCTGATAAGCCTTCAGAAGGAACGTAATAGAAATTCCAATCATTGCCTAACAATGAATCAATCATTTTTGTATCAACTTCCTTCATTTTAGTTTCAACCAAACCCAAAAAAAACACACCATGGTCTTTACAAAACTCCCTTGCATATTGAGAAGCAATAAATTTTTTTGCTCCTCTACAATTCCAAAATCCAATTGATGACATCAATGGATTGAGGGGACTAGGCTCGCTAGCCTTTCCTTCCCTTCTCCTTCGAATCTCCTACTCCTTGAATTAAGTTTTATTGGGCCCAAGCTCTTGAGCTGTTTCAAGACTTTCTTTTTCACCTTATTGGATCCCCCCCCCCCCCCCCCCGAATAATTTGGCTGAGATTTAAAATTCTCTGTTTCAGGTATATTACCTGTCAAAGCCTTATCAATGATATATTGATTGATAATATTTTCAGGAGAAGTGATTATTTCCATAATCTCACCTTCATCCATTATGTTCTCTAGAACTTCAAACTTATTAGAAATCTTAGTATTATCAGCTGTAGCTTGTAACTTTTCTCCATCATCAGTTCCTGGGATTCTATTGCAAACTGCATTAGTATTGCTCAAATTAACTGGAATTTTCTTTGTCATCAGCTCTTCCTTCTGAGAACAAAGGTTGTCTTGCTTGATCTTCTCCTTCGTACCTACTACTTTCTTAAGTTGATTTCCTGTAACTTCATTATTTTTTTCTTTTGCATCCTCTACTTGACGTACCCATTTGTTTTGGAATTTTTTAAAATTCCTCTTCCTCCAATAATCCACATGAATCCATGGACTATATGAGTCATTTCTGATAATTTTTTCTAACTGAAATATTGTTCATATTATTTAACAACCACAAATTTAACTTTCTATTACCCACTAGCCATCCAAAAGCCTCAAAGAATACCATGAATGTTTTGTACACAACTCACCTTGAATTACAATCTATGAAGGAGTCTTCTTGAAGTCAATCCAAGGCATCATCATCATTGCTAACCATTCTCCAATAAAGGTTAGTGCACCCAAAATGCCTTTTTGTCTTGGTTGTCACCAAGTGTCACTAAAGGGAGCTCATGAATAAAATTTATTATCCAATTACACTCGCCTTTAGGTGAAAGATGAGAACACAAGGTTGATAGCTAAATGGACAAAAGAAATTGATCTTGTAGTGACTTACACCTTTTCTAGAAATATATTCGAAGCAAGCCTACCTCTAAGTTTAAGGTACCTCATATTGAAGCTTACTAAAGAAAAAACTGATCCTATGGATCATGCATAAACTTTCAATTTCATGACCACCCTCTTCCATAAATGAAGCCCTTCATTGTCGTCTCTTCTTCTCCTCTCTGAAAGATTCAGTGCTAATGTGGTTTACTCACCTACCCAATGAGGTGATCACTTCCTTCTTCGATATCAAGCTATTATAGTCTGAGAACTGTAGTTTATGTTTTGATGATAACAAACATTATTGGATTGTATTTATCTTCTTTAATATTTTATTATTGTATATCTTTTTTGTGTGTAGTAACATTTTACGTTCAACATACACAAAGTATTGTCATAGAATTAAGTCTCAAGATTGGGTAGCTTAGATTTGATTTATTCAAGTGTATGTAATTTCTTTTATTTATTTTTATATCTTCAGTTGAATTAATTGTAAAGTTGTATAAAAGCTTAGTAATTATGCACACACATATGGGGAAATAAAAAGTAAAGATTTTAATTTTTTGATCAAATCATACTATATGATCTCAATTGTATTGTCCGATCTATTAAAAAAATTAAAATGTTTAAATTAAATGAAAAATTAACATTTATATATAACTAATCATATAATACGATCAGACATCGTAATGGATAATCAGCTTTAACAATAAACCCCACTATTCAATCTAACTTACCTAAAATAAGTAAATTTAAAATTTAAAATTTAAAATTTAAATTATTTTTATTGCACAAATCATTTTGGATTGCATTAAATTTTAAATAATTAGCTAATTAGGTTAGTTAATGAATCAAACAAATCAAATTAAATTGATTACAGATCATAATATATGATCATATATAATATTTTATGAGTTAGTTGAAGAGTCTCAAGATGAAGTTTTATTCATCTAGAACAATAAAAAAATTGTAATATCCGGATCACTCGAGGGATCTCTAGATAATTTGTTTTTCACCCTATATGATCTACTATTGAGTTACTCTAATTGTATGGTACTACTATTCAACCATATAATCCATTTAATTAATAAACTTTAACTAATCATCCTATAAGCTATTTTTCATATGGTACTATAGAAGGAGAATCGAAATAATCGTACAATATAGTCTATTGATTATAGTGTATGAATAATTCTGATAAAATTAAAAATTAAGTTTTTTTCTTGGAGCTTTATGTAATCATATTTTATTTCATTTAGAGTTTTTGTAAGGGCTTTTTTATCTTGATGTGAGAGTATAGGAGTGACACTAATTAGTTTAGTGCAATACAAAAAGTGGAGGAGTCCAAAGAGTGGTTGTAGGTCATGTTGACTAAACCACTACAAAATTCTTGTATACTCATTCTTTTTTTTTTTTTGCAATCTTATTTTCTATAATCCATTCTCTTGCATATTTTATTTAATGCAATTTGGTTTGTATTGTGATTATTGTGATTCTAGACTTGTGATTATTTGAGGTCATTTCTTAGTTTGAAAATAAATAAAAATTAGAAAAGAAAAAGAACAAAATATATTTTTATTTTCCTATAAAAATCCAAAAGATTAAAAAAAAAATAGATTCATTATTTACTTCTGCATTAAGAAAATATGATTTTGATTTAAAATGTATTTGATTTTAAATTTCATAAGAAATTTTTAAAAAAGAACATTTTAAAATCACCAATTGACCTCTTTATTGGTTTACCCTTGTAGTTTAAATGTTTGAACTAGCTTAAGTTATATTTTTAATTACCTACTAGCTATCTAGAAGCCATAAAAAAATACCATGAGAACTCACCCTTAATTATAAGCTTTGAAGGAGGCTTCTTAAAGTCCATTCAACTCATCATCATCATCCCCAACCATTCTCCAAGAATGGCTAGTGCACCCATAGAACCTTTTAATCTTGGTTCTCACCAAACGTTACTAGAGTGAACTCATGCCCTGAATCCAGTAGCCAATATAACTAACCTTTTTGAAACATATAAGAACTTGAGCTTGATAGATAAATGGACCAAAGAAATTTTCCTAAAAGTGACCAACTTCTTTTTTAGACTGATCTTCGAAGCAAACGTACTCCAATATTTATGGTACTCATTTTAAGCTTACTAAGGCAAAACTGATCCTATGGATAATGTTGTAAATTTTGAGACCATGAACACCTTCCTCTATATCTATGAAGCCCTTTAGTGTCATATCTTCTTTATCTCTTTAGATGCTTAAGTGCTAAGGTGGTTTATTTTCCTACCCAATCGGGTGATCAACTCCTACTATGACTTCAAGTTGTTACAGTCTAAATTCCCGAGTTTATGTTTTCATGATAAAAACATTATTAAAATGTATTTTGATACTAATATATTTTACTATTGCATATTTGTTATGTGTACTAATATTTTAGGTTCACATACACCAAGCATTGTTAGAGAATCAAGGCTCAAGATTGGGTAGCTTAAGTTTGATCTATGAAATCATCAATAATTTTAATTTATTTATTTTTATTTCTTAAGTTAAATGTATTTTATAGGTGTATGTTAGATTAGGAATAGTTCACACACAAAAGGAGGAGTGGAATTAAATAGTTTAATTTTTTTGAGG
The DNA here is from genome assembly GCA_016618105.1 of Dendrobium huoshanense. NCBI lineage: Eukaryota > Viridiplantae > Streptophyta > Magnoliopsida > Asparagales > Orchidaceae > Dendrobium > Dendrobium huoshanense. The sequence continues at coordinate 77,702,694 of CM028345.1, forward strand.
GTCATAATGGATGATCTAAGTCATATTATATGATACGTGTTATCAAAAATTAATTCGAATAATTAATTAAATGAGAAATAAATTAAAATAAAATAATAAATATAATCTTACTATATGACAACATAATTATACAAGATGATTAGATACTTTTAGAAACCCCTTCATTTATTAAATTAGAAAAAAATAAATTTAAAATTTATCATATTCATACTCTACGAACCTAATTGTATTGTATGATATTTCAAATATTGCCTAATTTACTCCATTGATTATTCATTCTAATCAACCTAATTTTTATTTTTTATTCGTAATGTACAAACTGGATGTTATTGTATGATAGACCTATAAGATATTTGGTCATCCTATGATTCATTCTAGAATGAACTTGGATTCAGTTGAACAAATCAAGCAATACTACTATTCATTCATTCAATATGATTTTAACTGAATATATTGTACTAACTAGTAATCATACAGTAGTAACAATCAACATTGAATTAATTGTGTTGTACTAATAATACATCATACAATACAAACAATGCAGATTTCAATTGATTGTACAGTACTAGCTGGTGATCGTAAAGTTCTAATAGGTTAAATTTTGGGAATCATACTATACGATCCTGTGATTGTCATATATGAATAATAGCTTGAATTTTTAGGCTTCTTGGAGCCCTATATACACATTAGATTTTATAAGAGTATTTTTACATTCAAAGGGTTGATTTTTTTGAGAGAAAGCTTGACTAGAGAAACTAGTCATTGGGAGAGAAAGGGTAAAGTTTGTGAGAGGGAGGAAGAACCTTAAGGGATTTAAGGGATTGTGAGAGAGATTTTCACATGATTGCTTTGGTGGCCATGCACCCGAGTTCCTCCACGTATATAGAATTGACTTGAGAGAATCTTTGGGGAGAAGACCCATTTTGCTTTATTCATATGTGTAAGTGATTTGATGTTCTCTACCTACACCAAGAGGGTAAAAAAGGATTTGAGGTTCTATCCTTCACCAGGAGAGTAAAAAAGGATTCTAAGTTTGCTTCCTTCACCAAGAGGGTTAAAAAGATTCCACGTACTCTATCTTCACTAGTAGGATGAAAAAGCTTCAAGTGTCTCGGCCTCACTAGGAGGGTGAAAGGTATTCTGGTAATTTGATGAATAGAGTTGGTGTAAGAGATTGTGTAAGGGCTTCTCCGCTTTGCTATGGGGTTGAAATGAAAGACACAAAATATTTAGTGCAATACCCAAAGTGGACAAATATGAGGAGAGTTTTGACCAAATTAATATAAAATGTGGTGTGCTTGTTCTTCTTTACTATTTAAACTTTATTTTTTTTTGTATTTTAATTTCTTGCACATTTATTTTTCCTATAGATTTGTGATTGGATTACGAGGATTGAAACTTTGCACAATTGAATGTTAAATGTTTGAACTATGTTTTATATATAATCAAATCTGAAGATTATATGAGAGTTTTTACATATACTACTAGTAAGAATATCTGGGATAGGATATGTATTATTTGTACAATGGTACAAATGAAGTGAATAATTCTCATTTAAATATTTTTTTGCACGAGTATAATCATTTTTGCATGAAACCAAATGAGACTAATTTAGACATTTTAGAATAGGTTTACTCAAATAGTGACATCCTTGCATGCTTTAGTTAGAGAACTATCAAACTAAGAGAAAGTTAACAAAATTCTATGTTGTTTATTTGATAATTATGATGTTAAAGTTACTATGATATATGAATCTACCTATTGGAACATGAATTTTTTCAAGATTTGGATGTCAAGGTTAAAGGTGGTAAATGATTATGAAATTGGATATTGCTAAAGCTTATGATAACATTAATTAGAATTTTATTTTCAGTATCTTGAAATTATTTGGTTTTGATATTACTTTTATCAACCTGATCAGGACTTGCATTGAAAGGCCCTATTTTATATTATTGTGAGTGGTAAGAGCCATGGTTTTTTTAAGACTTCTCATGGGCTTAGACAAGGGGATCCTATTTCCCCTGCTCTTTTTATTATTATTGTAGAGTATATCTCTAGAGGTCTTGCTGATCTTTTTAATAAGTGTCAGAGTCTCTACTTTAGAACTTTAGGTGGCATTAAAATTTTTCATTTATATTTTGCTAATGATTTCATTGTGTTCACGAATGCCTCGATGAATAGGATTAATAGAATTATGTTTTTCTTTAATCATTTTGAATTGTTTGGTGGTTTTTCTTTTAATAAGCATATGTGTTATTTTATTGTTGCTAAGAAAGTTCCTTCTAATCGTGTTGTGGCTATCAAGAATTTCACTAGTTTTACTCAAGGTTTTTTGCCTTTAAAGTATTTGGGTGTTCCCTCTTTATAAGGGTAGAAAGAAGTCTTTCCTTTTTGAAGATTTAATTTATGTAGTGCATAACAGACTTTCTTCTTGGGATTCTGATTTCTTAATATTTGGTGGTCACCTTATTCTTATTAAAAGAGTTATTTGTTTGATTCTAGTTTATAGTTTCCAAACTCTTCTTCCTACTAAGACTGTATGTAATATGATTGATAAAATTTTTAATAATTTTTTTTGGAATGGTTATGGGAATAGTTCTAAAATTCACTGGTCTTCCTGGGATAAATGTTGTGGGACTTTGCATGAAGGGGCTTTAGGGTGTAAGTCTATGCTTTATTTGGTTATGATTTTTCTTTCAATCTTTGGTACAATCTTAAGGCTAATGTGAGTCTGTGGGCTAATTTTATGGTGGCCAAGTATTGTGGAGGGAGACATCCCTCCATGTGCTGCTTTAGTAATGGTCACTCTAAAGTTTAGCAGCGTCTTTGCTCTGTTAAATGGGATGTAGAGCCTTCAATTCTGTAGGGTCTTGGTTATGATAATATTTAATTTTGGTAAGATCGTTGGCTGAATAGTCAGTCGATTGACTCTTTAACTAATTCTATCTCCATTGTAAATGTGAAGGTGAGTTTCTTCTTTTCTAATAATGGTTGGGATTTGGAGAAAATTTCTAGTGTTCTTTAGATTTTATTATTCAGCTTATTTTAAAGATTTCTCTGAACACTAATTTGAACGTTGTGTTGCTTTGTTCTTTCTCTAAAGATAATTCTTTTAATATTAAAGATGTTTAGCATTCCTTTAGAACTAAACATGTGACTTCCAAGCTTTTTAATTTGATTTGACATAAAAGTATTCCTTCTACTATTTCTATTTTTATTTGGAGAGTTTTACACAAACTTATCCCTACAAATGAGAATTTGAGGAGAAGATGTTTTATCTTTCCTTCTAAATGCCAATGTTGTTACTATGTTGACAATATGCACCATGTTTTCAGTTTTGGCCCCTTAGCTGTTAATGTTTATACTTATTTTGAGGACATTTTTCATTTCAACTTTTTTACTGATAGGGTTCTATTAAGTTTATGCTTGATTATTGTTTTTTTAATTCTAAAGGCCATGCCAAAAAAGTGATTCCCACTTTTATCCTTTGGTTCATTTGGTTAGAGAGGAATAATTCTCATTTCAATGGTGTGGTAATGAACTATCATAAAATTATTCATAATATTAAGGATAAAGTGGTGGCTATTTTCTCTATTAACTTACTCTCTTTCAAGACTTTTAAGAACTATTTATTTACTACTACTGCTTTTGGCATTAACTTGCATGTGGATATTTTTCAGAAGGTACCTAGGGGTATTATTTGGATGAAGCCTCTTCCTAATTTTTTTAAGTTGAATGTGGCTTGTGCAAGAATAGGCTCTATTGTTGGCTGTGGTGGTGATATTAAAGCTTATAATGGCAGTTATATGTTGGGTTTTGCTGGTTCTGCTGCTAATGGTGATGAAAATTTTGCTATTACTTATGTTGTTCTTCACAGGTTAAGTCTTTGTGCAAATCTTTATTATACAAATGTTGTGGTGGAGATGGGTTCTTACTTTGACTACCATGTTCTTAATGATAAGAAGGATAGTAGTTATTCTTCTGCTTTGTTCTATATTCGGAGGGCATAAGGGATCTTCTGAACACTATTAATTGCTCTTTTCAATCATTCTAGAGGAGGGGAATGCTTGTGCTCAGTCTATTGTTAATTGGGTCTATGATTTTATTATTATGTCTTAACTTTTTGTTTCTAATCCATTGTTCATGGTTAAAAGCCTCTTAATATTGGATCATATTTATTTATCTTATGTTAAGCACTAGTTTTTGTGTTGTTGCTCCCCATTGGTGGCTGTGGGGTTCCTCCGGGCTATGTCATCTTACTTTGGTTCTTTGGGGTTTGTTTTCCTTTAGTTTTTGGTTAAATGTTATCTACTTCTTAGACATCATGTTGTGGTATTTATCGAGTTTTTTTCTCCTTTTTTTTCTATTTTGGTATTTATCCTCCTGCTATTTCATGGTGCTCTACATGCTGCTGGCTTCCCATACTTTTTGGAGGGTGGTGGCTGGGCCCTTTTTGCTCGGGTTTATTTGTATTGGTTTGGAGTGCTATGAGTTTTTAGATACTCCTTAGTGCGGTTGTCATTGATGGTTTTTTTAGTTTGGTGATTTGGAATGTTTCATCCTTGTTTATTCTCGAGAAAAGGTGTATGTTGCTGCTATGAGCCTGGGTGCTGATGATAATTTTAACTTTTTCTTTGAGTCTTCTAGTTTCTAGAGCCTAATCATGTTTGGCTGGTTTGATATTCCTTGGATGGTCTCTTGTGTTTGGCCTTCTCTCCTCTCAGGTTGGTGGTATTATCTATCCCGGTGGTGAGTTTATGTTTTCTGCTTTCATATGTTAATCTATTTTATTCATTGCTTAGTGAATTTTCTTATTGTTAGTTTTTACTGCTCCTTTTTCTATTGTTGTGGTGGTTATCACTTGGTTTTGCAGGACATTTTTATTGCAGGTTTTTGTGCTAATAGGAATTTTAATGGGAAGCTGCTATTCCAAGCTAATTTTTTCTGTCTTCCAAATTTTTGGTTGCTCTCTCTTGCACACCGTAGGATGTACCTCGATTTCCTTGTACTTTTGTGTAGTAGGGACTTTGTGCTCATAGGTTTTCTTGGTTTGAATTTTGTAACTCTTTTGAGCAGTAGTGGGCGCAATGTCCCTTTAAGGACTATGTAATATTTTCCTATATTGACACATAGGCCCCTCCATGGGTTTCCTCTAAAAAAAAGATTTTAGTTTCTATTATATTAAAAATCTAATTAGCTCACTCTGTTCCTCCGAGTAAAGTGTGATTTAAAAACTTTTGGATGTAGGTGATAAGAGGAAGGAAAAGACACATTTTAAAAGCCAATAATTCTGATAGTGATAACCATGCAGATGACAGGAGCAAAGAAATTGCTTTAATAATAAGCCAATTCAAAATCTTCCTAAAGTGCAAGCACAAACATCACCTCAATAAAAGTAAAAGGAAGAATAGAAAAAATAATAAATTTTCTTTCAACATTATGTATTTTGAGTGTAGGAAATATGGATATCTCAAGTATGACTCACCCTATATTAAGAGCCACCATGAAAGGAGAGGAGTATGGATAAGATAAATGATAAAAAGTGAGATTTTAAGAAGTAATAAATCTTCTTGGGAGACTTTGCATATGACTCATCATAATAGGAGCCAAAAGAGGAGGTAACACACTTATGCTTAATGGCCAATGACCCAAGTGTTAAATCTGATCAAGTTGAGGTATGAAAGCTAACCTATGATGAACTATTTTCCTTTTTGAGTGAATTCATGGTTCATGTAGGAAGTTAAGAAAATAGCATACTATTTTGAAAAAGGAATTTTCAATTTTAAAAGAAAAGCATAATAGTTAATGAGAGGTCTACTTTCAAAATTGAATACATCCTCTAGATAAAGAGCATTCATCCTTATTAGATGAATATAATGCATTGATTAAAAGTCATATTGAATTATCAAAGTCTCATTTCTCCTTAAAAATAAAACATATTGAATTAACCTAAGCACATGATGTTGATATTATATATAACATGACCTATTTTATAGATTTTAATGATAACAAACATATGCTTGAATGTTCTAATTTGTATGCTAAATATTTTAGGTGTAATGATATGCATAGTAATTACTTATGGGATTTACATTGAACAACTCAAGTTTAATTAAATGTTGAGATTAAGATGGACCAAGATGGACAACTTCAAGGACTTTATATTATCGTAAGAGTATGTTAGTGCGTGATCCATTAATATTTACTTACAATGATTTAATTTGCTCACTCTCTAAATATCTATTAATTATATATTAATCTTGATATAGAAATCTATAAGATTTCTTTATTATATAAAATTTATAACCTTCATTGATTACATAATTATTATCAAATATGGAAAGTTATATAATTAGGAAAATTAAGGTCATAAGCTTATATGGAAAAACTTTTATTATTTATTTTAAATTAACTTTTTTCACATAAATTTATTTATTTATGATTAATTTTATATAAATTACATCATTTTAATATATTAATATTCAATATATCCTTAAATATTTAAAAAGTTGTATAAGTTTGTATTTTACTAAATATAATATTATTTTGGCAGAAACATGGTTTAATTTTTATTGCGTTAGATTCCTTGGATTCGGTAGATAAAAATTGATATGTTATTTCTCATTTCAAACTCATTAAAATTTATAATGAATTTCCAAACATTCTCTGATTTTAATATAATTTGCTAGGTAGCCATTTTTGCCTTATTTTGAATGTATATGACAACTTTTTGACTTTCCCATGTGGCTAGCTATTTTATAGCCATTTGAATCTTATATATATTTAATATAAATGAATTATTGATCAAATATAAAATTATTAGTTGATAAATTAATATTAGATTAATAATTTTATCTAAATTTGGCTTTACTTATCCTTTCCCTTTAAATACCTCTCTTCCTCTTCATTTAAGGGCTGCTAAAAAAGGAAATCTCCAACAATTCTTCCATTCTTCTTTTCTTATTTATATTCTAAGTCTTGAGAGAAGAACTTTGATTTTTATTCCAAGTGTTCTTTTCATTTGCGAGATTGAATTCTTCGTTGGGAAGCTTTAACACACAAAACCGTGTAACTTCTCTTTGAGTTCTTGATTTTGCTTTCCTTCACTAAATCTTTACTTTCTATTCCTGTAGCTTTCACCATATCTTTCTTTCTTGAAAATATTTATTATTTGGTGAAATACTAGTTGGGAAGGTTGTATTAAGTTTTCTATATTACAACTTTTAAATCCAAAAAGTTAGCAAATCAAGTATTTTTATTTTCTTTAATGTGGTATAGATTTACATTTAAAATCTAATACATTTTTTTTTTGTTTCCAAGAGTTAAAGTTTAAATAAGCAAGAAAATATTTTTATTTCAAATATTATTCATATTTTTATCAAAACGTAAATATATCTTAAAGTTAGCAAATTTAATATTCCATTTACAAGTTGTGAAGTGATTAAAATTAATTTTTAAGATCACCTCAAAATTTTTAGACATTTTATTGCAAAATAATTTGAGCTTGTATTATTTACATCAAATTATAATTTTCATTTTCTTGATCTAAGACATTTGACTTAGTTATGTTTTAATTATAATTAGATTGGATTGTACTCGCATATGTTGGAGAGTACTTAAGTTGTAAAGAACTTATTTGGTTTAATGAAGTGAGGTTTGCAAAGATAATTTGGGATTAGTGAATTGTAGCTCGAGAGTTGGCTTCCGTGGACATAAGTCTGACTGGAATCCAGGCCGAACCACGTAAAAATATTATGCCTCTTATTTTCATTTATTGCATCTATTTTTTTTAATCTTTTTCATACAAAATATATGATTTCTTATTCTTTTCAAAATATCTTTAAATTCATTTTAATTATAACTTTTTTAAAAACCCCAATTCACCCCCACTCTTTGGGTGTCATAATCATCCAACACATAAACCCTTGAAATCTAAACATATTTAATTTGATAAAGCATTCAAGGAACTAGTATCACTTAGAAAAGAATTAAAAATTAAAAAGCATGACATTATACTAGAATTAGTTGCTAAGAAAAATATACAACTTATAACTTCTCAAAGAATGTTATTGAACTAAAATAAAACACTCGTGGGCCTATTCATACACAACCGCATCAAAGGACACAACATTCATGTTATATCTCTAGGATGTGACACAACACCTCACGTAGATTAGTAAATCCATTCTATTGGGTTAGGTGTTATTCCTATGGCATGTGAGGGCTCATTGCTAGGAATTGTATTATACACCATAGATCAAACCTAATTTTGATGCCTAAAGTATCACCAAGCATAACATACATAGCAAATCTAATGTTTGATTTTGTATGCAAGTGTGATATCACAAGGGGTCCAATGAGATAAAAAAGAACATGAATATCATATGCAACATTTAATTAGAGAACTAAAACATTTTAATGTTGTTAGAGACCAACAATATAAGTAAAGCTACATCAAGAGATCATCCTAGCTAAAAGGTAACAAGTATCACTGGTAAAGTTTGTTGATGTATATATGAAATCATTTTGATGAAGAATTCTTATAATATTTTTTAAAGCATTATTTAATTGAACTTAAAATTCTAATATTAAATAAGTATTGATTCCATATGGGTTATTAAACCTACGTAATTATGCCAAGGCTAACCAAGAGGTGGGGGTTAATTGGTAATTTAAACTTTTCTTGGATTGTTTAAAAGAAAATTGATTTAAAAAATTACAAAATTTGATTATCTTTTTGAAATTAGCTTTTCAACCATAATAATAAAATTGCAAAAAATAAAATGTGAAAAATAAATTGACACAAAAATTTATTATGGTTCGGTCAAACATGACCTACATCTACTCTATGAAGACTCACTCTTCAAGTAATGCACTATTACCAAAGTGACTCTTCTTTTGCTCCCACAGCAAGGCAGAGAAGCCTTTACAATCTCTCTCTTCCACCAATTCACGGTGTGGCAGAGAACCGTCATCCTTTCACACCCTCCAATTGTTGGTAGAGAATCATCGTTTATTTACTCTCCAAATGTCGATAGAGAACCATCATCATTTCACACCCTCAATATGTCGGCAGAGAACCGTCATCCTTTCACACCCTCCAAGTGTGGATAGAGTATCAAATCTTCTTTAAAGATATTCTCTCGAGCAACTAGAAAAAAGAAAAGAAGAATAGTAACAAAAAATACAAAGAGTTCCTTATCTTTGAGTAACCTTTTGAACCCTTCACACTCCACTTGCAAGAAATCTCTCTCAAACACTCTCCCAAATACACTCTTTCACTTTTTCTTGGGAAATTATGAAGAACAATACTTTTTTGTGTCAGTTTCTAAGAACCTTTTATATGAAAGACACGAAAAACCATCTAGAAAACAAAAAATTCCATTTTGAGCATGTACGATCGTATAGTATGATCATTTTTTCATACATACGAAGAGTTCAAAAACTATTTTGTATGAACCTTTGTTAATATGTGCAAAATAGTTTTGTACCTGATGATCATATAGTATGAACCGAGTTTGTACTGTATGAACGATTAGAAAAATTTTCAACTTCATTGGGACAAAAAGGTACCCCATATTTTCATACTTTAGACGTCATCTGTATGAACAAGAAATCATACAATATAATCCATTCAACAGAATTTGGCATTCATCGAAATGAAAAGGGACCCATCAAATTTGTACTCTGGACATCGTATGTACGAACAAGGTATCATACAGTACAATCAGTTCAAAAAAATTTTAAGTTCATCGGGACGAAAAGGGACCCGTCCAATTTGTACTCTAGATATCGTTTGTATGAAGAACCCTTCGTATAGTATGATCAATACATAGAAAAAAGATTTCTCTCATTTATTTACTTGCTCGTAGGAGTGTATAACTGATTAAATCATCCCGTATGAAATGACTTCGTATAGTACGATCAGTTTAAAAATTACAAAATTTTAAACATTCCCCCAGTGTATGTGTGCACAGTTACTAAATTACAATCACACTCTCTCAGACTAAAAAAAATAAAAAATACAAACTTCATTTACAATGAATCCTAATCTAATCTGGGTTAAAGTCTTTAACTATCTGGAGTATGATTTCTCTAAAATGTTAGTACACAAAAACAATAAAAATAATACATCCAAAATATGTTAAGAGAAATTGTAAGTAAAATAATAATATTTGGAATTATAAAAAACATACATGTTGCAAGAATATCAATAATCGTAAAACTAAGTTGCAACAATCTCAACAATATCCCCCTTTTTTATGATGACAAAATAATTATTGTTTGTGTTAACATGTATACCCTAAATTTCTCTTTAGCTCCCTCTAAAAGAATGAACTTGTTAATATAGTGAGATTCCCAGAAGAGCACATAAATTTCTTTTTAAATTTTTAAAACATAAACTCAAAGACATCAAATAAACACAAAAACATCAAATAAACACAAAATATAAAAATACAAAAACAAAAATATAAAAACACACACACAAAAACAAACACAAACACAAAATACACACACAAAAAAACAAACACAAAGAAAATGTTTTCTCCCCATTTTGAAACAACAAAAAGGGGAAAAGAAGATCGAAATGAAAGATGTCAAATGAGAAACCATAATAATTGATCTTAAAAGTGATTGAAGTGCAATTGCAATAATAAAGCTAATTACATAAGATAAAAAAGAAAGATTCAAAAATTTAAAAATAAAGAACAACTTAGATAAAAATTTTTTATCAAAGTCATGATGCATTCTAGACAATTAGATAAGGAGGATTATTGCAAAGTGATAAAATAAAGATTAGTTAATTTTAATTTTCAATATAGGATATAATTCAAAATTAGATTAATTTGAAATAAATATTAAAAGATAGAGGAAAGAATATAAATAATTTCAATTGGCGATATTGCACATCTTTTCAAATATTTATGGCACACTTTGTTCATCTTTTTCTATTTGGGCTAATTTTGTGCCTCTTTTTAGTTTGCAAACCATTATGCATTATTTCTATTTTTGTACACACTATACATTTCTTTTTGATATCCTTTTCTTTTTTTTATTTAGTCTTTAAAAAATCAATAATTTAAATCAAATTTCTCTAATAACAAAAATAATTATATTAAAAATAAATAAAAAATATTAAGACAACAAAATTGAAATAATAATATTCAAATTATGTTTGCTTAAAAAGAATATTATATTTACACGCTTAACTTAATCGAGTTATAAGTTAACTTAAATTTTTGAAAAATTAGATTTCATAATGAAATTAATTTTATAATGCAAATTAATTTATAACACTTTTTAGATAAATTAAAATAGGCTTTTCACATAGGCAAACTCACATTTCAAACAAGATTAAATGCAACATCACAAAACATGACATTCTTATTATTATCAAAAAGATCACATACATCAAAGCCATTGATATAAAAAAATATATATAACATATGAATATCATAACATCAACACAAGCCTAAAAAAAAAAAAAAAAAGTACTACTGAAAGCAATAAACAAAGTCATCATCATATCATCACATCATCAAGAAAGTTCTGGCAAAAATAACTACAAAGAAGTTCATCTAAAACTCTGATGGACCTTGATCTAGAGGAGGAGGCTAGTTAAAAATTGAGAAATAACTATTCATCACAGTTACATTCATGTTCACTGAGTCAAACTAATATCCGATCCACCCCATATCTTCTTGGTGTTGCGCATCCTGTTGGTTTAGATGAGTATGAATTTGATCAAACTATTGATCAAAATAACTCTTCATCCGATCAAATTGCTGGATAATCTCTTGAAAGTAATTATGATCAGGTCCTTCAGCAAGTACAGGTGCTCCCCCTTCTTCCTCAGTATCCTCACTCGAACACTCATTCCTCCCAAACAAAGATTAACTTGAAGCATCGGTGAAGAATATTTGCATTTTAGTGGGAGGATCATGATGAATAATGTTGTACTTCTTTTCCAAAATGTTGGTCACTAAGTGTCCTAGAGCAATATTTTTCTTTCTCTTATGATGAGGAAGCCCAATTTCAAAAAGGTTATGAATGTAATCCAAGATGAATTGAGCCTCATCAATAAGTTGTCCAGTCATAATCAAATAAGTAATGGAGGACAGAAGAGGAGTTATATTTTTATGAATACCAGCCTTAGGAATGATTGAAGTTCTTAAGATATGCTGGATGACCCTGGCATTTTGATTAAAAGTGTAGAATCTAGCTAAGTGACAAACTTGAGTTACACCTCTAAAAGTTATATTTATTTCAGACCAGCCATAATCAGGTTTAGAAGTTAAGGAGTGCGCTCTAGTCCCACGAGTCCATAAGTGAAGGAAATTTCCTAGATATTCCTTGGTGATTTCCACACGCTATTTTTTGTTGCAACTCATGATCACGAGTTTGAGATTTTGATGATGACAAATAATGTCATTTGAATTATCTTGAGATTCATTGAATATTATTTGCTATTGTCCGTGAGTACTAACATTTCAAGAAAGATCAAAAGCAACTCAGGACGACAGGAAGACTCAAGAATGGGTAGATTAGGAGTATGAGTCTGCAATGTATTTTGTAGTTTATTTTAAATTTATTTTCTTGAGTCTAACCACAAAATGAATAAAAGTCTGAGCAACCATGCACACACACAGGGGGAGAGTGTTTTTAAATGAAAAATTTAGATTTTTTCTTTATCTGTAGTTTGTACTATACGGTATTATTTCATACCGTATGATCAGAGCTTTGTAGGACGATTCTGTGAATAGATCATACCGTACGAATATAATCGTACTGTACGATATGTTCAAATCCAAAACCCTAGTTGTCGTTTTAACTTAAGTAAGTTATTTTGTGCCGTTCGTACCGTACGAACATGTTCGTACTATACGATTTACTTTAAATACTTACTTAATTTAACCCGTGATTAGTGCAACAAATCTGGGATTAATTATAATTTGAACATCGTACTGTACAACCCATTCGTATAATATGATGAACAGAGACAAATTATAATCATCCCGAAGATCGTCCTGGACGATCTCTTGAATTTTGTCTCATCGTACTATACGATGTACATCGTACCATACGATGAACAGAGATGATGTTTGATCATTCCGACTATCATTCTGTACGAACAAAATTGTTGTGGATTGTACCGTACGATTTAATATCGTACTGTACAAATTATTTTGAACTATTCGTACCACTTAGTACAAGGATGAAGTCTGTTAATACATATCATACGGTTCGATTAGAAACCATAATGTACGATAGTAATGGCTACTTTTGAAATCTCAGGGATTTTGGAGCCCATTTTTATGTGTAAAACTTGTTATATTTTGGGGTGTGAAATAGAGAGGAGAACTTGGTTAGAGAGGGATTCTGAGGAAGAGAGCTCTTGAGAAGTTCTTTAGGGTTTGAGAGAGGAAGGAGAAGGTGAGCTTTATGAGGGATAAGAGGTGTGAGGGAGATCACACGGTTGCTCCGAACTTGCTGCATCTTGCTCCGCTTGTGGCCCTAGAAGAATTTGTGGGAGGATCTCCAAGGGGAAAGGCTCTTCTACATCCGTGAGCTCGAGGTACTCTGCCTTCTTTAGGAGGGAGAAAAATTAGAAGGTTCTCTGTCATCGCCAGGAGGGTGAAAACAGAGTTTGGCACTCCGTCACGCCGGGTTGGTGAAAGGGAGTATTGTAAGGGCTTCTCCGCCTTGCCAAGGGGAGCAAAAGGAGAGCTATTGCTTGTAGTGAAATACCCGGAGCGGAGGACTCCGGGGAGTGGACGTAGGTCATGGTTTGACCAAACAACTATAAAAATCTTGATGTACTTTTTCCTTATTGACTTTCATTACTGCGTGCATTTTATTTTTCAATATTTACTTGGGAAAATTAGTGAAAAAAGGGTTGTTGAAATTTTCATGTTAAAATTTTTAAACATCAAAAAAATATTAAAACTCCTTCTTAGGTTTTAACTATTGTCAAAAAATTTTCATAATTCACCCCCCCCCCCCCCCCCCCCCCCTCTTGTCCATCTTGTAATTTCAATTGGTATAAAAGCTAGTTTTCAAAGATAGTGTTTTAGAATACCTTGAAAAAACGATCATGTCACATTTTGGTAATCACAATACTGCGGAGGATTATTCAATAACCCGTCCACCTCTTTTTGATAACATTCCATTTGATTTCTGGAAAATTAGAATGTCTACTTTTTTAAAATCTATTGACTATCGCATGTGGATGTTAGTGAACGATGGATATATTGCACCATTTAAAACTATTAATGGAGTGAAAACTTTTGTACCTTTTAATAAATGGAGCAAAGAGGATAGGGAATTACCCCATTTGAATGCTAAATGCCTAAATTGTTTCGTCTGTGCATTGAAGTCTGAGGATTATATGAGAGTATCTACCTATGCCATTGGTAAGGAGATTTGGGATAGACTGTGCATTACATATAAAGGAACAAATGAAGTAAAATAATCTAGGCTTAATATTTTACTGCACGATTATGAACTCTTTTTCATGAAACCTAGCGAAACAATATCTGACATGTACACTAGGTTCACCCAAATCGTGACATCCTTGCATGTATTAGGTAGAGATATTTCAAATTCTGAGAATCTAAATAAAATTCTTAGATGCTTACCTAGTTTCTATGATGCAAAGATAACTGCTATCACTGAATCTAAAGACCTTAACATTTACTCTATTGATAATCTCCTTGGGTCAATCATTGCATACAAGCAAGGAGTGAGCCAGAGACAAAGTGATGCAGGTGAAAAGAAGAAGGAGCGAACGGTGGCATTGAAAGCTAGCAACTCAGAAACTGAAAGCTCTGTAGGGGAAAAAGAGGATGAGATAGCACTGATGACCCGACAGTTTAAAAATTTCCTGAAGAGAAAACAGAAGCGTCATCAGAATAGTTGAAATAAAGGTAAGAGAGCAAGGTCCAATAAGATTTCATCTAATATAATCTGTTTTGAATGCAGGAAGCTAGGCCACCTTCGAGCCGATTGCTCCAATTTAAAGAGCCAACCAGCTAAGGAGAAAGGTGACGACAAAGCCAAATACAAGAAAGGAAAGATGAAGACACAAAAAGCTTTTTGGGTTGACTCTGCCTTAGAATCATTAGAAGAAGAAGCAGAGGAGGAGGAAACAAATCTGTGTCTTATGGCTAATGATAACCTTAATCAATTGGATCAAGATGAGGTATGTCAACTCTCATATGAAAAATTATTGCTTATTTCTGAAAATATCCATGACTCGTATACGAAGTTGAAAAAGATGCATGCCAAGCTTAATATTGAATTTAGTTCTTTATAAACCGAGCATGCTAAGTTGTTTAAGAAAAATTCTGATTTAGATCGTGATCATATGCTACTTCTTGATGAGTATGAAGCATTAAATAAGAAGCATTGTGAACTAACTGAAACACATGAAACCTTGAAAACCACTCATGTTGAACTAGAAGAAGCTTTTCATAGATTAGACTAGAAGTAGATCACAATGAGCATTTGTTAAAAATAGAAATTCATGGATTGACATATCAAAACAACACATTTAGTGAAAGAATCAAAGAACTAGAAAATGAAATTGCATCACTCACATGCCAACCTAGAAAACCACCAACACATCATGCATCACATAACTTTAGGAAGAGGCACCACCACTAACATAGATTAGTAAACCCATTTTCTGGTGTTAGGTACTTCTCTTGTGGCATGCTAGGTCACATAGCCCGCACATGCACAATTCACCGTAGGACACACTTAGTATGGAGACCCGAACTGCATCCATCACAGCATAACATGCATACATCTCATTCATGCAAGCATAAGGTGGAACCCAAACTCACTTGTGTTCCCAAATCTAATCTTTGAATGAAATTGTAGGGGTGCTCTCACAAAAGACCTAGTGAGAGCATGTGGTACCTTGATAGTGACTGCTCGCGACACATGACTGGAGATATGAAGAAGTTCATCCAACTCTAGACTGCTAAATCAGGAGGCTCTGAACTTCGAGGTAATGAACCTCTTTGCTTCCACCACCCTCCAATTTCTGCTCACCCTGGCCTTCCCATACAATTTTGAACTCCGTCTAGAATTCCTAGCCAATCTAACATATACTGTTGACAACCTCACCTTCCACTCTTTCGTTTGTCGTCAAAATGTTGAAATAACCAAAGCTGACATCGTCCAACACATTAGGCTATCTACTAAAGGGCCCATGGTTCGTTCTTTTCTTACAAACAATTTTGACTGGAGTGATGTTAATAGGGTCCTTAGGATTGCCGCATTCTATCAACACCAACCTCTCGTTTCATTCCTAAATAGGAATGTGCGCATAATTCAACATGTCCTTCATACCTCCATAATACCTAAAGGTGGTGACCGTGTCAACATGACCCCGACCCTATCTGTCACTACCTACCTTATCATGACCAACACAAAATTCGATGAGTCTAATCTAATTATTGACTACATTTGATATATGACCTTTGTTCGTCTCCCTACCACTCGCCGAAAACAAAATATAGCTCTTGGTCATCTTATAGGATATATTTTCCAAAATAAATATAAATTGACCTATCCTTGTGAACCCAACAATATTCCTATTTTTTATACGGATGCCTCTTTCCGTATTCTTTTCCATCGAGGACACTAGCCAGAAGAACCTATTTTTGATGAAGAAAAAGGAAAAGATGTCTCCAGCATGTCCACGATGACATGCACAACCTCGAGCACCTGCACCAGCACACGTTGATTTAGTCGAACACTTCAACCAACTACAGACTCGTCTCGATACTCACATTCAAGAACAACATCAGCAACACGAGACATATATGCAATGGTTTAGAGAACTCTTTACTGCGATTGATCAGTGCTTTGACACTCTCTTTTAGTACTTCCAACCAAACCCACCTCCACCACCTATTGATCAGGATCCTCCACTATAAATTATCTTTGTGTTGTAGTTATTTTTTCTTTTTTAGTGTTTGCTCCTCTTTTGGTGCTATCAAAAGGGGGAGAAGGTTGTTGTATTTTGTTTATATGGTTAAATGCATATTTTTTTCTTTCATACTACATTTTTTTTATTTCATTTCTTCTTGTTCTTATGGATAAATTTAATTTTGTTTTGAAAAATGCCTTTAACACTTATTTACAACAAACATTATTTGACATCATCAAAAAGGGGGAGATTATTGCAACTCATGACCCCGAGTTTGAGATTTTGATGATGACAAATAATGTCATTTGAATTATCTTGAGATTCATTAAATATTATTTACTATTGTCCATGAGTACTAACATTTCAGGAAAGATCAAAAGCAACTCAGGACGACAGGAAGACTCAAAAATGGGTAGATTGGGAGTATGAGTCTGCAATGTATTTTGTTGTTTATTTTACTTTTATTTTTTTGAGTCTGACCACAAAATGCTTAAAAGTCTGAGCAACCACGCACACACACAGGGGGAGAGTGTTTTTAAATGAAAAAATTAGAGTTTTTCTTTCTCTATAGATCATACTGTACGATATTATTTCGTACCGTACGATCAGAGCTTTGTAGGACGATTCTGTGAATAGATCGTACCATATGAATATAATCGTACTATATGATATGTTCAAATCCAAAACAATAGCTGTCGTTTTAACTTAAGTAAGTTATTTTGTGTCGTTCGTACCGTGCGAACATGTTCGTACTATACGATTTAGTTTAAATACTTACTTAATTTAACCCGTGATTAGTGCAACAAATCTGGGATTAATTATAATTTGAACAACGTACTGTACGACCCATTTGTACAATACGATGAACAGAGACAAATTATAATCATCCCAAAGATCGTCTTGGACGATCTCTTGGATTTTGTCTCATCGTACTGTACGATGTACATCGTACCATACGATGAACAGAGACGATGTTTGATCATCCAGACTATCGTTCTGTATGAACA
The DNA here is from genome assembly GCA_016618105.1 of Dendrobium huoshanense. NCBI lineage: Eukaryota > Viridiplantae > Streptophyta > Magnoliopsida > Asparagales > Orchidaceae > Dendrobium > Dendrobium huoshanense. The sequence continues at coordinate 77,720,643 of CM028345.1, forward strand.
AATTTATTATGGATTTTACCGTACGATCTAATCTCATACTGTTCGAATTATTTTGAATTATTCATACCACTTAGTACCAGGACGAAGTATGTTTATACATATCATACGGTTCGATTACAAACCGTACTGTATGATAGTAACGACTACTTTTGAAATCTCAGGGATTTTGGAGCCCATTTTTATGTGTAAAACTTGTCATATTTTGGGGTGTGAATTAGAGAGGAGAACGTTGGTAGAGAGGGATTCTGAGGGAGAGAGCTCTTAAGAAGTTCTTTAGGTTTTGAGAGAGGAAGGAGAAGGTGAGCGTTGTGAGGGAGAAGAGGTGTGAGGGAGATCACACGGTTGCTCCAAACTTGCTGCATCTTGCTCCTCCTGTGGCCCTTGAAGAATTTGTGGGAGGATCTCCAAGGGGAAAGGCTCTTCTACATCCATGACCTCGAGGTACTCTGCCTTCTCCAGGAGGGAGAAAAATGAGAATGTTCTCTGCTGTCGCCAGGAGGGTGAAAACTGAGTTTGGCACTTCGCCACGCTGGGTTGGTGAAAGGGAGTATTGTAAGGGCTTATCCGCCTTGCCAAGGGGGGTAAAAGGAGAGCTATTGTTTGTAGTGAAATACTCGGAGCGGAGGACTCCGGGGAGTGGACATTGGTTATGGTTTTACCGAACCACTATAAAAATCTCGGTGTGCTTTTTTCCTTACTGTCTTTCATTACTGCGTGCATTTTATTTTTCAATATTTACTTGGGAAAATTTGTGAAAAAGGGTTGTTTAAATTTTCATGTTAAAATTTTAAAACATCAAAAAAAAAAATATTAGAACTCCTGCTTATGTTTTAACTATTGTCAAAAAATTTTCACAATTCACCCCCCTCTTGTCCACCTTGTAATTTCATTTTTAGTTAATAATGTTATCCTTCTCTCATCCTCACTGAATCTCATATTTATGAGGAAATAGTGAAAAGTCCCTTTGTGGTAAGCATGGACAAAGTCAAAATTAAGGAGAATTGGGTTGAAGCAAATAGAGGCATAATTGAAAATTGATTTCATCTTGAATGAGTAGTCCTGAAGGAGTGATTTTGGAGGCCATATACATATAGAAAGAATCCTCATTATCTCTAGCCAAGAAGTTATCATGCCCACCCCAGGACAGTGATCCCTTAGTAACTCTAGAGAGCTTGCTAGAACTTGCTATTTTAGGTCGGTACCTCTAGAAGGATTTACGAAGGATTTTGAAGTGAATGAAAATGAATTTTATTGCCCTCCTATTTAAAGAAAAATGACCCATCATATATTATAAAAATGGATTCGTATGTACGAACTTGAGATCGTACAAGATGAAATAATTTTCGTATGGATGAATGATACCGTCTAAAATGAAATGACTTTACATAAACACATAATTTATGAAGAGTCCTTTTATATAGAATTTTTGACCATGCGATTGTACAGATGAATAGGTGTTCATCTGGGATGATCAGGTATTTAAAATCATTTTAATGATGGTTAGGTTCACCCCCCATAGAAAATGATTTGTGGATGTACAAACAAAATTTGATTTTATATGTACGATAAGTTATAATAATTGATTCTACCCAGATAACCATCTACATGCATATAAACAAATGTATACAAATCATACAGGATGATGACATTATTGTACAATACAATCTATGGAAAAAAAAAAATAAATTTTATGCATTCAACTCCAAAATAACCACATACATGCTACATAATTTGTCCTGTACGAAAATAATTTTTTGCAGTATGAATAAAATGCTTAGAAAAAATATAATAAAAAAAATTCTCAATTTCAATAAACCTTACACAAGTGACAAATGTCTAAATTAAAAACTCTCAAAATAAGAATAAAAATAAAAACACTCGTAACTAAAATAAAAACAACACAAAAACAAAATCAAACACATTAAAAAATCTATCAAGTTTGTAGAAGATTTTATCTAAGCATTAAGATCAATCACATCTAAGCTTGTTCTGAAGGTGCGAAAAGTATCAAAGGTTAGTGGTTTTGTAAAATTGTATATAAGTTAATTTTTTGTTAAAATATGATTCAATTTAAATTTTCCTTTATATACATAATCCCTAATGAAATGATGCCTTATGTCTATTTGTTTGGTTCTAGAATGTTGAATAGGATTTTTTGAAATGCAAATGGCACTAGTGTTATCATAAAAAATTAGAATTATACCTATTATAAATTCTAAATAAATCAACTATTATTTCAACCAAAGAACTTGTGCCACACAACTTCCTAAGGCAATGTATTTAGCTTCAACTGAAGATAGGGATACGAAATCCTATTTTCTACTAGACCAAGAAACTAAAAAATTTCCTATAAATTGTCAAGTTCTAGATGTACTCATTCGATCAACCCTACAACTTATAAAGTCTTAATCTGAATATCCAATAAGTTTAAATGAAGAGCTGTACTTAGGATACCAAATTTCTAAGTTCTGAGTTCCTAAAATATATCTCAAAATCCTTTTTACTGCTATCAAATGTGATTCTTTTGGATTTGATTGAAATCTAGCACAAACAAACACCAAACATAATATCTAGTCTACTAGCTATCAAATAAAACAAAGATCTAATAATTCCTCTAAATTTCTTTTGATCAATAGATTTTCTCTTTGGTTCCTTATCCAACTAAACTTAGAAATGCATTGGTGTACTTAATGGTTTAGCATTATCCATTTCATACTTCTTGAGAATGTCCTTAACATACATTAACTAACTAAGAAATGTTTCCTCCTTAATTTTCTTAATGCTAAAACTAAGAAAATAATTTATCTCCCGTTAAACTCTTGTCAAATCCACTACTCATTATTTTAGGAAAATCATCACAAAGATTTTTATTTATAGATCCAAAAATGGTATCATCAACATAAATTTGAACAATGAGTATATCATCTCCTAATTTCTTCAAAAAGAGAGTGGTGTCCACACTTTCTTTTATAAAATATCTCTCTAATAGAAAAGTGCTTAACCTCTCATACAAAGCCCTAGGTGTCCGTTTCAGTCCATACAATTCCTTTTTCAATTTATACACATGATTAAGGAATTTGTAACTTTCCAAACCTAGAGGTTGTTCAACATAAACATCCACTTATATCAGTCCATTCAAAAAAGTATTTTTAACATTCAATTAAAACAATTTAAATCCTCCAAAATAGGCAAAGGCTAATAAAACCCTAATTGCTTCAAGTCCTGCTACAGGGACAAACGTCTCCTCAAAATCAATCCCTTCAATTTGATTTTACCCCTTAGCAACCAACCTAGCCTTATTTCTAGCAACAACTCCTAAGACATTCATTTTATTTTTAAATACCCATTTAGTTCCAACTACACTTTGATCATTTGGCCTTGCAATCAATTCCTAAACATCATTCCTTACAAAATAATTTAATTCTTCTTGCATGGCTAAAATAAAAAATTCATTCAAAAGTTCTTTATTAACATTTGTAGGTTCAATTATAGAAATAAAGGCTGAATGGTCAACCTCTTTGCTAAGTTCATGCCTAGTCCTAACACTATCACTCGATTCACCAAGAATTAATTTCTTAGGGTGGTTTTTAGAAAATTTTAATTCTCTAGGTAGTGGGTTTTTTTCTCCAAATTTTTATCGAAGTTTATCTTCTCAATCCTTTGGGAGTTATTTTCTAAATTGTCCTCTTAAAATTTGGCTCTACCAAAATTCCAGATTCGTCAAATAAAATATATGTGGTCTCCTTAATAACCAAAGTTCTTTTATTAAATACTCTATATAATTTTCTAACACTATAGTACCAAAAAAAAAAGTCCTTTAGATTTTGGATCAAATTTTCTTAAAAGAGGTTTTCCATTATTATGAATGAAAACCTTACATCCAAATACATGCAAATATGATAAATTATGTGTTCTCCCTTTAAAAAAACTCATGGGATATTCAATTTTGACTTTATTTTTACCATATTTAGAACATAACATTTTGTACTAACCCCTTCAACCAAAAAATATTTAGAAAGTGTACATTCTGCCAATATGGCTCTAACAGGTTCAATTAATATTCAGTTCTTTCTTTTAACTACTCCATTCATCCAATGGGTCCTAGGTGCATAAAATTGTGATCAATTCCATATTCTCTATAAAAATCCTTAAAATTTTCATTTTCAAATTCACCTACTTAATCACTTTGAATTGTTAAAATTTCACATCCTAGTTTTCTCTGAATCCAAATAAAAAAATATCTAAATTTCTCAAATGATTCACTCTTATGGAATAAAACTTTAACCCACGTGAATCTCGAGAAATCATCAACTATCACAAATCCGTATACCTTCCCTTCTAGACTTACAGTGTTAATCTGTCCAAAAAGATTCATATTAATAATTTCCAATAGTTTACTTATTCTAAGGTCCTTAGTTCTATGAAATGAGGTATTTACCTATTTTCCTAGTTGATATGCATCATAAAGGTGATCCTTAGTAAAGTCTAGTTTTCGTATACCTCTAACTAGTTCCTTTTGAGTAATTTTCCTAAGATTTTTAATGTTAGCATGATAAAGTCTCTATTGCCATAACCAAGAATTATCAGAAATAGTTTTTTTTTTTAAAAAAAAGATTAGGAGTTTTAATATAGTTTAAATCTTTCATTTAAACATTATTTACCCAAGTTCCATGCAAAACATCTTTTCCATTTAGTTTTAATATGGAACCATTGGGAAAAAAATTAAAGCTATACCCTTTATCACATAGCTTGCTAATACTTAACAAATTATGCTTTAAGCCTTCTACAAGTAATATATTTTCAATGAAAAAATTATTAAAGTTTTTGATCATCTTTCTGCGAACCCCTTTTCTATTTTCCTCGAGAGCTTGCACTTTCAATTTAAGAAATATCATTATATCTTATAATACATTAATATCATATTTTAGATAGTGCTCCTTATTTTTAGATTCATCCTTAAAAGATTTAAATTCTTTTTCTAGTTTAGTGTAGGATTATTTTAGAAGATCATTTTGCTTATAAAAAACATCAAATACATCTCGTAAGCTGATGTGGCTGTTGTAAATCAGTGCATGATATTTCCTAAGGGTTTCCTTCTCTTTTTGTAACCCTTACAATTTTAAGTTCAATCTAGCATGCATTTTCTTGAGTTTTCTATATGCAGTATGAATTCTTTAAGAAACTTCAAGCAATTCATTATAGGTTAAGTTACATACCTCTTCTTGATGTGACTGATCAAGATTATTGACCATTAAATATAAATTGGTGACTTATTCTTCCTTTTCTATTTCTAAATAATCCAAAGCTATATCCTCCTAGAAAGCTCTCTGAAATCTTTTCTTCCCTTCCTCCCATTTACTTTCTCCTCTACCTTTTTCTTGCTAGGAGTGGCTTTAAGATTAGGGCAATTCATTTTTATATTTCCAAGTTTCATGTATTCATAACAAATCACATCATTAGAAACTTTAATATTTTTGTAGAACTTACCTTTGTTCTACTGTTGGCTTCTCTTTTACTTTCTTTAAGAAAACTCTTGAATTGTCTTATCATCAAAGCAATATCATCTTCAGGTTATAACTGATCACTCTTCGAGTAACCACTTTTAGTGCTATATTCTTCTCCTTTCGTTGTTCTCCTACATCAATATTCCTTTGACTTACTCCTTTCTCATAAGCAATTAGTGATCCAAGAAGTTTATCAAAAGAAGAAACATTTAAGTCCTTAGACTCTATAATTGCAATTATTTTAGCATTATAAGCAGAGGGAAATAATGAAGAATTCATTAGTTTTTTACCTAATGCATGCAAAGAGATGACTATTTGAGTGAATCTTGTGTGCATGTCAAAAATGGATTCATTAGGTTTCATGCAAAATAAATAATTATCATGTAATAGAATATTTAATCTAGATTACTACACTTTATTAGTCCCTTTAGACTCTCTCAGACTCAATACACTCCTAATGTCTGTGTGCACAGTTACTCAATTACATCCATACTCTCTCAGACTCAATACAACAACAATAACATCAAGATTTTGTCCCACTATGTGGGGTGAACTACATGAATCCTTTTTTGCCACTTTGTCACAATATCTCAAACTCAATAAAATGAAAAATTCATACTTCTTTTATAATGAATCATAATCTAATCTTGTTTGAAGTCTTTAATAATCTTGAGTATGATTTCCCTAAAATGTTAGTACACACAAACAACAAAAATAATATATCCAAAATATGTTAGGAGAAATTGTAAGTAAAATAATAATATTTGGATTAAATAAAAACATACATATTGCAAGAATATCAATAATAAAAAAACTAAGTTGCAATAATCTCAACAATAAGTACCTATGAAATATTCATAAAAACCATCAAAACTTGAATAAAATAAAATTATATTCATAAAGAATATATAAGTTATTTTGAATTGAAAGGATGGATACCTTTTTGTTAATAATTATTGTTGCGACTCATGACCCCGAGTTTGAGATTTTGATGATGACAAACAATGTCGTTTGATTTACTATTCATTGAATATCATTTATTAGTGGTTATTCTCTGTGAGTACTAACATTTCAGGAAGATCACAAGCACTCAAGACGACAGCAAGACTCAAGAATGGTTAGATTAGGAGTATGAGTCTGATAATGTATTTTGTTATTTATTTTATTTTTTATTTTCTTGAGTCTGGCCATAAACTGCATGTAAGTCTGAGCAACCATGCACACACATGAAGCCTATCTATAAATATCATACTGTACGATTACTAATCGTACTATACAATTGTAACGGCTACTTTACAAATTCAAGGATTTTGGAGCCCATTTTAATGTGTCAAAATTGTCATATTTTGAGAGAGAGATAGAAGAGGAGAATGAGATTAGAGAGGAAATCTTTAGGAGAGGTCTTGAGAAGTTTTGTGGGGTTGAGAGTAAAAGGAGAAGGTGAGCTTGGTGAGGGAGAAGAGGTGTGAGGGAGATCACATGGTTGCTTCGATCTTGCTGCATCTTGCTCCTCCTGTGGCTCATTAAGAACTTATGGGAGGATCTCAAAAGGGAAGAATCTTCTACATCCATGATCTCGAAGGTACTCTGCCTTCTCGAGGAGGGAGAAAAATGAGAAGGTTCTCTTCCATCACTAGGAGGGTGCAAACAACGCTTGGCACTCCGCCATAGTGGGTTAATGAAAGGGAGTATTGTAAGGGCTTCTCCGCCTTGCCGAGGAGGGAAAAAGGAAAGATATAGTTTATAGTGAAATTCTCGGAGCGAAGGACTCTAAGGAGTGGACGTAGGTCATGGTTTGACCGAACTACTATAAAAATTTTGGTGTGCTTTTTCCTTATCGCTTTTTATTCTTGCGTGTATTTTTATTTTCATAATATTTGCTTGGTGAATACTTGTGAAAGAAAAAGATTATACAGTTGCACGTTGAGTTCAATTGTTTGCCTTAGAAGTTGTTTAAATTTTCATGTTAAAAATTTAAAATCATCAAAAAATTAGAACTCCTGCTTAGGTTTTAATTATTGCTATAAAGTTTTCACAATTCACCCACCCTCTTATCTATCTAGTTATTTCAATTGGTATCAGAGCCTGCTTTCAAAAATAGTGTTTTATTAAATCTTGAAAAAATGATAATGTAGCATTTTGGTAATCGTAACACCGCGGAAGGGTAAACCCGTCCACCACTTTTTGATAACATTTCATTTGATTTCTGGAAAATTAGGATGTCTACATTTTTACAATCTATTGATTACCACATGTGGATGTTAGTAAATGATGGATATGTTGCACCATTTAAAATTGTTAATAGAGTGAAAACTCAAGTAGCTTTTATTGAATGGAGCAATGAGGATAGGGATTTAGCCCAGTTGAATGCTAAATGTTTAAACTGGTTTTTTTGTGCATCAAAGTCTGAGTACTATATAAGAGTCTCTACCTGTGCTTCTGGTAAAGATATTTGGGATAGACTGTGCATTACATACGAAGGAACAAATGAAGTAAAATAGTCTAGGCTTAACATTTTATTGCATGATTTTGTACTCTTCCATATGAAACCTAGCAAAATAATATCTGACATGTACACTAGGTTCACCCAAATTGTAACATCCTTGCATGCATTAGGTAGAGAGATTTCAAATTCTGAGAAAGTTAATAAGATTCTTAGATGCTTACCTAGTTCCTATGATGCAAAGATAACTGCTATCATTGAGTCTAAAGACCTTAACATTTATTCTATTGATAATATCCTTGGGTCACTCATTACATACGAGCAAGGAGTGAGCCAAAGGCAAAGTGATGCAGGTAAAAAGAAGGAGTGAATAATGTCATTAAAATCAAACAACTCAGAAAGTGAAAGCTCTGCAGGAGAGGAAGAAGATGATATATCACTGATGACCTGACAGTTTAAGAACTTCTTAAAGAGAAAACAAAAGTGTCATTAGAATGGATGGAACAAAGGTATAAGCTCTAAGTTTAATAAAATTTTATCTGGCATAATCTATTTTGAGTGCAGGAAACTAGGTCACCTTCGAGCTAATTGCCCCAACTTAAAGAGCCAACCTGCTAAGGAAAAGAGCGAGGATAAAGCCAAGTATAAGAAAGGAAAAATGAAGACACAAAAAGCTTTTTGGGCTGACTCTGCCTCAGAATCATCAGAAGAAGAAGCAGAGGAGAAGGTAGCAAATTTGTGTCTTATGACTAATGATAACCTTGATCAACTGGATCAAGATGAGGTATGCCAACTTTCATATGAAGAATTGTTGCTTATTTCTGAGAATATCCATGACTCGTATAGGAAGTTGAAAAAGATGCATGCCAAGCTTAATATTGAATTTAGTTCTTTACAAACAGAGCATGCAAACTTGTTTAAGGAAATTTTGATTTAGATAGAGATCATATGCTACTTCTTGATGAGTATGATGCATTAAATAAGAAGCATATTGAACTAACTGAAATGCATGAAACCTTGAAAACCACTCATGTTGAACTAGAAGAGGCTTTTCATAGGTTAGACAAACTTGCATTAGAAGTATAACACAGTGAGTATTTGTTAAAAATAGAAGTTCATGGATTGATATATCAAAACAACACTTTCAAGTAAGAATCAAAGAATTAGAAAAAGAAATTGCATTACTCACATTAGCCCAACCTAGTCAACCCGCAACATAGCATGCATCACACAACTTTAGGAAGAGGCATCACCACCCAAATAGGTTAGTGAATCCATTTCCTGGTGTTAGGTGCTTCTTTTGTGGCATGCCAGGTCACATAGCAGGCACATGCACAATTCACCGTAGGATACAGTTAGTATGGAGACCTAAACTACATCCATCACAACATAGCATGCATACATCTCATTCATGCTAGCATAAGGAGGAACCCAAACTCACTTGGTTTCCTAAATCTAATCTTTAAATGAAATATAGGGATGCTCTCAAAAAAGACCTAGTGAGAGTATGTGGTATCTGGATAATGGCTGCTCGCCACACATGACTGGAGATATGAAGAAGTTTATCCTACCGGAGACCAGAACTGGAGGCAAAGTAATATTGGGAGGCAACACTACCAAGAAAGTGATAGGCTCAGGTACTGTTGGTAATGCTAAGAATTTTTTAATTTAAAATATTTTATTAGTTGATGGTTTAAAGCATAACTTACTTAGCATTAGTCAACTGTGTGACAAAGGTTTTGATATTAAATTTATATCTGATAAATGCCTTATTAGTTTAAATGATAAACTAGTTTTAGAAGGAAAACGAATGAATAATGTTTACATGTTAGACCTTGATTGCATTAATAATTCAAATTCATTTTGTTTGAAAATGATAGTTGTTGACTCATGGCTATGTCATAGGAGACTATGCCGTGCTAGTATGAAAACACTTAGAAACATCACTCAAAAAAACCTAGTTAGAGGCGTACCTAAGTTAGACTTTACTAAGGATCACTTATGTGATGCTTGCCAACTAGGAAAATAAGTTAAATCATCCTTTCATTCAATTAGAGATGTGATCACCTCTAGGCCATTAGAATTCCTACACTTGGACCTATTTGGACTCAGTTGTACAACTAGCCTAGGTGGAAAAAATTATGGATTTGTGATTGTAGATGACATCATTAGGTTCACTTGGGTAAGATTCCTAACACATAAGAATAAGTATTTTGAGGAATTTAAGATAATCTGCACATGGATTCAACAAAAATTAGGTTGTGAGATCTCAATAATCCATTGTGATCATGATGGAGAGTTTGAAAATGATAGATTTGAATCATTCTGTTAAGAGATAGGAATAGAACATAATTTCTCTGCCCCTAGAACACCTCAACAAAATAGTGTAGCAGAAATGAAGAATAGAACCTTGGTAGAAGCCACTAGAGAAATGTTAGCGGAGTACACCCTTCCTAGATACTTTTGGGTAGAAGCAGTCAACATAGCATGTTATGTTCTAAATAGGGTAAACATCAGATCTAAGCTGAATAAAACTCCTTATGAACTTAAGGGTAGGACACCGAATCTTTCATACTTACATGTCTTTGGGTGCAAGTGCTTCATCTTGAATAATGGCAAACATCCCTTAGGAAAATTCGATCCCAAGTTTGATGAGGGTGTCTTCTTATGTTATTCATATGTAGGTAAAGCCTATAGAATTTTTAATAAGAGAACCCTAGTAGTAGAAGAGTTCACCCATGTAGTATTTGATGAATTAGATAAGCCCTCTGAATCTAAAATTGAAGATGATGAACTAGAGGCAATTCAAGAAGTAGAGACTATGGCCTTAGGAGAAAGGGTAGAACCTCAGGAAGGTTTGCCTAGAGAATGGAGATATTCTTCTAGTCATCCTAAAGAGATAATTTTAGGAGACCCGTTAAAAGGTGTAAGGACTAGGAATGGACTTAGGAAAGAGGTTAGTCATTCAACATTCATCTCTATGATAGAACCTATAGGTATAGATCAAGCCTTAGGAGACAAATTCTGGATTCTAGCAATGCAAGAAGAGCTGAACCAATTCACCAGGTATGGTGTTTGGGAGTTAGTCAAGAGACCTAAATAATAAAGTGTTGTTGGAACAAGATAGGTCTTCAAAAATAAGGTGAATGATTCATGAATAATAATAAGAAATAAAGCCAGAAGTTGCTAAGGGGTACAACCAAATTGAGGGAATAGACTTTGAAGAAACTTTTGCACCTGTTTTTAGACTAGAAGCCATAAGAGTGCTCTTAGTTTTTGCTTGCTTCAAGCACTTCAAACTATATCAAATGGATGTAAAGAGTGCATTTCTTAACAGGGTAATTAAGGAAGATGTCTATGTTGAGCAACCCCACGAATTTGAAAGTTCACAATTTCCAAATAACGTATTGAAATTTAAAAAGGCACTTTATGGATTAAAGGAAGCACCTAGAGCATGGTATGAAAGAAGTAGCTCATTTCTTTTGGATAGAGGATTTGAAAAGGGTAGTGTAGATACTACACTCTTTCAACAAAAAATTAAATAAGAAATTCTCATTGTTCAAATTTATGTGGATGACATCTTGTTTGGATCTTCAGATAAAAACTTATGTGATGAATTCTCAAAAATAATGAGTAATGAATTTGAAATGAGCATGATGGGGGAACTTAATTACTTTCTTGGATTTAGTGTAAAACAAATGGATAACGAAATATTTCTTAGCCAAACAAAGTACATTAAGGATATTTTGAAAAAATATGAAATGGATAGTGCTAAATCCATGGACACTCCAATGAGCTCAACAATTCAATTAGACAAAGATCCTAGTGGAAAATCAGTAGATCAGAAAAAGTATTGAGGAATGATTGGATCCCTTCTTTACCTAACTTCCAGTAGACTGAACATAATGTTTAGTGTGTGCCTATGTGCCCGTTTTCAAGCCGATCCAAAAGAGTCTCACTTAACTGCTGTCAAGAGAATTCTTAGATATATACTAGACACTCTTAACTTTGGAATTTGGTATCCTAGTCACAACACTTCCTTTAAAATCTTAGTGTACTCAGATTTTGATTTTGCAGGATATAGGATAGATAGAAAAAGCACCTCTAGTACCTGCCAATTCATAGGACAATCATTGGTGTCTTGGTCCAGTAGGAAGTAAAACTCAGTATCCCTTTTCACAGTCGAGGCATAATATATTGCAGTAGAAAGTTGCATTGCACAAGTACTATGGTTAAAACAACAAATTCTTGATCTTGGCCTACCTGTAGGAACCATCTCAATTATGTGTGACAACACCAATGCAATTTGCATCTCTAAGAACCCATTTCAGCACTCTCGAACGAAACACATTGACATTAGACACCTTTTTATAAGAAATCACGTTGCTAAGGGAGATATAGAATTGCATCATATCGCTACATGGGATCAATTGACTGACATATTCACAAAACCTCTAGTATTTGACACCTTCAGCACCTTGAGAACTAGACTAGGTGACATTGATATTAATGCATAAAAAAACACAAAATAAAAACAAAAAAAGCAAAAAAAAAAAAAATACAAAAAAAATTAATTTTGCTCCTGATCTTCACACACTCACTCACTACACAAAACCACCAAATTTGACATTGAATCATCATACTGTACGATCCACTTTCGTTCTGTACGATACATCTAAATCTGCACAGAAAACAACCATAGGAAAATTTTGCCTCTATTGATCGTACTATACGATCTACATAGTATTGTACGATATAGCTGGCAGTCATTTAAGTCCGTCTGGTATGAAATTATTAAGCATCATACGGTACGATACCTCCACTTCGTACTACACGAGCCACGTCAGCGAACGGATCAGATGACATAACTCGGTTTGGTATGACATTATTGGTGTTCGTACTGTACGATACCACACTTCGTACAGTACGATCCACCTCAGCAAATGGATAAGAACGACATAAAGGAGTCTGGTACAATATAATTGTCATTCGTACTGTATGATACACCTGTTCGTACAGTATGTATCTTTTGGTCAAAAGTCGTACTAACGACCCTCAGGATGATCGATATTCTTCTAATCATATTGTACGATATTTATCGTACTGTACGCTTTGACCAACTTTTCCCAAAATGACCCGTGAGAAAAATTATTACCATATCGTACTGTATGATATAATAACGTACTATACGATGTTGGAAAAACTCAATAAATTGGCTGGATAGGAAGATATCTTCACTTGCAACTCACTTCACTCACTACACATGTTCCTTTTCACCTTTCACTCAGCCTCTACATGATGTCTAGCTCCAGCAAGAGAGGTCTCTTGGTAGCTGGAAGCTTATCTTCCTCTTGCCACCACAACGCTCAGTTCTTGAATGCAGATAATGAGGATGCAAACCACAAGTTCAAAGCCTGCAAAATTACGTCATCCAGACTGCTCAATCAGGATGCTATAAATTTCGAGGTACTGAACCTCTTCGCTTCCACCACCATCCAACTCCTTCTCACGCTGGCCTTCCCCTACAACTCTGAACTTTTTTTAGAATTCCTAGCAAATCTAACCTACACCATCGACAACCTCACTTTCCACTCCTTTGTTTGTCATCAAAATATCGAAATTACCAAAGCTGACATCGCCCAAAACATTGGGCTATCTACTGAAGGGCATGTGGTTTGTTCCTTTCTCATGAATGACTTTGACTAGAGTGAGGTTAATCAAGTTCTTAGGAACACCGCATTCTATCAACATCAACCTCTCGTCCAATCACTCACTCAAAACTCTAGAATTATTCAACATGTCCTTAGAACCTCCATAATACCCAAAGCTGGCGACCGGATCTACCTGACCCCAACTTTATCTATCGCTACCTATCTTATCATGACCAAAACCAAATTTGATGAGGCCAATTTGATTATTGACTACATTCGCCATATGACTTTCGTTTGCCTCACTACTACTCGCCGAAAAAAAATATAGCTCTTGGTCACCTTATAGGATATATCCTTCAAAATATATATCAACTAACCAATTCTCGTGAACCCAATAATCTTCCAATCTATTATACAGATGCCTCTTTTCGTATTCTTTTTCATCGGGGACATGAGCCTGAAGAACCCGTGTTTGATGAAGAAGAAGGAGAAGATGCCCCAACAGCTGCTCCAGCTCGACCACGACGATAAGAAGCACCCCGAGCACCTGCACAAGCTCACCCCAACGATGATTTGGTCGAACGCTTCGACCAACTTCAGTCTCATCTCGATATGCACATACAAGAGCGACATCAGCAACACGGGACCGACATGCAATGGTTTAGGGAACATTTCACAGGAATTGATCAACAATTTGACACAATCCTTCACTATTTTCAGCCAAACCCACCTCCACCTCCAAAGATCAGGATCCTCCATTTTGAATTATATCAGTGTTGTAATTTTTCTTTCTTATTATTTTCTCCTCTTTTTGGTGATGTCAAAAGGGGGAGAAGGTTGTTATATTTTGCATGTTCTTATGTTTTCCTATGGTTAACTATAATGCATTTCTTTTTATTACTTTCTTGTTCTTTTTTTTTTTGCTTTTCTTGTCCTTATGTTTAAATTTAAAAAACAAATGCCTCTCAAACTTGCTTTCAACAATATTATTTGACATCATAAAAAAGGGGGAGATTGTTGCGACCCATGACCCTGAGTTTGAGATTTTGATGATGACAAACAATGTCGTCTGATTTACTATTCATTGAATATCATTTATTATTGGTTATTATTCGTGAGTACAAACATTTTAGGATGATCACAAGCTACTCAGGATGACAGGAAGACTCAAGAATGGTTAGATTAGGAGTATGAGTCTGACAATGTATTTTGTTATTTATTTATTTTTAGTTTCTTGAGTCTGGCCACAAACTGCTTGTAAGTCTGAGCAACCATGCACACACACAGAGGGAGAGGGTTTTAAAAGTAAAAATGAAGATTTTCCTACTCTTGTTATCGTACTGTACGAATTTATTTCGTACTGTACGACCTGAGTTGGCAAAACAATTTTCTATGAATAGTTCATATCGTACAATTTATATCGTACTGAATGATGTCTTCCAAATCAAAAACCTTGGCCGTCAAATTAACTTAAGTAAGTTTTCTCAGCCATTTGTACTGGATGATGTTCTTCGTACTGTACAATTTATTTTAAATACTTACTTAAATTACATGTGATTAGTGGAATAATTCAAGGCTTAATTTCAAATTGAATCTCGTACTGTATGACCTTTTTCGTACAATACGATGAATAGAGAGGAATTCTGATCATCTCGGAGATCGTCTTGGATGATCCTTTATTTTTTTTCCTCATTGTATAGTACGATGTATATCGTACTCGACGATGAACATAGATGACATTTGATCGTCCCGGAATTTGTCCTAGACGATGACTTGATTTTGACCATTCATACTGGATGATGTATATTGTACAATACGATGAACATAGATGACATTTGACCGTCCCAGCTATTGTCCTGTATGATCAATAATGTTGAGTATCATACCGTATGATTTATTATCATACTGTACGACATTATTTTGAACTATTCGTACACGTTCATACCAGGACGAAGTCTGTTTATACATATCGTACTGTTCGATTACTAATCGTACTGTACGATTGTAACGGCTACTTTACAAATTCAGTGATTTTGTAGCCCGTTTTAATGTGTCAAAATTGTCATATTTTGAGAGAGAGAGACAGAAGAGGAGAACGAGATTAGAGAGGAAATTCTTAGGAGAGCTCTTGAGAAGTTTTGTGGGGTTGAGAGAGGAAGGAGAAGGTGAGCTTGGTGAGGGACCGATCTTTCTGCATCTTGCTCCTTCTATGGCCCGGGAAGAACTTGTAGGAGGCTCTCTAAGGTGGAGACTCTTCTACATCCGTGATCTCGAAGGTACTCTGCTTTCTCCAGGAGAGGGAAAAACGAGAAGGTTCTCTTCCATCACCAGGAGGGTGAAAACAGCGCTTGGCACTCTGTCATACCGGGTTGGTGAAAGGGAGTATTATAAGGGCTTCTCTGCCTTGCCGAGAAGGGAAAAAGGAGAGCTATAGTTTGTAGTGAAATTCTTGGAGCGGAGGACTCCAGGGAGTGGACGTAGGTCATGGTTTGACTGAACCATTATAAAAATTTTGGTTTGCTTTTTCCTTATCGCTTTTTATTCTTGCGTGCATTTTTATTTTCATAATATTTGCTTGGTGAATACTTGTGAGAGAAAAAGATTATACTGTTGCATGTTGAGTTCAATTGTTTGCCTTAGAAGTTGTTTAAGTTTTTATGTTAAAAATTTAAAATCATCAAAAAAATCAGAACTCCTTCTTAGGTTTTAATTAATTCTATAAAGTTTTCACAATTCACCCCCCTCTTGTCCATCTAGTTATTTAAATTATTATGCTCAAAATGCTTCATGGAAAATGATAATTTTTATTTTAAATTTATTTAGTGATTGCTATTTTGGAAAATAAATTTTGTTTATTGATGATTATATCATAGTATGCTAGCTTCGGGGATCTTTTATAAATCACTTAGTAATTATTATTAAAAAGAATTTCTAAGTTAGAACCTTTCAATTACCATTATAATGCATTAAGTAAGAAAAGAATACAAAGTGTGTTGCAAATCTGGGAGTGTGTGGTTAGATTTCTTGATCATGTCATACAGGATGATCTACTTAGATCGTACTAGGTGATATATTGTCTTTCATAAAACATTCCATTATTGTCAAAGATGAAAACCATAATTTTCTTCTATTCATCTAGGAGTTTGTACTGGATGTCTCAAGAGGGCTGGGGGATGATATGTCGATCTCCACTCATCATCCAATGTCTTACTAGATGATCAATATTGTATCTTAAACTAATCATCCTAGATGATCGCAAAATCTTATTGAACGATATGTACAAATACTTGAACTGATCGTACAAGGCAAAGGAGATCGTACTAGCTGAATAGACTATTTATACTAATTGTATAGGATGATCTAACAATTATACTAGACGATATTTAATGATAATTTAAAAATTAGTGCTTCTTTTGAGGCTCTCTTTTTAAACTCTCTTATTATCTCTTAAGACAATCTATTCCTGTGGAGTTGAATTGAGAGAGGGATTATGGAAGGAAGAGGAGGGCTTGGGAGAGAGAGAGAAATCCTTTTAAGGGGGTGTTGTAAATGATTCATAATGGTTGCTCCAATTAAGGCTTCCACCATCTTCTTCAAGTTGCATTTTTGGTTGGTTGGTGGCTCTTGGGAAAATTTTCATCAGCAATAGATCCAGGTTCTCTACCTTTACCAAGAGAGTGAAAAAGGATTCCATGGTTTTCTGCTTACTCCCGGAGGGAGTAAAAGGATTCTAAGTTTCTCTGGCTACTCTAGTCAGGAGTAAAAGGATTCCAAGGTTCCTTACCTACTCCAGGAGGGAGTAAAAGGATTCAAGGTACTCTACCTCACCAGGTTAATAGAAATATTTTGTAAGGGCTTATCCACCTTTCTATTGGGGAAAAAGGAGAGACACTAGTTTTAATGTAATACTTGGAAATGAGATTTATAGAGAGTGGATGTATGTCAAGTTGACTAAACCGCTATAAATCTCATATATTCTTTCTATTTACTTTTTTGTATTTAATTTCTGCATCATTCTGTGATTTATTTTATTGTCAAAATCTCTAATTTGGTTATAGTAAAATTACTATTACTTAAACATAAATCAATTATTTTAAAATATTCAAAAAGATTTTCTTTTTCCATTAAAGAAATTTTTAAATAACCAATTCACCCCCCTCTTAATTAGCCTTGTGACTAGTTCCATAGGGTTTATAACCCTCACAAACCTTCAAGTGGTATCAGAACGAGATTCATAAATTAAGTTTTAGAAAACTTAAAAAAGGTATATGAATAACTTTGGAAATCAAAACACTGCATAAGGATATTGAATCATTAGACCAACTCTTTTTGATAACATTCTTTTTTATTTTTGGAAAACTCAAATGTCCACCATCTTTACAATCAATTGATTATTGCATGTTGATGCTAGTTTAAGATCTTTTACTTTTGCACCATCACATTTAGTAAATGTTGTTAAAACTAAAATTGCATTTGCTGAATTGAACATTGATGATAGAGACTTAGCCAAGCTAAATGCTAAATGTCTAAAATGTTTTTTTAATGCTTTAAAATCTAAGGATTATATGTGTGTCTCTACTTGTTCAACTAGTTGAGAGATTTGGGAAAAAATATGCATTACATATGAAGGAACAAACAAAGTAAAACAATCTAGGCTAGACATTCTTCTTCACGATTATAAACTTTTTCACATGAAACCTAACGAATATATTTCCAAAATGTATACCAGGTTTACACAAATTGTTACTTCCCTGCATGCCTTGAGAAGAAAACTTATAAACTAAGTAAAAGTTAACAATATTCTTTATTGTTTACCATCTTCCTATGAAGCAAAAATAACTTCCATTACAAAATCTAAAGATCTAAATCTTTATTCTATAGATAACTTACTTGGATCACACATTGCCTACGAGAAAGGAGTGAGTTAAAGGTAGCTTGATGCATGTGAAAGGAGAAAAGAGAAAATTGCAATCTTAAAGGATGATGATTTTGACAGCGACTCTTCAGGTCTCCCTAGCATGCATTGAAAGCAGAAAATTCATATCTTGAAATTGCAAACCAATTCTTACAAATCAAATTAAATGATTTTAAAGAAAATAAAAACCACATTCACTTCAAGAGTTTTATAATCTATCACATCAACATGCATCATTTAAACCTAGGAAGAGGCACCATAACCTAAAAAGATTATTAAATCCTTTTTCTAGTGTTAGATATTTTTCTTTTAGCAAGTTAGGACATATCTCCAACACTTGCATTGTTCACCATAAAACACATTTATTGCGGAGACTAAAAACTCACTATGTAGCATGCATAATTATATTCTTCTTTCCATAAGATGGGACCCAAATATATTTAGGCTCCAAGATTTAACATTTGAAGATTTTGTACTGATGCTCTCACAAAAGGCCTCGTGAAAACATGTGGTACCTAGAAAAAAGATGTTTCAGGTATAAGATTGGAGATGCAGATTAATTCATTTTGTTGGAGACTAGGATAAGAGACAAGATAACACTTGGAGATAACACCACCAGGAGAGTGGTTGGATCAGGTATAATTGGGAACTCCAAAAATTTGATCATTGAAAATATTTTACTGGTAGATGACTTGAAACATAACCTTCCTATAAGCCAACTTTGTGATAAATGTTTTAATAATAAAGTTTTATCTACCAGCTACATGATAAGCTTAAACTAAGCTATAAAGAAAAATAATTAATAATATTTACATTCTTGATTTAAACTATGTTGAACTTGTTGCTTCTTTTTGCTTAAAAATTATTGCTGATGAATCTTGGTTATGGCATAGGAGAGTGTGTCATGCAAGCATGAAAAAATTTAGGAAAATAATCCAAAAAGAATTAGTGAGAGGACGACCTATGTCATGCCTGTTAATTAGGGAAATAAGTGAAATCCTCTTTCCACTCAATCAAAGTCTTTAATACTAGCAAACCCTTATAAGTCCTCCACTTGGATCTCTTTGGACCTATCGGCACTATAAGCCTAGGAGAGAAAATTTTTGGGAATGTGATTATTGATAATAATTTGAGGTTTACTGGGTTAGATTCCTATTTCAAAAAAGTGAATCATTTGAGGAGTTTTAGTTATTTTCTACTTAAATTTATAGGGAGCTATATTGTAAAATTTTAACTATTCATAGTGAATACAGTGGAAAATTTGGGAGTGAGAAATTTGAATCTTACTATAAAAAGTAAGGGATAGATCATAATTTTTTAGCTCCTAGAACCCCCCTCAGTAGAATAAGCTTGCTAAAAGAAAGAATAGGACCCTGGTAGAAGCTGCTAGAGCTATATTAGTTGAATACTCACTTCCTAAATATTTTATTGTAGAAACAGTGAATATAACCTATTATGTTCTGAATTGGGTAAATGTTAGAACCAAGGTTGAATAAGATACCCTATGAAATTCTTAAGGGTAGAACATCAAACCTCTCTCACCTTCATATCTTTGGATGTAAAGTATTCATTCTAAATAATGGGAAATCTCTACTAGGAAAATTTGACCCAAAATCTGATGAAGGAGATTTTTTAGGTTATTCAAATGTTAGGAAATCCTATAGAGTTTTTAATAAAAGAAAAATAGTAGTTAAGAAGACTACTCATATTGTATTTGATGAATCTAATAATTCTGGTGAGTCTTGAGTAGAAGAAGAAGATAGTTTAGAAGCCATCTAAGGATTATAATCTGCAGATCTGAAGGTATTAGAACTAGGCATAGACTCAGAAAAGAAGGAAACCACTTTGCCTTCATTTTAATGAGCACCAACATTAATCAAATCCTATCTGATGAATTCTAGATCTTAGCCAAGCAAGAAGAGTTAAATCAATTTATGAGGAATGATGTTTAGGAACAAGTTAAAAGACCTAAGGACCAAAGTGTGGTTGGAACTAAATGAGTTTTCAAAAACAAAATGAACAATCTGGTGTAGTGGTTAGAAACAAAGCAAGATTAGTGGCTAAGGGATATAACCAAATAAAAGGAATTGATTTTGAAGAAACGTTTTCCTCTATAACTATTTTGAAAGCCTTTAGGGTGTTACTAGCCTTTGCTTATTTTAAGGGATTTAAACTGTACCAAATGGACATCAAAATTGACTTTTTGAATGGGGCGATAAAAGAAGATGTGTATGTTGAACAACTCACAGGCATTAAAAATTCACAATTTCCTAATCTTATGTTCAAATTTATAAAGGCATTATGTGAACTTAAATAAGAATCCAGGGCATGGTATGAAAGGCTAAGCACGTTCCTACTAGAAAGAACCTTTCTTAAGGAGAGCATAGACACCACCCTATTTTTGGAAAAATAAGAGATGAACTACTGATTGTCTAAATTTATGTTGATGATTTTTTTTTGGATCCTCTGATAATAGCCTTTGTGATGAGCTTTCAAATCTAACTAGTTAGGAATTTGAGATGAGCATAATGGGAGAATTACTTATTTTCTTGAATTTAGCATAAGGTAGAAGGATGATGTAACTTTTCTTAATCAATCAAAATATATTAGGACAACCTTAAGAAATATGAAATGAATAAAGCCAAGCCAATTAACACTCCGATGAGTTCCACTGTTCAGTTAGATAAGGATTCAAATGGAGAATCTATTGATTAAAAGAAATTTAAAAGAATAATTGGATCACTTCTTTACTTAACTGCTAGCAGACTTGATATTATATTTAGTTTTTGTCTTTGTGCTAAATTTCAGGTAGATCCAAAGAGTCCCACTTGGCTACTATTTTGAGAATTCATAGATATCTCTTAGGAATTTAAAATATAGGAATCTTGTATCCTAGGCATAACACTTCTTTTGAAATCATAGGATATTCTAATTCAGATTTTGTAGGATGTTGAGTTGATAGAAAAAGTACTTCTTGAACATTTTAATTCATAGGGCAGTCCATAGTCTCCTGGTCTAGTAGAAAATGGAAAACAGTTGCCCTATTCACTACTGAAGCTGAGTATATAGCCTTAGGAATTTGTGTGGCCTAAGTCCTCTGGTTAAAGTAAAAAATTCTTGATTTAGGATTGCCTGTAGGCAGATTTTTAATCGTACGTGATAACACTAGTGCCATCAGTATTTCAAAGAATCTAGTCCAACACCCCAGGACCAAACAAATTGATATAAGGCACCATTTTATTAAGGACCATGTTACTAAAGGAGACATAGAGCTACACCATGTAGCCACTAAGAACCAACTTGCTAATATCTTTACATAACTGCTATCCTTTTAAGCATTCATCATCTTAAGAACCAGATTACATGTAAGATATTAATGCTTGAAATTATTTTTTTTCTATTTTTTATGTTTTGTTTTTGTTTAATTTGTATGTATGTTTCTATTGATATATTTCTATTTTATGTTTTTCATTTTATTTTATTTTTCTTTTAAAGAATCAGATCAAAGTTCACTTATGCTATTGATTTCTTGAATGGCATTTTTGCCTTAATTTTGGTTTTAGAAAATTAGTAAGCACTGATTGACATCTCTAAATTAGTTAAATGAAGAAACATTGGTGATTACCTATCTTCCTATAACTCCCTTGGTGGGTTAATTTCTTTCGAATTAAAATATATTTCAAATAAAAAATTGGACTTTGAAATAAAGATCTATTTAGTATTTCTAAAATAATCTATCTCATATGAATTATGTTCAAAGTAAATGAAATCACTATGGAATTTTTATAATCAGGTTGTTACCCTTATCATGTGGATATGATTCTATTTTGGGGTTAACTCTTCCTTATATTGGGGAGTGAGTTTTTCTTCTCTCATATCTTAAAGATAATCTCACAACTAAGAGTCTTGAATGATTTTTAAAGGAAGCTAGCTCACAAAAATGATAAGAGGAATAAAATGAGCCTAAAAATATGCATAATGATTGCCAAATAATTGCAAGATTTACTAAAGTATATCAAAAATTAAAAGATATGCAAAGTATTCCAGATAACTGAAAAAATGGCATAAAATCAGCCCATAAAGAAATAAACTTCCTTCTCTTTCAAATATTTAAGTTTTAGAAAAATCCACAAGCAACTTGATATTTTCAATTATTTGAATTTGAAAATTATGATTTTGGTTAATTACTTTGTAATATTATTCTATCAGATGTTTTTTTAAAAGAAGTTTGAAAAGATCACTCTTATTATCTAATTTCTTTTATGAATTTGATATTTAAAAGAAAAAAGAATTTTAACCGGTAAGGATTTGAGCTAGGGTTCACAAGATCAGTTTTCTACGCCTTCTGGATTTTAATGTTGTCAATTCATGTCGTACTAGTTTTTAATCCACTCATAAAGGAAATTTATCATTAAATAAAGTTGATCAATTAAAAAAATGTGTGCGTTCTTTTATTTTAATCTATGACTGGTTTTTGGGTAGTTTTTGTGTTGTTTTATGCTTTTAGTGTTTTTATTTTTGTTTTTAAATCCTCTTGATCATCACATTTCATGTCTTGATTTTTTTTTTAGTTTTTACTCACATTGTCTATCATCTTGTACGATATGATCAAAAATACACCTCTCCGATCATAACTCATATAACAACTGATATAAATCAATTATTGGTGATTATCTCGTATAATTCATGCATCATACTGGACGATCCACATGGCAGGAGTCATTGGACAATTTGAATGTTGTTAGGCCAACTCATTATTATGTTGCAAATCTATTTTTCATGGCTTATGTTTTGATGATTGACAAACATTATTTCTCTTGGACTGCTTGTTGCTTCTAACTTTTCAGGAATCAAAGATCGGACGATCAAGAAGGAGCCAAGTTCAGGATTGCGTAGGTTTAGGGTTGAGTCAGTCTGTACGTTTGATTTTCACCTCTTGAGTCTACTTGTAATGGTCAAAGAGACTGATGCTATGTAACCCTTCACACACACACTTTAGAGACTTAGAATTTCTATTTTTTACTCATATCGGCCAGGACGATTTTTGGATCGGCCTGGACGATCAACTTAAAACAGAAAGTCTAATTAAGGATTCATAATTAAGGCAGCCGACATTAACAGATCGGCCTGGATGATACGTGTATCGGCCAGGACGATAAGCTCAAAACAGAAAGAAGTAGCCACCATAGTCAATTATGGTATACTGTATTTTTAAATTATCGGCCAGGACAATCCCAGGATCGGCCTGGACGATATTCACAAATTATGCCATAATTATTCAGGAAATCAAGGGAGTAATTAAGGATGATTGATACGATCATATCGTCCTGGGTGATCGCAGGATCGGCCAGGACGATCCAGTCAAAAACCTTAAGTTACTACAGGACGATCAATATCGGCCAGCCCGTATCCAGGGCTATCGTCAGGACAATTTTCCTCTGATTTGAACTGATCGGCCAAGACGATCGTGCGATCGGCCTGGATGATCAAGCCAATTTTCAATCGTCCAGCTTTGCATCCAGGGCTATGCTCTGGCCGATCTTCATTGATTTGTACTGATCGGCCAGGTCGATGTCCATATCGGCCTGGACGATATTGTCGGCAACTTGTAATTAATGAGCTCTTTTGAAGCTCTTCTATTTAAGAGCTATTGTTCAACTTTTTTGAAGACCTTTGGCTGCTGCCTTGACTTGAGAAGACCTTGAGTAGAGAAAGAGAGAGAGGAGAGAGAGAGAATCTTGTGAAGGGGAGCTTGTGAGGGTATTCACAAGGGTTGCTTCAAGGATCGCTCTGCTTCGTCTTCGTCTAGAGTTTCTCGTCCGTGGAAGGGTCGGTAGAGGTAAGGAGTTTTCTTTTGGTTTTGGTTCTCTGCCAGCTTCAGGAGGAAGCAAAAGGAGGAAGGTTCTCTGCCTTGCCGGGGTAGCAAAAATAGAGGTTCTTGTGAGGGCTTCTCTGCCTAGTTGTGGGGGCTAAAGGAGAGTCACGTTTTTGTAGTGCAATACTTGGAGGGTGCCTCCAAGGAGTGGACGTAGGTCGAGTCGACCGAACCACTTTAAATTTCTGTGTTCCTTTTCTTGCTTCCGCGCTTTTAAATTCCACATTTATTTTTGTGGTGTGATTTAGTTTATGTAATTTTCTTTCTTTGTGAAAAGAATTTTTTTTTAAAATACCAATTCACCCCCCCCCCCCCCTCTTGGTTAGCTTGGGACTGAGTTCATAAGGCTTAACATCCTTAACGAACTTTCAAGTGGTATCAGAGCTTGATTCAAAAATTAAAGTTTGAAAACTTTTTGAATTTGATCCATGTCTAACTTTGGAAATCGTAACACTACGGAAGGGTATTCTATTACCCGACCTCCCCTGTTCAATAACCTACCGTTTGATTTTTGGAAAACTCGCATGTCAACTTTTTTACAATCTACTGATTATCGCATGTGGATGCTTATTCAAGAAGGTTATTCTTCACCTTCTCATGAAATTAATGGTTTTAAAACTGAAGTTGTTTTTACTGAATGGACTTTTGATGAACTAGATTTAGCTCAATTAAATGCAAAATGTTTGAACTGTTTTTTCTGTGCTTTGAAATCTGAAGATTACATGCGTGTTTCAACTTGCAAAACTGGTAAAGAAATTTGGGATAAATTGTGCATCACTTATGAAGGTACTAATGAAGTTAAACAATCCCGTTTAAACAT
Organism: Dendrobium huoshanense; assembly: GCA_016618105.1. NCBI lineage: Eukaryota > Viridiplantae > Streptophyta > Magnoliopsida > Asparagales > Orchidaceae > Dendrobium > Dendrobium huoshanense. The sequence goes on from CM028345.1 coordinate 77,745,851, forward strand.
TCTCTTGCATGACTACAAAGTTTTTCGTATGAAACCTCATGAATCGATTTCTAACATGTACACTAGGTTTACTGAGATTGCTACTTCATTGCATGCACTAGGAAAAGAACTTTCGAACTATGAAAAAGTTAACAAAATTTTGAGATGCTTTCCTTCGTCTTATGATGCAAAAATCACTGCAATCACTGAATCTAAGGATTTGAATACCTATTCTATTGATAACTTACTTGGCTCACTCATTGCTTACGAGCAAGGGGTGAATCAAAGAATTGTTGATGTAGGTGAAAAGAAAAAGGAGAAAACAATTGCACTGAAGGCACACAAATCAGATTCTGAATCTTCCGGGTCTGAAAGCGAAGAAATTGCCTTCATCACAAGGCAATTCAAAAGCTTTCTAAGGAAGAAATAAAAGCATCATCAAAGTTGGAGAAAAGGAAAGGATCACAAACATGTTAAAGGATCTTCTGATGTTGTTTATTTTGAATGCAAGAAACCTGGACATGTGAGAACCGATTGTCCTACACTTCAAGATCATTCAAGCAAAGAAAAGGAAAAAGGTGAGGAGAAAGCTAAGTCTAGGAAGGAGAAGAAGAAAATCCAAAGAGGTTTCTGGGCAGAATCTGGTACTGATTCCTCTTAGTCTGCACCAGAGGAAGAGACTACAAACTTGTGTTTCATGGGAGAAAATCAAAGTGATGAGGAAGAGGTATGTAAACCAACCTATGATGAATTGTTTAAAATTTATGAAAAAATCCATACATCATACCAAAAACTTAAGAAAACTCATGCTAGCCTAAAATTAGAACATTCAAATCTACAAAAAGAGCATGAAGTTCTTCTCAAAGATCATGCAACGATTGATTCAAATCACATGGCTCTTCTTGATGAATTTGATGAATTAAACAAGAAGCATTTGGAATTAGTTGATGAAAGTAATGCATTAAAAGCTTCACACACCTCACTTAAGGATGATCTTAAGAAATCTAAAGAGATTGAGAAAAATTTGAGGATTGAGAATGATGCATTAAAAGGAACTAACTTGAGGATTCAAAATGATTTGAAAACATATAAGAAATCTAGGATGACACCAACTTCTAATCAAAAGTCAAAACCTAGGAAGAGGCATTTTTACCCAAACCATTTAAGAAAACCTTTTCCTGGAGTTCAATGTTTTTCTTGTGGCATGCTAGGACACATCTCACATACTTGCATAGTTCACCATAGTACACATTGGGTGTGGAGACCTAAGATGCATGATTCAAAGCATACCACATCTGCATTGCATTCTACGTTTCCTAAGAAGGAGCCCAAACCTGTTTGGGTTCCTAAATCTGACTGTTGTTGAGTTTTGCAGGTGTGCTCTCACCAAAGACCATGTGGGAGCATAAGATAACTGGACATAAGGAGGCTTGCAGCTCAAAATTGCTTAAATCCGCTGTTTTATCACTTGCTTAAAATCTTTAGCTTTTGTGTGTCTTTTATTTTATTTTTTGTGTGTTAGTTTTTGTGCTCACTTTGTGTTGTTTTTAGTTTGCATTATCATTTTTTATCTGTGTTATTTTTCACTTTGTTCTTTATTTTTGGCCTTCCATATGATGAAACGTTTCAAGCTTTTAAATATTGGAGTTTTGGAGATAGGGTTTAGCTTTTCTAAATTGGTTAAAGGGAGTAAACTGTTGATGTTTTCCCTCCTTCTGACTTTTTTAGTGACATGATTTTCTTCTCTAAAACAAAAGTCTAAACTCAGTTTAACTAATGGCTTTTCATCTAAGATCTTTTTCTTATCTTGCTATATTAAATTATCTTATGCATAATAGCCAAAATCCTTAGATATCAAGCTTTTGAAATTATCATTCAAGATTTTGAAATCTTGCCATTGCATTTATCACGTGATTTTGATTTTGTGTTGTGGATTGTTCTTTCCTATGTTAGAGAGAGAGCTCCTATTCTCTAATATTTGGAGGATATACTCAGAACTAAGTCTTTTTCTTTAAGGGTATATTAAAGAGTTTTTAGCTTGCAAGAGTTAAAAAGTAAGAGGCTAATGAAGCCAAATTGAAAAGAAAGCTATATACACAAATGTGTATCAAAAATCAAAAGATGCTCAAAGAGCCAATCAAAGTGACAAGAGGCATAAAATGAGCCAACTAAATGCAAGCTATCCTCTCTTTGGTAAAAATCTTAAAACTTAGAAAACTCATTGATTATGTGATACTTTCAAAGACTTGATTTCAATTTCCATGATTGAGAAAAATTATTTTGGTTTATTATTTATGAGATATTTTAGTTGTAAACAATTCTTGAATGGATCTTCTTATCCTATTTTATTATTCCGAGTTAGGCCTCTGTTTTCCAAAAGAATTTTGTACCCTGAAGGATGTCCGATCTAGGGTTAACGGAATCAGTTTTTCTACCTTCTTTTGATTGGGATTTGTTAAACTTCTTGATCTCTTGGAACTTTAAAAGTTTAAATTTTAAAAATAATTCTCATATGATGCCTCCATAAAAAAAAATGTTATTTTTATTTTTCTGTGTCTTTGACTGTTTTTTTTCTTTTGTTTTATTTTTGAGGGTCTTGATCATCACCATTATTTTCTTGATTTCAAAATCAAGTCACATCGGCCTGGCCGATATTTCTATCGTCCTAGCTGATATGACAAATTCTGTTCAAAATCCATCTGCTGAACTTTTTTTGTGCTTGCTGCAATTCATCGTCCTGAACGATACTTTATCGTCCTGGATGATTTGATCGAACTCATGGTGATAGTCCTGGCCGATAGTATATTTGTCTGGCCGATGCATTTTATGTGCATCGTCCTGGCCGATACACTGGATCGTCTTGGACGATCTACGTGTCAGCACATTTTGATCTTTAAATTTGGCCCCGAACGATCCATTATTGGACAATCGGCCGGGCCGATCCACTGTTCGTCCTGGATGATACACGTGGCAAGCATTTAAAACGTTTTAACTTCAGCCGGTACGATCAAATATTGTGCATCGTCCTAGACGATACACCTAATCGGCCCGGACGATCTGCTTTTTCAACAGTTGTCCGGATTGACTCCTCAGGCTGATAGCCTGTGTATAATCAGCATGGCCGATATCTGATCGACCCGGACAATTTTACCGCCTTTTTGACCAATCGGCCTGTACGTAATTTTTGAACCATATCGAGCATCACCGCACTGAGGATTTAGCCCGATTGACAGTTTTCTTACTCACCAGTAGCAGTAGCATGACCAGGACATCGCTTGGTTCAATGCTCAGTTTACCACTCTTGCCGGTTACTTTCAGCAGCCACCTCCACAACCTCCATCTGATGATCAAGATCCCTCGTTCTTTTAGTCTGTGCTTTGTGTTGTTTGTTTCTTGTATTTTTTTGTAGTTTGCTTGTTAGTCTTTTGTGATGATTTTCTGGTGTTTCTGGACCCTCTTTTTGTGATGACAAAAGGGGGAGTAGGACAGGGTGTGTAGGAAAAAACTGTTGTAACTTTGATTTTCTAATGAACCTGTGTTTTTGTTTAATTTTTTCCTACTTTTGTTTGCCATCATCAAAAAGGGGGAGATTGTTGCAAATCTATTTTTCATGGCTTATGTTTTGATGATTGACAAACACTGTTTCTCTTGGACTACTTGTTGCTTCTAACTTTTCAGGAATCAAAGATCGGACGACCAAGAAGGAGCCAAGTTCAGGATTGCGTAGGTTTAGGGTTGAGTCAGTCTGTACATTTGACTTTCACCTCTTGAGTCTATTTGTAATAGTCAAAGAGACTGATGCTATGTAACCCTTCACACACACACTCGAGAGACTTAGAATTTCTGTTTTTTACTCATATCGGCCAGGACAATTTTTGGATCGGCCTGGACGATCAGCTTAAAACAAAAAGTCTAATTAAGGATTCTTAATTAAGGCAGCCAACATTAACAGATTGTCCTGGATGATACGTGTATCGGCCAGGACGATAAGCTCAAAACATAAAGAAGTAGCTGTCATAGTCAATTATGGTATACTATATTTTTAAATTATCGGCTAGGACGATCCTAGGATCGGCCTAGACGATATTCACAAATTATGTCATAATTGTTCAGGAAATCAAGGGCGTAATTAAGGATGATTGATACGATCATATCGTTTTGGACGATCACAGGATCGGCCAGGACGATCCAGTCAAAAACCTTAAGTTACTTCAGGACGATCAATATCGGCCAGCCCGTATCCAGGGCTATTGTCAGGACGATTTTCCTCTGATTTGAACTGATCGGCCAGGACGATCATGCGATCGGCCTGGACGATCAAGCCAATTTTCAATCGTCCAGCTTTGCATCCAGGGCTATGCTCTGGCCGATCTTCATTGATTTGTACTGATCGGCCAGGCCGATGTCCATATCGGCCTGGACGATATTGTCGGTAACTTGCAATTAATGAGCTCTTTTGAAGCTCTTCTATTTAAGAGCTCTTATTCAACGTTTTTGAAGACCTTTGGCTGCTGCCTTGACCTGAGAAGACCTTGAGGAGAGAAAGAGAAAGAGGAGAGAGAGAGGATCTTGTAAGGGGGAGCTTGTGAGGGTATTCACAAGGGTTTCTTCAAGGATCGCACTGCTTCGTCTTCGTCTAGAGTTTCTCATCCGTGGAAGAGTCCGTAGAGGTAAGGAGTTTGCTTTTGGTTTTGGTTCTCTGCCAGCTTCAGGAGGAAGCAAAAGGAGGAAGGTTCTCTGCCTTGCCGGGGTGGCAAAAAGGAGGTTCTTGTGAGGGCTTCTCCGCCTAGCTGTGGGGGCTAAAAGAGAGTCACGTTTTTGTAGTGCAATACTTGGAGGGTGCCTCTAAGGAGTGGACGTAGGTCGAGTCGACCGAACCACTATAAATTTCTGTGTTCCTTTTCTTGCTTCTGCGCTTTTAAATTCCGTATTTATTTTTGTGGTGTGATTTTGTTTATGTAATTTTCTTTCTTTGTGAAATTTTTTTTTTTAAAATACCAATTCACCCCCCCCCCCCCTCTTGGTTAGCTTGGGACTAAGTTCATAAGGCTTAACATCCTTAACAAACTTTCATATTATACATCATCTAGGATGATTCACGTGTTCATCCTGTATGATCCAATTAGTCAATATTTATACATGTGACTCCTTAGGACTATCATCCTATGTCTAATAGTCCTGTATAATGTATGAACTTACAAAATTATTGGAATACTTTTTTTATACAATATCATGATCGTCTAGTACGATCTACTCGATTATATTTAAACAGCCTCAAATCATGCTTTCTTCATAACTCAAAACATTTCACCTCTTCTTTTCTCCTACTTGAGCACTCTTACTCTTATAATAGCTTATGGGAAACGATCCATAATGCTTACTAGAAGATCATCTAGGAGAGATATCGATCCTTGCTTCCCTGATGAGGCATATGAACTGGCTTACAAAGACTATAAGAGTGCTGGCATAACCCCCTCAAAAATGTCAAATCAAAATGTTTTGAACTTTCAGGTGCTTGATATTTTAGATAGAACAACTCTGGGCTTTCTCCATACATTAGAATTTCCATTTAATTTAGAGCTCTTGCTTGAATTATTTGCCAACCTTCACATTAACACTGACTATACTTCCATATAATCTTATGTAAATTAAAAGCCTGTGAAAAGTACCTATCAGGATTTACATGAATATTTCACCTCTCTACCACTAGAGACAAGATTCATATCTTGGTTTTAGATCATGATTATAAATGGGCTCCTGCTTTTAATATCCTTAGGGAAACTAATATAAACTACCATATAGCCCAGGTCAGCACCATTGTTAAGGATGCCCGAACCCTCCATTATATTATTCAAAATTGCATTATTCCAAAAGCAGGGGATTGGATTCATATTACACCACTATTTTCACTTACCAGTTATTTTTTGAAGGCTAACTTAGATTTAATGCATAAGATTTTATCAATTATTATGTTGAAGATTTAAAATTTTATAGATTCTAGCCACAGAAGAAAACCAAACCAAGCCCTAGGACATCTCATTACTTTTATCCTTGAATCCAAATTCAACCTTCAATATCCTGCACCACCTGATCACAATCTAGTTTTCTACTACAATAGATCCTTTCACACCCTTCATAGTACTCATCATCATAATGTGCACGAGGAGCCTAGGGAAATGGAGGAAGAACTTATCCATGCACCTGCCCCTATCTACCAGCAATCTCATATTGATCTGTTGGTCCAGCAGCTTGATCAGTAGGAGGCTAGACTTGAATCCAACATAGTCCAACAGTAGCAGTAACATGATCAGGACTAAGCTCGATTTCATTCCTACAAAGTACAACAGCATCAAAAGTATGACAAGGATATATTTTTATTTGGCAAGCAGTTTACCTCTCTTCACAGATACTTTCTACCACCACCACCACCACCACCACCACCTCCACCTCCACTTGATTAGGGTTCTTATTATTTCTAGTTTTTTATTACTTTTATTTCTGTGTTTGTACTAGTCTTCCTTTCTATACTTTATTTTATTTAGTGTTTTTTTCCTTTTTCCTCCTTTTTGTACTGTCAAAAGGGGGAGTATTGTGTTATTTCCTATGGTTTAGTGAAATTTACTTTATTTTAAATTTTTTTGTTCTATATTTGCTTTTTCTTGTCTCATATTTCCTTAAAAATAAAAAAAATATTTTAACTCCCCTTTGAAAGTGCTCTGATAACACTAGAAAGTTTGTTAAGGTTGTTAGGCCTATGAACTGGCCCAAAGAGAATTAAGAGAGAGAGGTGAATTGGTAATAAATATCTTTTAATCAAACACAAATCAAAACCAATATCACAACAAAGAAAACCAAATGCAAAAATTAAATACAGAAGTAATAAAGGAAAGAATACACAAGATTTGTAGTGGTTCGGTCAAACCTTGACCTACGTCCACTCCTTGGAGACACCCTCCAAGTATTGCACTAAACTAAGTGTCTCTCCTTTAGCCTCCACAGCTAGGCAGAGAAGCCCTTACAAATCACTTTCACCTTCCTCAGTGCGACAGAATCGCCTGGTCCTTTGATACAAAGGTGATCTTCTTCATTGGTGAACTTCCCTCGAGACAAGCCTTGAATTTGACGGTACTAAGGTGCAAGCCTGTCGGAGCAACCGTGTGGAATCCCCCTCCACACTCCCTTGAGTCCCCCTCATAGGATATTCTCCCTCTCTTAGACTTCACTCATTCCTCACTCCGTTTCAAGCTCTCTCTTCAAGTTTCCCCCAAAAGAATGAAGCTACAATGGCTGCCAAAGACACTTAACAAGTATCATGTCTTAGCTTAAATAGAAGATCTCAATACGACCTCATTAATGCAAGTTGCCGACTTTATCGTCCAGGATGATATTCCTATCATCCTGTAAGATCAGTGCAAAAATTAAGCCCAATCAGCTGGGACGATTTGAGATGACCAGAAGAAATTTTTTCATTTCGTCTAGGATGATAGTATATCATTCTAGACGATCAGAACAAATCATGGAATATCATCCTAAACATCGCCCTGAAAAAGAGCTGTTCGATGTCCAATCGTCCAGCGTATCATCCCGGATGATCCTGCGATCGTCCAGGATGATTTGATCGTCCAATCAAGTCATAATTGCTTTTCTTAAATGTAAGATTAAATTTGGAAAAATTATCCTGGACAATATTTTATAGTCCTAGACGATCTTCTGGACGATGTCCAAAAAAAAGTAATTCCTAAATAGTTCTAGCTACATATTCTTTTTTTTTTAGCCTATCGTCCTGGCCAATACAAAATTGTCCAGGACGATGTTATTTGCATAATGACAGCTGCTTTAATGAGGATGCCATAATTAGTGTTTCTAATTTTGAATCGATCATCCAGGATGATATAAAATTGTCCCGAACGATGTTACCAAAAATATTAAACTCTAGAGAACAGTCAGAAATCTTCCAAGTTACAAAGCATCAGGAGCCACACCAAATACAATAGACTCAAGAAAGGAAAAAATGCACAAACTGACTTAGACCTACTCTACCCAATCTTGAGCTGGTTTCAAATTGTAGTCTGATCGTGTGGACCTGAAATGTTAGAAGATAAGGTATTCGTAGAGAAATAAAAGTGTTTGTTATCATAAAAATCATCTTCCATGAAAATAGATCTGCAACACTCTTACTATCAAAATTTCATCTTCTATGGGGGAGTTTTGGAAAATGTTAATGAACTTTTAAATTTTCTAACAACAATATTTATCATCATTCAGAAGGTGGAGATTATTACAAATCTAGTCCCACTTAAAAATATTTAACTCCCCTTACTTTCAAAATTTCATCTTCTAAGAAAGAGTTTTCGAAAATATTAATGAACTTTTAAATTTTCTAACAATAATGTTTATCATCATTCAAAAGGGGGAGATTATTATAAATATAGTCCCACGAATGGTGATTTTAATGATAATAAATATTAATGTTACTTTATTATAACTATTCTTATATATATTTTTTGTTTGACATGCTAATTAACCTTTTAAGTCTACAAGTTCAGCTGTAATGCCAATCAATTCAAGATCGGGTACACTAAGGTTGAGTATGTCTATAATTTAAATTTTAATATACATTTTATATTTCTGGTGTACAATTATATATCTGGTGGACCCCAAGCCAAGTAACCTTAGAAACACACACTCAAGGGGAGTGATTTTATGAGTTAAAGAAATTTCTATTTTTTGACCTATTCATATAAGATGATTTTAATCATACTGGATGATCAGTTAAAAATAGAAACCTTAATTAGGATATCCCTATTAATTAAGAGTAAATAAGTAATCATACTGTAAGATCTGTATCGTATATGATGATCAATTTAGATTATGAAAAATAGCCGCCAATCATAGTATAGGTAATATTATAATTTTAAAATTTTGTTCTAATCATATAGGACGATATACATCATCATGGAAGATTTATGACAATTATGACTAAATTGATCTGGTGATTAGAGGAATAATTATGGTTAGATTGCTCTATCATATCATAAAGGATGATCTACTTTGAATGTACTAGATGATATATTATATTTCAGAAGATGATCCCCTATTATTAAACAAAAAAACCATAACTCTCTTCTAATCATCGAGGAAATTGTAGTGGATGTCCCGAGAGGGCTACAAGATGATATGTATATCACAACCTATCATCCCATGTCATACTGGATGATCAATATAGTATCTTGAACTAATCATCCCATACGATCACAGAATCATACTGGACGATATGTACACATACTTAAACTGATCAAATAGGGCAAAGCTGATCGTATTGGCTAAAAGGGCTATTTTTTACTAATCATACAGGATGATCTATCAATTATACTAGATGATCTTTGGTGAAAGTTGAAAATTAAGGCTTCTTTTGGGGCTCTCTAATTAAGCTCTCTTATTACCTCTTGAGATAATCATTTGCTTTGGAGTTTATCTGGGAGATAGCTAAGAGAAGGAAGATAGAGGGCTTAGGAGAGAGATAAATCCTTGTGAGAGGAAATTGCGAGGGATCCAAAAAGGTTGCTCCATGCATGTTTTCCACCATCTTCTTCATGTAGCTTTTCTGATTCCTTGGTGGCTCCGGGGGAGATCTTCATCAGCATTAGATTTAGGTTCTCTACCTTCACCAAGAGGGTGAAAAAGGATTCCAAGATTCTCTTTCTACTCCATGAGGGAGTAAAAGGATTCTTAGGTTTTCTTCCTACTCCAGGAGGGAGTGAAAGGATTCCATGATTCTCTGCCTACTCCAAGAGGGAGCAAAAGGATTCAAGGTACTTAGTCTCACCAGGTTGGTGAAAAGATTTTATGAGGGCTTCTCTACGTCGCTGTGTGGGCAAAAGGAGAGACACTACTTTTAGTGCAATACATGGAAAGGAGGTTTATGGGGAGTGGATGTAAGTCAAGTTGACTAAACCACTATAAATTTGGTTTCTTTCTATTTACTTGTTTGCATTTAATTTCTACATTATTCTATGTTTTTTCTGTGGTCAAAATCTCTAATTTTTGTTATTCTGTAATTATTGTTGCTTCCGCATAAATGGTTAGATTTAAAATATTGAAAAGGATTTTCTTTCCATTAAATTTTTTTTTAAATAACCATTTCACCACCCCGCCCCCCACCCCGTCCTCTTTGTTTGCCATACGACTAGTTCTTTAGGTTAACAACCCTCATGAATTTTCAAAGTGATCATCTAATTCAATTAAAATTGCATTGAACACCAAGTTCACTAAGAGATACCTCATGTAATTGGAATTGGACCTATCAATACATAAGTCTAGAAAGATAGAATTTAACTTAGTAATGTTTTGGTGATACACTAAATACAATTAAAATTATCTCGTATGGATATATTTTGTCCTGTCGATAAGTGAATATATAAATAAAGTAAATTTGAATTTTGATATTTTTATGATTGCACTTAGGTTAAATTTTAGAGTAATAGTGGAACATGTGAAAAGTATAACATTTTTTATTTTGGAGAAAAAAAAAATATTTAAAAACTATGTGATACATAGAAACAGTAAAGCTAAAATGTTTTATTGAATGGTTGAATGATAATATTAGACTTTAAACTGAGATGTATATTTACCAAACCCCTCATTTTTTACACTTTTATCACACTCAGGACAATGCCTTGTGTCATTGATATTCATGCCTAGCGAAATTAAGGTATAGGTAATTTAAGATTGTTTCTATTTTTTTATTTGTTTTATTTTTGTATTTATATTTTATTTATGTGTTATTCATGATTGTGTGCTTTATTTCTATTTTTAGGTTCATTCCATTGTATATTTTTATGATTTTTCATGCTTTGTGCATCTTTTTTTTCCTTTTATCTTTTAGCTATTTATTTTCCCTTCTCTGAAGTGTGTTATTTTTTTATTCCATGTTATTTTCATGAATTCCAATTTCTTGCTAGTGCTGTTTTGTATTGGTGTCAAGCTGTAGATCTCCTTTTGGTGATGTCAAAAGGGGGTAGGATGTTATTAGTTGTACCATTTATTTTCATTTTGGGTAGTTTACTTAAATTTTAGTGTTTTTTTGTGTCTTTCTTTTAATTCATGTTATTGTGTACTTGTTAATCTACAACAAATAAAGAAAAAAAAAAGTTTTTCCCTAGTTTTAAAAGTTTCTCCAAAGTTTATAAAGTGATAATAGAGTAAGAGGGAAAACATAAGTGGAAAGTAAAATCAACTTGTATTTCAACTAACAATGCTTTCCATCATTAAGAATGGGGAGATTGTTGCAATTCGGGAGCTCAAGTTTTTATTTTAATGATAACAAAAACTATTAGATTGCATTTAGCTTCTCTTATATTATATTATTGCATATATTTTTGGGAGTACTAACATTTTAGGTTCAACATACACCAAGCATTGTTAGAGATTTTTTTTTTCACTTTTTTTTGGGTAAAAACCCCCTGACGGACCTATGTGTTAATCTCAAAAAAGAAATTTAAGGCCCTTCAAGGGACCATCAGCTCGCTACTGTTCCAAAGAGCTACAAGAGAAATAAAAAAAGATCCTAAGATCTGGATATCCCTACTAAGCACAAAACAAAGCAACCTAATAACATGCAAAAAACCCCTAAGGAAAGGGATAAATATTTTTTTTCATGCTTTTTCTTTGTGTAGTCCGATTAGAGCCATGATAGTGTGTATTAAGATACTTTTAGTGTAGTTGTTGGTCATTATTATAGTGAGAAAATAGCACTTATGACTGGAAAGGAGTGTCACAAATGATGGTTAAAGGAGGATTCACTTTCGGAATAGTCTATCTGATAGATCAAATTATGATGCTTTAATCCAGGTGATATTTCTTTCATCTTTTCTATTTGTACATTTTTCTTAAGAAGGAAAGGAAAGTGTTCTATTCCAATTTAATTCCATAGCTTGCTAAACTATTAGTTTTAGATTGATGATATGAATACCATTTCATAACATAAAGTAGATTCTTTTGTGAAATTGTTAATTATTGTTTTCAATTTCACTCATGCTTAATATAATTTGTGCATAGGCCATGTATAAATTTAAAATCTAGTGTGATGCATTGCCTTGATGGAGGAATGTTGAAATAATTAAAAGATTTGGGAGAGAATTCCTTGCATGTCTAGGCATAGGATGTTTAATATTCAATGATCTATAGAGATATAATTATTGTAGAGAGTCCAAAAACCACTCTTTACATCCTTGTAAGCTCAACAGAGATGTTAGGGTAGAAATTTTATTATTCACAACTAGTTAAAATGATTCTACTTAGGTGACCATAGGATTACTCTCTATCATTAGTCCAAAAAACCTTTAATTCCTCTTATCCTCACTAATTTTTGTATTTCTCAGTAGTATCATGTATTACCTTTTGTTCCCTTATAAATTTAGCAGCTTTAGAAATAGTATTATAGTCAATTATGGCAATGTATTTCATCATGGGATTAACACTATCTCATTCACTTTATTACTTGATATGCATGTGCACTTATATTTTGTTTGTGCAAATATAATAACACAAGCATATAACCATCAACAAGTCAAGGACACCAGGCACTCAAGACCTGTGCATGTGCTAGAAGCCCTAGTGTGAGATAAAGTCATTATTCTAGTAAAATCCTTATTTTGTCAATCATCTAGCAACATATCATAGATCATGAATTAAACTTCTAGGGAATAATACATCCAATTGAGATCACTCTTTATTTTAAACATACTAATTTTTTGTCTTTTGACTGCTAAAATAATTTAGTTTTAGTTCATCCCATATTGAAAACTCACTAAATTTTATCCCTTGATTATTAAAAATATTTGAGTTTGCCCCTTATTCTGACTGACCAAGTTTAGCCTCTTGAATATTAAAACAATCACAAAATAAAACATTAGATTATAAAAATGCTAGTAAGAACAAAAAATGCATACATTTAACATATAACATTCTCTTAAAAAAAGAAATTCTTAAAAAATCATCATTAGTTCATATCTCAAAGGTTTTACATGTAACCATCATTACATGTCTCATTATATGGATAACTACACATAATAGCTTGAGGAATTCAATTGATTTTCCAATGCAATACATTATGACCATGCAAGCAGTTCCAATAAACAAGGTTGGAATGTGTAGAAGAATGCAACTTTCATTCCACCTACTTTAAAAAAACTCTTCATATGTGGGTGTTGCAACCCATGACCCCGAGTTTGAGATTTTGATGATGCCAAATAATGACTGTTTTGGAACTGCTTTTCATTGATTATTATTTTATCTGTTATTTTTCTTGAGCACTAACATTTCAGGAAGATCACAAGTGACTCAGGAAGAAAGGAAGACTCAAGACCGGGTAGATTAGGAGTATGAGTCAAATATTGTATTTTTCATTTATTGCACTTTTTACTTTATTGAGTCTGGCCACAAAATGCGTAAGAGTAAGAGCAACCATGCACACACACAGGGGGAGAGTTTTTTTTTAACTGCAAATTATAACTAAAATTCTTCTCTGTAGATCGTACTGTACGATTTTATTTCGTACTGTACGATCTAAGCTATGTGGACAATTCTGTGAATAGATCGTACTGTACGAAGTCTTTCGTACTGTACGATATGTTCAGATCCAAAACCCTAGCCGTGATATAGTTTAAGTGATTTTGCGCCGTTCGTACTGTACGAACAAGTTTGTACTGTACGATCTGTTTTTAATACTTACTTAAAATTAACCCGTGATTAGTGCATGTAATCCAGGGCTAATGAAAATTTGAACATCGTACTGTACGATAGTAATCGTACCATACGATGAACAGAGACGACATCCGATCGTCCAGACCATCGTCCTGTACGAGTAGTATCTTGTTGGATCGTACCGTACGATATTATATCGTACAGTACGATTTATTTTTATACTGATCGTACATCTTCGTACCAGGACGACGGCTGTTTGTGAAGATCGTACTGTACGATGTTTAATCGTACTGTACGAACAGTAACGGCTAATTTTGAAATCAGAGGTTTTTGGAGCCCGTTTTTAGGTGTCAATCAAGTCTTTTTGGGTAAGAATTACAGAGGGGGTGAACGTGGTTAGAGAGGGATTCCAAGGGAGAAAATTCTAGAGAAATTCAAGAGGGTTGAGAGGAAGGAGGAGGTGAGCGTTGTGAGGGAGAAGAGGTGTGAGGGAGATCACACGGTTGCTCCAAGCTTGCTGCATCTTGCTCCTCCTGTGGCCCGAGAAGGATTTGAGGAAGGATCTCCAAGGGAAAGGCTCGTCTTCATCCGTTACCTCGAGGTTCTCTGCCTTCTCCAGAAGGGAGAAAAACGAGAAGGTTCTCTGCCGTCGCCAAGAGGGTGAAAATAGAGTTTGGTATTCCGCCACGCCGGTTGGTGAAAGGGAGGTTTGTACAGGCTTCTCCGCCTTGCCAAGGGGGGCAAAAGGAGAACTATTTTGATAGTGAAAATCCCGGAGTGGAGGACTCCAGGGAGTGGACGTAGGTCATACTTTGACCGAACCACTATAAAATTCTTGGTGTGTTCTTTCTTTATCATTGCTTACTTTTTGCTTGCACTTTAATCTTGTCATATCTATTGCATGTGTTTCTTGTGAAAGCAAATTTGTATAAATCTTTGTTTTAATATTTCAAAAACAACAAAAAAATTAGAACTCTTGTTTAGGGTTGATTTTATTAATCGAAAGACTTTTACAATTCACCCCCCCTCTTGTGGTTTAGTAATTTCAATTGGTATCAGAGCTTGTTTTTCAAAAATAGTGTTTTAGAAAACCTTGAAAAAACGATCATGTCGAATTTTGGTAATCGTAACACTGCGGAGGGTTATTCAATAACTCGTCCACCACTTTTTGATAACATACCGTTTGATTTCTGGAAAATTAGAATGTCTACATTTTTGCAATCTATAGATTACCGCATGTGGATGTTAGTAAATGATGGATATGTTGCACCGTTCAAAATAGTTAATGGTTTGAAAACTTCTGTGCCTTTTATTGAATGGAGCAATGAGGATAGGGAATTAGCCCAACTGAATGCTAAATGCTTAAACTATTTTTTTGTGCATTGAAATCTGAGGACTATATGAGAGTATCTACTTGTGTTTCTGGTAAGGAGATTTGGGATAGACTGTGCATCACATACGAAGGAACAAACGAAGTAAAACAGTCTAGGCTTAACATTCTACTGCATGATTATGAATTATTCCGTATGAAACCTAGCGAAACAATTTCTGACATGTACACTAGGTTCACCCAAATTGTGACATCATTGCATGCATTAGGTAGAGAAATTTCAAATTCTGAGAAAGTGAATAAAATTCTTAGATGCCTACCTAGTTCCTATGATGCTAAGATAACTGCTATCACTGAGTCTAAAGATCTTAATGTTTATTCTATTGATAACCTCCTTGGGTCACTCATTGCATACGAGCAAGGAGTGAGCCAAAGGCAAAGTGATGCAGGTGAAAAGAAAAAGGAGCGGACGGTGGCATTAAAAGCTAACAACTCAGAAAGTGAAAGCTCTGCAGGGGAGGAAGATGATGAGATAGCACTGATGACCCGACAGTTCAAAAATTTCCTGAAAAGAAAACAAAAGCGTCATCAGAACAGCTGGAATAAAGGTAAGAGCTCAAGGTCCAATAAGGTTTCATCTGATACAATTTGCTTTGAGTGCAGGAAGCCAGGTCACCTTCGAGCCGATTGCCCTAATCTGAAGAGTCAACCAGCAAAGGAGAAAGGAGATGACAAAGTTAAATACAAGAGAGGAAAGACAAAGACACAGAAAGCTTTTTGGGCCGACTCTGCCTCAGAATCATCAGAAGAAGAAGCAGAGGAGGAGGTAACAAATTTGTGTCTTATGGCTAATGATAACCTTGATCAATTGGATCAAGTGGAGGTATGTCAACTTTCTTATGATGAATTACTGCTTATTTCTGAGAATATTCATGACTCGTATAGGAAACTGAAGAAAATGCATGCTAAACTTAATATTGAATTTAGTTCCTTACAAATTGAGCATGCTAACTTAGTTAAAGAAAATTCTGATTTAGATAAAGATCACATGTTACTTCTTGATGAGTATGATGCATTAAATAAGAAGCATATTGAACTAAGTGAAGCGCATGAATCCTTGAAAACATCACATATTGAACTAGATGTAGAGTTTGAAAAACTAACTGCACTTGCATTAGAAGTAGATCATAGTGAGCACTTGCTATTGATAGAAGTTGATGGATTGACAGCTCAAAATAAAACCTATAGTGAAAAGATAAAAGAATTAGAAAATGAAATTGCATCACTCACAATAGGCCATCCTAGAAAACCCCCAACACAGCATGCATTTCAAAACCTTAGGAAGAGGCACCACCATACTCATAGATTAGTAAATCCGTTTCCTGGTGTTAGGTGCTTCTCTTGTGGCATGTTAGGTCACATAGCCCGCACATGCACAATTCACCGTAGGACACACTTAGTATGGAGACCTAAACTGCATCCATCACAGCATAACATGCATACATCTCATTCATGCAAGCATAAGGAGGAACCCAAACTCACTTGGGTTCCCAAATCTAATCTTTGAATGAAATTGTAGGGATGCTCTCACAAAAGACCTAGTGAGAGCATGTGGTACCTGGATAGTGGCTGCTCGCGACACATGACTGGAGATATGAAGAAGTTCATCCTATTGGAGACCAAAACTGGAGGCAAAGTAACGTTGGGAGACAACACTACCAGGAAGGTGATAGGCTCAGGTATTGTTGGTAATGCTAAGAATTTTATAATTGAAAATGTTTTATTAGTTGATGGTTTAAAGCATAACTTACTTAGCATTAGTCAACTGTGTGACAAAGGTTTTGATGTTAAGTTTTTTACTGATAGATGCCTGATTAGTTTATTTGATGAAATTATCTTAGAAGGAAAACGAATTAACAATGTTTACATGTTAGACCTTGATTGTGTTGATAGTTCAAAATCATTTTGCTTGAAAACAATAGTTGATGACTCGTGGCTATGGCATAGGAGACTATGTCATGCTAGCATGAAAACTCTTAGAAACATCACTCAGAAAAACCTAGTTAGAGGTGTACCTAAGTTAGAATTCACCAAGGATCACTTATGTGATGCTTGCCAACAAGGAAAACAAGTTAAATCATCCTTTCACTCAATTAGAGACGTGATCACCTCTAGGCCACTAGAAATTCTACACATGGACTTATTTGGACCCGTTAGTACAGCCAGTCTAGGTGGAAAGAATTATGGATTTGTGATTGTAGATGACTTCACTAGATTTACTTGGGTAAGATTCTTAGCACACAAGAATGAGTCTTTTGAGGAATTTAAAGTTTTCTCCACATGGATTCAACGAAAATTAGGTTGTGAAATATCAACAATCCATAGTGATCATGGTGGAGAGTTCCAAAATGATAGATTTGAGTCATTCTGTCAAGAGATAGGAATAGAGCACAATTTCTCAGCTCCTAGAACACCCCAACAGAATGGCATAGCAGAAAGGAAGAATAGAACTTTGGTAGAAGCTGCTAGGGCAATGCTAGCGGAGTATACCCTTCCTAGATACTTTTGGGCAGAAGCAGTCAACACAGCCTGTTATGTTTTGAACAGAGTAAACATTAGATCGAAGCTGAATAAAACTCCATATGAACTCCTTAAGGGTAGGATACCAAACCTTTCACATTTACATGTCTTTGGGTGTAAGTGCTTCATCTTAAATAATGGTAAACATCCCTTAGGAAAATTCGATCCCAAGTCTGATGAGGGTGTCTTCTTAGGTTATTCTTCTGTAGGTAAGGCCTATAGGATTTTTAATAAGAGAACCCTTGTAGTAGAAGAATCCACCCATGTGGTATTTGATGAATCAGATAAGCCCTCAGAATCAAAAATTGAAGATGATGAAATAGAGGCAATTCAAGGAGTAGAGACGATGACCTTAGGAGAAAGGGTCGAGTCTCAGGAAGTTTTGCCTAGAGAATGGAGATATTCTTCTAGTCATCCTAAAGAATTAATTTTAGGAGACCCTTCAGAAGGTGTAAGGACTAGGCATGGACTTAGGAAGGAGGTTAGTCACTCAGCTTTCATCTCCATGATAGAACCTACAAGTATAGATCAAGCCTTAGGAGATGAATTCTGGATTCTAGCAATGCAAGAAGAGCTGAACCAATTCACCAGGAATGATGTTTGGGAGTTAGTTAAGAGACCTAAAGAGCAAAGTGTTGTTGGAACAAAATGGGTCTTCAAGAATAAGGTGAATGATTCAGGAACAATAATAAGGAATAAAGCAAGGCTAGTAGCTAAGGGGTACAACCAGATTGAGGGAATAGACTTTGAAGAAACCTTTGCCCCGGTTGCTAGACTAGAAGCCATAAGAGTGCTCTTAGCTTTTGCTTGCTTCAAGAACTTTAAGTTATATCAAATGGATGTGAAGAGTGCATTTTTGAATGGGGTAATTAAGGAAGATGTCTACGTTGAGCAACCCCCCGGATTTGAAAACTCACAATTTCCAAACCATGTATTCAAATTAAAAAAGGCACTATATGGATTAAAGCAAGCACCTAGAGCATGGTATGAAAGACTTAGCTCATTTCTTTTAGATAGAGGATTTCAAAAGGGTAGTGTAGATACTACACTCTTTTTACAAAAGGTCAAAGAAGAAATTCTCATTTTTCAAATATATGTAGATGACATATTGTTTGGATCTTCGGATAAAAACTTATGCGATGAATTTTCAAAAACAATGAGTAATGAGTTTGAAATGAGCATGATGGGAGAGCTTAATTACTTTCTTGGCTTTAGTGTAAAACAAATGGATAATGGAACCTTTCTTAGCCAATCAAAGTATATTAAGGATATTTTAAAGAAATATGAAATGGATAGTGCAAAACCCATGAACACCCCAATGAGTTCGACAATCCAATTAGTTAAGGATCCTAGTGGAAAATCAGTAGATCAGAAAAAATATAGAGGAATGATTGGATCCCTACTTTACTTGACTGCCAGTAGACCGGACATAATGTTTAGTGTGTGCCTTTGTGCCCGTTTCCAAGCCGATCCTAAAGAGTCTCACTTAACTGCTGTCAAAAGAATTCTTAGATATCTACTAGGCACCCCAAACTTAGGAATTTGGTATCCCAGACACAGCACTTCCTTTGAAATCCTAGGGTACTCAGATTCTGACTTCGCAAGATGTAGGATAGATAGAAAGAGCACCTCTGGTACCTGCCAATTCATCGGACAATCATTAGTTTCTTGGTCCAGTAGGAAGCAAAACTCAGTAGCACTTTCCACAGCTGAGGCAGAATATATTGCGGTAGGAAGTTGTGTTGCACAAGTACTATGGTTAAAACAACAAATTCTTGATCTTGGACTACCTGTTGGAACCATCTCGATCATGTGTGACAACACAAGTGCAATTTGTATCTCTAAGAATCCAATTCAACACTCTCGAACGAAACACATAGACATTAGACATCATTTCATTAGAGATCACGTCGCTAAGGGAGATATAGAATTACATCACATCGCTACAGGAGATCAATTGGCAGACATATTCACAAAACCATTAGCTTTTGACACTTTTAGCACCTTGAGGACCAGATTAGGTGTCATAGATATAAATGCATAAAAAAAAAAAAATAAAATAAAATAAAAAAAATAAAAAAAAAATAAAAAAAAAATAAAAAATAAAAAAAAATAAAAATAAAAAAAAATATTAAAAAAAAAAAAAAAAAATAAAAAAAATTTCTTTAGGGCTGCTCCTGATCACCACACACTCACCACACCAACACTTTCTATGACTGTTCATCGTACTGTACGATTCCCTTCGTACTGTACGATCCACGTCAGCACGTATGTGGACGAATTATAGCTGATTGGTACGACATTATTGATGATCGTACTGTACGATACATTCGCTTCGTACTGTACGCTCCACGTCAGCACGGATTGGGACGAATTAAAGCCGGTTGGTACGATATTATTGATGATCGTACTGTACGATACATTCTATTCGTACTGTACGATCCACATCATCACAAAAGGACAATCTGAGTAATTGCTGTTCGGTACGATATTTATTATTTATCGTACTGTACGATCCACCTCTTCGTACAGTACGAAACTTTTGGTCAAAAGTCGTACTGTGAACCTTGGGACGATCGATATTCGTCTGATCGTACTGTACGATATATATCGTACTGTACGATTTGACCTCCTTTTCCCGAAACGACCGGTCAGGACATTAATTGTATTTCGTACTGTACGATCTCCTGTTCGTACTGTACGATTTACGGAAAATTCTATATAAACCCTTGCATAGGCTGTTCCATTCATTCAACTCTCTTCTCTCTCAGCCTTCCACTTGTTTTCGTGCCCTCCTACAATGTCTAAGCGAGGTCGGATGACTGACGGAAGCTCGTCCTCATCCAGTCGTCAATCCGATCGCTTTCTGAATAGCGAAAATGAGGAAGCCTACTACCGCTATAAGGCTTGCAAAATCTCGCCCTCAAAAATGCTAAATCAGGCCGCTTTAAATTTCGAGGTAATGGGCCTCTTTGCCTCCACTACCTTTCAATTCCTCCTTACCCTAGCATTTCCGTACAACTCTGAACTCCTTTTCGAATTTCTCGCAAATCTCACATACACAGTAGATAACACAACTTTTCACTCCCTTGTTTGTGGCCGCCCTGTGGAAATAACTAGAGCCGACATCGCCCAACATATTGGGCTGTCCACTGAAGGACCTATGGTTCGCTCGTTTCTAACTGATGATTTTGATTGGAGCGATGTAAATAGAGTCCTTAGGAACACTGTTTTTCATCAACACCAGCCTCTAGTCCAATCCTTAACCCGCAATGCCCGTATAATTCAACATGTCCTTCGAACCTCTATCATACCCAAAGGTGGCGACCGCATCAATCTGACCCCTACCCTGTCAGTCGCTACCTACCTCATTATGTCCAATATTAAGTTTGATGAGGTCGATTTGATCAGCAACTATATTAGGCACATGACTTTTGTTCGTCTTCCCACCACTCGACGGAAACAAAATCTGGCTCTTGGTCACCTCATAGGATATATCCTCTACCATAAATATCAATTATCCTATCCTGCTGAACCCGATATGCTCCCTATTTTCTATACGGATGCTTCCTTCCGTATTCTCTTTCATCGGGGACATGAGCCTGAAGAACCCGTCTTTGATGAAGAAGAAGGAGAAGATGCACCAGCCGCAGCTCCAGCTCGACCACGACGCCATGAAGCACCCCGAGCACCAGCACCAGCACCAGCGCACTCTGATGACGACTTAGTCGCCCGCTTCGACCAGCTGCAGACTCGTCTCGACATGCATATTCAAGAACAGCATCACCAACACGAGACTGATATGCAGTGGTTTGGCGAACGATTCACTGCAATTGATCACCGCTTCGATGCTCTCTTTCAATATTTTCAACCAAATCCACCTCCACCACCACCAGATCAGGACCCGTCTGCTTAGTTTATTTATGTTAGCATTGTAGTTTCTGTTTGTTTTCTTCTCTTACTTTTTTGCTTTTAGTAGCTCCTCCTTTTTGTGCTGTCAAAAGGGGGAGAAGTTTGTTGTAATGCCTATTCATCTAAATGCAGTATCTTTTGTTTTGTACATCTTTTGTTTTGTACTTACTTGTAGTATTTTTTTTTCTTGTGTTTAATTTTAAAAAAAAAAACAAAAAAAATTAACAACAAAAGAAATATTTTTCAAAAGAAATGGTTTTCTTTCTTACTTGCAACAAATTATTTGACATCATCAAAAAGGGGGAGATTGTTGCAACCCATGACCCCGAGTTTGAGATTTTGATGATGCCAAATAATGACTGTTTTGGAACTGCTTTTCATTGATTATTATTTTATCTGTTATTTTTCTTGAGCACTAACATTTCAGGAAGATCACAAGTGACTCAGGAAGAAAGGAAGACTCAAGACCGGGTAGATTAGGAGTATGAGTCAAATATTGTATTTTTCATTTATTGCACTTTTTACTTTATTGAGTCTGGCCACAAAATGCGTAAGAGTAAGAGCAACCATGCACACACACAGGGGGAGAGTTTTTTTTAACTGCAAATTATAACTAAAATTCTTCTCTGTAGATCGTACTGTACGATTTTATTTCGTACTGTACGATCTAAGCTATGTGGACAATTCTGTGAATAGATCGTACTGTACGAAGTCTTTCGTACTGTACGATATGTTCAGATCCAAAACCCTAGCCGTGATATAGTTTAAGTAAGTGATTTTGCGCCGTTCGTACTGTACGAACAAGTTCGTACTGTACGATCTGTTTTTAATACTTACTTAAAATTAACCCGTGATTAGTGCATGTAATCCAGGGCTAATGAAAATTTGAACATCGTACTGTACGATAGTAATCGTACCATACGATGAACAGAGACGACATCCGATCGTCCAGACCATCGTCCTGTACGAGTAGTATCTTGTTGGATCGTACCGTACGATATTATATCGTACAGTACGATTTATTTTTATACTGATCGTACATCTTCGTACCAGGACGACGGCTGTTTGTGAAGATCGTACTGTACGATGTTTAATCGTACTGTACGAACAGTAACGGCTAATTTTGAAATCAGAGGTTTTTGGAGCCCGTTTTTAGGTGTCAATCAAGTCTTTTTGGGTAAGAATTACAGAGGGGGTGAACGTGGTTAGAGAGGGATTCCAAGGGAGAAAATTCTAGAGAAATTCAAGAGGGTTGAGAGGAAGGAGGAGGTGAGCGTTGTGAGGGAGAAGAGGTGTGAGGGAGATCACACGGTTGCTCCAAGCTTGCTGCATCTTGCTCCTCCTGTGGCCCGAGAAGGATTTGAGGAAGGATCTCCAAGGGAAAGGCTCGTCTTCATCCGTTACCTCGAGGTTCTCTGCCTTCTCCAGGAGGGAGAAAAACGAGAAGGTTCTCTGCCGTCGCCAAGAGGGTGAAAATAGAGTTTGGTATTCCGCCACGCCGGTTGGTGAAAGGGAGGTTTGTACAGGCTTCTCCGCCTTGCCAAGGGGGGCAAAAGGAGAACTATTTTGATAGTGAAAATCCCGGAGTGGAGGACTCCGGGGAGTGGACGTAGGTCATACTTTGACCGAACCACTATAAAATTCTTGGTGTGTTCTTTCTTTATCATTGCTTACTTTTTGCTTGCACTTTAATCTTGTCATATCTATTGCATGTGTTTCTTGTGAAAGCAAATTTGCATAAATCTTTGTTTTAATATTTCAAAAACAACAAAAAAATTAGAACTCTTGTTTAGGGTTGATTTTATTAATCGAAAGACTTTTACAATTCACCCCCCCTCTTGTGGTTTAGTAATTTCAGTGGGTAGTCCTGATAAGTGTAGTGATAAGAGTGATATCCACCATCATTTCACTAATCCCACAAGGCTTCCTCAATGTCATCATATGCATTAGAAAAATAAGAGGTTTTGATGCTCTCACCATCAAGTGCACCTAAACTTCTATGAATAAATCAAGCAAGATTGCTCTTGCACTACTCACCCTAAGATAAAACTCAATCCCCTCAGGGTTCTCAATGAATAAAACTAGTCAGGATCACCGACTTGAACTACCAATTCAGAACACCAAAGATAACCACATGGGAAAATAAATATGGAGGCAATGTGTAATTCATTGTAGCAACACTTGATCCAACCCTTTTTTGTTTCTCTTCATAGAAGAAACATGGTACTGAGTTTTCTCCTAAGTAAATAAATCATTTATATCTAAGGCCTAACATTAAAAGGAATGCATCTCTCCTTTCTCCTGGTTCACCTTCAACATCACTGAAAGAAATGTCATCGAGCTTGTAATAACTCACCATCACAATAACCATTAGAAATTTGGCTCTTCTGCAAAAGATTAAGAGTATTGTCTCCATAAGAAGAATCAAAATAATAATTCAAATTATCTACAAACCCACTCCCCTTTTTATAGGTAGGACATTACACATCATGGTTAACAACTATAATTGGAAATATTGATTCATCAAATATGGGGAAATCCATAAAAGATACATAAATATAAATGCTCCATGTGCCACCCAAGGTAAGTGACTGCACCTTCTAAAATATCTATTATTTTGTACTGATATGACATACCACACTTTATTGAGATCTTGGTATTATCATATGAGGATAAATAAATGTGCACCAATGATTTGCTTTATTATTTCTTTTGTCAAAGCGACATAATAAACATTGCACTATCTCAGGAGATAAGCTGATGCTTTACTATCAAAATGAAAATAGAAATAAATTTTATTTTTATAATCAAACATAGATTAAGGAATGTAAAATTCATCTTAAAATATAAAATTCACATTTACCTATCATTTTGAAAATTAAACAAAGGATTAGCTTTAGCCTATATCTAGAAATGTTTTCCTTGCTATAGCAAACTAAAATAAGGTTAATTTAATTTGTGTTCTTGGGATCCTGTAGATGAAAAAATTTATAGTTAATTTCATCTCCGAAGAGAAAAGTGGAGATAACAGATATTTTAGCTTTGAAATTTACCAAATTTGGCTTCAAGATTTAAAGATTTCAATCAATCATTTTGGCAAAAAAAATTACAGTGGAAGGAAATAATTATGATTTTTGTGATAATTCTCCCTAAAGGAAGTTTGAGGGGTACAAAAGAGTCTGCGCTTAATTTTGCATGGAGTGCGTTACCAACTAACTAGCTAAATAAATAATTTGAAAATACTGATTTTTGGGTCAAATGCATGTTGCTAAGAATTTAATTTTAATACTAAAATAAGGGAATCTAGTTCAAATTTATAATCACATTTTTCAAGATGAGTATGGTTCAATGCACTTAACTACATAGTTTTGATATAAAGGCACTCTCAAGTCTAAATTTTTTTTTATTTAAAAATTAATATTTATGATTTTCTCTTCAAATATTTAAGAATAATCTGGCAACATAATGACCCTAAACCATAAGGAAACTATGGAAACCTCGATTTTTAGGCCCCTCATACCTTACCATTGTCTTATGTTCTTTAGTTTATTATCCAATTCATTAAAAAATACATGTATGTATGCATTACTTGGTAAAGGTGTTCGTGAATAATGTACTATTACTATATCATCCTAGAACTATCATACATTTTTTTAATAAAGTCTGGAACATGCACGCTGAAGGAAACCTATAAATATTCTATCCTCTAATGCAAATCTACCACCCATATGAATGCAATGCATGTAATATGAACAAGTGTATAAATAAAACTTTTGTTCATTTTTTTAAAAATAGAAATATATCACAGGGCCTACTTAAAACTAAGATTGCCAAACTCAAACATAATAGGCTTCGATTTCTACTCTTATGAATGTAGGTTTAAATGTATTTCATGATTATCTTTTGTCTCCATGTGTCCTATAGGATTCCAAAGGACCATGCATTTCAAAGGAAGAGAAAGCATTTATTTTAACCACACACACACACACACACCCATATATATATATATATATATATATACCTTAAACCTTTTTACAACAATTTGTACAACTCTACCTAGATACATCAAGACACTTTACATTCAAATTGAAAGCCTAAGAGCATTCTAAAGAGTATATACCCTAAGAAAAAAATATAAGCAAGAAATAAATTGTATTACAATTCTACATGAAACTATTAAACATAGTGCATTAGGTAGATCAAAGTATGTAATTATGTATTTTATGAATAATACTAAAAGTAAGGAAACAAATGTAAAATTCCATTAAAAAAAAAACATCAACAAGTACACCAAAACAAGTGCCGAACTAGCATAAGCTAAAGTAACTTGTTATATCAACAAATCTATAGTGTGTGAAGAAGGTTGTATGGTTTTGATATGTCTTAAGGGATTTTATTATTTGAGTTATTTTGACTTGAAGTTGTTTGTTTATTAGAAGACAAAGGGTGTTTTAAAATTGAGTTAAAGTTTTAATAATTTAGTATTTTATTATTTAAATTCTTAAAAAGTTTGAGTTTGATTATTTAATTTTTAAGAACCAGTTAAGTTAATGAGTCCAAAGTGCAAAAGTTATTAACATATAAGTTCTAAGCCTCATAATGTAATGTATTAATTTCACCATAAATGGTATAATTATTGCATAAATTCCTTGAATTTTTATTAACCATTTCTTATGTCATTGAATAATAGTCATTATAAAGAATATGCTAATTAAAATATTTCAAATTTCATTGAAGTACTCAATCTCACATCTTAAGCTTTATGAATCAATTGTATATGCTCTCAAAAAGGAATCGAGCATATGCATATAAGTCATTTGTTTATTAAAAATTATAAAGTTTTATGAATTTAAGGCATTTGTGTCCTCAAAAGGAAACAAACACAATGCATAGAGGTCTTTCTTTAATTTGGTTTAAGCATTTATTATAAGTGTTGATGTATTAACTTTAAGTTATTTAGTTTAGTTTATTTGAGTTTAAGTGAAGTTGCTTGAGTAATTTGAATTGATATTAATATTTTAAATTCGATTTAAAGTTCTTTGAATTTAGTTTTTATATTTAATTTATTTATGATTTATTATTATTTATTACATTTTTAATTGTTTATTTAATTCTTTCCTTATAGAAGGAAATTTTGTTAGGTTTTGCTTGTTCAAATCAAATGTTTATATGTAGATAATGTATACCATTTGTTGGGAATAACCTCTGAATAAATCCCATAATTTTAGGATTAATTAGATTAAAATTTAATTTTATATTAATTTAATTAATTAAATTTTAATTCTAAATTAATTTAAATTTAAATAAATTGAAGATTTTTTTTAATTTCCTTTGATCTTAGGATTAATTTAGAGTTATTTGAATTGTAATTTGTACTTTTATGATTTTTCTTTAAATAATTATGAATTTTAAAATTTAAACCCCAAAATATGGTCTGATTTTAGATTTATGATTTAGGTAACCTAAAGAACTTCAATTAACATGAAATTAAGTCCTAGGGTTCTTCAGGTCATTAAGCTTTACGTGTTTGTGTTTAATCTCTATTGGATGTAGTTAAAACTTTCTAGAATTTTATTATATTCATTAGACCATACTCAAAGTTATTTTCCTTGGGTGTCACTAGTATTTAATTAGACTTGTAATTAATTGTATGTAACCCTTGCAGGAATGTAAACAAACCATAAGAAATTAGTGGTGTAGTTTTACATGCATTAGGTGAGTAAAATTAAAAAAAATTAAGGTCAAATAATTACAAATAGCTTTAGAAATTTAATTACAAATATTATGATTATCAACCAGTCTTAGAAAAATTAAGAGAAGTAGAAAACATCCACAA
The DNA here is from genome assembly GCA_016618105.1 of Dendrobium huoshanense. Lineage (NCBI taxonomy): Eukaryota > Viridiplantae > Streptophyta > Magnoliopsida > Asparagales > Orchidaceae > Dendrobium > Dendrobium huoshanense. The sequence goes on from CM028345.1 coordinate 77,773,192, forward strand.
GTTTACCCTTCCAAAAAAAACTCTAAATGATAAATGGTTAGGGATTAATAATTGAAAAATAAGGGATACTTAAACATAAAATAATCCCTATACAATGGTCACCATGCTATAGAATTAAATTTAAATAAAAGCTCTCATCAGTTAGTTCCATAGAGCCCAAGATAATGAAAATTCATAAGTTATTAAATTACTATGATTATTGAACCTTTGGTAATTTTAATTCAATTTAATTGCCATTTTCCAATAATTGGGAGGCAACAGTGGCAGTGGTTAGCTGAATCAACTGGTTGTTACTACACAACGTGCGAAGATTTGCTACTGAACCATATCAGCTATGGATCTAAACCATTAATCACATGTTGTTTGGATCAATGGCTACGATCTGGTCCTAGTATTTATACAATTTTAAAGGGTCTGATTGAGTATACAAATTGATTAAGTTATTACCATTAGAATAAAATAAAAATTAAAGAATGATTGAGATTTATTCTACTACATTAGGACACCTACTACCCTAGAAATTCATGTAGGTTTAAACTTAATATAAAATGTATTCTAAAGCTTAAAATATGAGATAGAGTTTCCTAGTGTATACACCGATGTATGAAGTTAGGAGGCTTAAAACATGTGTATACAAACTTATTGTGAAACTTAAATAGAATCTTAAAGTTTAAGTTTTACCTCAATAGGACTGACCTTAGGGGTGGCTTTAAATCATATTTTCTTCCTTAGTAGTAATAGAGTGACTTTGTTAGAAAACAAAATTTTTAAGGACATCTAGGTCAAAAGTTTAGGAGCATTGAATGGAACTAGCATCAATCAGAGGTTGATCATTCCATATTTAGCCTCTAAATAGTGGAGAAATGGTTAGGGAATTTAAATTTTCTTTAGGGAAGAAAATTTGAATTATTAGGTCCTCTAGGTAGGCACTGGGAAGAGTGAATTATTTCTATCAATCCTTTTAGTTTTAATCGCATCCTAAGGTCTTACATGAAAGAATTTCTTTTCTATCACATTATTATCTTTTTAACAAATTTTATTTCTTGTATTTTTCATTTAATAGCTAGATTAATTTTATATTGAATGAAGGAGGAGGTTTAGGATATGATTTGGTTAACCTAGGCTAGGTCCATCTATAAATTTTGTTAGGGACGGTACAATTGGGTTTTAGCAATTATTCTAGAGGGATTGAGCCCATGTGGTTAATGTTTATGCAGTTAGATATGAACCCATGTAATCGAATGCTATTTTCTTTGATTTTCGGCAACCTCAGACCACCACCTAGCCTGAGATGATTGGGGCAAGTGTCAAGATGCCATGTCCAGCGTTATGAACTATAAATATCTAAAAATTTTGTATACTAAAAATATGCCTTATATTATAGTATTTACAAAAATATTGAAGCCTCCTAAATGGTTAGATAGACTCTTGAGACATGCTTAATCAATATGTAAATGATAAAATAAAATTTTAGATCCTTCACATATGGTATTAAATCTATTGAAAATTGCCCTAAAATATGGAAAAGTCTAAAGGCTTTAGACTTTAGATTTGCTCACAAGATTTTTGTGTTTGAGGTTTTAAATTTAATTTGGATTTTTTTTTTTAGGATTTAGGTTTATCATTTATTTATGTTTTTAGGATAAAAAACATTCAGATTATTAATAATCAGTAGGTGATTGGAAGTGATTGAGTGGCTTGTTAAGTGACCATTAAGGATGATTATCAAATGATTGATTAATAGTTTAGAGCATAGTGGAGACCTTGATTTAACTTTTGAAGTGGTGTTTAAGGAATTTTAAACCAAAAGTGAATCTTTGATGTAGGGTTTTGACCTGAAAAGAAAAATGAGGTCAGCACATGCCTTGGTAAATTTTCAAAACATTTGACTTATGAGAGGTCTATCCTAGAAATGTTACACTTCAATTAGCAAACTTATTTTACACCTATCTTATGGGGGTAATAGAGATGTGTTATTTAAGGTTTATAAGTTTAACTTCGTTATGTACTTTATTATCCTAAATATGGAGGAAGATAAGAGTTACCTATTAATTTGGAAGTCCTTTTTTAGCTCCTAATAAGGTGATGATAGATGTGTAGAAGGGGGAGATGATAATGTGAGTTTAGAATCAAAAGGTGGCTTTTAATGTCCTAAAATTAATGAAGTTTCTTTAGGATTATAATAATGATTTCAATAGAGTGGACTTAGCTGATTATAATGTAGAGGAAAGTGAGGAGGATTTATTAGGTGAGAATTTGTTCATCAAATGTAGATCTTTATGACTCAATCTCAATAAATAATAGCATCCTAAAATTAGCATTTTAGCCATTTCATTGAGAAGGAAGTCAAAAACCCAAATATTATACTTGGAAACCTCCAAATGAGAAGAAAATAATATGCACAAGCACATAAACCCTCAAAAAAGTTAAGCAAGGATCCAACTAAAATAATTCAAAATAAATTGAATCATAAAAAATACAAAACTTAGTGACAAAGTGAAAAGAAAAAAGATCACCAGAATAGAAGTATTTTTAGGCGTACAACATAGTAGAACTCCAACATAATCTAGGAAAATAACTTTTTACCTATTTATCCTCCTAAAAATCAAAAATAACCTATCATCATGGTAAATCTCACCACCACGACTGACTAACTCACCAGATCATCAAGCCTACTACCTCCATTGCACTAGAGGCTTTCTTCCAGATGTTTTTGTAGGGAGCAACATCGAGATGGGTTAGGCATGGATATGGGTGGCTTCAGCATTAGGGGTGGTTGATTTGGTGTCAGATCTATAAAGATGAAGTCACAGTTTAGCATAGATGATCGTAGCATGGAGAACTATGATGATGGATTCGCTGTCGAAAAGAGAGTCAACTAGGGCATGAAAGAAAGAGATTTATGACCAGCCGTGTGGCTGTTTAACAACCACTGCTACAAAAGATTATGATAACTTAAACATTTTGATAGTAAATTTAGAGTCGGTTAAAACTACTGTATATATCTATCTATAGCAGCGGTTTTAAAATTATTGTTATAAATTGCTACAAATATATTAACTTTTTGGAAGTTTATATATTAATCATAAGACAAAGATATAGATTTATAAATACTACTCAAAATCTATTGCTTTATTAAATAAATATACTAAGATGACCATCAACTTCCTCTTAGATATCTCTTTAGCAAAACAAAGATATTGTTGATAAAGACATACACAACTTTTCTAGTGTTTTTAATGAGGGAATCACCCTAATAATTAAAAGTATTTAGTCTTCTTTACTGGGCCTACAATTTTTGAGGAGGAAGTAAATATGGGCCTCTAAAAGGACATCGCTCGGTGTGGAAAAAATGCAAAGGGTATGATCACACTATACCGTAGGATAAAATGATCATAGGCCATTGTACTCTTCATAAGCAGGAAAATAAAAGGGTAAATGAGATCATATATAAGATAAAACATTGAGGAGAGTGGCTTTAACCTACTCACCTCAAAGGATAATAATATTTATAACTTGATAAATCATGGTTTTTCCCCCACCCGATACATTAGCTCGAGTGGGTTTATTTTATATGGGATTCAGTTTCCCATGAATGCATGCCCTCATAGTTTATTACATCTTAAATTGAGGCCTAAAAAGACTCTTAATTAAGGATTATATATTATTCTCTCAAATGAGATTGACACATTAGGAGGAGTCTAAGAACTTCCTATATAAGGGGAAAGAAAGGCTCAAGTTGGTTTAGTCAACACGCATGACTCATATCATCATCTCGAAAGACTAAGGTGGTAAAAATAAATTGGAGAAAAGAGAACATTGTACTCTAGGCATATAAAAGAGAAAGTTGGAAGTGGCATCATCCATGTGGCACAGATATGTGGGATTTATAGACTATGAGCAATGGAGGACTTACCTACTAAAGAGGCATACTACGAGACACCAATAATAGTAACCTTAAATCTTAAATCTATAGTAGGTTTAGTGTTCTACACATAACACTAGCACCCATGTCCTAGCTAATGCATCCTAGGCTTATATCATTCCTGAAAAAGAAAAACAGCAAACCATTTAGTTATATAAGATCTATACTGTCTGGTCTTTAAGAAAGATTGGTGGATGACTGAGTTTTTTTAGAAATTAAGGCTAACATCTAGAGAGATTCCTAAGTGGCCTTATACTTATGAAGGGTAGTATGTTTCTAAGACTAATGTAATTAAAGTTTTATTTTAGTTAGTTTCTAATGTAATGCATGCTAGCTAAAATCTCCAAATTAATAAGTCATGAAATTTGAAAAGGCTTATAAAATAATTTTTTTTAAGACTAGGCTTCCCATGGTGCAGCATCTCATCCTTATAGGTTGGATTATTTGAACTCTACCTACTGGTAGTGAAGCGTCTAACCAAGGAAAGAGAGGAATGCAATAATATACATATGACCCAAGTTAACATCCGACTTATACCCTAGATCATTATGTTTCTATATTATTTAATTTCTAAAAAATTAAATTTTAATTACGGGTAAAAAAGTTTTATCCCTAAAGAGCCTAGCAAAAACAGGCGTATATACATGCAAGAAAGAAACCTATAAAGAGCATGTAATTTCTACTACACAAGAAAAGTAAAATAAATCATTTAAATATCAACCAAAGTAAAAGAGTCCAAAAGTCCATGACAAGTTCCATATAATATACAACCCAGGGACTACAAAAAAGTATTGGTGGCTAGGCTCTACCGATAATAACTTGGGTTTTAATCCTATATATTGATGCAAATCTTAAAAATAAGGTATTTTGACTTTATCTTTAACTTTTTATCCTTCTACATATCACCTTCCTTCAATCTTCTTATATTTCATTCTCTAGAAGGATATCCAAATGAAAAGAAATTTCCCGCAAGGGGTTTTCTTTTCTCTTAGGATCCCTTGTATTTTAAATGTCTTATTCTTATAAACTTTCACAACTCTTTAGTTCAAATAAAATTGTATCGTCAAAAAGGAAAATATAGACTCTCCTATAGAATTATCCAAAGTAGTTAAAATAAAACATCCCAAACAATTATATATGATAATAAAAGTGCTCATGATAGCCACACTTGGTCATGCTCTTATTTATTTAGGGGCTAAGCGCTGAAGCACCTATAGCAATTGTATTATATATATATATATATATATAATTTATTTTCTTGGTGTTGAATCTTTATTAGGTTGTTAAACCTAAGCTAATATCCCAAGGCTAACCAAGAGGGGGGTGAATTAGTAATTTTAAAAAATTATTGTTTGATTTAAAAATTAAAAACCTTTAAAGATTCATAGCAAGTAAATTGATAATATTTGAAAACAAATTTTTTTCAACCACAGAATAAAAACTTGCAATAAATAAAATGCAAAAATTTAAACAACACCAAGATTTAGAGTAGTTCGGTCAAACATGTCATACATCCACTCCTTGAAGACTCCCTCTTAAGGTATTGCACTTATTATTAAAAGTGACTCTACTTTTGCCCCCATAATAAGGTGGAGAAGCCTTTACAAAACTCTCTTCCACCAATCCTTGGTGCGATAGAGAACTGTCATCCTTTCACACTCTCCAAGTGTCAGTAGAGAACCATCATCCTTTCACACTTTCCAAGTGTCGATAGAGAACCATCGACTATTCATACTTTCTAAGTGTTAGTAGAGAACCGTCGGCTATTCACACTCTCCATGTGTTGGTAAGGAACCATCATTCTTTCAAACTTTCCAGGTGTATGTAGAAAACCATCGGTTGTTCACACTCTCTAAGTGTTAGTAGAGAACCGTCATCCTTTCACACTTTCCAAGTGTCAGTAGAAAACTGTCGGCTATTCACACTCTCCAAGTTTCAGTAGAGAACCAGGTCTTTCTTCCAAAATCTTCTCATGAGTAATCTAGAAAGATAAGAGGATGAGTGAAAAATATAAATCACATAGAGATCTTTACCTTTGAGTGACATTATGAACCCTTCACAATCCACTAGTAAGAAATCTCTCTCAAACTCTCTCTTTCAATTGCCCTTGAAAAATCATGAAGACAAGACTTTTCCACGTCAACTTTTAGTTAACCTTTTATACAAAAGACACAAAAAATCATCCATAAAGTTGAAGTTTTAAAATTTGAGAAAACAAGATCATACAGTAAAATCGTATTTCATATCTATAAACAGTTCAAATACTATTGCATCCAAACCTATTATGAATAGGTATGAAATCATTTTATACCCGATCATCATCTGATATGAACTATGTTCATTTTAGATGAACAGTTAAAAAAGTTTCAAATTCATCTGTACAAAGAAGGAACCAAAAATTTTGTACTCTATACGACATTCATACAAAGATGTCATCATCCGGTATGATTAGTTATAAAAATTTCAAATTTTATCTAAATGAAACATCAAAATGAAATGGGACCTCACAATTTTGTACTCTAGAAGGTATGTATGAATTATGTTCGTATAGTACGATCCATACTTAGAAAAATATTTTTGAGTGAGAATGGACCAGTCAATTTCATACCCATAAAAGAATGTACAAACTGGGATTGTTCTATACGATCCATACTTGGAAAAAAAATATTTTTGAGCAAGAATGGACCCGTCAATTTTGTACTCATGAAAGCATGTACGATCTGGGATCATCTCATGCCATCCAAACTTTAAAAAAAATCAATTCTATTTTTTCGACTGCTCGTCGAGAAAAAATAACTGACCAGATCATCCCATGCGAATGGATATCATATAATACAATTAATTTAAAAAATGTGAATTTTAAACTCTCCCTCAGTGTGTGTCTGTGTAGTTGCTCAATTATAATCACACTCTCTCAGACTTAATAAAATAGAAAACACATACCTCAATTATAATAAACCCTAAATTGATCTTGATTTGAAGTCTTCAATAATCCGTAGTATGATTTCCCTAAAATGTTAGTACACACATGAGCAAAATAATTCTTTCAAAATATGTTAGGAGAAATAACAATCAAAGCAATAATATTTGGAATAATAAAAAACATACAAGTTGAAAGAATATCAAATAGGCAAGAACTAGTTAACAACTATCTCAACAATCTCCCCATTTTTGATGATGGCAAAACAATTATTGCTTGAATAAAATTGAATACCCAAAATTTCTCCTTTGCTCTCGTTAAAAGAATAAGCATGTGAATATAAGGGAATTTCTTTTAAGAATAAATCAAAATTTTTTTTATTTTAATTTTTCATAAACTCATATAAAATACTTCAAATAGAAAAATAAAATAACACTAACAAACCAAACTGACAAACATAAAAAAAATGCAAACACAAACAAATAATATTTCTCCCCTTTTTTGGCAACAACAAAAAGAACGAAGCAAAAAAAAAGAAATAAAAGAAGTCATATGAAAAACCTTTAATAATTAATCCTTAAAGAGTTTGAATAATAATTACAATAATAAGATTAATGTTCATTAGATAAAAATAAAGATTCAAAATATTTAAATCAAAATATAACATAAACAAGAAAATTATATCAAGGTCATGAAACATTCTAGACAATTAGATAAGGAGAATTATTGCAAAAGTGACAAAATGAAGATTAATTAAATTTAATTTCCAATACGAAATATAATTGAATATTAGATTGATTTTAATTTGAAAATTAAAAGATAGATGAAAGAACATTATCAATACACTTGTTTGGTTACATTACACATCTTTTCAAATATTTGTGGCACACTTTGTGAATCTTTTTGTATTTGAGCTAATTTTGTGCCTCTTTTCAATTTGTAAACCATTGCCTATTCTTTCAATTTTTGTACACTTTTATATTTCTCCTTTTTTTATATAATTGATCTTTCCTAAATAAATAATCTAAGAACTCAAACTTTGTTAAGTATAAAGATAATTATATTGAAAAGAGAATTAAATAATAATAAGACATCAAAATTACAACAATAGTATTAAAATTATGTATGTCTAAAAAGAATATGAGATTGATAGACTTAACTTGATTGAGTTATAAATTAACTTATATTTTTGAAAAATTATATTTAATAATGAAATTAATTTTTGTATCGTTGTTCATATTATAACACTTTTTAAATCAATTAAGTCAGGATTATCATATAGGTAAACTAACATTTCTAACAAAGAACAAAATCAACTAAACAAAGCAAGACATTTTTTATTGATATCAATATGAAAATCTAATACAATAAATCACATATGATATTAATATCATATATCTCAAAATAAGATGACATAACAACATCGAAGATCTAAAATAAGATAAGTACACATAGCATTGAAAACATCACAAAGATAAACACATCAGAAAGGATTGATAAATACAACACACAAGAAGTACATCTAGTAATCTGAGGTGCCCTGGTCTAGAGGAGGAGGCTGGGAGAAGACAGAAAAATAGCTATTAATCATAGCTATGTTTATGTTCACAGGTTCAAATTGTCCTCGAATCCATCCCATATTTTGCTGGTGCTGGTGCTCCCCCTTCTCCCTTAAAATCCTCACTTATATTGTCACCTTTACCAAAAAGTGCCCGAAATGAAGCATTAGTGAAGTAGATAGGCAATTCAAGTAGAGGCTCAGGATGATTAAGATTTTACTTTTTCTCTAGGATATAAGTCACTAAGTGTCCTAAAGCAATGTTCTTCTTCCTCTTATGAGAGACATGCCCAATTTCAGAAAGGCCATGAATATAATCAAGAATAAGTTGGGCTTCATCTATAGGTTATACAGTCATGATTAGATAGGTAACAGTGGACAGAAGAGGAGTAATGTTAATGCGGTCATTAGCTTTAGAAATAATAGAAGTTCTAAGGACATGTTGAATGACCCTTGCATTTTGGTTTAAAGTATAGACCCTAGGCAAATGACTTACTTGCTTAATCCCTCTAAGAACTTTATTTAATTTGGACCAATCAAAATCAGATTTTGAAGTCATTGTGTGTGCTTTAACTCCTTGAGTTCTTAAATGCAAAATGGTTCCCAAATCTTCCTTTGTGATTTCTACCTTTTTCTTAAAAACATAAGATCTGATCCTACTCTCATCTGAACTAGAACACATATTTTCCAGGAAATAGTGAAAGGTTTCTTTATTGTAGGCACTAATCAGAGTCAAGATGAAGGCAAGCTGAGTGGTGGTTAAAAGAGGCATTACTTGAAAGTGGATATCATCTTGAATTAGGATTCTATAAGGTGTAATTTTAAAAGAGATAAACATAAGGAGAGAATCCTCATTTATGCTAGATAGAAAGTTGTCATCTCCACTCTTGGAAGATGATCCCTTAGTGACTCTACCGTGCTTGCTAGAACTGGCCATTGCTAAGATGAGAAGAATTATAAGAGGCTATTAAAGTGAATAAAAATGAATTCTAAAGCCCTCCTATTTAAAGAAAAAGGATCTTTCGTACCTATAAAAAAGGGTTCATATTGTATGATTGATGGTTCAAACATGATGAAATAAATTTTGTATGTATGAACAAATATGTTTGAAACTAAATGACTTTCATAATCATGCAAGTTACGAAGCGTCCTTTCATACAGGCTTTTTGACCAGACGATCGTATAGATGAATAGGTGTTCATCCGGGATGATCGATTATTTAAGATCATTTTAAAGACAGTTAGGTTTGTCCCACATATCAAAATAACACATGGTTCGTATGTACAAACTACAAGTTTGTATACAAGATCGGTTATTATAACTGATTCTGCCCGTATAATAGTCTAAATGCATACATATGAAGTAATACAGATCGTCCGGGATGATATTAATATCATACAGTATGATATGTATTCGAAAATTAAAACTTTATGTTATCAGTCTAAAATAATGATTTATGAGCTACATAATTCGTATGGGATGAAAATAATTTCATACAGTATGAATAAAACACTTAGAAATATTCACACGATCGATTAGAAACAAGAAATCTGATTTTTGAAAACATTTCAAAATCACTCAAAAAATAAAACAAAAATAGAAAAATAGTTACATAAATAAGCAATTTAAATACAAAAACAAAAAACACATAAAGATACATATAAAGCTTGCAGAAAATATTAATTAAGCATTAAGATTAATCACATCAAGCTTTGTTATTAATGTGCTAAAAGTATCAAAGGCTAGTGGTTTTGGAAAAATATCTGCAAGTTGATTTTTAGTAGAAATATGTTTCAATTTAATTTCTCCTTTGGATTCATGATCCCTAATGAAATGATGCTTTATGTCTATATGTTTGGTTCTAGAATATTGAATATGATTTTTTGAAATGCAAAATGGCACTAGTGTTATCATAATAAATTGAAATTGTGGCTATTATATCCTTTCCACTTTTGCAAGTGGAAACCATCATGTAATCTTCTGACTTAAGTACACAAAAGAAATTATTTAAACATTTTATATTTAGTTGTGTTATGTTACGTTCTTGTACAATCCATTCTGCAAAGGATGTTTCAACTATAATACCATCAATGAATCTAGTTGGTTTTATCTACCCTTCTTAAACTAAGATTCACATATGATATCTAGTGACTATAAAAATATAGACATGCATGTATTTAAAAAATCAAAAGGAATATTGTAAAATAACGAAGGTCTAGTGATTGAGTACCCTTCGAGTGTGTTTTGGTATCCAAAAGTACCCATGCTCATTTTTCAAAAAAGTAGTTTAAACTTATGGTTTTGAAATAATGCTCAAATACCACTTGTTGAATTTTGATTATGTTGTTAAACCTAAACTAATATCCCAAGGCTAACTGATAGGGGTTTGAATTGGTAATTTTAAAAAATTACTCTTGAATTTAAAAATTGAAAAACCTTTAAAAATTTGTAGCAAGTTAATTGATAATATTTGAAAACAAAATTTTTTTCAATCATAGATTAAAATGTTGTAGTAAACAGAATGCAAAAATTTAAATGACATAAAGATTTATAGTTGTTTGCTCAAACACGACCTACATCCACTCCCTGAAGACTCCCTCTTCTGTTATTGCACTTATTACCAAATGTGACTCTCCTTTTTCCCCCACAGTAAGGCTGAGAAGCCTTTACAAAACTCTCTTCCACCAATCCCCGGTGCAGTAGAGAACCATCATCCTTTCACACTCTCTAAGTGTTGGTAGAGAATCATCATCCTTTCACACTTTCCAAGTGTCAGTAGAGAACTATTTATTGTTCACATTTTTCAAGTGTCAGTAAAGAATTGTCAGCTATTCACACTCTCCAAGTGTTAGCAGAGAACCATCATCCTTTCATATTTTCCAAGTGTCGGCAGAGAATCGTCAGTTGTTCACACTCTCTAAGTGTCAGCACAGAATCGTCGTTCGTTCACACTTTCTAAGTGTTGACAGAGAACAGTCGGCTGTTCACACTCTCCAAGTGTCAGCAGAGAACTAGATCAATCTTTAAAGATCTTCTAATGAGCAATCTAGAAAGACAATCAGAAGAGTGAAAAATACAAATCATATAGAAATCCTTACTTTTGAGTAACCTTGTGAACCCATCACACTCCACTAGTAAGAAATCTCTCTCAAACTCTCTCTTTCAATTTCCCTTGAAAAATCACAAATATAAGACTTTTTCATGTCAGTTTTTAGTGGACCTTTTATACAAAAGACAAGAAAAACCATTCAGAAAAAAGAAGTTTTCAAATTTAAGCGAATACAGTCATATAGTATGATCGTATTTCGTAAGTATGAATAATTTAACTACTATTATATACAAACCTATTGTGAATCAGTATGAAATCATTTTATACATGATCATCGTCCGGTATGAACTATATTTGTCCGAGATAAAAAGTTAGAAATTGTTTAAATATTTTTGTACGAAGGACCCCAAAATTACATAATCTATACGGCATACATATGATGATATCATCATCCGATGTGATTAGTTATAAAAATTTCAAATTTCTTTTGAACAAAATATCTGGATGAGATGGGAACTCACAATTTTGTACTCTAGAAGGCATGTATGAACTAGGTTTGTACAATATAATCCATACTTAGAAAAAAATATTTTTGAGCCAGAATAGACCCATCTATTTTGTACTCATAAACACATGTACGTACTGGGATCATCCCGTATGATTCATACTTAGATAAAAATTTTATTTATGTTCATTCGACTACTCATTGGAAAAACAATAATTGACCAGATCATCACATACGAATGGATATTGTATAGTATGATCGGTTTAAAAAATATGAATTTTAAACTTTCCCCCGATGTGTGTGTGTGCAGTTTCTCAATTACAACCACAATCTCTTAAACCCAATAAAATGGAAAATACATACTTTAATTACAATAAACTCTAATATGATCTCTATTTGAAGTCTTCAAAATTCTGAAGTATGATTTCCTTGAAATATTAGTACACACAAGAGTAAAATAATTCTTCCAAAATATGTTAGGAGAAATAACAATCAAAGCAATAATTTTTTGAATCATCAAAAATATACAAGTTACAAGAATATCAAATAGGAAAAAACTAAGTAGCAACAATCTCAATACTTAGCGCCCCTTTTTTTTAGTATTATATAACACGGCCACATGTATAAGATATATCATTAGTAATAAAATCACTTCTAGACTATGGGTAATCTATCACCCATCACATCAAAAAGATAATATAGTAATAATAATCATTATCATAATAATTATCAGGAAAAAATAAAATAATCAGCATACGTACCACATGTAAAGAATCACATCACAAAAATAGAAATAAAATGCTAGCCTAACCTAAAGCTAGAAGTCATGTCCTAATAAATAATTATATGTGTGTGCAGTAGGCCATGTGGTCTTAGATATATCTTATGTTGGGTAATTAGTTCAAGTTGTTTGTGATTTGATTTATCAAAAGGGGAATTTTAATTAAAATTTAAATATTAATGTATTGAGGTTAAGTTTAAATAATTGAGTTGATTAGTAAATTTTAAAAGCTAGGGTAATATTCCTTGAAGTTTAACTTGAATTAGCGAACTTTAGAAGGTCTGTGTGTTGAGAAAGTTGCAACCTAGTTTTGCATGATTTACATTCTTGCAACTTGTATGTTTTGATGATTTCAAATATTATTATTTATTATTATTATTTTCTCCTAATATATTTTAGAAGATTTGTTTTTGGCTCTTGTGTGTACTAACTTTTCAAGGAAATCATACTCTAGATTGTTGAAGACTTCAAATTAAGATCTACTTAAAATTTTTTATAAAATTGGAGTATGTATTTTTTTTATTTTATTTGAGTTTGAGAGAGTGTGACTGTAAATTGAGTAACTTAGAACACACACACTGGAAGAGAGTTAAAATTCATAATTTTTAAAACTGATCATATAGTACGAACCAAGTTCGTACGGGATGATCTGGTCAGTTAACTCCCTAACGAGCAAAAAGAATGAACATAGGGGATTAAAATTTTTTCTAAGTACTATTCATCCAGATGATGTTTTTCATTCATCCCAAGATGATGGGCTCTGGATGCATTCATTCAAATGATATTTATCAGTCATTCTAGGATAATATTCTCTGAATGAGTTCGTCTAGATGAAATTTATAGTTCATTACAGAATGATGAGCTCTGTATTCACCATAATGAACTATTTGTCCCGATGATCTTTTTGTTTATCCCAGGACGATGGGCTCTGGACGCGTTTGTTCAAACGATATTTATCGTAAACCCTAGGATGGTGCTCTATGGATGGGTTCATCCTGATGATAATTATCGTTCATCCCAGGACGATGGGCTCTAGATTGGTCAAAATGAACTATTCATTCATACAATAATTTTGGTTTGTCCCAGGATGAGGTTCTCTATTCTAGAAACTTAATATTCATCCTTCTTTTTGTACTAATGAATTTTGAGAAAAACCTTTCATACCGGACGAACCATGTTCGTAAAGGATGATAATCGGTTACAAAAGTTATTCATTACAGTTCACATTAAGTTCGTATACAACAATTTTTACACTATTCATACATACGAAATTGGTTCGTACGGGATGATCCTGATCAGTTAAAAATTGAAAAATGCAATTTTTGGATAGTTTTTTGTGTCTTTCTTATAAAAGGTCCACTTGAGATAGTCATGCAATCTTTTTGTCTTTTGGTCTTCGTGAATCTTGAAGGGAGATTGAATGAGAGAGAGTGTTTGAAGAAGAGTTCTTACTACTAGAGAGTGAAGGGTTTACTTGGTTACTCAAAGGCAAGAATCTTTATTTGTAATTTGTGATTACTTCACTCTTTTCTCTTATCTTTCTAGATTTCCTATTAGAAGATCTTTCAAGGAGATCCAGTTCTCTATCGACACTCGAGGAGTGTGAATAACCAAAAGGTTCTCTAAGTACAGTTGGAGAGTATGAAAGGATGAAGGTTCTCTGCCTACACTTAGAGAGTGTGAAAAGATGAAGGTTTTCTACCTACACTTAGAGAGTGTGAGTAGCCGACGATTCTCTGCTAACTCTTGGATGGTGTAAAAGGATGACGGTTCTCTATCACACCAGGTAGTAGTGGAAGAGAGTTTTTGTGAAGGCTTTTCTACCTTATTGTGGGAGAAAAAGGAGAGACACTTATGGTAATAGTGCAATACCTGAAGTGGGAGACTTCATGGAGTGAATGTAGGTTGTGTTTGATGAATCGCTATAAATCTTGTATCTTTTTATTTTTCGCTGCTTTTTATTTTCTGTTTATGCTTATCTATGGTTAAAAAACACTTTCAATAAAATTCTCTAAATTTAAATCGGTTTAAGAGGAGAATTTTTAAATTACCAATTCACCCCCCTCTTGGTTAGTCTTTTGGGACATAAGCTTAGGTCTAACAATCTAATTCATAATTAACATGTTTCAACAAATAGTATCAGAGCTTAGTTTCAAAATCAAAAGTTTAAACTACTTTTTTATTAATGACCATGGCTATATTTGAAAACCAAAGCACACCTGAAGGTTACTTCATAACTAAACCTCCCTTATTTGACAATATTCCTTTTGATTTTTGAAAAACACATATGTCAATATTTTTACAGTCACTAGATTACCGTATATGGATCCTAGTTCAGGAAGGGTATACAAAACCAACGAGATTAGTTGATTCTATTATATTAAAAACACCCTTTATGGATTGGACTGTAAAAGAATGTGACTTAGCACAACTAAATGCTAAATATTTAAATAATTTCTTTTGTGTACTTAAGTTAGAAGATTACATGCAGGTTTCCACTTGCATGAGTGGAAAGAACATATGGGATAGACTTTATATAACATATAAAGGGACTAATGAAGTTAAACAACGCAAACTTAATATCTTATTACATGACTATGAATTATTTTGCATGAAACCTAATGAATCTATTTCTGACATGTACACAAGATTCACACAAGTAGTCACCTCTTTACATGCATTGGGTAGGGAACTAACGAATGCTGAAATGGTTAATAAGATACTTCATTATTTGTCTACTACATATAATGGTAAACTAACTGTGATTATAGAGTCTACAAATTGAAATGTTTTTTCTATTGACAACCTTCTCAAATCACTTATTGCTTATGAGTAAGGAGTGAGTCAAAGAAAGATTGATGCAGGTGAACTATGAAAGGAGAAAAACCTATCACTGAAAGTGGAGGAGTTGGAGAGTGATCTATCACAACCTGAGGATGAAGACGACATCGTACTAATGACTAGACAGTTCAAAAAAGTTGTGAAGAGGAAGCAAAAGAGACTCTAGCAATAGAATCGAGGTAAATTTAATAGGAATATTAGGTTTTTAAATGATATTATTTGCTATGAGTGAAGGAAACCTCGAAACATTAAGTTAGACTGCCCAAATCTCAAAGCCACTCCTAGCAAGAAGAAGGTAGAGGAGAAACTAATGGTGAAGAAGGGCAAGAAGAAATTCTAATGAGCTTTTCAACGGACTCAACTTTAGACTCATAAGAAACTAAAAAGAAAGAGGAAGTCACCAATCTGTGCTTAATGGTCGATAATCTTGATCAGTCAGATCAATAAGAGGTATGTGACTTGACTTATAATTAACTTTTAGAAGTCTCTGAATGCATACATCTTGCATATAAGAAATTAAAGAAAAAACATGCTAGTCTGAACTTAGAGTTATAAGAATTACAAAGAGAATAAGAGATCCTTAGGAAAGATCATGCTTTAATTGATAACAACCATATGAAATTACATGATGAGTTTGATGATTTGAATAAGAACCATGAAAATTTAAAATTATCCCATACAGAACTTGGAAAAGATTTTAAGGATGATTCATAGAGCAAAAATTATCGGATAAACTATACAAATCGTATATTGGAAGATATGAATACGTTTTACAAATTAAAGATAAAAACTCTCAGGGATAATAGGATACCCCCAAGACTTGAAGATTTTACAAATCCTATTTTGTATCCAAAATTTATATAGTCCATGAAAAGATAGAATAATTATAGAAGATTAAGAGACCCATTTCCTAGAGTCAAATGCATTAATTATGGATTTTTTGGACATATAGAACACACCTGTACATTGAATAGAAAAACGTATTCTGTGTGGAAGCCTAAAATGCATAAACCTAGATATAACATACATGCATCTGTTTATAATTTGCAAAAAGGTGAACACAAGCTTGTTTGGGTTCCCAGGTCTAACGTTTGATGATTTTGTAAGATCTCTCTCACACAAGGCCTCATGAGAGCATATGGTACCTGGACAGTGGTTGCTCAAAGTATATGATTGGAGATACTATACAATTTATATCACTGGAAGCTAGGACTTGAGGCAGGATTACACTTGGAGATAACACCACAAGGAAGGTGGATGGACCAGGTATGATTAAAAATCTTAAAAACTTTTTTGTTGAGAATGTACTACTTATAAAAGGTTTAAAAAATAATCTGTTAAGTATTAGCAAGTTTTGTGATAAAGGATACTGTGTTAAATTTTTCCCTACTAGTTGCATATTAAGCTTAAATGGTAATGATGTTTTGCATGGTACGGGAAAACAATGTGTATATGCTAAACTGAATTATATCAAAACTCCTAATACTTTTTGTTTAAATACTATTTCTGATGAGTCATGACTTTGGCATTAGAGACTTTGTCACTCTAGCATTGAAAATTCTAGGAGAATTACCCAAAAGAACTTAGTGAGAGGTATACCAAAACTAGACTTTACTAAGGATCACTTTTGCAATGCATGTCAATTAGGAAAATAGGTGAAGTCCTCTTTTCAGTCCAATAAGGATCTTAGAACTAGTAAACCATTGGAGATTTTACATATGGATCTTTTTGGACTAGTTGGAATTATAAGTCTAGGAGGGAGGGTATACAAATTTGTAATTGCGGATGATATCTCGAGATTCACATGGGTTAGATTTTTATATCATAAGAGTGAATTATTTGATGAATTTATAAATTTTTTGACTTGGATTCAAAGGAATCTAATATACGAGGGTTGGTTAGTATCCCAGAGTTCCCATCCAATTAGAGAATAAGACTTTGTAATGATCCCATAATCAATTAGAAAAAGTTTAAAATGACAAACTAAAAGAAAAAAGAAGAAACAAAAGCTAAAAAGGAAAAAAACAATTTAACAAAGATTTCCAAAAGTCACTTAAGAATATCACTGAAAGATATTCCATAAGCTTTTTCCAACTTCCAAAGTCAGAATTCAATGATAGTATTATGCTAAACTTTTTGATAATTTGCTCCATATTCAAGTATCTATCCACTTTGTTGCTATCAACGGGAGAATCATCTTGCATATTAGTGAGATAAAAGAGAAGAAGAACCTCTCATACCGTTCTTCACTTTGAGTTCAGCCATCTCCCTTCTAGGTAGATCTTTCACCGGTCCTAAGGCTTGATGTTCTTTGAACAATGTGTGGTTAAGGCTGGGTGAATCACTTTTCTTCGCAAAAAAACTTTTGTCTTTCTTAAGAATGTTTTTTTTTTTAAAATTCAAACTAATTGCCGAAGGAGGAGAAGTATCTCTTAATCTGCAAATATTGTTTATTAATTCAGTAAATGTTGCTTAATTAATAGTAGGATCAGCACCCATTCTAGATTCAGCCGTAAAAGCTGTTAAAGGATTTACAACTACCAATTCTGTTACAAAATTACTAGCCTCCTTTCCTTCCTCCTGAAAATTTGAATATTTGAATTCAAAATCTGATTTGTGAGTACCCAGCATTTTAGTAATATGAGTAGAATCAGTAGAATCTATTTCAAGTGAATCTAAACAAACTCTTTCCTTAATTACTTCCACAATTTCAGCACTTTTGAATTCAGGATTTGAATTCAAATTATTACTGAATTTATTATCTGATCCATAAGCTCCTATTAGATTAGCATTTACAATAGGAACATTGCAATCAGTTCCCACGGGATCAGTCACAAAAATAGGGAATTCAGAATTCAAATTCTGAACAGCGTGAATTTGTTCCACAATTAAATCTATAGACTTATTAGTCTCTTTAAACTCCTCCAGAATTTGTAGGATTTGAAATTATAATTTTTCAGCAATTACTGGATGATTAATTTCAGCATCATCTCGAGTTGCCAAAGGATCAACTAAAATTTCTAAACCAGTAAACTCGTTTCCTTGAACTTCTTCTAAGGCTGCATTATTGACATTAACACAAACTTCATCCGATTTTCCCTTGACTGAGATAATTTTAAAATGCTTTTTCTCATGACTTATTCTTCTTTTGTTTTGTACTTCACATGCATCCAAGGCCCATATGGATTATGTTTTAGAATGTAATGAGCTGAAAGGGACATCTTTAATAAGTAGATTTTGATTATGTGCTGCATTTGGACACACAGAATCAATCTGTCCAATCTTTCCACATTTGGAGCAAAATGATGATAGATTTTCATATTCAAATTTTTAAAAAAATCTACCATTAAGACCTTCCACCCAAATACCATAGGGGAGTTTAGAATTCAAATTTACCCGAATGCAAGCTCTAGCAAATTCCCTTCTCCCCCATCTAAACATGTTACCATCCAATAATAATGGAGTTCAAATTCTAGAAACAATTCTAGTGATATTGGATTCATCCCAACAATGTAATGGCAAATGAGGAAGATGAACCCAGATTGGAGAAGAAATCTCATCCAAAGAATTAGGTGAGAAGGTAGGAGAACATTTATCTAAACCTACCACAAAACCCCCTACAAACCAAGGTCCTCCGTTAAGAACTTCCTCCATGGCTTCATGTGATCGAAATGAACAAAGGAGCCAATCTAGACCAAGCAATGTTATATGAAATAATCCATATTTCAACCATTGCTTTCTTAATTCAAATGAACACTTAGAAAAGGATAGTTTTTTCTAAGAATTTTAACAACAAATGAATTGCTGAAAACTTGAACATTAGATTTTTCCTTTTCAATATCAAGTTTGACAACATTTGAATCTCCAATATCATCATGCATTTCACTAAAATTTATTTTAATGTGAGGTTTTTTAATCCACACATTAGAAATATCCAATTTTGAAGAAGTACATGGATTTTTTATATTAACATTACCTTTGTCAATATCAATATCCTTCTTCAATATATCAGCAAAACTGCCTCCTAATGAAGATGCCTCCTAATCATTTGCTCCAGAGATGATAGCCGACAAAGGTTTTGGCTTATCATTAAAAAATGAACTTATTACTTTCCCTTTGCCTGAAATCGGCAATGGCTTGTGCATAACAGTCAAACCTCCCTCTTTTATGACAAGAGGAGATTCCAAAATTCGAAAAGAGGAGATGCGTTTGAAGGAGAATTTACCTCTTGAATCCAACATAAATGGACTCGCGGTAGATAGCAATTTTTTGGTGTTCCGGTCATCCTTAGATTACCCGGCCACCTTCTTCCATCTCCAACAATGGCACCTGAATTATTCAAATTCTTCTTTGAAATTCTTCCTAATTTTGTAAATACATTTTTACTAAACCATTAGCCTTTGATACTTTCTGTACATTAAGAACAAGGCTTAGTGTGATTGATTTGAATGCTTAAATAAAAGTTTCAACAATATTGATATGTGTTTTGTTTATGTGCTTTGTGATTTTATGATTTTTCGTATGTATTTTTTTAGTTTTTATTCGTGTTTGTTTTTACAATTTCTTGTCTATTTGTTTTATGTTCTCTCACATCAAAATTCATGTTCTTGAGCAATGGTATGAAAATTTCTAAGTGTGACATTCATCTGTACGAAAATATTTTTGTATGGGACAAATCCTGTAGCGTATTAATTATTGAGTTGAACGGTTTGCATGTAGTTTTTTTTAGTTTTCAATACAGTTCATCTGTACGATCGTCACGATCATCTGGACGATGTGTATTCAATCATATGTAAGCATCAAAATGGTTATATGGATAAGGATAGTTTTAATTTTGGTCGTACGTATAAACTAGAAGTTCGTACATACAAACCACATGTAACTCTAAATGGGGGATGATTTAAACCATCATAAAAATTATTTTAAATAAGCAATCATCCTGGACGAACACGTGTTTGTTTGTACAATCATTTGGTCAAAAAGTCTATTCGAATGGACGCCTCAAAACTTGTATGATTACGAAAAGTCATTTCATTTCTAACACATGCAGTCGTATAAACAAAATTTTCATTTGTACGTAAGAACAAAGTATCGTACAGGATGAACCAATTTTTGCCCATACGAAATGTCATTTTTCCTTTAAATTGGAAAAGTTTAGAATCAAATTTCTTCATTCATCTCAAAAGCCTTTTCAATCTTCTCTTACTTTTTTTTCCTTTCTAATTCCTTGTTCAAGCAAGAGGGTTAGTCACGCTAAGGAACTCATCAGGGGACTTGGGAATGATAGTGAAAAATCTCTTTCCAAGGTAAAAGAAGAATTTTTCCCTTGGTATATATCTGTGAAAATGACCCCTTCCAGAGTTTTGATTCAGGAAAATACAGTCTATCAGATACTACTACTCTTTACTTCTACTCAATTTGAGTTTATCCTTACTCTTATTTAATTATTTCCTAGCAAACATGGCCTTTAACTCTGATCAAGATAGGATTAGATCCTTTGTTTTAGGAAAGAATGTTGAAATAACTAAGGAGGATTTGGGAGCTTTCGTAAACTTAAGGAATGAATGAATTCAACCCACAGTTTGACTTCTTCTACAACTTTTGATTGGAGTGAGATTAATCAGGTACTTAGAGGGATTAGATAAGAATGCCATTTGCCCAAAGTAAATACTCTACATCAAGATGCTAGAATCATCCAACATATACTTAGAACTTCCATCATTCCAAAATCTGGTGATAAAATTAATATCACTCCTCTTCTTTCCACTGTCACTTATTTGATTCTTACTGGTTAACCCTTTAACGAAGCCCAACTCATTCTTGACTATATTTATGTGCTTTTTGAAATTGGCCATGTATCCTATAAGGGAAAGAAGAACATTGCTCTATGATACCTTGTGGCTTATATTCTTGATAAGAAGTATGAATTAGTTTATCCTGATGTGTCTCATCTTGAAGAGCCTCTATTCTCCAATGATGGTTCATTCCGAGCTATCTTTGTAAAATATGATGAAGGTGCTGACACTGAGGGGGAGGAGAGAGCACCTGCACCTATGTCTGCTCGTGAACCAAACATTCAAGATATGGTTTACAGGTTTGATCATCATGAGACTCATTTTGATCACCGCCTTGATCAAATTGAAACTCATTTATAGCAGTAGGACGCACTGCACCAGCATGTCATCAGCTGGTTGCTAGGCCAACTCGATGCTGTAAGCTCGAATATGGCTATGATGAGTAACTATATTAACTTCTACAACCAGCAACCTCCTCCAGATCAAGGAGCCTCTGAGTGATGACTATATTTCTATTATATTTCTCTCTACTAGATGCAATGTGATGTGTTGTTAGCTTTTAAGTTTTTATGTTTTATGTGATGTTATGTGAAGTGCTGTGTTTTCAATTTCTATTTTTTATGTGTTATGAAAATCTTTTTATTGATATCAGTCATGCTCAATGTAATATTAATCACCATGATATCAATAAAAATTATCCTGTCTTATTTTTTTAGTGTTTTTTGAACTCATTCAGAAATGTTTGTTAGCCTATATGATTATCCTTAAAATATAGATCTAACAAAGTACTATATTTTTAAATGCAATACAAAATTGAATTCATTAGAAAATCCAAATTTTCAAAAATTTAAGTTGTGTTATAACTCGATCTAGTTAACGATATCAATCTCAAATCTCTTGCTAGACTAACATAATTTTAATATTATTATTACAATTTTGATGTTTTCTTATTTTTTATTTATCTGATCAATATAAATATTTTAGTATTTAGAAAAATTTGAGGTTTTAGATTATTGATTCTGGAAATTTCAAATAAATACTTGAAAATGTACAAGTGTACAAAAATCAAAAGAATCTGGAATGGTTCGCAAATTAAAACAGAGGCACAAAATTAGCCCACAAATAAAGAAAATGCACAAAGTTTGCCAGAAATATTAATAAGATGCGCAAAGAGCCACAAGTATAGGTTCTTTTTTCAATCTTTTAATCTTTAAAATCAAATTAAACTTCTGTCCAATTTTATTTTGTATTGAAATTTAAAATATATAATTTTTTTATTCATCTACTTTGTAATAATTTTGCTTATCTCATTATTTAAATTGACTCATGATCTTGATATTTTTTCTTGTCTATGTTATATTTATACTTAAATCCTAGAAATCGTTCTTTTTCTTTAATGACATTTTCTTTTTATTGCTAATATATCTCAAACTCTTTCAGGATCAACAATTAAAGGCTTCTCATATAACTCCTTATATTTCTGGATTGGTTTGTTTATTCTCTCTTTTTGGTGTTGTCAAAAAGGGGGAGAAATATTATTTGATATTTGATTTTGTGTTATTTAATTTTTTGTTCTTCATCGTTTTTTTTTTTATTTTTTTTTATTTTGACAATTTAGTGTGATTGTTTTTGTGTGTGTGAAAAACTTTATTAAAAAATATGATAAGTTCAGCTAAAAATGCCCCTTATTCTTACATGCTTATTCAATCTAGGGGAGTTTAGGAGAAACTTAGAACTTTCAAATTTATACAAACAGTAATTATTTTGCCATCATAAAAAAGGGGGAGTTTGTTGAGAAAGTTACTACCTAGCTTTGCATGATTTACATTCTTGCAACTTGTAAGTTTTGATGATTTAAAATATTATTATTTATTATTATTATTTTCTCCTAACACATTTTGAAAGATTTGTTTTTGGCTCTTGTGTGTACTAACTTTTCAGGAAAATCATACTTGAGATTATTGAAGATTTCAAATCAAGATTTGCTTAAAATTTTTTGTAAAGTTGGAGTTTGTATTTTTTTATTTTATTTGAGCCTGAGAGAGTGTGATTGTAAATTGAGTAACTTCACACACACACACCGGGGGAGAGTTATAATTTATACTTTTTGAAACTGATCATACAGTATGAACCATATTTGTACGGGACGATCTGGTAAGTTAACTCCATAATAAGCAAAAGAACGAATAGAGGGGATTAAAATTTTTTCTAAATACTATTCATCCAGACATTATTTTTCGTTCATCCCAAGACGATAGGCTCTGGACGCATTCGTTCAAACGATATTTATCATTCATTCTAGGACGATGTTCTCTGGATGAGTTTGTCCAGATGAAATTTATAGTTCATCCAAGGACGATGAACTCTATATTCACCAAAATGAACTACTCATCCAAAGGATGTTTTTTATTCGTCCCAAGATAATGGGCTCTGGATGCGTTTCTTCAAACGATATTTATCATACGTTCCGGGATGGTGCTCTCTGGATGCGTTCGAACGATAATTATTATTGGTACCAGGATGATGGGCTCTATATTGGTCAAAATGAACTATTCATGCAAATGATAATTATGATTCATCCCAGGACGAGGTTCTCTATTCTGGAAACATAATATTTGTCCTAATTTTTCATACCAACAAACTTTGAGAAAAAACATTCATACTGGATGAATCATGTTTCTACGGGATGATGATCGGGTACAAAAGTTGTCCGTACTAGTTCATATTAAGTTCATATATAACAATTTTTACACTATTTGTACGTACGAAATTGGATCATATGGGACGATTATATCGGTTAGAAATTGAATAATGTAGTCTATGGATGGTTTTTCGAGTCTTTCTTATAAAAGGTCCACTTGAGACTGTCATGCAATCTTTTTGTCATTTAGTCTTCATGAATCCTGAAGGGAGAATGAAGGAGAGAGTGAGAAAGAGGGTGTTATAAGAAGAGTTCTTACTACTGGAGAGTGAATGGTTCACTTGGTTACTCAAAGGTAAGAATCTTTATTTTTAATTTATGATTACTTCACTCTTTTCTCTTGTCCTTCTAGATTTCTTGTGAAAAGATCTTTCAAAGAGATCTTATTCTCTGCCGACACTCGAGGAGCGTGAACAGCCAAAGGGCTCTGTCTACACTTGGAGAGTGTGAAAGGATGAAGGTTCTCTGCCTACACTTGGAGAGTATGAAAGGACGAAGGTTCTCTGCCTACACTTGGAGAGTGTGAGCAGTCGACGGTTCTCTGCCGATACTTGGAGGGTGTAAAAGGATGGCGGTTTTCTGCTGCATCAAGTGGTGCTGGAAGAGAGTTCTTGTTAAGGCTTCTCCGCCTTGCTGTGGGGGTAAAAGGAGAGACATTTATGGTAATAGTGCAATACTTGAAGTGGGAGACTTCAGGGAGTGGATTTAGGTCGTGTTTGAGCGAACCACTATAAATCTTTTTTCTTTTTATTTTATGCTTCTTTTTATTTTCTATTTGTGCTTATCTGTGGTTAAAAAATAGTTTTTAAAAAATTCATTAAATTTAAATTGGTTTAAGAGGAGAATTTTTAAATTACCAATTCATACCCCTCTCAATTAGCCTTTTGGGACATAAGCTTTGGTCTAACAATATAATTCATAATTAATAAGATTAAACACCGAGGTCATTCTATCAATTAGATCAAAGGGTCCCAAAATTTACTTTAGAAACCATCTAAGATCTTGGGTCCCAAAATGTTTTTTAATATTAGACCTTATGGGGAGTAATTATACTTTGAGTGCTAGATTTGGAGTTTTCTACATAAAGTTATGATTTTTAGAAGTTTTGGGTTTTGTTATCGAACCATGATTAACCGATGAGTTGACTCTTTAATTTAGGCTAATTTATGGAATGCACATATTTTTAGTAAATATTAAATTTTAATTGGAGTTTAATTCCTTTTAGGTTTACTCATATGTGGATTTTTCTAGAATTTATTATGATTTTTCAAAGTTTGGGTATTTAATGAATTATTTAAAATTGCCTAATTAAGAGTATTTTGGATATTTTAATTTAAGTGACGTCCAAAACTCATGGGATCACTACTAAAAAGCATGAATGACCTAAGGAAGTGTTTCCATGTGTTTGGAGAATTTTTGAAATTTTTAGTAAACTTTAATTAATTAATTTAATTAAGGGTTAACTTTTATTAAAAATTAAATTAATTTTAAAATTAAGGCCCAATTAAAGGGTTTTTAATTTTCTTAGATTAATAATTTAATTTTGAAGAGTTTGATGTATTATTAGAATTTTTTTGATTTAATTTAAATTTATTAGAATTTTTTTTTGAATTTATAATGTTTTTATCAAAACCCTGAGTATGTAGGGGCCTATGCGTTAATAGAAAAACATAAATACACAATCCTTAAAAAGACCTCAAGCTTACTACTGTTTAAAAGAGCTACAAGAGAAAAGCCAAAAAAAAATCTAAGGGCTCGAAGTCCTTACTAGAGAAAAGTACAAAACACCCTAAGTATGTTCTACGGTGTATAAGGATAAGTACCCAGAAAAGAGAATATAAGCAAAAAATAGCAGTTTGAACCAGCATCCCATTTGGAGTCAGATTGGTATCAATACCTTCATAAGATTGATTCTACAAAAAAGGATAAAACACAGAATAGCAGAAGCAAAAATAAAATAGAGAATTATCAAAAAGGGATAATACACTAGTGAGTATTGAAAACATTAATCCAAAATTCCATCCAGTAGCAGAAGATAATCCCAATCCAAGAAGAATCAAAAGTTAAGTTAATGTTAGAATATTGAGTTCAAAGAAGCAAGAAATAGACAGAACAACCCAATATACCTAAATACCATAGCCAAAAATATAATCTGTAGATCAAGCCAACCCAACCAGGGTGATTAACCCCACAACATAGTTAGGAAAAGGCATCACCAGTAATAGAATACCAACCGCAAAAATTAAATAGCAAACTATCTGAACTCTCATTAAAAGTTTGTTAGGGGTGTTAAGCCCTTATGAACTAGTCTCGAGGCTAACAAAGGGGGGGGGGGGGTGAATTAGTATTTTAAAACTTTTTGATCAAGGAACTTAAACGAAAACATAATCCACCACAAAACTAATGAGTGCTGAAATTAAATGCGTGAGTAAAAACAAAGAAAGAACACACCAGATTTATAAAGGTTCGGTCAAACCTTGAACTGCGTCCACTCCTCAGAGACACCCTCCGAGTATTGCACTAACATAGTGTCTCTCCTTTAGCCCCCACAGCTAGGTAGAGAAGCCCTTACAAAAACTCCTTTCCACCAACCCTGGTGCGGCAGAGAACTGTCTCCTTTTGCTTCCTCCTGAAGCAGCCAGAGAACCCAACTCCTTTTGCTTCCTCCATAACCAAGAAGAGAACCTTGATCAATTACTGAAAAAGACCTCCCTTAAGCCTCCAAGAATAAGGAATGACGATCGGAGAAGATTCCTTTGAACCTTGATTAGACCAACCCTTTGTGAAATCCCTTACAATCTCCCCCTCACAAGTTCCTCCCTCTCTCTCCCTCTCTTTCCATCTCGTCTAGGCTCTCTTAGGTCAAGACAACAACAAAGTATCCTTCAGCTTGAGAAAATAAGAGTCCTTTAAGTAGATTTTCAAGAACTGACTTTATCATCCATGATAATACTTTTATTGTCATGTACGATCAGTATAAATTAAGCTCAATCAGCCCGGACGACTTGGGACGATTAGAAGATTTTTATTCATATCATCCAAGATAATAATATATCATCCTGTACGATTAGTACAAATAAGATAATATCATCCCAAACTTTACCCTTGTTGGGAGTCTGGACGTAAACAAAATGACTTGATCGTCCAGGCCAATCTCCCGATCATCCTAGCCGATTAGTTCAAATATATGCAAAATTATCCAAAATATCACTCTGAATAGATGAAGTATGATTATTGTCATCCTGGAGAAATCAAGGTTTTTGAACTGATCATCCAGGTCGATCCTACGATCATTCAAGATGATATGATCATATGAATATACCTTAATTTCTTTCCTTAATCACCAGATCAATTTAGGCATAATTGAACCCCATTGTCTAGGACGTTGTCCTGGATAATAATTAAAAATTAAAACTTCTTAAATAGATCTGACGGCTGATTCTTTCTGATTTGAGCATATCATCATGACCGATATAAATATCATCCAGGATGATCTTCTTAATGACGACTGCCTTAACCAAGATGCCCTAATTATGGTTTTTTATTTTTGATCGATCATCCATGACGATTTTGGTATAATCTTAGACGATATTAGCAAAATAAAAAAATTCTAAGTTAGACAAAAAAATTCACTCAAGTGTGTGTGTGTAGAGTTACTTAGCATCAAGCACCACAAAGATTACAAGTAGACTGATGAAAGAAAAAGGTTTACAAACTGACTATGACCTAGTCTACCCAATCTTGTGCTGGTTCAAATTGTAATCCTGATCCTGTGGTCCTAAAATAATAGTTGGTAAGCTAGTCATAGTAAAACAGAAGTGTTTGCATCTTCAAACTTCTATTTCTGAAAACAAGATAGGCAACAATATCCCCCTTTTTGATGATGGAAAACACACAAGAAAAACTATGCAATGAAGAAAAGACACTTCTATTTTGGCAGAGAGCGATCAGAGCGGAGAGAGCGTGGAGAGCGATCGGAGCGAATATTTTGGCAGTTCCTTGGAGATTGGTGGTTCTCCGTCGGCCTGGTATGGCTGACGGAGGATCTTTGAAGAATCTGGTTAGAGAGGCGATGGATTTCAAGATGGTTTTGGCAGACCTTAGATTGATTGTGGTTCTCCATCAACCGGAGTTGGATAATATCTAGAACTATTGTCCAGATTTTAGTTTCTTGATTGAAGTTGGTAAGTTTACAATTTTGGATGTGATCTTTGAGAAGGTTTTTCATTTGTTCGATAGTGGGTTCAGTTTTTTGTGGATGAAATCTCTGTTTGGTGGTCAATTTTTATGAATCTGGCGGTGATTTGTTTTGTCGGAGCTATCTTATGGAGTGGTTGTTTTGCTTTGATAAGATTTGTGAAGTTTTGTGGTAATGTCTACTTGATTTTGTATGGATTTTATAATAACCTCGAATCAGTTCATGGATCTTGTATTCTTTGGGGTTTGACGTTAGATCTCGGGAGTTTCTTGATGAGGATTCAACTGTTAATTAAGGAGCTATGATGTTGCTTTTATCTTATATATGTGGTTGGTTTTGTCTTCAAGATTTGGTTATGAAAGTTTTCTTGATCCTTTTGGAATTAAGGATTGAAAAGCTTCATTTGAAGTATGCGATGCAGAATTGGATTGATCAGTTTGAAGAACTTTTGAGCAGCTTTTTTTATTTTTTTCTTCAAGCATTTTAGAGAAACAGATACTGTGTGTGAATTCTTGTTGTGCGAAAGGAATTCTAATTTTTTAAGACTGGATAAATTCTCTTATGAAGCCGAAGTCATTGAAGCTATTATGGTTTTGTTGGTTTGTTTTATGGACTATCACATAAAAGTCGGTGCTAGTTGTAGATGGAGGCTTACTCCATCTAGAATTAAGATGTTTATTATTTGGGTCTGTGAAGAACAAGTTTTATTTCTTGGAAACTCGAAGGAATGGAATATTACTGGTGTTTCTCTTGCCAATATGATGGGTGTGATGGAGCTTTTCAGTTCGTATGACTTTGCTTGTGAAGAGGCTGACTTTTGGAATTATGAGGGGGGCATTGGTGTTATTGCTTTGTCGACGTTGATTGGTTCGTTCTTGGTGGCTGTTATCAGTTGTGTTGATGCAACAACTAATTTTCTTCTTGATTGGAGCTTGTTGGGCCCTAAGATCGATGGGGTCTTGTTGATGTTTGTTTAACTGGTTTAGTAGTTTTTTTTTATTTTTCTTGTTACTAGTTGTCATTTGCTTGTTTTGCTTATAGGCTTCTTTTGCCTTTTTAAAAACATTGTGATGAAATATGAGATTTTTACTAGGCTTCATTTTCCATCTTTTGGGAAAGCTAGGATACTAACAAACCTTTTAGGTTGTTTTAATATTTGGTATCCCCATCACCCCAATGGATCTAAAATGGAATTTAGTGGATCACATATCCATTATGATAGTTTTAAAGGGTTTGCTTTTGCTTTCTAGTTTGTAATAGGTTTTTCTTCTTTTTAATACAATTTGCATTTTCTCAAAAAAAAAAAAGAAAAAAAGAAAAGACACATCAACTAAATAACAGAATCAAAGTAAAAAAGCAAGCAGTACAGAGTAGACTACACACTCATGCTACTCCCTCTTTTAACATCATAAAAGGGAGGAGGAAAGTAAAACAAAAAAAAAGTAGAAACTAAACGAAAAAATAGAAACAAACTATAATGAAAAAGAATAGCATAAAAACACTAGTAAAATGATGTCCCCTGATCATCTGAAGGAGGAAGTGGTGGTGGTGGCTGCTTAAAGTAGCTTGACAGCAAGGCAAACTGTGCTCCAAACTAGGCCGTGTCCTGGTCATACTGCTGCTGCTGGTGTGCAACGTAGGTATCAAAATGGGCTAAGTCCTCCGCACGGTGCTACTCGTAAATGCCTATGTCCTCAGCATGTTGCTGCTCTTGTGCAGCAACGAAAGTGTCAAAATGGGCCTCCCAATAGTTAAAATGCTCCACCAACTGGTCCAGCTGAGAGTGCTGGCATAGCGGAATAGGTGCAGGAATAGGTGGGGGAGCCTCCTCCTCCTCAGCTGCCTCAGCATCCTCATGCCCCTAATGGAGACGAGTACTATGAAGAATATAGAAGGAATTGTTGGAATAGAAGGCTGGCTAGAAATTGGGAGGAGCAAGATATTAGAGGTTGTATTTGGATTCTAAGACATAAGAAATGATATGTCCTATGGCTAGATTTGTCTTAATCCTATATCCTGGGTTACGAATGATGGTGAAATGCTCAATGTAATGAAAGATTAGATCGATAGCACTGAATTCATGATGGGCTAAAATATAAAAGGTGGTGAGAAACAGAAGAGGAGTAATGTGGATACGATCACTAACCTTTAGAATTATTGAAGTGCGAAGGACATATTGGATTGTCCTAACATCTTTGAGCATGGTGCTAGTCTCGCCCATGTGAAAGTGAGCATTTGAGTTGTGAAGAAAATGGTTGGCTGTAGCCCAGTCAAAAGAAGGGTTAGAACACATGGTGTGAAGTTTATCCCCTGTGGTGAAATGCTGCAAAATCTCCGCATAATCTTGATATGTGATCTCGACGGGATGTCGATTCACATACGAGGCAATAGAGGTAAAAGCAGAACTCATATGGAGACTTGCAAAAAACTCAAAGAGAAACTCAGAATTGAACGGTACAGCAAGAGTCAGAAGAAATTATAAGGAGGTGGGAGTAAATAAATCTAGTATCAGATAAGATAAGATGTTTGGATTGACGGACCAGGAGACAATAATTCTGGCTGTCTTGTAGCATTGGTAGGTGGCTTGATCATCCGCGAGAAGGAATCAAGGGTCTAAAGTGGCCCTTGAGGAACTTCTAGAAGGGTGGCGAGCGTTCTTGTCTCAGGCGATTTTCACGAAATAAAAAGAAAGAAGGAAGCAGTAAGCAAGGAGAAAGAGATGGTGTGAAGAAAATGTTGTAAGGGCTCGATTTATAAAGAATCAGCCGGATCATCCAGGATGATCGCAGGATCTTCCAGGATGATCTGGTACAAGAATGATTGGTCAAAAATGTGATCATATCGTCTGGGATGATCCGATATTGTCCGAGATGATTAGACACAAGAGATCTTCCTGAGGCGATAATTCGGACAATCATTGAAAAAGAAGATCGTCTAGGATGATGAGGTAGATTATCTAGGATGATGATCAACATTGGATCATAATGGTTGAACTTAAAATTTTTAAATGCACTACCACGTGTATCTTTCAAGACGAACAGGTGGATCGTCCAGGACGATGCTCCAATAATGGATCGTACCGTCCAAATTTAAGGCTTATTTAACATTTTTCCAAGTGTATCATCTAGGATGAATAGGTGGATCGTACGAGATGATTACCAGTAATTGAGCAAGGAATGAAGGCATCAGCTAGGATGAAATAGGATCATCCAGAATAATCAGGAATGATTGAAGCAGAGGATGATCCGAACGTCTAGGATGATAAAGAGCAGAAAGGTCAGAACAGCCAATAGATGGATTTTAGAAGTGAATTGAACTGATTGTCCGGGATGATATGAAGATCATCCATGATGATGTGAAAAAAGTTTAAAAAAATAGAGGACGGATGGAGATGATCAGACAAGGCCCAAAAATATTAAAATCAAGTGAAAATAATAAAGAAAAGATACAAAAAAGATAAAAATGAACAAAAAACACAAGGATTATTTTTTTTGTTTTAAAAATAAGGTATGAATATAATAAAATTTCTAGGTGATTGAATTTAGGGACTTGTAAGACCAATGTGTTAACATATATGAAACTAGATAAAGGTAGAATATCCGATCCTGCTAACTCAGCTCGGACTTCCCATTGGGCAAAATTGTCTTTTGAAAAAAGAAGATCTAACTCAAAACAAACCAATTGGATAAGAAAAAATGTATGTTCAAAACTTGGTTTCACAAAAATATCTTATAGAATAATATACCAAAGTGATTTATCACAATTATGAAATTTGAAATCAATCCTTTGAAAATATCAAGTGACACATGAATTCTACTAAGTTTAAAGAGTTTTTGAAAGAGAGGGAAGCTTTTCTTTTTGTGGGCTCATTTTATGCCTCTTGTCATTTTGACTGACGCACTTTGCGCATCTTTTTTATTTTTGATACACTTTGCATATTTTTAATTTTTGATGATCCTTGTGCATCTTTTATTTTGACGTTATTGGCCACTTTTTTTGTTATTTTTCCAAGCTAGATCTCTTTTCAAAACTCTTAAATAATATTAGTTGTGAGTACATTTTCTAGTTATTAGAGAAGAAAAACACACTCTCTAATAAAGGAAAGAATAAACTACAAACCAGAATCAAATTCATATGATAAATCCATCAGCAAGATTTCAAAGAACTTGAAAGTAATATAAAGACTTTTGAATATTATATATATAAGGTAGATTACTATAAAAAAGATAAAAAAGATCTTAATTGCAAAGTCCAATTGTTTATTTGAGATAGACTTTTGTTTAGAAAAAAAATTACACCACTAAAAGGGTTAGAGGGAAGGAAACAATCAATGGTGTTTCTCCCTTTAACTGATTTAGGGATGTTTATACATTGATTACTCGAATTCCAAAAGCTAAAAACAAGACAACATATCATTTCAAAACAAAACATTAGAGATGAAACAACTAGAAAATCAACAAACATAAAAAGGAAAGCAACAATAATCAGCAAAGTAGTAAACAAGCAATCTAGAGTTTATTAAGTAGCAAGTTTCAGAAATTATGAGTCGCGAGCCTCCGTTGTCTAGGTATTATAAGCTCTCAGGAGGCCATTTGTGAGAGAAAGCATGCAAAATCATCAAACGTCAGATTTAGGAACCCAAATATGTTTGGGTCCTTTCTTATAAAAAAAGGAATGTAATGCATGTGTGTTATGCTGTGAATCATACAATTTGGGTCTCCACATCCAATATGTATCATGGTGAATGGTGCAAGTATGTGAGATGTGTTCTAGAATGCCACATGAAAAACATCTAACACCATGAAAAGGATTTTTTAATCTATTTGGGTTGTGGTGCTTCCTTTTAAAGTTATGAAATGTATGCACTGGTGGTTTATTATTTTCAAGCATTTTTTAGATTTTCTAATCTTCTGCATTCTTATTCTAAAATAGCATGAGATAATTTTAAGGAATCATGTGCATCGGATAATTCAGTATGCTTTTTATTTAATTCATCAAATTCATCAAGTAAAACCATGTGATTGTAATCAATTTAGGAGTTAACTTTTAAATGGATTTCATGCTCTTTTTATAAATTTGACAATTCCAATTTTAAACAATCATGCATTTTCTTAAGTTTTCTATATGATGCATGAATTTTCTCACAAATTTCAACTAATTGATCATAGGTTGGCTTACATACTTCTTATTGATCAGATTGTTCATATTGATTATCAGCCATTAAACATAAGTTTATGGTTTCCTCCTCTGCTTCAGTCTCAGAGGAGTCAAATGCAAAAATTGCCTAGAAAGCTTTTTGGTATCACTTCTTATTCTTCTTGTATTTGGGTTTCTCCTCATTCTTCTCCTTTAGAGTAGGACAATCAGCTTTAATATGTTCAGGCTTCCTACATTCAAAGCAAATAACATCAGAGGAACTTTAACAATTTTTACTATACTTACCTTTTGTCCACTTCTGATGGTCTCTTTAATTCTTCCTTAAAAAACTTTTGAATTGCCTAGTGATGAAGGCAACATCATCATTCTCAGATCTGGAAGAATTAGTGTTTGTGTTGTTGGCCTTTAGTACCACAGTTTTCTCCTTCTTTTTCTCACCTGCATCAAGATTTCTTTGGTTCACTTCTTGCTCGTAAGCAATTAGTGAACCAAGTAAGTTATCGATCGAATAAGTATTTAAATCTATATATTCAGTAATTATAGTAATTTTGGCATCAAAAGAAGAATGCAAGCATCTTAAAATTTTATTGAATTTTTCATAATTGGTGAGTTCTCTTCCTAAGGCATGCAAATATGTGACATTTTGAGTAAATCTTATATACATATCATAAATCAATTAAAAAGTTTTTATACAAAAACTTTCGTAGTCGTGCAAAAGAATACTCAATCAAGATTGTTTAACTTCATTGGTTCCTTCATAAGTTACAAATAATCTATCCCAAATTTCTTTATCAGTTGCATAAGTTAAAACACGCATACAATCATAAAATTTCAAAGCACAGAAAAAATAGTTCAAGCATTTTACATTATGTTGTGTTAAATCTCTTTCATCAAAAGTTCATTCATTAAAAGGAATTTCAGTTTTAATGCCATTAAGTTCACGAGAAGGTGGTGTACAACCTTTTTTAACCAGCATCCACATATGATAGTCGATAGATTGTAAAACCATTGCGTGTGAGTTTTTCAAAAATCAAATGAAATATTATCAAACAAAGGTGGTCGGGTAATAGAATACCCTTCCGTAGTATTATGATTTCCAAAATTAGCCATGGATCAAAATTCAAAAGCTTTCAAAAACTTGTTTTTATGAATCCCGCTCAGATACCACTTGAAAGTTTGTTAAGGATGTTAAGCCCTTATGAACTAGTTCTTAAAAGATCGTTAGGGATGTTAAGCCCTATAGAACTGGCCCAAGCTAACCAAGAGGGGGGGGGGGGGGGTGAATTGGTATTTTAAAAAAAAAATCTTTTTAGAAAGAAGTAAAATCTCATAAACCAAAATCATAGCACAAAAAAATAAGTGCGGAAATTAAAGTGTGGAAGCAAGAAACAAGAACATAGAGATTTATAGTGGATCGGTCAACTTGACCAACGTCCACTCCCCGGAGGCACCCTCCGAGTATTTCACTACAATCGTGACTCTCCTTTAACCCCCACAGCTAGGCGGAGAAGCCTTTACAAATTACCTCTTTTTGCCACCCTGGCAAGGCAGAGAACCTATCTCCTTTTGCCTCCTCCTGAAGCTGGCAGAGAACCACAATAAGATACTGAATCCTTACCTCTACCGACCCTTCTATAGATGAGAAACTCTAGATGAAGAAAATGCAGAGCGATCCTTGAAGCAACCCTTGTGAATCCCCTCAAATGCTTCCCCTCATAAGATCCTCTCTCTCTCCCTCACTCTCTTTCTCTCCTCAAGGTCTTCTCAGGTCAAGGAAGCAGCAAAAAATTGTTCAAAACATTGAACAAGAGCCCTTAAATAGAAGAGCTTCAAAGGAGCTCATTATTTACAAGTTGCCGACAATATCGTCTAGGCTGATATGGACATCATCCTGGTCGATCATTATAAATCTCAGAAGATCGGCCAGAGCATAGCCCTGAATGCAAACTGGATGATTTAAAATTAGCTTGATCAACTAGGCCGATCTCACGATCATCCCAGCCGATCAGTTCAAATCATAGGAAAATCGTCCAGAGCATCGCCCTGAATTTAAGCTGTCCGATATTTATCGTCCAAAAGTAACTGAGGTTTTTGAATAGATCATCCTGGCCGTTCCTGCGATTGTCCAGGACGATATGATCGTATCAATCATACTTAATTAATTCCTTGATTTGTCTTATTAATTAAGGCATAATTGTGAATATCGTCCAGGCCAATCCAAGATCATCCTGACCGATTACCAAAAATTATAGAATACCTTAATTGTTTATGGCGGAAACTTCTTTCTGTTTTGAGCTTATCTTTCTTGCCGATACACGTATCGTCCAGGAAGATCTAGTAATGATGGCTGCCTTAATTAAGAATCCCGAATAGAATCACTATTTTAAACTAAATCGTCTAGGCCGATAAAAATATCGTTCTAGCCGATGTGAGTAAAAATAGAAATTCTAAGTCTCTCAAGTGTGTTTGTGTGTAGGGTTACTTAGCATCAATCTCTTTAAACTTTAAAAATAGACTCAAGAAGAGAAAAAACAAAGTACAGACTGACTCAACCCTAAACCGACGCAATCTTGAACAGGCTTCGTCTGTTCGTCCGATCTTCGATTCCTGAAAATTTAGAAATAATAGGCAGTCCAAGAGAATCAATAGTATTTGTCAATCATCAAAACATAAGTCATGAAAATAGATTTGCAATAATCTCCCCCTTTTTGATGATGGAAAAACACTACGAGAATAATCAGCAGTAAAAATTACGGGATCGACAAGTGTAAAAACATCATTTACTTCTCCCCCTTTTGACATATCAAAAAGGAGGAGGGAACAGAGAAAAAAATTAGCAAACTATAATTTTTTTTTAACCAAGGCATGAAAATGATGTAGTATTTCATGTGATTGATTTAAAAACTTGTGGGTTAATGAGTTAATCAATCTTAATAATCCAAAGAATGGTAGAATATTCGGTCATGGTTACCCTTAGCTCAAACATTTTCTTATGGTAGAATCATCTTTTAAAATCAATGACCTAACTCTAGAATTAATTGGATATGAGAAAAAGAATTCATCCATCAGTTGGTTCAAGAAAAAATATCTTTATAAAATAATGAACCAAAGTAAATATGTCACGATGGCAAAACAATCAAAATCAAGCCTTTGAGAATCAAAACTTCTAAGTTCTAAAAGATTTAAAAAGAGAAAATAGCTTGCTTTTGAGTGGGCTCATTTTATGCCTTTTGTCAACACTAGTTCTCTCTCTAACATAAGGAAGAATTATCACAAACAGAATCAATAATCAAAGACAAGAGTAACGAGGGATCTTGATGTGACAAAAAGACTATAATCATTATAAATATAAGACAGATTTGCTTAAGTAAGCTTAAGAAAAGATCTTAATTTCATACACAATATAATTTGAAATAGATTTTTGATTAGAAAAGAAAACTATACCACTAAAATAGGTTAGAGAAAGAGACACAATCACAAAGTATTTCTACCATCTAAGAGATTAAGAGATGAAAAACACATTGACTACAAATTTTTAAAAACAAGGACAAGGAATATGATGTCATTTCAGTGATGATTTTTAAAAAAAAAAACACACAAAAGAAAGTAAAACACACCAAAAACTAAGAGCAAATAAAAAAAAAAAAAAAAAAACAAAAGCAAAAGAAAGTAACTTAAAGATCAAGTTTCATGCATTTATGTCAATCACACCTAATCTGGTCCTTAAAGAACTGAAAGTGTCGAAGGCTAGTGGTTTAGTAAAGATGTCAACCAGTTGATTTTCAATTGCCACATGGTGAAACTCAATGTCTCCCTTAGTCACATGATCTCTAATGAAGTGATGCCTAATGTCAATGTGCTTAGTCCTTGAATGTTGGATAGGATTCTTAGAGATGCATGTGGCATTAGTGTTGTCACAAAAGATTGAGATGGTGCCTACAAGTAATCCTAAATCCAATACCTGTTATTTTAACCAAAGGACTTGGGCCACACAACTTCCAAGAGCAATGTACTTAGCTTCAGCAGTGGAAAGTGCAATAGAATTTTGTTTCCTACTAGACCAAGAGACCAAAGACTATCCTATGAATTGACAAGTTCCTAAAGTACTTTTTGTATCCTACAAAATCAGAGTCAGAAAATCCAATAATCTCAAAAGAAGTGCTGTGTTTAGGGTACCAAATCCCTAAGCCTTGGGTCACTAAAAGGTATCTAAAAATTCTCTTAACTGCAGTCAGATGGGACTCCTTAGGGTCAGCTTGAAATCTAGCACAAAGGCAAACACTAAATATAATATCAGGTCGGCTCGCAGTCAAGTAAAGTAAAGATCCAATCATGCCTCTATACTTCTTTTGATCAACAGACTTACCACTTGGGTCCTTATCCAATGGAGCACTAGAAGTCATGGGAGTGTTAATTGGCTTAGCTTTGTCCATCTCATATTTCTTCAAAATGTCCTTTATGTATTTTGTTTGATTTAAAAAGGTTCCATCCTCTAATTATTTTATTCTAAACTCTAAAAAGTAGGACAACTCTCCCATCAAACTCATCTCAAACTCTCCACTCATTATTTTAGAAAAATCATAACACAATTTCTTATTAGAAAATCCAAAGAGTATATCATCCACATAAATCTGAACAATGAGTAAGTCATCTTCAACTCTTCTAAGAAAAAGGGTGGTGTCTATGCTCCCCTTGACAAACTCTCTCTCTAGTAAGAATGTGCTAAGCCTCTCATACCAAGCTCTTGGTGCCTGCTTTAACCCATCAAAGCCTTTTTTAATTTAAAAACATGATTTGGAAATTGGGAACTTTCAAAACCCGGGGGTTGTTCTACAAACACATCTTCTTTTATTTTCCCATTTAAAAATGCACTCTTGACATCCATTTGAAAAAGCTTAAATCCTTTATAACAAGCAAAGGCTAATAGCACTCTAATGGCTTCCAATCTAGCTACAGGGGCAAAAGTCTCCTCAAAGTCTATCCCTTCTATTTGGTTATACCCCTTAGCCACCAATCTTGTTTTATTCCTAACCACCACTCCTGAATCATTCACCTTGTTCTTAAGGACCCACTTTGTCCCAACTACACTTTATCCCTTAGGTCTTTCTACAAGCTCCCAAACATCATTCCGAACAAATTGATTCAATTCTTCTTGCATTGATAAAATCCAAAACTCATCAAGAAGGGCTTGGTTAATGGTGGTGGGTTTAATCATTAAGATAAAGACAGAGTGGTTCACCTCCTTCTTAAGTCCATGTCTAGTCTTAACTCCACTAGAAAGGTCTCCTAAGATCAAATCCTTAGGGTGACTTGTAGAGTATCTCCAATCTCTAGGCAAAGTGTGAGAAGGTCCACCTTTCATCCAAATCAATATTTTCTACTCCTTGGGTGACTTCTCCTACTCCTTCATTACTTTGGTGTTCTACCCCCTTCCCCAAATTTTCTACTCCACTTGTAATCTCTACAACATCATCTTCTTCAACTCTAGATTTCTTTGGATCAGACTCATCAAATACTACATATGTTGTCTCTTCCACCATCAAAGTTCTCTTGTTAAACACCCTAAAAGACTTCCCAACACTAAAATATCCCAAGAATACACCTTCATCAGATTTAGGATCAAATTTTCCCAAGTGAGACTTCCCATTATATTGAATAAAAACCTTACAACCAAAGACATGAAGGTTGGAAAGATTGGTTGTCCTACCCTTAAGGATCTCATAGGGTGTCTTTTTTAATTTGGCTCTAACATTCACCCTATTCAACACATAACAAGCTGTGTTAACCGCTTCAGTCCAAAAGTATTTTGGAAGTGAATACTCAGTAAGCATGGCTCTAGAGGCTTCCACCAAGGTCTGGTTCTCCCTTTCAGCTATCCCATTCTGCTGAGGGGTTATAGGAGCTGAGAAGTTGTGGCTAATACCCTTATCCTCACAAAAATCACCAAATCTTTCATTCTCAAACTCTCCCCCATGATCACTATGGATGGTCAATATCTCACAACCTAGCTTTTTTGAATCCAAGTAAAAAATTTTTTTTTAAACTCCTCAAAAGACTCATTTTTATGTGAAAGAAATCTAGTCCAAGTGAACCTTGAGTAGTCATCAACAATCACAAATCTATAGACTTTCCCTCCCAAGCTGGCAGTGCTAATGGATCCAAACAAATCCATGTGAAGGACTTCTAAAGGTCTAGAGGTGCTAATGTCCTTAATGGGGTGAAAGGTGGAGTGGACTTGCTTTCCTAGTTGGCAGGCATCATAAAGGTGGTCTTTTGAAAACTTGAGTTTGGGGACACCTCTAACTAGGTCTTTTTGGGTCACTTTCCTAAGAGTTTTCATACTTGCATGACAAAGTCTTCAGTGCCACAATCATGAATCATCAATCACAATTTTTAAGCAAAATAAAGCAGCACATTCAATGTTATTTAAATTAAGCATGTAGACATTGTTGATCCTCTTTCCTTGCAAAATAGTGTTATTACTTGAACATACAATGCATGAATTTGCAAAGAATTACACGACGAAGCCTTTGTCATAGAGTTGACTGATGCTGAGCAAGTTGTGCTTTAATCCATCTACAAGCAAAACATTTTCAATCATAAGTTTCTTGGAATTACCAATTATACCTGCACCTGCCACCTTCTTAGTGGTGTTGTCTCCAAGAGTAACCTTGCCTCCATTCCTAGACTCTAGTACAACAAACTGATTGGCATCACCAGTCATATGCCGAGAGCATCCACTGTCCAGGTACCACATACTCTCACGAGGCCTTTTGTGAGAGCCCTCCTGCAAAATTACCAAATGTTAGATTTAGGAACCCAAGAAGGTTTAGCTTCCTTCTTATGAAGAGTAGAATGCAATGCATGTGTGGTATGCTGTAGATCATGCACCTTAGGTCTCCATACCTAATGTGTACTATGGTGAACTGTGCAAGTGTGTGAGATGTGTCCTAGCATGCCACATGAAAAACATCTAACTCCATGAAAAGGATTTCTTAAGTGGTTTGAGTTATAATGCCTCTTTTTAGGTTTTGGAAATTGATAAAAAGTAATTGTCATCCTTGTTTTCTTACATGTTTCTAGTTCATTTTGAATCTTCAAATTAGTGCTCTTTAAGACCTCATTTTCAATCCTCAAATTTTTCTCCATCTCTTTAGACTTCTTAAAATCAGATTCAAGTGTTGTGTGTGAAACTTTTAATGCATCATGTTTTTCAACTAATTCACAATGAATTTTATTTATCTCATCAAATTCATCAAGTAAAGTCATATGATTTGAATCAATCGTTTGATGGTCTTTAGTCAAAATTTCATGCTCTTTTTGTAGATTTAAGAATTCTAATTTCAAGCTAGTATGTGTTTTCTTTAATTTCCTATCTGATGCATGAATCTTTTTCAAAACTTCAAGGAGTTGGTCGTAGGAAAGTTCACATACCTCTTCTTGATCAAGATTGTCATCCGCCATCAAGCACAATTTTGATGTCTCATCTTCTGGTTCTGTCTCTGATGAGTTTGATGCAGAATCCACCCAAAATGCTTTTTGTACTCTGATATTGTCCTTCCTTAGCTTAGGTTTCTCCTCACCCTTTCCTTTACTTGAGTGATCTTTAAGTGTAGGGCAATCAGTTCTCACATGTCCTGGTTTCCTGCATTCATAATAAACGACATCAGAAGATCCTTTAGAATGTTTATGATCCTTACCTTTTCTCCAATGATGCTTTTGCTTCTTCCTTAGAAAGATTTTGAATTGCCTTGTGATGAAGGCAACTTCATCGATTTTAGACCCTGAAGAATCAGAGTCAGATTTGTGCGCTGTCAGTGCAACTATTTTCCCCTTCTTTTTCTCACCTGCATCAAGATTTCTTTGATTGACCCCTTGCTCGTAAGCAATGAGTGAGCCAAGTAAATTATCAATCGAATACGTGTTCAAATCCTTAGATTCAGTTATAGCAGTAATTTTAGCATCAAAAGATGAAGGCAAGCATCTCAAAATTTTGTTTACTTTTTCAAAATTTGAAAGTTCTCTTCCTAAGGCATGTAATGAAGTAATAATCTGAGTAAACCTAGTATACATGTCAAAAATTGATTCATGAGGTTTCATACAAAAAAGTTCGTAGTCATGCAAGAGAATGTTCAAACGAGATTGTTTTACTTCATTGGTTCCTTCAAAAGTGATACATAATTTATCCCAAATTTCTTTACTCGTTTTGTAAGTGGATACACTCATGTAATCCTCAGATTTTAAAGCACAGAAAAAATAGTTCAAACATTTTGCATTTAATTGGGCTAAATCTCTTTCATCGAATGTCCATTCAGTAAAAGCAATTTCAATTTTAACACCATTAATTTCACAAGAAGGTGGAGAATAACCTTCTTTGATAAGCATCCACATGCGATAATCAGTAGATTATAAAAATATTGACATGTGGGTTTTCTAGAAATCAAAAGGTAGGTTATCGAACAGGGGAAGTCATGTAATAAAATACCCTTCCGTAATGTTATGATTCCCAAGGTTAGCAGTGGATCAAAATCAAAAAGTTTTCAAACTAATTTTTTATGAATCATTCTCTAATACCACTTGAAAGTTCGTTAGGGATGTTAAGCCCTATAGAACTGGCCCAAGCTAACCAAGAGGGGGGGCGAATTGGTATATAAAAAAAAAATTCTTTTCACAAAGAAGTAAAATCTCATAAACCAAAATCACACCATAAAAAAATAAGTGCAGAAATTAAAGTGTGGAAGCAAGAAACAAGAACACGGAGATTTATAGTGGTTCGGTCAACTTGACCTACGTCCACTCCCCGAAGGTGCCCTCCGAGTATTGCACTACAATCGTGAATCTCCTTTAGCCCCCATAGCTAGGCGGAGAAGCCTTTATAAAGAACCTATTTTGCCACCCCGGCAAGTCAGAGAACCTATCTCCTTTTGGTACCTCCTGATGCTGGTAGAGAATCACAATCAGATGGTGAATCCTTACCTCTACTGACCCTTCCACAAACAAGAAACTCTAGATGAAGAATAAGCAGAGCAATCCTTGAAGCAACCCTTGTGAATCCCCTCACAAGCTCCCCCTCACAAGATCCACTCTCTCTCCCTCTCTCTCTTTCTCTCCTCAAGGTCTTCTCAGGTCAAGGCAGCAGCAAAAGATTGTTCAAAACATTGAACAAGAGCCCTTAAATAGAAGAGCTTCAAAGGAGCTCATTAATTGTAAGTTACCGACAATATCGTCTAGGCCGTTATGGAAATCGTCCTGGCAGATCAGTACAAATCTCAGAAGATCAGCCAGACCATTGCCCTAAATGCAAACTGGACAATTTAAAATCTTCTTCATCATCCAGGACAATCTCACGATCGTCCCGGCCGATAAGTTCAAATTAGAGAAAAATCATCCAGAGAATCGCTCTGAATTCAAGCTGTCTGATATTTATCATCCAGAAGTAACTAAGGTTTTTGAATAGATCATCCTGGCCGATCCTGCGATCGTCCAGGACGATATGATCGTATCAATCATCCTTAATTACTTCCTTGATTTGTCTGATTAATTAAGGCATAATTGTGACTATCGTCCAGGCCGGTCCAAGACGTCCTGGCCGATTACCAAAAATTATAGAATACTATAATTATTTATGGCGTCAACTTCTTTCTGTTTTGAGCTTATCGTCCTGCCCGATACATGTATCATCCAGGACGATCTGGTAAAGACGGTTGCCTTAATTAACAATCCCAAATAGAATCTCTATTTTAAACTAAATCGTCCAGGCCGATAAAAATATCGTCCTGGCCAATGTGTGTAAAAATAGAAATTCTAAGTCTCTCAAGTGTGTGTGTATGGTTACTTAGCATCAGTCTCTTTGAACATTACAAATAGACTCAAGAAGAGAAAAAACAAAGTACAAACTGACTCAACCCTAAACCTACGTAATCTTGAACTGGCTTCATTTGTTCGTCTGATCTTTAATTCCTGAAAAGTTAGAAATAACAGGCAGTATAAGAGAATCAATAGTGTTTGTCAATCATCAAAACATAAGTCATGAAAATATATTTGCAACAGTCCTGAGGCTAAACAAGATGGGGATGAATTTGTATTTTAAAACTTTTCAATCAAATAACAAACTTAAGTCTAAACACAATCCACCATAAAAATAACGAGTGCGAAAATTAAATGTGTGAGTAAAAATAAAGAAAGAACACACCGAATTTATAGTGGTAAGGTCAATCCTTGTCCTACGTCCACTCCTCGGAGGCACCCTTCGAGTATTGCACTAACTTAGTGTCTCTCCTTTAGCCCCCACAGCTAGGCAGAGAAGCCCTTACAAAAACTCTTTTCCACGAACCCTGGTGTGGTATAGAACCAACTCCTTTTGCTTCCTCCTAAAGTGGGCAGAGAACCCAACTCCTTTTGCTTCTTCCAGAAGCAGGCAAAGAACCTCAATTAATTGCTGAAGAAGTCCTCCCATGAACCTCCAAAAATGAGGAATGAAGATCAGAGAAGATGCCTTGGAACCTTGATTGGAGCAATGCTTATGAAATCCCTCACAAGCTCCCCCTCACAAGTTCCTCCCTCTCTCTCCCTCTCTTTTAGGCTCTGTCTGGTCAAGACATAAGCAAAGGATCCTTGAGCTTGACAAAACACATGTCCTTTAAATAGATTTTTAAGAACTATCTTTATCGTCCAGGATGATATTTCTATCATCCTGTATGAAAGTATAAATTAATCTCAATCAGCCAGGACGACTTGGGATGATTAAATGATTTTTGTTCATATCATCCAGGATGATAATATATCATCCTGTACAATTAGTACAAATTGGGGAATATCATCCTGAACATCACCCTGATTGGGAGTCTAGATGAAACAAAATGACTTGATCATCCAGGCCGATCTAGCGATCATCCTGGTCGATTAGTTTAAATATGCATAAAATCGTCCAGAACATCATTATGAACAGATGATGTATGCTTTTTATCATCAAGGAGCAATCAAGGTTGTTGAACTGATTTTACTGACCGACCTTGCAATCGTCTAGGTCGATATGATCATATCAATCAGCCTTAATTACTTTCCTTATTTACTATATCAATTTAGGCATA
This sequence comes from Dendrobium huoshanense, assembly GCA_016618105.1. Lineage (NCBI taxonomy): Eukaryota > Viridiplantae > Streptophyta > Magnoliopsida > Asparagales > Orchidaceae > Dendrobium > Dendrobium huoshanense. The sequence goes on from CM028345.1 coordinate 77,817,712, forward strand.
ATTGAACCCCATCGTTCTGGACATCAGACGATGTCCTGCATGATAATTAAAAATTAAAACTTCCTAAATAGATCTAGCTGTTGATTCTTTTTTATTTGAGCATATCGTCACATTCGATACAAATATCATCCAGGATGATGTGCTTAAAGATGGTTGCCTTAACCAGGATGCCCTAATTAAGGTTTCTATTTTTGATCGATCGTCCAAGATGATTTTGGAATCATCCCGGATGATGTTAGCAAAATTAGAAAACTCTAAGTTAGACAAAAAAAATTCACTCCAGTGTATGTGTGCAGGGTTACTTAGCATCAAGAACCACAAAGATTACAAATAGACTCAAGAATGAAAAAGGTTTACAAACTGACTCAGACCTACCTAATCTACCCAATCTTGAGCTGGTTCAAATTGAAGTCTTGATCCTATAGTCCTGAAATGTTAGTTGGCAAGCCAGTCATAGTAAAATAGAAGTGTTTGCAATCATTAAAATTCTATTTTTGAAAATCAGATACACAACACTCATATTTAACCCAACCAAACCAGCCATAAAAATAATGAGCTAAGAAAATAGAGCATAGGAAATAACTCCCATCACCCAAAAACTAACCATTAAATAAGATCATACAGAGAACCTCTCTAAACAACCTAAGGAACATAAGTAGTGCCAAACCAACCATCAAAAAAATATTAACAACTAGGAGAGGGATTAAAAAAGCCAAAAGCATGAGTGGTAGAGACCACCAATCTACCAACAACAAATGTTTTTTGAATTTATCTTTCTTATTTTTGAATTTATCTTTTTTTTTTTGGGTTAAAATCCACAAAGGGGTCTACACATTAATATGGAAAATACAATTATAAAGTCCTTACATGAGATCATAAGCTCACTAATGCTCTTACCTGCTAGAAAACAAATCAAAATAAAAACTACAAGCCGATTGTCTCCGCTAAACAAAAGTATAAAATTCCTAGTAATATTCAAAGGATGTTATAGAGAAGCATCCAAAAAAGAAAGATAGTATAAATGGATTAGAGTCCAATTTTTCTACAAAAAAACTTGAGTGCAGCCAAATGCATCTTCGCCTGAAGAGGGAGACAAAAAGGAAGGCTACACTAACAAAAAAGATAGGTTATACAGTAACAGTAATATATAAAACAACTAAGAAAATATAAGAAGAAACAAAAGCTGCTTCCAATAAAGCCAATCCTGGAACCAAGACTTAAAGAGCTCAGTATACACATAATATCACAAGCCTCATTTGGAAAATTTATAAGCCACTCAATCCTACCTTTAGGATCTCCCAAAACAACAAAGGCAAAACCCTTCCAGCAAACCAAAATAACCCCAGAAAAATAAGGCTGGTTAACCATAGTCCCAACAATAGAATCCACACAAGACCCCCAAAACTAGATAAACAAATTGCAAAACAACAACCAAGTGGCAATCAACCACATCTTGCAATCCACAACCATACCAACAGCAGGATACAACAACCAGGAGATAATCACCAAATCGGTAGCAACACAATCATAACAAGACAACCCAGCCATAACCTCATGGTTACTCTAAGCACCCCAAATATAGAATGTAGCAGAACAACAATGGGACAGTCCATCAACAATATAACCTGAGAAATCATTACTCAAGTCTAAATAAACCAAGATAACAACTAAATAGGGAAGCTCAGAAATCTTGCAGCAGCATAAAGCAAATAATTGCAAAATGAAGAACTAGAAAATAATGCCAAAATTGATCCAGTACATAGCACTCCATAACATGAAGAAAAACTCAACCATAAATCGAAAAACACCAGTCCAGATATCCAACACACGAACTATTGGGTTAACACACCACCAGCTAGAAATGTAAAAGAGCAACCAGAAATCAAAACCAAGGTGTAAAGGAACCACCACACTATAGATAGCCTAACCATCATAACCATTGAACCATGAAATAAGCAAAATCAGCACAACACCTCAGTAATCTAGTAGGAGAATAATATGCCTAGAAATAAAAGAAGACCTAGCAAATAGAAACCAAAATAAAGAAACCAAACCCAAATAGGAACCAGGACACTAAATAGTTAAGATCTAATATAAGGAATACCACAAGCATCAAGATTAAGTAAACCACGAAGTAGCACAGGGCTAGTAGACCAAATAACATCAGAAAAACATTCCAGGCTACAACCCTATATAGCCATCCAAGAAGCACAAGCATTATCATCCTTGCTCACATGGTGAAATGAGAAGTTCTAAATAAGCATCAGCTTTTTATTTTCTCTAACCAAATAGAAGAAATCTGGAGTACAACACATCTCTTCAACAGCTTAAAAAAGTTTAAATTCATACTCATAATTAATTTCAATATACAAATTAGTGATGTTAAGAGGGATGCATAGCTGAATACCATAGAGAATGGCCATAGTGATAGTAGTAAAATAGTTACCATTATGTACCAAACTGACAATAGCAATAATAAGGCAACCATTACTATCCCTAATAACACCACCACAACCACCAGATAAATCAAAACTTGTACCATCAACATTTAACTTAAAGAAATTAATGGGAGGTTTTTTCCAGAAGATAATATTAGAAACAAAAGGAACACCATCAAAGTTTAACCCTAAAGCAGTACCAAAGAATAGCATTTTTTAAAATCCTTAATAGAAATTAGATTAACAGCTAGAAGAGCAAAAACCTTATCCTTCACCTTCTGATGAGATTATCATCCGTAGGAATAAATTTATGCAGGACTCTCCAAACAAAATAAAAATAGTTGAAGGAATGCTCTTATGCTAAATATTATTAAAAATTCTATAAAAATTTCTTTTTTCTTTAAAAATATGTCAAGCACTCTTAAATTGAAAAACCACCATCTTTGGAAATATTACATAAATTAATATCTTTAGAAGCACAATTGAAAGGCAATTTTAAAATATGAGGGAGGATACAATATGGAATCTCATTAGCAAGCTTATAATTGTCCCAATAATTATTATTAAAAAAGGAATTGACCTTAATTAAAGAAGTAGAGGAAGAATTCAAAATCGAGTCAATAGAGAGTTTACCAAACCAGCGATCTTGCCAAAATAAAATATTGCCATCACCAAGGCCCCAAGAAATAAAGGGCTCCATAACCCATTTAACCTTTCAAAGCCTTTTCCAAACTCTAGAATCACATTATTTGGAAAAGTAATTAGTAGGATGTTTACCGATACAATACTTAGAGATCATAAAATTAGCCCAAAGATTTTCATAAGAATGCAAATTATACCAAAGTTTAAAAGAAAAGGCCTTAGCAAGGCATTAAAGCTCTTGCAACCAAGACCACCTTCAGCCTAAACACCACAACATTTCTCCCAAGATGCCCAATGGATTTTAGAGCTAGAAGAAGTGCCTTTCCAAATAAATTTATTAATAAGCATATAGAGCCTATCACAAACAGCTTGAGTAAAAAAAATAGTTTGAAAACTATAAACTGGTAAAGCACAAAGAATACTTTTAGTAAGAACGATTCTACCACCAAAACTAATGAAATTAGACTCCCAACATAACAATATGTTTTGAACAGAGGAAATAAGATCATCAAACAAAAAGGATCTCCTCCTACCATGGTAAAGGGGTGAATTAGGGTTTATTTTTTAAGGGTCTTAAAGGGTCCTAATTTTTTTTTTTAAATTTCTAGGGGGTTTGAAATGTCACTATTTTAAAATGGTTTAAGTTTCATATTATTTGGAGGTGTACCCAAATCCCTAAAATTTTTATATGTTTTTAGACGGGTCTTAAATAAATGTGCTTAAGGTGTCACGAATATATGTTTTAAATCAAATTTCCATAACTAACCCTTGGGTAAAATAAGGAAAATGCAACATATAATCATAAACCATGTCCTTAGAACATAAAGAGCCTAGGCTAAGTGCTCGTGCATTCCAAACATGTAAAGATTAAGAGATAATTAATAGAATTAGTGACCTGATTAGTGAATAATTGAGAAATAATTATTCACTAATCCTTCCCATGAATTTTATTTACATTATTTACCCATGTTTAAAAACTTAAAAGGGATCTCTCAAATTTAAATTTTTTAAATAAGTAAAAAAATTTAAAACATTTTAAAATACATATGTATTAACTAATAAAAATATATAAAATTTTTTAAAATAAAATAATTAAAAATATTTTAAAATATTTTTTAAAGATGCACTGATTATTCAAAAATAGTCTAAAAATAATTCAAATTAATTTTTTAATTTTGAGAATATTTAATATAATATTTAAATAGATAATTATTAAAGTAATTAAATAATAAAGAATAATTAAGAAAATTTATGCCATAATATCTGAAATTAATTTTAAATAAAAATACTTGATTTCTAAAAATTTTAACTTATTATATTAATTTTTAGGATTTAAAATGAATTAATTAGGAATTTTTAAAATTTATAGTAAATAAAAAATTTTAATAATTTAAAAATATTAAATATTTAAAATAACTAGTTACTTAAATTAACATAAATTTTAAAAGCTCCCCAAAATTTAAGATAATTAAAAAAAATTTTATAAAGTTTAAAATATATTTGAGTTTTACCTTCATTAAATTTTAATTAAGAATTTAAATATTTAATTTATTAAAAATTACATAAAATAAAAATATCTTATATTAAATTTAATTTTAAAATCAAATATAAAAAAAAGGCTCTGATAAAAAAATATTTTAATTATTTGAAAAATAATTAATATTAATACATGTTAATTAAATATTTAAGGATGTAATTATTTAAAATTTATTTAAAATATAAAATTATATCTTAAATAAATTTAATTTTTAAATAATATATTTTAAAATAATCATTTAATTGTTTAAGATTAATTTTTGTAAAAATTTAATTTTTAAAAAATTTTTAATATAATATAAAAATAAATATTAATTAAATATTTAAAAATAAGAGTTTTTAAAATAATTTAAAGTATATAAGTTATTTTAAAATAATTTTAATTTTAAATGATAGGTAATTAAATTTTAAAAATTTTGATATATTATATTTTTTTATTTAAAAATAATTTTAAATAATTATTTTTAATATTTATAATTGAAAAAGCATTTAAAATTAATTAAAGCTTATTTTAAATAAATAAAATGGCAGCGAGTATATGTGGCGGGCTTTAATGGGCCAGCCTAAACCACCACCGTGTAATCATTGGCATTGATTGCCATGATGTGGGAATCAGTGCCCATAACTTAACCATGTTAGACGCAGGCACAACGCCATTTGATCATCTGCAGTTTGAAATGGATGGCTCTTATCATGGAGTACGCGAGATTTGACCACCAGAGCTACTCCATAATTCGGAAGAAGCTACAGAACGACAGGATCTTTGCATTAACCAAATGATCATTGGTAGAGATCTCGTACGCCTAATGGACACTTCATAATGCCTTAGGAACCATAGTTTGTCTCATTTGATCGATAAGATGAATTAAATTGGAAGAAAATTTAAACATAATATCTACATGTGAAGAGAATTCACGAATGACCAAAATCACGATCCAAATTGCACTGTAAGAAATGTTATTTAACTCTAAGTATTCTAGAATAAGGTTTGACATTTTACCTAATCCAATTGATAAATTCAAAAGTTCTTGGACTTGTTGAACTTGTAGACTGTCCATGCTCCTTTTCAAATACCCCAGATCGATGAAAACTACCTTGGAAGGGATTTTGCCTTGGTTTGCCAGAGAACTCACCATCGGCAAGGCTTTGACGGTGGGTTTAGATTAGGAAAGGTGGAGGGAGACTAGGTGAACTCAATGGAACCAAAGCTTGGTCTTGAGGAGGCTTGGGATGAAAAAATTGCATGATCTATCTCTTGAAGCCCTAAGACCCCTATTTATAGTCCTAACCCTATGATGGATGACTAGGATCATTTTTGGGGTTAATTAGGTGGGAATCAAGCCTCCTTGGCTGTTGTTTGGGATAGGGGTGATTAGAAAGAGTTTATGCAAAGGGGTGATGAATTTGACCTAAATATGTTAAATTTTACCAAATTAGGCTTGGATTGACCAAGCCATGAGTTGACTTAGTCAACATGGTCAAACGAGTCCAAATTGGTGAAGGATTGAGCTATGTAGGCTTTAAAATTGATTGAAACTTAAATAGAGGGAATTTGTGCTAGTTTGGTCAACGTGGTAGGTTGACCTAGTCAACCTGGTAGGTTGACCCAAGACCAGTGTCTGGGCTTAACAGACTTGGTTTGATCCACTGAATCTAATGGTAGTGGTCTTAGGGTATGGCTTGGTCAATTTAACCAAATCAACCCCCCTTGACCTAAGTTTTAGTGAAAATCAAGGTCAACAATAAATAACGTTATGGCTAACTTTATTAATGATGATATTTAAGAATGTCAATTTTAACATTAAAAAAATAGAGCCCCTAAACGTGACTATTTTACTTCTACAACTTTCAAAGATACTTGGTATGTCATTAGCAATACTTTTGTTAAAGCCATTAGGAACTTCCTCCATACTGCTAATATGACTAATTATGTGAACTATTATACCACCACTTACATCATAGAGTCCCATCATTCTTAAAATCTCAGAAGTATCAAACTCAACTCCTTGTACACATTACTACTTATAAGATAATTTCTAAGAAACTTTCTAGCATATTAATAATCTTTCTTCCTAAATTTGTTCATCATGCTTAAATAAGCTACATTTTTTTAGAAAGATAATATAGATAACTTACATGGGCTACTGTGGTCCTCGGAGGTTTTAAAACTTCCAACTCTCATAAATTCTTCTATACTAAAATTGATCTTAAAAAATACCTTTTAATAAAGTCAACAAATAATTCTTCTATAAAAAACTCATTAATTTTGGATTTTAAACAACATTTCTGAAGTAGATAATTTCTTGTTCGAAAAAGATTTATTTTATGTCATCATATATAATGAACTCAATGGTTTTTTAAACTTTAACAATTGCTTCAGATAGAGATACCTCTCTCTCTCTCTCTCTCTCTCTCTCTCTCTCTCTCTCTCTCTCTCTCTCTCTCTCTCTCTCTCTCTTTCCTCTTCACATTCATCAAGGATTGATGAAACTTGTCAAATAGAAAGCAGAAAGAGTAAAGCTGAGGGAAGAAGACGATGAACAGTAACTCATGTCTATTCATTGATTATGACTGAAGTGTATTGCACGGTATTATATAGATGAGAAGTACAAGATTTAATTACTAAAGTAAACCGGTTCATTACTTAAAGATATCTTACTTGGCAGGAGATCATGGAGGCATCTTCTGAGTGAAATCACTAAATGACAAGAGGGGGGGTGAATTGTGAAAAACTTTTTCTCAATAAAAAGTAACCCTAAACAGGAGTTCTAATCTTTTTTTTATTTCTGAAATTTGACAACAAAAACTTAAAAAAAAAAAAATTTCACAAATTTCACCACGTAATAATTATGAAAAATTAAGTGCAAGTAAAAGTAAATGAAGATAAGGAAAAAACACACCAAGATTTTTATAGTGGTTCGGTCAAACAATGACCTACATCCACTCCCCGGAGTCCTCCACTTTGGGATTTTCACTACAAGCAATAGCTCTCCTTTATCCCCCCTTGGCAAGGCGGAGAAGCCTTTACAATACTCCCTTTCACTAACTCGGCGTGGCGGAGTGCCAAACTCTGTTTTCACCCTCCTGGCGACGGCAGAGAACCTTCTCCTTTTTCTCCCTCCTGGAGAAGGCAGAGTACCTCGAGGTCACGGATGTAGAAGAGCCTTTCTCTTGGAGATCCTCCCACAAATTCTTCTAGGGCCATAGGAGGTACAAGATGCAGCAAGTTTAGAGCAATCGTGTGATCTCTCTCACACCTCTTCTCCCTCACAATGCTCACCTTCACCTTCCTCTTTCAAAACCCTAAAGAACTTCTCAAGAGCTCTCTCCCCCTTGGAATCCCTCTCTAACCCCGTTCTCCCTCTCTGTAATTCTTACTAAAAAAAGACGAGATTAACACCTAAAACGGGCTCCAAAATCCCTCTGATTTCAAAAGTAGCCATTATTGTTTTTACAGTACGATTAAACATCATACAGTATGATATTCATAAACATACTTCTTCCTGGAACGAAGATGTATGAACAGTTAAAAAATGATTCGTACTGTATGATATAATATCGTACGGTACGATCAACAAAATACTATTAGTACAGGACGATGGTCTGGACGATCAGATGTTGTCTCTGTTCATCGTATGGTACGATTACTATCGTATAATACGATGAGACAAAAACCAAGAGATCGTCAAGGACGATATCCGGGATGATCACACTTCATCTCTGTTCATCGTATGGTACGATCTTGTTCGTACAGTACGATGTTCAAAATATAATTAGGCCTGGATTTCATGCACTAATCATGGGTTAATTTAAGTAAGTATTTAAAATAAATCGTACAATACGAAAATGTTTGTACAGTACGAACGGTGCAAAATCACTTACTTAAACTAAACTACAGCTAGGGTTTTGGATCTGAACATATCGTACAGTATGAATATATTCGTACAGTACGATCTATCCACAGAATCATCCACATAGCTTGGATCGTACGGTACGAATTAAAATCGTACAGTATAATCACCAGAGAAGAAATTCTATTACATTTTATATTTAAAAACAAACTCTCCCCCTGTTTGTGTGCATGGTTGCCCATACTCTTATGCATTTTGTGGCCAGACTCAAGAAAATAAAAATATAATAAATAGAAAAATACAATATCTGACTCATACTCCTAATCTACCCGTTCTTGAGTCTTCCTTTTGTCCTGAGTCACTTGTGATCTTCCTGAAATGTTAGTACTCAAGGACAATAGCAATAAAATAATATCCAAATAAAACGTTGTTTCAAAAAAAGCATTATTTGGCATCATCAAAATCTCAAACTCGGGGTCATGGGTTGCAACACTGAGCAGCAGGCGAAGTGGCCGCATAAGCTAGGCGGCGGTGTAGTGAGCTATGTCTGCTTTTCACCATCCCTCAAGCTGACAGGAGGAACGACCAAAAGCTTATTCTGTAGCTCGAGCAGACGAGCGGAAGTCAGATACTTGGTGAAGATATCTGCAACCTGATCAATGGTTGAAATGTGATGTACCGCAATGTGGTTGGCCTGGATACATTCCCGGATGAAATGATGATCTATATCAATATGTTTGGTGCGGACATGGAAGATTGGATTGCAGGCAATTGACATTGCGAAAACGTTGTTGCAGAACAACTTTGTCGTAGATTGAGGGATAAGGAAGTCTTCACAGAGACGTCGAGTCCAGATTATATATGTTGCCGCCGCAGCCATGGAACGGTATTCAGCTTCTGTTGAAGACCGAGCTACTGTTGTTTGCTTTTTAACTGACCAGGTAAGTAGAGCATTGCCTAAAAATAAACAGTAACAGTGGTAGACTTACGATCAAGCTGATCACCAGCCCAGTCAGAGTTGAAATACGCAGAGAGATTTAGCTGGGTTTTAGGAAGAAATAGAGTATGACTAATGGTTCCTTTTAGATACAACAAAACTCGTTTGAGTAATTGAAAGTGAAATAGTTGAGGATTATGCATATGTTGACAGAGTTTATTTATAGCAGAGGGTATGTTAGGATGTGTAGAGGTAATGAACTGGAGCGAGCCAACTAATCTATGAAAAACTCTTGTTGAGAAAATGGTAGTGTGAGATTGTTGTCTGTGGGAGGTTTGGACGGTAATGGCATGAGTAACGGTTTGCAATTAGACATGGAGGTGGTATGTAACAGTTTAGTTATATAAGATTGCTAAGAGAGATGATATCCATCCATGGTTCTGGTAAATTCCGTCCCAAGAAATTTAGACAACTGGCCAAGATTCCTTATTAGATATCGTTGGGCAAGCTTAGTAATTAAGGATGAGATGTATTGCGTATCACTACCGGTGACAAGAATGTCATTAACATACACTAATATGTATACGTGAAGATCATCCTTATGTAACGAAGGGTCTGTTGCACAGATTGTAAAGTTTTGGGTTTTGAGATAATTTGATAGAGTTGCAAACCAAAGGCGTGGTGCCTATTTTAGGCCATAGATAGCCTTGTGTAGTGAGCATACATGATCCGGATAGTGTGGATCTTCAAATCCTTGAGGCTGATTCATATAAATGGTTTCGGTTATGGTACCGTGAAGAAAAGCATTCATAACATCAAGTTGATGTATTGGCCAGCCATGATGAAGAGTAACCAGCAGAAGTAGGCGAATTGTTGTATGCTTAACGACTGTACTAAAAGTTTCAAGGTAATCAATACCATAGGATTGCTTGAAACCCTATGCAACCAGATGGGCTTTGTACTGAGCAATGTTGCCATTGGCTAAATGCTTTAATTTGTAGATCCATTTGCATCCAATTATGTGCTGATGAGCTGATTGCGGCACAAGAGACTAAGTGCCTTGTGCTTGGAGGGCTCGAAATTCAGTCGACATGGCTTGTCGTCAATTTGAATCTTTGTTGGCGGTAGAGAAACAGGTAGGTGTAGCATGGATGGTATGAGAAGGATCTAAGAGAATTCTTTGTTTAAGAGTTCCAGTTTGAAATCTGGTGACCATTGGATGATTGGATTTGGGTATCGGGGTTACAGAGGAGGTAGAAATTATAGTATAAGAGTTTAGAGGAGAATTGGTATTGTGAAAAGGAGTAACAGATGGTGCAGGAGTGATAGAATTGCATGTTATTTCAGGGGAAAGGTTGGCTATGGTTGGTGGGGAAGGAGGAAAATAAGAAATTGGAGTAGAGGATGATGATTGTTGGTTGATGGTAGAGTCACGGGAGATAGATGGAAAAATAGATTCATCAAACTGAACGTGTCGAGAGATTATGATTTTGCTGGTTAAGGGATTATAGCATTTGTAGACTTTGTAGTTTGTGGTATAACCAAGAAAGATACAAGAAACAGATCAAGGAGCAAGTTTATGTGGAGCTTAGTACCGTGTCAAGGGAAAGAAACGACAGCCAAAAGGATGAAGGATTGTGTAATCTAGAAGGACATTATAAAGTAAATGATAAGGAGATTTGAATGTAGTATTAGGTGAAGGAAGATAGTTTATGTGAAAAACTGCAGTAAGAACGGCAGCATAAGAAAAGTAGGACGAAAAATTGGCGTCAAAGAGAAGAGTTCTGGCATTTTCTATAATATGACAATTTTTACGTTTAGAGACTCCATTATGTTGGGGTGTATAAGGACAAGAAAACTGAAGGCTTATGTCGTGAGAAAGAGTGAAGGCTTTGAGGTAAGAATTTGTAAATTCAGTTCCACCATCACTGCGGATGGTCCGAACAGAGGTGTTTAATTATTTTTCGATTTGTTATATGAAGTTAACAAGAGAATAAGGTACTTCATTTTTTTGTTTTAACAGAAAAACCCAAGTATATTTCATGTGATCATCAATGAGAACTAGAAAATAACGAAAACCATCATTAGAGAGCACAATGGATGGACCCCAAACATCCATATGGATTAATTCTAACGGAAATGAAGATACATGATTAGAAGACGAAAATGGTAGCCGGTGACTCTTTGAAAGAGCACAAGAATTACATAGAGAATCTAAGGAAGAAATACATAACGAAGGAAAAGTTTTAGATATAGCCATGGTCTTTTGATTAGGATGACCCAACCGCCGATGCCAGGATAAATCTGAACGGTTTGATGCAATTATCGTGGATGCCGCAACGATAGGTAGCTGGAAAGGGATGGGGTAGATCCCATTACAACTTTGTCTATGGAGAAGCAGTTGTTTTTTTTTTCAGAAATGCTAAGTAGCAATAAATAAAAAAACAAGAGCAAAGCCTAGATACAAGATAATGAGGATTCCACCACCTTACACTCTCTTCCTTTACAATCTTAACAAAGGAAGAAGGAAGGTTATCCTCAAGAAACATGTCCCAATCAAAATCAAAGGATAGAGCTAAGTTAGCATAATGATCAGCTAACTTATTACAATTTCAATTAACATAATTGAAGATGACATTATTGAAATTGTTAAAAAAGGGAAATACCTTCACCACCGGAACAGCTCTCCCTAATGATCTTTGGATTGCTGTACAAATTATGAAGATATTGGAGAACATTTTTATTGTCACCTTCCAAAACAATGCCTTTGGTATCTTTCATCCATTCTTTATTAATATCTTCCAAAGCTTTGAAAGCCATTAGTTCCATTTGTGCACTATCCCATTGCAACTTCTTCCTTCCAAAAGCAAAGATAAATCTTCCTTTATCATCTCTTATTATGCCTCCAATACCAGCCATATAGTTGTCTTTAAAAGTTGCATCAAGATTAATCTTAAGCCACTCAGGGGAAGGAGGATGCCAATAATTAGAAAGCAGTCCAAAAGACTAATAAGCATCCCAGTGTTCTGAATGGAAGATATCCTGTTTTACCGTGCTCAAGAAGCTTAAAACTAAACAAGCAATCATTAACTTACTACTTCCAATTTTTCCATGTTTAACCTTGCACCTATTGTTCCAAGTCATCCAAATAATCAAAACATATAACGTGACTGACATGATCTCCTTACCAATTAAAATCCTGATACCTGTAATGAACTCATTCCAGCAACTGAATATAGGAGTCTTAAAACCCCAACCTTATAGAACATTACACACCTCCTTAATTAATGAACAATTCGAGGTGATATGATCAAGTTCATCAATCTCCCCACACCCCATCGGACATAAACAATTACGAGAAATCTTTGTTTTAAAAAGATAAAAATTCTGTAGGAATGGCATCAATGCAAATTCTCCAAATAAAAAGATTAACCCGAGCATTGATCTTTAATTTAAAAATCTAAGAAAACGAATCATTCATAGATTGGTTATTGGACTTATCTTCCATAATTAAGGCAGAGAGAGTCTTACCAGACAATTGTCTCTTCAGTTTCATATAATATGTAGATGCAATGTTGATTTGCACCTCTTGTATAATTATCTGTAGCTTCTTTCCAAAAAATTGTCTTAGTTTAGCTTCATTCCATAAGCCGTCTTCTATGAAATAATCTAGAGCAGTGATATCTTCATCAAGACATCCTACAAAAGTAGGCCATTTAAGAAGGCTTTTGCCTAGGATCCACATATCCTGTAGAACATTAATGTTGGAACCATTCACCACTTTCCATCTAACAGAATGTTTGAGTGCCTTCCATCCACTTATGATAATCTTCCAAGCATTGGAACCGCCTTTGATGTCTTCCTTCTTCCACCATAATTCTCCATACTTTGTTAGGAAGTTTCTATTTAACAATTTATTTGGTTTCTCCAAGAGATTCCAAGCATACTTTGCTCTAAGAGGTCCAATTCTTGAAGTGATTGATTGAAGACCCCAACCTCCACAATGTCTAGGAGTACATACTAATTCCTAAGATACAAAGTGTAAACCTTTTCTTCTATCCATTTTACTCCAGATAAAATCTCTACAAAGTCTTTCTAACTCATAAAGATTTTTCATAGGAACTAGTGAGTTAGAAATAAAAAACATTGGTAAAGCAAGGATGACAGAGTTTACAAGACATAGTCTGCCAGCAAGAGAAATATGTTTGTTTCCCCATTCAGTAATACGCTTCCAGGTTTTATCTATCAGTCCTTGGAAATCATTCTTCCTTAAATGTCTCAGAGCAATTTTAATACCCAGATAATCCAATTCTTCCACTGGTCTAATGTTTAGCAATTTGGCAATCTGGATCTTCCTTCTCCTTAATACCGAATTACCAAAAATCACAGATAACTTCTTCTAATTAATAATCTATCCTGTGAATCTACAGTATTGATCCATAATGCTTTTAAGCTTCTTCACACTACCCAATTTAGCATTAGAAAACAATAAAACATCATCTGTGTATAATATATGAGAAATATTGGTGGCATTCGAACAAATGTTGATTCCCAGTTTTTTTCCTCTAAGAAAAAGATATTGGAAAGTAGTTGGGAGAAAATGATGAATAAGAATGGAGATAGTGGCCAACATTGTCGAAACCCACACTTTCCCTCAATCCATTTAGATCTTGTCCCATTGATTAATATGGAAAATCTGGGAAAGGAAATGCATTCCATAATCAACTCCAAGAAACTGTTCGGAAATCCCAAATCCATTAACATCTTCTTTAAGGTTAACCAACACATGCTATCGTATGCTTGTTCCATATCCAATTTGATAGCCAAGTAACCATTGCAAGCTTTAGAATGCCTTATTTTATTAAAAACCTCTTGAGCTAATAAAATATGATCGGAGATAGATCTGTAACGCCACTTATTCTTCAGCAATAATTTTGGGAATAACTAAAACCAATCTATTTAAGATTATGTTTGACACAATCTTACATATTGAGCTACATAAGCTGATTGGTCGATAATTAGCAGGAGTTAATGGATCGGTGGACTTTGGAAGGAGAACTACCAAAGTATCCTTCCACTCTTTACTCATTTTAGATGTAGAGAAAAATAAACTCACTGGTTTACATACATCTCTACCAATAATCTCCCAAAAATTCTTGAAGGAGTGAGTTAATCCATCACATCTAGGAGCTTTATTGTTCCCTAGCTTCATAACTGCCTCCTTGATTTCATTTGTTGTAAGTTCCTTCTTCAACCAAGTCTTATCATCATCATTCAGAATCTTCCATGGATTTGGCCAATTATCTAAACTACACTGCCTTTCCTTCCATTTCTCTTGAAAGAAATAGAAAAGACATCTTCCACTTCCCTTGGATCTTCGGTGATTTGGCCTTCAAGATTCTTCACTTGAGAGATCCAATTGGCATTCCTTCTTGCATTGGCAAAGGCTTGAAAGTATTTGGTATTTGAATCTCCATCCACTATCCACTTTACTTTTTCTCTTTATTTCTACCAAGTGTTCAAGCAATTGAGAATAGTGTTAAGATCTTTCACTTTAACTCTAAGTGTCCATAGTTTCCCATCATCCAGCCATCCATAACTAGCCTCTTCTTCTTGGAGTAGTAAAATTTCAGCCTTTAATCTAGATTTTTCACTAGAAAAGTCTTTGAGTTTGTTCTTACTCCAATAAAATAGCTCATTTAATATTCTCTTGCACTTGTTATTGAGGACCTCCATATCATCTCCAATAAAGCTCCTCTTCCAGATTTTAGAAACTATGTGTTCCGTAGTCTTGAAGGAAAGCCAAACATCTTCAAATCTCAAGGATTTTACCAATCTTCTAGTATCAACAAATAATTTCAACACAATGTGACAATGGTCTGAAGCCACCCTTGCTAAGTGTTTCTCCACCACCATTTGCATCTTTTGTAGAGCAACAGAATTTAGAAGGCATCTATCTAGGCATTCAAGAATTCTACCACTTCCTTCCTTATTATTGCACCAAGTATATTTTGGACCAACCGTTCAAATATTGCGAAAGTCATTGTCATTCATAAACTTGATCATTTCAAGGGGACCTTGAGATAATACAAACTTCTTACCTCCTCTTTTTTCTTCTTGTGATAGAATGCAATTAAAATTCACTCCAATAACTGATGGAATTTTTCTTTGAGAATACTCTTGGATGGAATCCCATAACAAACTTCTCTTTTGGGCTTCCTTGCTCCCATAAACTATAGCTATCATCCAACTTCCTTTGTTAAAGACTTTAAGATCTCCAATAACACATTATCTGTAGTCTTTAACACTGAGAAGGAAGAAATATCATTCCTCCAAAGAATCATAATACCACCAGATAATCCTTCCGAAGGCAAAATAAAAAAATCCCAATTAGGACACAAGATCTTATCAAACTCATTTTTGTCCAAAGAGCTGATTTTAGTCTCTACTAAGCCCACAAAGAAAACCTTAAAGTCTTTTATGAACTCCTTCATATATAGAGAGGCTTCCTTCTTTCTAGCCCCTCTACAATTATAAAATGGCATGAGATCCATTAAATATTTATTGGGGAGTAGCCCCCAACCTTCTTCTTGCTTCCTCCCTCTCCAATTCTTCCACAGGTTTTGTTTTTTATAGGTCCTAAGGATCTTAATTCTTTTGCCAATTTGATCTTATGTAATACATCAATCAGCTCACAGTCTTTTGCCTTAACCAAGTTCTCTGTAGAATTTGTGTTTATCACTGATGCTCTGCTCAGTTTCTATAACTCATCATCAGCTTTTATCAACATATCTGGTATGATATAAGCTTCTTCATCCTCAATATTAATCCTTTGTAGGATTGAGAACTTGTTTCCATTAACCAGAGAAGGGGAACCTTCTCCCTTCAGATTAAACTTTTTATCTGAGATCCTATGAGGACTTGTGATTATAGAACCTGTTGAAACATGATAGGGAATACCTGAGTTCACAAGTAGTCCACTAGGACTTACTTGAGTTCATAGGCAACCCTTCCCAACTGTGCTGAAGGAAGTATGAGGCTCTTCCATAGCCAAGTGATTATTCAGAACCTAATCTGATATGCAATCCTCATCCTCAGCCATAATCTGATCTAGACTAGAAGATTGATTTGGTAAGAATTCCCCTTCTTCTAAATTTCCAACCTCATCACATACATTAATCAGACCTTCTTGATGTAAACTTCCAGAAGATTTTACAGATACCATCACCGGATCGGTAGTCCCTCTAGAAACAGGAATATTAGATTTTTTTAACATATCTGAGAGGTTTTGCTTTAAGCTCCTTGTTCCATATATTATTGTTCCTCCTTCTCATGTTATTGACTATAATCCATGGAGCATAAGAATGGTCTATAGGTCCTTCTTGTTTGCTTCCCATACATTTTTCTCTATCACATTCTTCACCATCCTTTACCAATTGAGGATTATTAGCTTTTCGTCCACATTCCTTATTGACATGACCAATGTTTCCACAACCATAGAAAAAATTTGACACCTTCTCATATTCCACCTGTTGGAAGAATCTTCCAGCCATGCTATCCAACCAAACTCCTAATGGAAGAGGTTCATCAAGTTTAATTCCTACACAAACTCTTGCGAATTCTCTTCTTCCCTACTGGAACATGTTGCTATCCAACATTAGAGGTTTTCCAATTCTTGAAGCAATGCAAGCAACATTCTTCTCATCCCAGCATTGTAATGGTAAATGAGGCATTCTGATCCATATTGGAGATGATAAACCTTTAATATAAGATGTATTAAAATCAGGAGTCCATTTCTCCACTCCAATAATATGTCCGTTTACAAACCACGGGCCTCTTGAAGGGACTGCTTCTAACATTTCCTCCAATGAGAAAGAACATAAGAACCATCCACCACCAAGAGTAGTAAAGTGAAATTGTCCAAATTGAGTCCATTGTTTTCTTATCTCCCAAGCCACTAAATGAGAAGGAAGGCATTTCCCGAAGACTTTAATTACTAATGATTTGAGTAATTTTTCTGTATTCTATTTTTCTAAGTCTTCGTGCATCTTAATAGCAATTCCATCATCAGAGTAATGCACTTCTTCATCTTTGAAATTCAACTTGATGTACGATTTATTACTCCAAGGATTCATTTTACCCAAGCCAACAGTATTCTTTCACATTTCCTCAGGCAGCTTATCTACAGTATTCTCCTTCCTCAATTCATGTTATGTATTGATATTATTGTCAAACAAATTTCAGGAATTCTCATTTATTGCTCTGCAAAAGAGCCCAGGGATTGCAATTGAATTCCCAAAATGATTAACAAATAATTTCAATCCAGAAGTTGATGCATTGTTATCGGATGCAAAAACTGTAGAAGAAAAATTGTTAGGAGTAACCAAATTCAAACTTTCTTCAATGGACTTACATTTGCCTTCCACATGCTGAACTTTTTTTGGAGATAATGCAGAAACGTCTTTAATCACAAGCGGTCCTTGACGCTTAAATAATGAGAAGCGGTTGTTGGTTCATCAAATCCTTAACACAAAAACAATTTTTATCAAATTTAAAGGAACAATTATTATCGTTAGTTAATTTGGAGATTGAGATAAGACTGTGAGTGAGTTTTGGAACATGAAAGAGATGTTTGAGGTGGAGCTTACGAGTAGGTGTCGGAAGAAGACCGTTACCTACATGTTGAATGGGGAGTGAGTGTCCATTACCCACAAATACTTGATCTCTACCAGAATATGACTGTGGTTGCTGAATGGGAAGCGGATCTGGTGTGAGATGAGCTGAGGCCCCACTGTCCAAGTACCAGGGAGATGTTTCAGGATCTGCCATTAATGCAACAGTGGAGTTAGAGGTCGGAGCAGTGTAATAAAAGTTCTCTCTGTGCCAACAGTTCACTGTGGAGTTACCGCGCATCCCACAGATTTGGCACTCACCTTCGAATCTAGGTGTTCGAGGAGTAGCTCTGTTGGCATTGTTGGACTAAGATCTACCGCATCCATGATTGGAGGAGAATCGACCACGGGATCTTCCACGGGTAGAAAACAGAGAAGTATGTCCGTCTGGCGACTGAGAAGTATTGGAGAAGGAGAGTTCACGAACAGCATTTGTAGTTTGATGAACTTCCTCACTGCGAAGAAGTGAATACAGATCGTCCAAGTTTATGGGTTCAAGGGAGCTCCGAATTGTTGTTTTGAAGGACTGATATGAAGGCGGTAATCCATTTAAGATGTAATGAAGAATGTCTTCATTATCGACAGTACCTCCTGCAGCTCGAATATTATCCACTATACTTTTTATGGAAGCCAAATAGTCTGTCATTGATTTGTTCTGCATAGATAGTGAATGCAGCTCATTTTTTAGCTGGATAACTCTTGACCGGTTGGTAGAGAAGAAACAATGCTCTAAGGTTTTCCAGATAGAGGAAGATGTTTCCAAGGTCAGGATGTAAGGGAGAATGGATGGCGAAATAGTAGAGAACAATGCGACAGACAAATTTTGATGAATTAATGACCAGGAAGAAAACTGTGGATTGAGAGTTAGCTGCCCAGTGGAAGTTAAAAGATGTTAGGGAGGACAAAAAATGTTCCCGTCCAAGTATCCAGAAAAGTGATTCGCCGCAAACAGTTTGTAGATAGCAGAACGCCACATAGGGTAGTTATCTAGAAGTAACTGAACGTTAATCACGTTCTTGATGTTGGTAAGGAGAAACATAAGAGTAGGAGGAATGACTACATCAATGGAAGCAACTGTGGCATCAGATGTCACAACAGTTGCTGGTGGCGTGTTTGGAGTAGAGGCTGATGAATCTCCCATCTTCACGAGCAATAGGAGGAAGAGCCGTTAGGCATCGGGCTCTGATACCATGATGAAACTTGACAAACAGAAAGCATAAAGAGTAAAGCTAAGGGAAGAAGATGATGAACAGTAACTCATGTCTATTCATTGATTATGACTGAAGTGTATTACACAGTATTATATAGATGAGATGTACAGGAGTTAATTACTAAAGTAACCCGGTTCGTTACTTAAAGATATCTGACTTGGAAGGAGATCATAGAGACATCTTCTGAGCAGCAGGCGAAGTGGCCGCAGAAGCTAGGCGGCGGTGTAGTGGGCTCAGTCTACTTATTAGATTCCTTCTCTAGATTTGTAAGGGTAATCTTTGCTAAATCATTTAATTTGTTCAAGGAAAAAAAAAAACTCTAAGGTCTCTCAGCTTGTCTATACAAATAATCTATTAGTCTTTAGTATTATTCTACGGCTTATATTCACTATCCTAATAAGATAATGATATTCTTTTGAAATGGCAATAGTTTGGGTTCCATGATTGATTATTCAACCTTTTACTTTTCAAAATTAATTTTCATAATCAAAATAATTATATTCTTTTAACACTTTGCTATTCGTTTGAAAAGTGAAAAACAAATTTTGAAAGAAAAATTGCCTTATTACATTAAATTGTTATACTACTTTTTAAAGTTAAATTGTATGGTTGTGTTATTATGGTTTTTTATGCTCATGATGTTTTTTTTTTTTTTTTTTTTTTTTTTTTTTTCAATTTTATACAACTAGACTATTCATTCATTGTTACTTTATAGGTGGGAAGATCAATTGCTATTCTGGCTTTCTCTATGTTAAAATCACTGTGGAATAATATCTTAGCTTAAAATTCTTAGATTTATATTTTGATTGGTTGCTTGTTCTATATTTTCTTATCCATTTGGAGATTTTTTAATACTATTATGGACATCTATATGCTGGATGGTTATATCTGTTGGACCTATCTAATATGACTCTTTTGGTGTTGTCCATTTCTTCATCTATCTGCTCAGGATACTTATATTTTGGTCATGAATCACTTCACTTCCTTTTCCTAGTAGTTATATTTTTTCTTTACTCCCACATTGATAGTTTTCAAGATGTTTTGGACACATCTTCTCTATTTTAATGCTTGAGAACAATTTTTTTAGGAATATTAAAACAAATTCCTTTTTTTTTTTTGAGGAAAGGAATTAAAAAATTCTTCTTCTTTTCTTTCTTTTGAGGAAAGGAATGATGATGAGAAAAATATCACTATGTATAGATGCAACTAGGTAACTACAATAGATTTATTGTACATAATACTGTTGTGTACCTAAGAGATTTTGATTGCCTTGGACTGCACCAAATCACATTTATTTTCACCAGATTCAAAGTTATGTTTTTGTGTTTTTTTATCCCCAGGTTCATTCTGATCATCTTTATAGTTTATAATCTTAAGTTTTTGTTTGTGATGATTTTCTTGCTGCTTCTGAAAGCTATTTTTTAGTAAAAAAATGAAATAAACTTTAAGAAGCAGTAAGAAAATCATCCCAAACGAAACCTTCATCTTTCACATTTAACTATTTTATTTTGCATTATTTATGACCTTTTTTTATACACATAATTTATAAAGTAAAATATTTGTTCTATTGATGAAATAATTGAGAGTGGCACACCTGCCCGCCCCCCCCCCCCCCCCCCCCCCCCCCTCAAATAAATAAATAAATAAATAGAACCCACATGTACAGCATAGTACGAATTTATAATAGCCTAAGTATGCTGACTTCCTATAAGTACAAAAAGTGGTTCATGTTATTATTTTAAAATATGGTCAAGCAATTGCAAGGCGTCGCATTTTTAAATATAGTTTATTTTGTAACAAAATTGAATCCATAATAAAAATTAATAAATTATATAATTTATCACCAATTTTAAATAATATATTTTCCGCAATTTTAAATGTGCAATATTTTAAATTTCGGTTCTTTAAAATTTTTTAAAAGTTCTAATCATAGAAAAAAAATTATATATTTCCTCACATTTTTATTAAAATAATATAAAGCAAAATTTATTAATGAAAATAAGGACGGAGTACAATTTAATGTTAGCTTAACGACAAACTATATTTTAAAAAATAATAATGTTATTAATTTAAGTTATCGCTTTTACACCTTTGTACGGATACTTAAAATGTTAATTATGTCTGACCTTTTATAAATTAGCAAAATCCGTTAATGTTATTGATTTATTATTTTAAAATAAAATTGAAATAGGAACGCATTTTTTAAGTATAATTTATTTCATTACAAAATTGAAATGAAGAAAGATTAAGTAAACGCTGATCAATTTAAAATTGCTTTTATTTTCTTTTCTTCGGAAATTTAAAAAGTTGCAATTTTAATCGGGATAAAAGAAATCTATCACAATATTTTGATATATTTTGTATCAATATAGGATAATTTTTTTTATAAGCATCATTGTTTTTAAATGATGTATGTCATTGCCCAATATAATTAAATTATAATGGATAATTAATTACTAAATAAATATAATTAAATTCTTAGAAAATATACTTAAATTATTAAACTTTCATGATATGTTTTAGAATTATTATTGATTCCTCCCAAAAAATAGCCTTAATCCAGCATAATTATGAACGCACATTTGAATTAGAAACTTCAAAAATAAATTCATGCCTTTCAAATTTTGATTTCAGTAAACTTATTGTCAAACTAAATGTTTGGATCAGAGGAACCCAACAACACTAATACTGGTCCAATCCAAGCTTTAATGGGCCCAAATCAATGGCTTAATTTTTTTTTGGAAACATATAATATTAATTGGGCGAGCAAATGATATCAAAATGTAGCATGCTTGTAGTCGAATCAAGCTGCTCGACAAGAAAGATCTAGCAGGTTTATGATCAATTAATTACAACATCATTAAAGCACTTAAATACTAAATAAATAATTTATGATCCAAGGGACTAATACACATCATCAGATTGAGTGCTCCATGTTTACTCCAAATTTTCACCATATTTGTGGGGGCATACCTATCCCTGAAATATACGAATAGGCCCTCTCTTCATGCATGGAAGGGGAGCGGTTTTTACCTTAGACTAGAGACTAAAGAGGGCTATGAGGCTTTAAGACTAAAAAAATATCAAAGCTCCATCACCAGCAAACCCTTACTAGCAGATCGACTCCTGGCCACTACTACAATATTTCTGCTCAACTATTGTCGAAACCTTCATCTACCAATCAGAGCCATCAGACTTCTTCTAACCGACTATCATTGTCGGACATCTGCCTTGACGCCATCGCCAAACGTTTTCCTACTAGAAGTTTTCATCAGACTTTCATAGCCTAATAGCTACCCAACTACGAACATCGAGCCATATATTGGCCAACCATTATGCTCAAACCACTATTGTTAGACAATGATTCTAGCCACCATTACTCAACAACAATCCTGAGATAACTTTTACCCTAATAAAATCTTTGGATCAATATTTTTTACTAACTATAGTCCTCAAACCACGATCACCAACCGTGTGTGGGTCTCCGAAAGGATTCCGCTCGTGTGGTTTGAATGCAAAGAATACGATCACACTATCACATAGGACAAAGTGGTCGTAGACCTTTACAATCGACACAAGCAGGCCAATGGAAGAGAAGATGGAGTTATAGATACGATTAGCCATGGAGGATAGCGGCTTTCACCTACCAACCTCGATGGATAATAATATCTATAACCCAAAAGTTCATGAGATTTCTCCTATTCGATACATCAGCATCGAATAGGGTTTATTTGATTGTGGGGATCAGTTTCCTAAGGGCGCAAGCCCCCGTAGTTGATTACATCTTAGACCTTGGTCTAAGAAAACTCTCGATTAGGGATGTTAGATTATCTTCTCTAATGGGTTTAGCGCAAGGAGATTTCTAGGCTTTCCTAATCAAAGGGGAAGGTCCCAACTTGGCTCAATCAGATCATACATGGTTCAGTCAACATTCGGCCAGCTCGAAGAAGTGGAAACTAGAGAAAAAGAGAGAAGACATTGCACTTAAACATGCATGGGAGAAGGAAGGAGGTGGTGTCATCCATGTGACACAGATAGGTAGGGTTTATAGCTTCCGAAAGGATGGAGAGCTTACTCACCAATAAGGTGTATAGTAGTACACCTGTACCACTCACCTTTAGATCCTAAATCTATAAAAGATGTAGTATCGTACACACGATACTAACATCTACGACCTAAATAGTGCAATCCCGGACTTACTCCTCGCCTGAAAGAGGAAACCAGCTAAAACCACCTAATCGTATAAAATACATATTGTCCAGTCCATATGAAGAAGGGTGGGTAGCTAGACACTGAAATTTGGGATCGACATCTAGAGAAGTTCCTAAATGATCCCCCACTTATGAATGGTATAATGCTTCTAAAACTACTGCAATTAAATCTTTATTTTAGTTAGTTGCTAATGCAATTTATGCTAGTTAAAAGTCTCCAAATCAGGGATGTATGCAATTTTTTTTAAAAAAGGCTTATAAAATAATTATTGAGAATGACTAAACTTCCCTAGGTCCGGCACTTCATCCTCATAGGCTAGATTATCCGGACTCTACTCGCAGGCGGAGAATTTTGTCTAAAAGAAGAGAGAATGCGTGTATGCGACCCCGGACGATTCCGACTATTTCCTA
Source organism: Dendrobium huoshanense (assembly GCA_016618105.1). Lineage (NCBI taxonomy): Eukaryota > Viridiplantae > Streptophyta > Magnoliopsida > Asparagales > Orchidaceae > Dendrobium > Dendrobium huoshanense. Next base: position 77,841,621 of record CM028345.1, read on the forward strand.
GAATCGTTATGTTTCTACGTAAGTTAATCTTAAAATTTTATTCTAAAAGAGCCTAGCGAATCAGGCACAAGCACATGCAAGAAAGAAACTTATGAAAAGCATGCTGGTTCTACAGCGCAAACAAAGTAAACAAGCAATAACAAAAACAAAATCCCACGAAAAAGAGTGTCCATGGCAAGTGCCATTCAATATTACATCATAGAGTAGAGAAAGTAATGGTGGTCGGGCTCCACCGACAACAACCGGAAAATGACGCAAATCTTAAAATAAGGCATTCTATATCTTCAGTCTTCTTCTACACTTCCTTGATTCGTCTTTGGATCATCGTCAGTTCTTCGGGCTCCTTGTAGTGAATACTCCAAAAGAATGCCCAAATAAAAAAGGAAACCCCCTGTAGGGATTTACTTTTCCCTTTGGACTCCTCATAGTGAGTGCTCCAAAAGGATATCCAAATGAAAAAGGAAACCCTCTGTGGGGGTTTACTTTTCCCTTTGGATTCCTATCTCTTTAAAAATGTCTTATTTTAATGATTTTCACAAAGTTTACTATCAAATACATTACATTAACGAAAAGAGAAAATCTAGACTCTCCTGCAGGGGTTATCCTAAGCAGTTATAATCAAAATCAAAAATCGTCCAAGCAGTTATATATAAGTGAAAATGCTGAAAATAAATCACACTTGGCCATGCTCTAATTATTGGGGGCTAAGCAGCTGAAGCGAGTACCTAAAACAGTTATAAATGATTATTATTAATTTTAGCCCCATTTAAAACTGTGTGAGCACGGCCACCAGTAAGAAGACAATATTAGTATGAAAAGCGTGCCTAACCTATGAGTATTCTAACGCTCACAACAAAGTGCAGAAAAAGAGCTAGAAAATGTTACAGAAAAGCATCACAGAAAAGCTAAAGCAACTAGTAAAGCAAATAGCACACTGGTTACATGCAAAGCATCACAACACAGCGCAGAAAAGAAAAGTAGAACATCGGCATAACCTAAAGCTAGTAGTCGTGTCCTAGCAAACCAGTCTAAGTGTGGGTAGGCTATGTGGCTTTGGTATATCTTATATAGGGTTAGTTTTAATTAAAGTTGTTTGTATATTTGTTTGTTTGTTGAAAGGGGCAAAGGAAAGATTTTAGTTAAAATTCAAATCTTAGTGTTTTGAGATTAATTTTTAAGATGTTTTTATTTTAATGTTTGATTAACTACCACCTTTGTTTCACACCGAGGCCGTGAGGTTTATTTCACCCTCCTTGGAGCTAACTTAATAGCCTCGTAGGCCTGGGTTACCCAGTGATAATTAACTTTGTTGGATTATTTTAATTTGTTGTTAAAGAAAAAGAAAAAAAATATGGATTAAATATTTTATTATCAAGGTTTGAATTAATCCAATTAGGAAAGTTAATTTTAGATTTTGACGCTCCATTAGATCCATTCATGGCGTTGTGCCACCAGGCTCGAGGAACCAGCCTCCTTAGGAAACTTAGCCCCGCAGCCTGGAGTAGTCCATCCAATAAACTTCACTTTTGGAGCGTTTATTGTGTATTAAGGGATTTGTTGATTACTTTTAAAAGATTATTCTAAGTTTGATCTTTAGGAATCTTTTATCCTAATGAGTTTAGTTTGTAACTTAATCTCCTAATATAATCTACATCTTTTAGATTTTAGATTGGTTAAGAATTAATTATTAGATTAGTTAGAATTGATTTAGGTTTATGTTTTAGATTTAAAGTTTAATGGTTATGAAATATTAATAATAACTTGATTAAGGATTGAATATTTTAATAGATTTTTAAGAATTAGATTAAAGTTGATTGGTTGATTATTAATGAATTAAGAAAACAAAAATCCAAATCTAGGAAAGCGTGTCACTAGGTTTTGTTTTGATGTCTCTACCCTACAGGGAGCATTCATCCTAAGTCTATATTTTCTAAGACTCGGTCCTTAAATTTTGTCCTTATATGTCACTAGTGTTGTAGGATAAAAAGTGATGTTGTTTTCTAATTCCTAAGACTTCTATACAGATGTCACAAGGTTTTAGGGATCTAAAAAAAAAGTAAAAGCAATCCTAAATATATAATTGAAGTTTCTACAAGGCCCTAAGGGTAGGAGGCGTACAAACATCTAGGCCCCTAAAGGTTATCTAAGTTTTTAAGAAAGCTTACAGCACCGGGGGCTACGATCCGGTGGTTCCGCCCGTAGTGCCCCTACCTGAATGAATAGGGGCGACTGATGCTCGGATCCGATTGTCCTAGCTCCCATCCCAAGTTCTCAAGTGCTCCTCATCCATTACTTTCCAAAAATTACCTCGCAAAACACAGATGAAAAGTGGATTTGAGCAGTTCTATAAGCAGTTAATAATATGAAAGAATGAAAATGCAGAAAAGAAAAAGAACGTACATTTTTGTTACTGGTTGAGCTACTTATGTTTTGGGTTCTCCTCGTTTTGCAAATGCGTAGTGTCAAAGCACGAAAGAAACGACAAAGAAAACTAACGGACAAAGCAAAGGATAATTAACTGCAATGAAAAGAAAGAAAGAACTAAAATCAAATACGAAAAAGGGATGTAGGCATTGTTGTTTTGGACACACTTCTTTAAAGACAAGTGTATCCTAAAGCAACATTAATAATGCCCTTTAATATTCCCACAATTCAAATGAGGTACTTGATATGAACCTAACTCTACTACCCAACACATTCTAAACAAATCTTATATCAACTAAGGGGATACAAATTCCAAACTCTAAATCCAAATTAAGAGTCTCTTTTATTTTGTATTTCTCCCAAAATTCTATATTTCTTTTCTATAGAAACTAACACTAAAGGAATCCAACTCAAACAAGTAAGAGCTACCTTACTCCCAAAAGGACACTAAAGACTTTCCAACCTAAAGCTCTCTAATGCCTCAAACTCCAAAATTCATCCTATAAAAAGAAAACACTAAGGGAATCTAACCCAAAATTACCTAAAGCTTTAAACCCCAAAATTCCTCCTTAGAAATAACCCCTAAGAGAATATAATTTGAATAAGAAAGCACTAACTACTTCCCAAAAGACACTAAGAGATCCTATCACACAAGGTTGATTATCAAATTATACCTCTCAAAAATAATTTTTAATGACCTTCCAAATGGGCTACTACCCAGATTTCTACGAAAGAAATCTACCAAAATCTCTTTTCTTTTCACTTTGTTTTGACTCAAGAACTCCACCCAAAAACTCACAATCAAGTGCCTCCTATTTTATTTGGAGTGGGGTAGAAACCACAAGGCTTTCCAACGAGAAGGTTTTATAAAAACCTCTCATCGTAAAGCACCTACGAATTTCGTCGTATAAACCCTTTAAAAAAAAATCCACTAATAAAATATTCCAACCAAAACAAAACAAGATCTCTTTCAACAAAAAGCAAACTCACAAAATTTTCCCAACATTCCAAAGAAGTATTTCCACTCATGCAAATAGACCCTTCAACGTAGCATGCCTCTCTACAAAATTACTCACCATTTCAAATAACTAGGAGGGTATAAAAGAGATGATTTGAGTGCTACAAATGAAGATATATGCAAAATTACTTCTTACACTTCAACCAAAATTTTCAGAATAAAATCATACATATTCATAGATGAGAATCAAAATTGCATTTCTCTAAATCGAGCAACAAATGATTAGCTTATATATATATATATATATATATATATATATATATATATATATATATATATATATATATATATATATATATATATATATATATATATATATATATATATATATATATATATATATATATATATATATATATATATATATATTTTAACATTCAACACAAACAAATCAAAAGAAAAGAGGTTTGGTGCAAAGAGAAATACTTTTTTTTTTTTGAAACACATGAAAAAGCTTTCCAACACTTCTAAACTTGTGAAAACTCACCAAAGATATATAAATAACCATGACATTCTCTAACACTCATTTATTTCCCTAAAAAAAAAAATAACACTCAACAAACAGGTTTACAATTAAACTAGAACATGAAGCATACGAAGTATTTCTGGTAATACTCATAGATTATACCTATGATCATCCAGTGCAAAACCATCAGTTAACAAAGACTCAAAATCGACACCATCATAATAAAAAAAAAGGACATGTATTTCAAATTTTCAAAGCCCTTCTAACATAGAGAAAAACTTCTCATGCTTCGAGCTATGAGTATATGAAAAGACCTTTTCAAATTTGGACTCATAATTATTTTTATGTCAAAAAAAAAAAAAAAACTTTCTTCAAGTGAGCTTGTCCTAAAAGAAACTCATCAAAAGATAAACCAATATATCTATTCGAACTCATAAACTTCATTCGATATCAAACAACACATGATGCCTAAGAAGATTTTTTTTTTTTTATCTTCACTTGCCAAGAATAAGGGCTAACTCTATGTTTTAATATTAATTATTAAAGAAACTCATACACAACATAAAAAAAAGAAGCAAAGAAGGACGACCACATTCCTTCCAAACGATCATGTGAAGCATCACATACATGTTTGCGATCAAAGTGTGAAATAAGTAACGAAATGAACGTGATTATCAAAATTTTATATGAAATTGTTTCCATCAAAACTTTAATAAGTTCTGATGATATTCCATGGTAAGATCAAATGAGTCCAAGCTCTGGAACTAGCACAATTATTTATTTCCTTTATCATTAGAGATAGGCTATGTTTTCAAAGAAACAAATCATGTCCCATTATCAGTTTAAAAAAAAACTGTACATGGAGGAAGTTGTTGAATCATTACTCTATGAGTTCTAACTAGTAGCTTAAACCATCACAACTATCCAATTATGGGGCACAGCATACAAGGATAATATATTCTTTTTAGTTGTACCGATGAAATCGAGCACCCAACATTCTTCATTTGATGTCTAATAAATAAATCATGGAGAGATAAAGGATCTGACCTTGCCATTTACTTACATCCACCAACTAATTAATCCATAATCATGAGATGTATGCAACATATGAAGAGAATATTCATGATTAAAGCCTTCTGTAGGATGAAACAAGGCATGCCATATGATGCGATTCTTATGAAAAAAAAAAAAAAAATGAATGATCTCATAAACAAGGTCACTAAACAAGTTTTTTTTTTTTTAAGCAATCTAAATCAATATGTGTGCTATTTAAACATGTATCTTTTCTTAATAAGTAAAACCACAAACACTTTAGGTGCATATAAAGACAACAAATAACATAGCTTCCACATGATCTTTAACAACCTAAACATAGGATTTTAAGTCATTTATAAAATAAAATAAGTAATGACAAAGCTCCAATTCCACATACCCAAACTCGTTTTTTTTTTAGACGATGCATTAAAGAAATTTCGATATGAACAAACTCACTACATGGAGATTTAAGGTTAGCAAATGCTTATGACTTTCTCTAGGGAGCATTTCACCAAACATTTGATATGCAACTCTCATAAGATTGTACAAAACAAACTATTACATAAGAGAAAATTCCACCTCCTTGATCTAAATCGCACAAGCAATCCATATCAACCTTTTGATGGATCATTTAATAAATCACTCGTAAAAAAAAATGCACATATATAACAAAAGAAAAAAAAACTCAAGCAATTCCCAGATTTTTTTTTTAAGGAGAAGAAGTAGAGGATGATGGAAGAGGTAGAGGAAGAAGAAGAAAAAGAGGATCAATAGAAGAAAAAGAGGAAGTGAGGGAACCGGGAGAAGGATAAGAAGGGGGAAATACTCACATTGCAAAGGGAATTTCAGTAAGTTCAGGCGTCCAGTTCGGTTCGGAGAGGACGACGGAGGCTCGGCCTTCGAGTTCGCAACCTAGACCTCTAGGTTTGTTCCGAACAGAGGTGCGACAGAAGCAAGCGTTCGGTTCCCTGGGCCAATTACGAGAAACAGGGGAGGAAGACTTCGGGTCTAGGTCGGAGGAAGAGAACAGGGCGAGGCTGTCGTCTGTGAGGCGACAAGCTCAGTTCGGGCACGCGAAGTCGGGAGGCGTCGGAGGGAGCTCGGCTCGTCTGGGATTTCCGAAATCGAGAGAGCCGGGGGGCTTGGAGTCGGACAGGTTGAGCAAAAAAATAGAGAGAGAGCCAGAGAAAGGGCGTGAGAGAGCAAGAAGAAGAAAATGAGCGTCGATGCCCAACTCAAAGCCTTCGTTCAGAGTAAATCAAGTTCATCGCAAAAAGAGGAATCCCGCCCTCTTTGATTCGTCACAGGAGTAGCTTCAGAACACGCGAATGGAATCTGTCGTCTGCTTCGTATCACTGCTATGTCTGTGGAAAATCACGAGCAACAGGGACCGTTATTCAATTGGAACCGCTCAATTGCATTTCCTGATCTAAACATTAGGTTTGAGTTCGATTTAGATAGTTAATAGTCCTCTAATTGGAATTGGGATGAGTCCAACTACTGAAATCAGGTCTAACTCAAGCCTAGGCCAACTCAATTCGGGCTGATTTTGGGCTCGAGACAGTTCAACAAATTAATTATAGGAGATGGAATTTAAAATAATCATCAACTTAAATCAAATTGGGCATGGCACGACCAGAATAAAATGATCGAGTCTAATTGAATACAGTCGACTCTGATCCGGCTCGAGTCAGGTCGATTTGAGCTCGAATTGGGTTCTACGAGGTTCAATTGGATCGACCGAACGAGCTCGAGCATGCTCGAGCCAAAATCGAGGTCAACAAACGGACCCCCAACATATGCGGAGAACAACGGGTGAACCGTATATGTTAGCGTTGACCTTCCTAACTTTAGGAAGATACAACTCAAGGGTCAACTAATGAAATTCACTAAGAATATGCAATCAACTAATGGGAACCAAATCAATAAAGTGAGAGAACAAGTCAATCATCCGCCCAGCCAAAGTGGAAGGATGCGAGAAAGGAAGTCTCATGCTCACACGAGCCAAGTCGAAGTGAAATCTCAAAGAACCGAATATAATTCAACGATCGACTACGACAAATATCTAAGATGATGTGGAAAGAAGGGAATTAATCGGAAATCATATCAAATAGCCAAAGTGATAATTAAAGGGAATAGAGCTAAGGCAAACACAAAAAGGTCCACAAGAAACACTCTACTATCGTCCGGCGCACATGCCGCGACGATCAGAAGAGGAAAAGAACAACGCTCTAATATCACCGGGCGCATATGCCACGACGATATGAAGAGGAAAGAGAACACTCTAATACCGTCGGGCGCATATGCCGCGACGATAAGAAGAGGAAAAGTACACTCTAATACCGTCGGGCGCATATGCCTCGGCGATAAGAAGAGGAAAATAGAACACTCTAATACCGCTGGGCGCATATGCCGCAACGATAAGAAGAGGAAAAGAGAACACTCTAATACCGCCGGGCGCATATGCCGCAACGATAAAAAGAGAAAAAGAGAACACTCTAATACCGTCGGGCGCATATGCTGCGATGATAAGAAGAGGAAAAGTAAACTCTAATACCGTCGGGCGCATATGCCGCGATGATAAGAAGAGGAAAAGAGAACACTCTAATACCGCAGGGCGCATATGCCGTGATGATAAGAAGAGGAAAAGAGAACACTCTAATACCGCCGGGCGCATATGCGGCGACGATAAGAAGGGGAAAAAGTACACTCTAATACCGCCGGGCGTATATGCCGCGACGATAAAAAGAGGAAAAGAGAACACTCTAATACCGCCAGGCGCATATGCCGCGATGATAAGAAGAGGAAAAGAGAACACTCTAATATCGCCGGGCGCATATGCTGCGACGATAAGAAGAGGAAAAGTACACTCTAATACTGCCGGGCACATATGCCGCGACGATAAAAAGAGGAAAAGAGAACACTCTAATACCGCCGGGTGCATATGCCGCGACGATAAGAAGAGGAAAAGTACACTATAATACTGCCGGGCACATATGCCGCGGCGATAAAAAGAGGAAAGAGAACACTCTAATATCATCGGGCGCATATGCCGCGGCGATAAAAAGAGGAATGGGGTGGTGAGGAATGCCTCCCAGGGACTCTATCGGGCTCTCTCAACCAGCAAAAGGGAACTCTACACTCTAATACCTTCGGGCGCATATGCCGCGGCGATAAGAAGAGGAAAGAACACCACTCTAATATCGTCGGGCGCATATGCCACGGCGATAAAAAGAGGAAAGAACAACACTCTAATATCGTCGGGCGCATATGCCGCGGCGATAAGAAGAGGAAAGAACACCACTCTAATATCGTCGGGCGTATATGCCGCGGCGATAAAAAGAGGAAAGTGCTCAACAACCACCCAACGCTCATGTGCGTGGTGCTGTGAGAAAGACAAAGAAGTAATCCATCACCCAAGAAATTCCAAACTTATATTTTGGTTACCACATGGTAGAGGACAAATCGTCGTGGCCATGAGTAATTCCAATATAAGTAGAATTTCTTAGGTAAACTGAAATCATGTATGACATGAATCAATCAACTGATATATATCTCTCTAAAAGGGAAACACACAAACAGCCGAGTAAAAAGAATAATTTCATATTAAAGGAATAGCAATTGAAGTGGCAAGGGGACACTCCTGCCACTAAGAACAACAATCATCATATCAAAAATTAATGATTACTAAAGGGATCACAGTGGTAACACCCATACTAACTGATGGGACCCTGTGAGAAGTACAATCAATATTTTTGCATTCAAAGATGCTACCCTTGTAGCTAAGAGTAAGCTCTCCGTGGGAAATTATGTTGCTAAAGCAGGTAGGGGATTGATTTTCTACTAGAAGATCAAAATCCACTAAGAAGTTATGTTAACATCTAGAGTAAGATGTACTACATTATAGGGGAGGAAAAACATCTCCATTATAAGTGACCATAATAGAAGGAATGAACACGATCATCTCCTAAGCAATCATCAAAATGCTTTAAGGAGAGAGAAGAAGAGAATTTGGAGGGACTTTGGGCTCTTGGAGTGTAGAACCGGGTTCCACCTGTGACAAGGGCAACCGATTATACTCAACTGAGAGCTTCCCTCTCAAAAAGGAAAGAGTTTTGAAGGACTTTGGGCTCTTGGAGTGTAGAACCGGGTTCCACCTGTGACAAGGGCAACCGATTCTATGCAACTAAGAGTTTTTTTTTTTTTTTTTAAGAGTGAAGAGAGGGGGAAATTGTTGGCTTTGATAACCCAGGCCATACTCGCCACATGAATAAAACTGGGGAGAGAGAAAGATTACAACAATAATTTATAGAAGAATTCACAAAGTGACAATGGATCAACATCATTATATTTAACTAGTATAGATCAAGGATGGACCCAGTATCACATTCCATAAGAACTCGAACTAGTAGTTTTGATATCCCAGACCACACGTGAAGGTGGCAAGTGAAACTGGGAAGCGCCAACCCTTAAAAGGGGCTGGAAAGGTAATTTTGTGCAATAATACCGAAGTGACTGGTGAATGTGAAAGTGAGCACAAACATCCCTACAGCGTATTTATATATAATCCTTAAGGATAATCTCATACTCTGCATGACAAACATCACGTGATAGAGGATAAATCGTTGTGGCCACGGATTGCCGAAAATCATAAGAAGTACTTTAAAGTTATAAATATACAGAAGAATATTTACAAGTGGCGGGGGATGCCCCTTGTGATGTGCAAACTCAAGCGTAGTACTTTCTCAAGTACTACTCATTAATGATGGGCATGGGATGAACACCATTCACATCAACTAACAAGTACGATCCACCTTCGTATACTTGCTCTACAACAAATGGGCCTTCCCAAATGGGCTCAAATTTACCACCTCGATGACGACGCGAGATGATAGGCCTACGCAAGACAAGGACTAACTCGCCAACCTGAAAGGCACGGGGTCGGACAAGGCGATCATGGGCTTGGGCCATCTGGGCCTAGTACAACTTGAGGTTCTGATAAGCTTGTAACCGAAGCTCGTCTAAACCATCAAGTTCTTCCAACCGGAGTCGGGCATTATCCTCATGGGACAGATTGTGGCTAACTGCTACACGCAACGAAGGGAGCTCGACCTTAAGTGGGAGGATGGCTTCAACCCCAAAAGCTAAAGCATATGGTGTACACTGAGTAGGAGTACGGTATGTAGTCCTATAAGCCCATAATGCTTCAGGCAATTTATCGTGTCATTCTCTTTTATTTGTCACAAGTATTTTTCTTATTAACTGGACTAAGGTTTTATTGAATGCTTCAGCCAAACCATTAGCCCTAGGATAGTAAATCGAGGAATACCGCCAATTTATGTTATGGCGGCGAGCAAATCTAGCAATTTTGATGCTTCTAAAAGACGGGCCGTCATCTGAAATTATACGGTGCGGAACACCAAAACAGTAGACAACATGATCACGAAAGAAGCGCATTACATCTTCTGACTTGACTTCCTTAAGCGGGATAGCTTCTGTCCACTTAGAGAAATAATCAGTAGCAGCCAGAATGAACCTATGACCCTTAGAAGAAGGAGGGTCAATAGGACCCACTACATCCATGTCCCAACTCTCAAAAGGACAAGAAGACACAGTGGGGTGCAGCGGATTAGGATGTTGGTGGATGACAGTATTATGAATATGGCATTGGTGGCACTTCCTAGCGTGCTCCATACAATCACGGATCATCGTCGGCCAATAATAACCAAGACGTTAAATTCTGACCTTCATCTTAGGTCAGGACTGATGAGCACCACAAAGTCCCTCATGTACTTTGCCCATGACCTTACGAGCCTCCTCATTGTTGAGGCAACACAACCACATCTGGTCAAAAGAGCATCGGTATAAGGTTTCATTCACATAGGAAAATGACAAAGCTCTCTTTCTAATCTGAGTGGCAAGAGAGCGGTCATCCAGAAGTTTACCACGCTTCAAATACTCAATAAAGGGGATTCTCCAATCTGACTCTTCCTCAACAGCGAACACTGCGAGGGTCTGATCGGGAGAAGACAAATCTGCGGGGCAAAAGGCTTGACGATACTGGACAATAATCGACACCGAATTTCTATTCGGGTCAGCCAACTCCTTAGCAAGTTTAGCTAGTGCATCCTCTTTACCATTCTCAGATTGAGGGACTCTAACTAAAGTCACTTCAGGGATCAAACATAGGAGCTCCATCGCCCTATCGTGGGGCAAGAGCTCGGGTTTGAGAACTTTGAAAATTCAAGCCACTTGATTAATCTCAATGCCACGGTAGTGAACAATAAAACCAAGAAACTTCCCCGCATAAATGCCAAATGTGCACTTTAGGGGATTCATCTTCAACTCATGCTTTCTTAAGCGCTCAAAAATGATTCGTAGGTCTCGAAGGTGATCAATACGGACCTTGCTTTTGAATACTAAATCATCCACATAGCACTCAACATGCTCATGAATCAGCTCATCAAAAATGATAGTTCTGGCACGCTGATAGGTGGCCCCGGCATTCTTGAGGCTAAAGGGCATCACCTTGTAACAAACCACACCTATGGGGGTGCGAAAGGCAGTGAATTGCTCATCTTCAGGGGCCATCTTAATCTGATTGTAACCAGATGAATCATCCATGAATGAGAAAATGCTATGGGACGAAGTGAAATTACTAAACGACAAGAGGGGGGGTGAATTGTAAAAACTTCTTAATAATTAACTTAACCCTAAACAAGAGTTCTAATTTTTTTGTTGTTTTTGAAACTTTAAAACAAAGATTTATGCAATTTTTCTTTCACAAAATTTCACATGCAATAGATATGACAAATTTAAAATGCAAGCAAAAAGTAAACAACGATAAGGAAAGAATACACCAAGAATTTTATAGTGGTTCGGTCAAAATATGACCTACGTCCACTCCCCGGAGTCCTCCACTCCGGGATTTTCACTATCAAAATAGTTCTCCTTTTGCCCCCCTCGGCAAGGCGGAGAAGCCTGTACAAACCTCCCTTTCACCAACCGGCGTGGCGGAATACCAAACTCTATTTTCACCCTCTTGGCGACGGCAGAGAACCTTCTCGTTTTTATCCCTCCTGGAGAAGGCAGAGAACCTCGAGGTAACGGATGTAGACGAGCCTTTCCCTTGGAGATCCTTCCTCAAATCCTTCTCGGGCCACAGGAGGAGCAAGATGCAGCAAGCTTGGAGCAACCGTGTGATCTCCCTCACACCTCTTCTCCCTCACAATGCTCACCTCCTCCTTCCTCTCTCAACCCTCAAGAATTTCTCTAGAGTTTTCTCCCTTGGAATCCCTCTCTAACCACGTTCACCCCCTCTGTAATTCTTACCCAAAAAGAGTTGATTGACATCTAAAAACGGGCTCCAAAAACCTCTGATTTCAAAATTAGCCGTTACTGTTCGTACAGTACGATTACAGATCGTACAGTACAATCTTCACAAACAGCCGTCGTCCTGGTACGAAGATGTACGAACAGTACAAAAATAAATCGTACTGTACGATATAATATTGTACGGTACGATCCAACAAGATACTACTCGTACAGGACGATGGTCTGGACGATCGGATGTCGTCTCTGTTCATCGTATGGTACGATTACTATCGTACAGTACGATGTTCAAATTTTCATTAGCCCTGGATTACTTGCACTAATCACGGGTTAATTTAAGTAAGTATTAAAAATTGATCGTACAGTACGAACTTGTTCGTACAGTACGAACGGCGCAAAATCACTTACTTAAACTATGTCACGGCTAGGGTTTTGGATCTGAACATATCGTACTGTACGAAAGACTTCGTACAGTACGATCTATTCACAGAATTGTCCACATAGCTTGGATCGTACAGTACAAAATTAAATCGTACAGTACGATCTACAGAGAAGAATTTTAGTTATTTTTGCAGTTAAAAAGAACTCTCCCCCTGTGTGTGTGCATGGTTGCTCTTACTCTTACGCATTTTGTGGCCAGACTCAATAAAGTAAAAAATACAATAAATGAAAAATATAATATTTGACTCATACTCCTAATCTACCCGATCTTGAGTCTTCCTTTCTTCCTGAGTCACTTGTGATCTTCCTGAAATGTTAGTGCTCAAGAAAAATAACAGATAAAATAATAATCAATGAAAAGCAGTTCCAAAACACTCATTATTTGGCATCATCAAAATCTCAAACTCGGGGTCATGGGTTGCAACACGAAGCAATATCAACCATGAGTTCAGGGATAGGAAGAGGAAAATCATCTTTAGAACATGCTTTATTCAAATCACGGAAGTCTATACAGACACGGATCTGACCACTCTTATTTCGGACTAGAATGACATTGGCAAGCCAAGTGGGATACTTCTCTTCACGAATGAAACTGGCTTCTATAAGTTTCTTAGTCTCGGCGATCACCTGTTGTTCAATCTCTAACCTCATCCGACGAGGTGACTGCTTAACAAGGACTGCATTAGGACTAATAGCTAACTTATGGACCGCTACTTCTGGATTTAAACCAGGCTTCTCCATATAGTTCCAGACAAAGCAATCTTTAAACTCAGAAATGAGCACAACATACTCTTGAGCCTCTGACTCGGATAGTAAGGCACTATGAAAGATAGGCCGAGGATCTGATTCAGTGCCCAAATTGATTTCACACAATTCGTCCATGGAAGAACTGGCGCCATCTTCGAATTCACGTGGAGCTTCAAGGAACCTGTCCTCATTCTCCTCCGGGTCTTCATCATCGGCGATGGAAATGACCGGATAGGAATGATATACAACCCGAATGTTTGCGGAAGAGGACTGATTCTCTTGAGAATAGCCTATACCCTGCCCAGTTCGAGGAAAATCAGTTCGCCAAATACAGGCCTGTCTACCTGACCAAGTCGAAGGGACAATACCTCGCTCAACAAAGTTATCAACAACAGGGGAATAGTATCGGGGAACAGGCATGATCTCATCATCCACAACAGATTCCACAGGATCATGTATATCAATACTATGTGGGACACCTGCACTATGAAACAATGATGCATGCCAAGTAGATAGTGCTGGTACATAGAGAGTGTGTAGCTCTTGTACAGAGCGCCTATCTAAGGGTAGTGCACCGCGAACACAGGCAGAAGGTGTAGGGGAAGGTTGAGGAAGAGATTCCTCAATTCTAATCCCGTACATCTGGCAAGAAAGGGATTGTTGACTAGCAGTCTGACATCCGACATCTCCGTCGTCGTCTGAATCACTATCGACAACCAAACCACCCTGAGGTATCAAACTCCTATGGAAAGTGGGATAAGAATTATGATCAACACTAAAGGCAGGTAAAGGGACCGAATGACGAGTAACATCAATCATCTCATCATCAGAGTTGGACTCAACAGTCAAAGGGGAAGTGTACAAGTGCGAGGGAGGAGGGATTCGAGTATCAAAGTTCCTTGGAGGGCGAACTGACTCTCTACCTCGACCCCTACCACGCAATCCCCTACCTCTACTAGGGGGAACATCGTGCCTGAGTACAAACCGTAAAGATTCATCTAGGTCTGTAACGGAAACATCAGCTCTAATCTCAACCTGTGATGGACCCTGTGCTAGTGGTTGTATGGGACCCTGTGCAAGTGACTGCAAATGAGCCTGTACAACACTAGTAGGTATCACTGGTGACTGGGCAGTGGGAGGTCTATGAGCTTTTCGAGGCATGTAATACTCGGCATCATCGTAGACAGAAACCTCGTCACGGCAAAGGGTTGAGTATCGCCAGAAATGGAAAACTCTATATCATTCCTCATATACTTCATGCACTGGTGCAGTGTAGAGGGCACCATTCCATATTCATGTATCCAAGGCTTTCCTAAGAGAGCCTTGTATGAGGTATCTGTCTCAATAACATGAAACTTTGCCTTAGTCAAAAGATCTCCAAAATGCAAAGGCAAAGTGATGGAACCTATACCTCGCTGACTTTGATCATTAAAACCCTTCAGCATAATCTTATCTGAAGTGAGCTTTAGGTGACCAAGGTAGAGACTCTGTAGGATAGCATGATTAAGGATATTAACTGAAGCTCCTTGGTCAATAAGGACCCTGTTCAACTCATAACCATTTACTTCAGTTGTGACGTACAAGGGATGGTTGTGGCATGCAAATAAGGCTTGATAAGACTCTTGTTCAAGCAAAGCTTTCACCAAAGTCTCTCTCAAGTTGGAAGACATTATAAGAGCATCATAAACACTAAGAAGAGAAGGGATCTTTCTCAAATGAGCCAACACATTGTAATCAACATCCAACTGAGGGCCTTTTCCCTTCTCCTTAGCAGGTGCTTGAGGAGGAGGGGTAGGATCATCCTGTTGGATAATGATGTTTCTATCTTTCTCTTTATTATTCTTAACCATTTTAGGTGGTAGAACCTTACCTGAACGCAAATGTATCTCTCGTATCGAGTCAGACTCAATAGAGGACTCATTTGGTTCAGGCGACACGGCTTGTGTTTGTTCAACAAAAAGTTACTGGGGAGTGTTCTCGGATTCATTCTCAGAATCCATGTAACAATCTCCTTCAGGAATAGTGAACATAGGCTCTTCCTCACACTCAAACTCTTCTCCAAAAGAAGGATCATCACCACTTTCAGAAATAAATAAAACAGAAGAAGAACGAGTGCTAGAAAAAGTAGAATTAGAAGGAGCAAGACACCAAAAGTAGCCAAAATCATTTTCTTCCATTAATTCATCATCAGTTGAAGGGAGAACAAAATCCTTCAGCGTAAGTGCTGGAAGAGATACTGTCTTCCCCTCAGAAGTTACAATAATTTTCTCTCTTTCATACATCTTTCTAATACAAGGAGAAGTAGAAGAAATGTGCTCAGTAGGCACTACAACAGAAGGAGAAAAAGAAACTGACAAAGGAACTGAGCTGGCAACTGTCGACTTGGCATGTGGGGACCTCCTCTCAACTACCTCTGAACTCTGAACTGCCCGTCTGATCATACCCCTTGTCTTTCGAGAGAGTGCAAGCTGCCACTCCTCCCCAAAACTAAGAGGTGCTCTACTGTCACTGCTCTGAACACCACACTGACTGTCACACTGACTGGAGCTAGTAATCATCTGAACAACTTGAGCAACCTTGCCTTGAGTATTTACCAAGTCACTATCCTGTAAGTGAATCTCACCATTTGCCATAAGACTCTCCACTTTATCTTTGAACACATAACAATCTTCAAGGACATGTCCAATATGTCGATGAAAAGGACAGTAAAGTGGATGCTCTATTTGTCCCTCTTCTCCAGGCTTCTTATTAAATGGAAATCTCAAAATTTCTTTCTTAACAAGAAATTTAAAAATCTTTTTTATGCTCTCCCTTTTAAAGGGATATTCCTTGCTAAGCTTCTCCTGTAGGAATTGCTGACTCTCTGGAGTCTTATAGGAGGGTCTAAGCTGCTGACCCTGTGGTCGTGGCTGAAACTGCACAGGAGGCTGTACTGGTGGTGGTAACTGAGGTCGGGCCTGAAACTGAGGTCGTGGTGGTGGTGGACATTGTGGTGTTGAACTAACCACGGACCTCTTGCCCTTATCATGAGCATCATAAGTACTATGCACATCCCCCTTCCTAAGAGATGGTGCCCCGGAAAACTCCAAACACTAAGGTCTACGGATGGATTAACTCTCAGCCTTAGGAGGGACTGCACTGGGTATGTTGTCATGTAGGCTAGTGACTTTGGTTAACAGCTTCTGAAAAGTTCGAATGTTGAAACCCTTCAAATAAGGAGCAATAGGACCATCTATGTTCTTCAATAGAATCTCAACTGCATGCTACTCTTACAGTTGAGGTTCACACTGAAGACTAAGATTTCTCCATCTAACTATATAGTTAGGTAGAGACTCGTGGGGGCGCTGTCTGGTTACTACCAACTCACCAACAGCCACTCTATGCTCTGTACTAATGAACCTCTGCACAAACAATTGCTCCATCTCAGTAAAAGTGCAAACTGAATCATTAGGAAGATCGGCATACCACTCAAATGCCACTCCCCCTAAGCTACTAACAAATAATCTTAGCATCAAAGCATCATTTCCTCCAATGTTACAACATATGGCCCGATACTGAGCCACATGTTATCTTGGGTTCCCAAACCCATCAAACACTCAAAAACGAGGAGGAACAAAACCAGCGGGGTAAGGCTCCCGCTCGTACTCTACCGGGTAGGGACGACCTCTACTAACAGAATCTCCAGACTTTCTAGAAGCAATATCCTGATCAACCTCTATGCAATCATGTCCTGAATCTGGACTGGTGACAACTCTACTGACTGACTCTGGACTGGCACACTCAACGGTACTACTAGGGGAGATATCAGAACTGCCCTCTGAATTCTATCAACTCTAACAGACTCTGGGGCTGATGACTGTGGTGCTGCTGGCTCGTCTCTAGATGTAGCAGGAGTAACTACATCCATGACATGGGGTGTAGCCCCCAACGCCGTCAACTGGGCGGTCATCACCGCCATGGCCCTAGTTATCTCCGCCATCTTAGTCTGTAACTTCAAAACTGTAACATCCGTGTCTACTGAACGAGAAGGTCCACCCTGTGCTGAGGTGGAAGGTACATTAGCATCCCCTTGCTCCTTCAAATCATCATACTGCTCATGCTGCTCATCTGATGTGCCTCGTATCGTGACCACACAAACACGATGAACGGGCATGTCTTCATCTGACTCTCCTTCGAGTAAGTCCTCATCGGAGGTCTGATGAAGAGCATCGATGTACGGACCCAAAGGAAAAGAAATCCTAAGGGGACGAGGAACAACAATTAGCCCCACTCGAGCCGGGGCGCTACCCTCAACATCTATTGCATCACGACTCATCTGAACTGGTGCTAACCCTGAAGGGGCTGTATCAACTCGTTGAATCGTACCAACTATCTGCTTTGTCTCGATAGGCTCGTCCACCTGCCGACGTCTCCAAAAACATCTACTACGACGACACCCGGTAGGAACATCTAACTGAGTGGATGGGGGAACGACAACTGAACTAAGCTGGGGTTGGACAGGCTTTAACTATGGGCCACGTCCATGATGACGAGGGCGTCGTCCAACAGCAGGGACACCTACCTGAGGTCTAACAGTGGAAACAACTCTAGTCTGCTGTCGTGGTGGTTGTCCTCTTTGCCACCGGTAACTCTGTCTAACTAACTGCCGCTGCAATTGGGCGTGCACCTGAGAGATCTGGTGGAATAACCTCTCCTCACTAACACGACCCCTACCGCGCGCTGAACGGATAATGCCTCGGATCCTCTGGGTGAGGGTCCTAGCAATAGTATCCCTGGGAACTCGGGCGCGAGGAAGAGTAGTGGGGACAGGAGGGGCTGCCGTAATATGAACGACATCCTCCTCGTCACCACTATATACTAGAGGGGAAAAGCATCATCCCTGAACTACGTTGACCCCGCTATAAGGGAACCATCCTCTGCTGAGCCATAGAATCTGCCATCAGCTGAACTGCTGCATCGGATGCTGCTAAATGCAATCTCCTGTTCCTATTCCTCCTAGCCCTTCTCCAAAGGCCGGAGGTGGAAGAGGAAGCTACATCAGTACCCACAGGCTGTACTGAAGGAACAGGAACTACTGACTGAGGGGGTGTTGGGGTCTCCTCAGCAATCTTAGGGTGAGACAACCGGGTGAAAATAGAAACCCGACGAGTAGGAGGTGGAGGAAGCTCGACCTGAGCAACCCTCTTCCTCGAAGTGGAAGGAGGAGGGAAGACCCGAGCACGAGTAGCCTCTACTGGAACGATAGGTAAAGGGACCATTACTGGCTGCCGGCGCTGAGGGGCCGGGGCTATACGAACAACAGGAGCGACAGGCGCTGGCCACTTAACTACTGGACGAACAGGATGAACAGGGAGTGGCCTAGGCACTGGCTTCCTAGCCACCGGGCGCACTGGCTGCGTGCGAATAGCAACAGAATGAGCAGACGCCCGGGCAGGCTGCCGAGCAACTGGTCATCTAAACGGTCGCATGGCTGCGCGTCCTCTCCTCTGAGGGGGAGAGAAAGCAGCAGCCTTGAAGGGGGTCGGCCCGCCCAAAGTGACGTACGCCGAGTTAGTAAAAGAACCGAAGGTGATTCCCCCCGCAGGTGGGCTCGACAGTAAGGACTTAGGGTGTGTCACCCGCGAGTCAGAGCCAAAACAGAAAGTAACCGAAGGGCCGGAGTACGCCATTGCACTGTCTGCTAATACAAACTGCAACAATTAGCGTAAAGAAAAACCACTGAAAGGAACGAGAGAGAAAGAGACGGAATAGCCTATAAAAGGATAGAAGAGGAAGAACCTAACTAAAGAGCACTAAACCCGGAGTGCACACAAGAGAAGATAATTTAACATCCGAATATGGAGATAGAAACCCGTCCCATCGTGGTCGCCAAAAATCTGTGGGTCTCCGAAAGGATTCTGCTCGTGTGGTTCGAATGCAAAGAGTACGATCACACTATCACATAAGACAAAGTGTTCGTATACATTTACAATCAACACAAGCAGGCCAATGGAAGAGCAGATGGAGTTATAGATACGATTAGCCATGGAGGATAGCGGCTTTCAACTACCAACCTCGATGAATAATAATATCTATAACCCAAAAGTTCACGAGATTTCCCCTATTCGATACATCAGCATCGAATAGGGTTTATTTGATTGTGGGGATCAGTTTTCTATGGGCGCAAGCCCCCATAGTTAATTACATCTTAGACCTTGGTCTATGAAAACTCTCGATTATGGATGTTAGATTATCTTCTCTAATGGGTTTAGCGCAAGGAGATTTCTAGGCTTTCTTAATCAAAGGGGAAGGTCCCAACTTGGCTCAATCAGATCATATGTGGTTCAGTCAACATTCGGCCAGCTCGAAGAAGTGGAAACTGGAGAAAAATAGAGAAGTCACTGCACTCAAACATGCACAAGAGAAGGAAGTAGGTGGTGTCATCCATGTGACGCAGATAGGTAGGGTTTATAGCTTCCGAAAGGATGGAGAGCTTACCCACCAATAAGGTGTATAGTAGTACACCTGTACCACTCACTTTTAGATCCTAACTCTATAAAAGATGTAGTATCGTACACACGATACTAACATCTACGACCTAACTAGTGCAATCCCAGACTTCCTCCTCGCCTGAAAGAGGAAACCAGCTAAAACTATCTAATCGTATAAAATACATGTTGTCCAGTCCATATGAAGAAGGGTGGGTAGCTAGACACTGAAATTTAGGATCGACATCTAGAGAAGTTTCTAAATGATCCCCCACTTATGAATGGTATAATGCTTCTAAAACTAATACAATTAAATCTTAATTTTAGTTAGTTGCTAATGCAATTTATGCTAGTTAAAAGTCTCCAAATCAGGGATGTATGCAATTTTTTTTAAAAAGGCTTATAAAATAATTTTTGAGAATGACTAAACTTCCCTAGGTCCGGCACTTCATTCTCATAGGCCAGATTATCCGGACTCTACCCGCAGGTGGGGAAGTTTGTCTAAAAGAAGAGAGAATGCGTGTATGCGACCCCGGACGATTTCGGCTATTTCCTAGAATCGTTATGTTTCTATGTAAGTTAATCTTAAAATTTTATTTAATAATTGCGAGTAGAAGAATTTTATCATAAAAGAGCCTAGCGAATCAGGCACAAGCACATGCAAGAAAGAAACTTATGAAAAGCATGCTGGTTTTACAGCGCAAACAAAGTAAACAAGCAATAACAAAAATAAAATTCCACGAAAAAGAGTGTCCATGACAAGTGCCATTCAATATTACATCACAGAGTACAGAAAGTAATGGTAACCGGGCTCCACCGACAACAATCCGGAAATGACGCAAATCTTAAAATAAGGCATTCTATATCTTTAGCCTTCTTCTTCACTTCCTTGATTCGTCTTTGGATCATCTTCAGTTCTTTGGGCTCCTTGTAGTGAATACTCCAAAAGAATGCCCAAATGAAAAAGGAAACCCCCTGTAGGGGTTTACTTTTCCCTTTGAACTCCTCATAGTGAGTGCTCCAAAAGGATATCCAAATGAAAAAAAAAACCCTCTGTGGGGGTTTACTTTTACCTTTGGATTCCCATCTCTTTAAAAATGCCTTATTTTAATGATTTTCACAAAGTTTACTATCAAATACATTACATTAACGAAAAGAGAAAATCTAGACTCTCCTGCAGGGATTATCCTAAGCAGTTATAATAATAAAAAAAAATCGTCCAAGCAGTTATATATAAGTGAAAATGCTGAAAATAAATCACACTTAGCCATGCTCTAATTATTGGGGGCTAAGCAGCTGAAGCGAGTACCTAAAGCAGTTATAAATTATTATTATTAATTTTAGCCCCATTTAACGCTGTGTGAGCACGGCCACCTGCAAGAAGATAATATTAGTATGAAAAGCGTGCCTAACCTATGGGTATTCTAATGCTCACAACAAAGTGCAGAAAAAGAGCTAGAAAATGTTACAGAAAAGCATCACAGAAAAGCTAAAGCAACTAGTAAAGCAAACAGCAAACTGGTTACATGCAAAGCATCACAATACAACACAGAAAAGAAAAGTAGAACATTGGCATAACCTAAAGCTAGTAGTCATGTCCTAGCAAACCAGTCTAAGTGTGGGTAGGCTATGTGGCTTTGGTAAATCTTATATAGGGTAAGTTTTAATTGAAGTTGTTTGTATATTTGTTTGTTTGTTAAAAGGGGTAAAAGGAAAGATTTTAGTTAAAATTCAAATCTTAGTGTTTTGAGATTAATTTTTAAGATGTTTTATTTTAATGTTTTATTAACTACCACCTTTATTTCACACCGAGGCCGTGAGGTTTATTTCACCCTCCTTGGGGCAAACTTAATAGCCTCGTAGGCCCCAGTTACGCATTGATAATTAACTTTATTGGATTATTTTAATTTGTTATTAAAGAAAAAGAAAGAAAATATTGATTAAATATTTTATTATCAAGGTTTAAATTAAGCCAATTAGGAAAGTTAATTTTAGATTTTGACGCTCCATTAGATCCATTCGTGGCGTTGTGACACCAGGCTCGAGGAACCAGCCTCCTTAGGACACTTAGCCCCGCAGCCCAGAGTAGTCCATCCAATAAACTTCACTTTTAGAGCGTTTATTGTGTATTAAGGGATTTGTTGATTACTTTTAAAAGATTATTCTAAGTTTGATCTTTAGGAATCTTTTATCCTAATGAGTTTAGTTTGTAACTTAATCTCCTAATATAATCTACATCTTTTAGATTTTAGATTGGTTAAGAATTAATTATTAGAGTAGTTAGAACTGATTTAGGTTTATGTTTTAGATTTAAAGTTTAATGGTTATGAAATATTAATAATAACTTGATTAAGGATTGAATGTTTTAATAGGTTTTTAAGAATTAGATTAAATTTGATTGGTTGATTATTAATGAATTAAGAAAACAAAAATCCAAATCTAGGAAAGCGTGTCACTAGGTTTTGTTTTGATGTCTCTACCCTACAGGGAGCATGCATCCTAAGTCTATATTTTCTAAGACTCAGTCCTTAATTTTTGTCCTTAGAAGTCACTAGTGTTGTAGGATCAAAAGTGATGTTGTTTTCTAATTCCTAAGACTTCTATACAGATGTCACAAGATTTTAGGGATCTAAAAAAAAAAAGTAAAAGCAATCCTAAATATATAATTGAAGTTTCTACAAGGCTATAAGGGTAGGAGGCGTACAAACATCTAGGCCCCTAAAGGTTTTCTAAGTTTTTAAGAAAGCTTACCGCACCGGGGGCTACGACTTGGTGGTTCCGCCCGTAGTGCCCCTACCTGAATGAATAGGGGCGACTGATGCTCGGATCCGATTGTCCTAGCTCCCTCCCCAAGTGCTCCAGTGCTCCTTATCCATTGCTTTCCAAAAATTACCTCGCAAAATAGAGATGAAAAGTGGATTAGAGTAGTTCTATAAGCAGTTAATAATATGAAAGAATGAAAATGCAGAAAAGAAAAAGAACGTACATTTTTGTTACTGGTTGAGCTACTTGTGTTTTAGGTTCTCCTCATTTTGCAAATGCGTAGTGTCAAAGCACGAAAGAAACGACAAAGAAAACTAACGGACAAAGCAAAGAATAATTAACTGCAATGAAAAGAAAGAAAGAACGAAAATCAAATACGAAAAAGGGATGTAGGCATTATTGTTTTGTACACACTTCTTTAAAGACAAGTGTATCCTAAAGCAACATTAACAATGCCCTTTAATATTCCCACAATCCAAATGAGGTACTTGATATGAACCTAACTCTACTACCCAACACATTCTAAACAAATCTTATATCAACTAAGGGGATACAAATTCCTAACTCTAAATCCAAATTTAGAGTCTCTTTTATTTTGTATTTCTCCCAAAATTCTATATTTCTTTTATGTAGAAACTAACACTAAAGGAATCCAACTCAAACAAGTAAGAGCTGCCTTACTCCCAAAAGGACACTAAAGACTTTCCAACCTAAAGCTCTCTAATGCCTCAAACTCCAAAATTCATCCTATAGAAAGAAAACACTAAGGGAATCTAACCCAAAATTACCTAAAGCTTTAAACCGCAAAATTCCTCCTTAGAAATAACCCCTAAGAGAATTTAACTCGAATAAGAAAGCACTAACTACTTCCCAAAAGACACTAAGAGATCCTATCACACAAGTTTGATTATCAAATTATACCTCTCAAAAATAATTTTCAATGACCTTCCAAATGGGCTACTACCCAGAACTCTACGAAAGAAATCTACCAAAATCTCTTTTCTTTTCACTTTGTTTTGACACAAGAACTCCACCCAACAACTCACAATCAAGTGCCTCCTATTTTATTTGGAGTGGGGTAGAAACCACAAGGCTTTCCAACGAGAAGGTTTTATAAAATCTCTCATCGTAAAGCACCTACGAATTTCGTCGTATAAACCCTTTAAAAAAAAATCCACTAATAAAATATTCCAACAAAAAAAAAACAAGATCTCTTTCAACAAAAAGCAAACTCACAAATTTTTCCCAACATTCCAAAGAAGTATTTCCACTCATGCAAATAGACCCTTCAACGTAGCATGCCTCTCTACAAAATTACTCACCATCTCAAGTAACTAGGAGGGTATAAAATAGATGATTTGAGTGCTACAAATGAAGATATATGCAAAATTATTTCTTACACTTCAACCAAAATTTTCAGAATAAAATCATACATATTCAAAGATGAGAATCAAAATTGCATTTCTCTAAATCGAGCAACAAATGATTAGCTTATATATATATATATATATATATATATATATATATATATATATATATATATATATATTAACATTCAACACAAACAAATCAAAAGAAAAGAGGTTTGGTGCAAAGAGAAATACTTTTTTTTTTTTTTTGAAACACATGAAAAAGCTTTCCAACACTTCTAAACTTGTGAAAACTCACCAAAGATATATAAATAACCATGACATTCTCTAACACTCATTTATTTCCCTAAAAAAAAAAAAATAACACACAACAAACATGTTTACATTTGAAGCATACGAAGTATTTCTGGTAATACTCATAGATTATACCTTTGATCATCCAGTACGAAACCATCAGTTAACAAAGACTCAAAATCGACACCATCATAATAAAAAAAAGGACATGTATTTCAAATTTTCAAAGCCCTTCTAACATAGAGAAAAACTTCTCATGCTTCGAACTATGAGTATATGAAAAGACCTTTTCAAATTTGGACTCATAATTATTTTTATGTAAAAAAAAAAAAAAACTTTCTTCAAGTGAGCTTGTCCTAAAAGAAACTCATCAAAAGATAAACCAATATATCTATTCGAACTCATAAACTTCATTCGATATCAAACAACACATGATGCCTAAGAAGACTTTTTTTTTTTTTTATCAGAACATGAAACACATAAGAGTTCTATTTTAATTTTATCTTCACTTGCCAAGAATAAGGGCTAACTCTATGTTTTAATATTAATTATTAAATAAACTCATACACAACTTAAAAAAAAGAAGCAAAGAAGGACGACCACATTCCTTCCAAACGATCATGTGAAGCATCACATACATGTTTGCGATCAAAGTGTGAAATAAGTAACAAAATGAACGTGATTATCAAAATTTTATATGAAATTATTTCCATCAAAACTTTAATAAGTTCTGATGATATTCCATGGTAAGATCAAATGAGTCCAAGCTCTGGAACTAGCACAATTATTTAGTTCCTTTATCATTAGAGATAGCCTATGTTTTCAAAGAAACAAATCATGTCCCTTTATCAGTTAAAAAAAAAAAACTGTACATGGAGGAAGTTGTTGAATCATTACTCTATGAGTTCTAACTAGTAGCTTAAACCATCACAACTATGCAATTATGGGGCACAACATACAAGGATAATATATTCTTTTTAGTTGTACCGATGAAATCGAGCACCCAACATTCTTCATTTAATGTCTAAAAAATAAATCATGGAGAGATAAAGGATCTGACCTTGCCATTTACTTACATCCACCAACTAATTAATCCATAATCATGAGATGTATGCAACATATGAAGAGAATATTCATGATTAAAGCCTTCTATAGGATGAAACAAAGCATGCCATATGATGCGATTCTTATGAAACAAAAAAAAAAGAAGGATCTCATAAACAAGGTCACTAAACAAGTTTTTTTTTTTAAAGCAATCTAAATCAATATGTGTGCTATTTAAACATGTATCTTTTCTTAATAAGTAAAACCACAAACACTTTAGGTGCATATAAAGACAACAAATAACATAGCTTCCACATGATCTTTAACAACCTAAACATAGGATTTGAAGTCATTTATAAAATAAAATAAGTAATGACAAAGCTCCAATTCCACATACCCAAACTCGTTTTTTTTTTTAGACGATGCATTAAAGAAATTTTGATATGAACAAACTCACTACATGGAGTTTTAAGGTTAGCAAATGCTTATGACTTTCTCTAGGGAGTATTTCACCAAACATTTGATATGCAACTCTCATAAGATTGTACAAAAAAAACTATTACATTGGAGAAAATTCCACCTCCTTGATCTAAATCGCACAAGCAATCCATATCAGCCTTTTGATGGATCATTTAATAAATCACTCGTAAAAAAAAATGCACATATATAACAAAAGAAAAAAAACTCAAGCAATTCCCAGATTTTTTTTTAAGGAGAAGAAGTAGAGAATGAGGGAAGAGGTAGAGGAAGAAGAAGAAAAAGAGGATCAATAGAAGAAAAAGAGGAAGTGAGGGAACCAGGAGAAGGAGAAGAAGGGGGAAATACTCACATTACAAAGGGAATTTCAGTCATTTCAGGCGTCCAGTTCGGTTCGGAGAGGACGACGGAGGCTCGGTCTTTGAGTTCGCAACCTAGACCTCTAGGTTTGGTCCGAATTGAGGTGCGATAGAAGCAAGCATTCGGTTGCCTGGGCCGATTACGAGAAATAGGGGAGGAAGACTTCGGGTCTAGGTCGGAGGAAGAGAACAGGGGGAGGCTGTCGTCGGCAAGGCGATGAGCTCAGTTCGGGCACGCGAAGTTGGGAGGCATCGGAGGGAGCTCGGCTCATCTGGGATTTGCGAAATCAAGAGAGCTAGGGGGCTTGGAGTCGGACGGGTTGAGCAAAAAAATAGAGAGAGAGCTAGAGAGAGGGCGTGAGAGAGCAAGAAGAAGAAAATGAGCGTCGATGCCCAACTCAAAGCATTCGTTCAGAGTAAATCAAGTTTGTCGCCAAAAGAGGAATCACGCCCTCTTTGATCTGTCGTAGCAGTAGCTTCAGAACACGCGAATGGAATCTGTCGTTTGCTTCGTATCACTGCTCTCTCAGTGGAAAATTGCGAGCAACAGGGACTGTTATTCAATTGGAACCGTTAGATTGCATTTCTTGATCTAAACATTAGGTTTGAGTTTGATTTAGAAAGTTAATAGTCCTCTAATTGGAATTGGGATGAGTCCAACTACTGAAATCAGGTCTAACTCAAGCCTAGGCCAGCTCAATTCGGGCTGATTTTGGGCTCGAGACAGTTCAACAAATTAATTATAGGAGATGGAATTTAAAATAATCATCAACTTAAACCAAATCAGGCATGGCGCGACCAGAATAAAATGACCGAGTCTAATTGAATACAGTCGAGTCTGATCCGGCTCGAGTTGGGTCGATTCGAGCTCGAATTGGGTTCTACGAGGTTCAATTGGATCGACCGAACGAGCTTGAGCACGCTCGAGCCAAAATCGAGGTCAACACCATGTATGACACTTTTAACCTTCATCTCTTATTGACTCTAACCATGATCCTCAGACCAACATCGCCTAATTACGATCCTTCCAACGTCCATCTCTAGCAGACCTTTACTCTAGTTCCTTGTACTACTGTCACTCAACCATATTCCCTCCTGCTACAATCACCAAACTATGGTTCTTCTAAAATCCATAGCTCGACTAGTGTCGTTGTGAACACTATTACCTAAGTAGGGTCTATCCAACCTTAATTTTAATAGGATATGGTCCTTAGAGCACCATCGCTCGATTATAGTCCTCTAACCACCATAATCTAACTATAATCCTCAGATCACCATCATCTAACTATTATCCTCAGACCACTATCACCTTACTATGGTCTCTCCAATCGCCTAACTATGGAACTTCTAACCTTCATTACTCGCTATCCATGACCCATCAAGTAACCATTACATAACTACAACCTCACCAACTTGCATTGCTTGACTACGATCCTCAGACAACCATCTTCCAACCATGGTCCTCTTAACCTCACTTGTTTTCCAACTATAATCCCTTTAACCACTATTATCTAAATTTTGCCCTTCATACCACAATCACCTAATTATGGTTCCTCTGGCCTTTATTGCTAAAGTATGGCCCTTATGACCTATGTAGCCAAACTATGTTCCCTTCGACCATTAACACACAACTACAGTCTTATTGACTATAGTCATTAATCCACTATTCCCAATTATGTCCTTGGACCACTATCACTTTACTATAGTCCCTCTAACTACAATTGCTCTACTCAAGTCTATTTAATAAGCCTTGCTTGACTATGATACCTCCTATATTCTTTTCCCATTGGCTATGATTCTCAGACCACAATCACTTAATTATGCTCATTCTGACCTTTGTCAACATTTAACTACTATTCTCACACCATAGTTGCCCGAAAAGGATCCCTTTGACCATCATCGCTAACCTGTAGCCCTCAGATTTCCATTATTCCATATACGGTCCTTGGACCACCGTAACTTATCTACGGTTTCTCTGACCTTCATCCCCTGGCTACTTTGGCTTTAACCTTTGTTACATGCCTATTATGGTCCTTTGACTATTATCATAAGGTTATGGTTCTTTTAACCTTAGTCGCTCACCAATTATGGTTTGTCAACCTCTGTCGCTTGACTTTGATCCTTTTGACCATTATTTCCTACTAATTATGGTCTCTTTAACTGCCATTTCCCTACTATGATCCCTCCAACCACTAGTATATGATTATGTTCCCTTCAAACTCTGTTACCTAACTATGATCCTTTCAACCACAGTCTCCTGACTACTATCCCTTTAGCCACTATTGCTCGATTATACTCCTATGAACCAAATGAATAAATTGATGCTCTCTTGAGAACACTTCTTATGCCATTAAATTCTTCAAACTCTGACCATGTTATGCGCTCTATACAATTTATATTTACTACGTTGGTTAATTACCTCCATCGAGGGGCAACATTTGTAATCAATGATAAACACTAATGAAATCCTTTTAACATGGCTAGACCATGAGATTTTTTCCTTTACTTGGTTTTTCACCCCTCTCTCTTATCAAGATATTTATAGGATCTTTGTATAAAGCATGGATGTTAAATTCTTTACAAATATTCTGACATGAAATAATTATACTTATATATGCCCAATAGTTTAACTATATTATCTAATCATTTAAATATTTATCTAAAAACTTTAGAATACATATCAAATATTGACTACATTCGAATACAAAATGCATCAAAATATATTTTTTCTCTTTTAAAATAAAAATGTGCAACTTATGACTTGAAATATAATTCATTCAAATTTTACATTTTGTTATGAAAAAAAATTTAATTAGTAAAATTATCTTTACACACACAGAGAGATAGAAATAGATAGATAGATAGATAGATAGATAGATAGATAGATAGATAGAGAGAGAGAGAGAGAGAGAGAGAGAGAGAGAGAGAGAGAGAGAGAGAGAGAGACCCGAGTTCTCATCCAACGTTTAGCTAAAAAGTGACCCAACCTGCTCCTTGTATGTGAGCAAAAGCTCCTAGGCGTAAAGACTTGCAAGTGTACTAAATTCTTCAAGAGAAGGAAAGTCTCCACTCAAGCAATGTCACTTCCTTTTTCTCTATCATTTTACTTTGGAAAGTTTTATCTAACACGTATAGATAATTCAATGAACTCAAAAATTGTATGACAAAAAAAAAATAATAATAATATTGGATGGATTTAGTAAAATATATAGGAAAAAAGAACGGTAGGAAGTTAGTCCCATCACTTAAGAAAGATTATCAATATGTTTTAGAAATTAAGGGAAAAAAAACTAGCTCTCCCTACCATCACAATTACCTTTCATCAAGTACATAACCACTGAGCTCTAACATCAATTCACCGAAGAAATATAGGCTGACTTGTAATGCCCTAAATTCTAATAAATGAATTAAAACCCAAACCTAGCTATGTCAACCTTAATATAATATGCACTAGTGCTAACTATTTCATCTAAAGTCAATTAAATAACATATATGTCCTTGGAAAATTTTCATTCCAAAAGAATTACATACAAATAAAATAGTATAAATCAATCTAGACATCAAAAAATGAAAGAACTTGATTACAAAAAAGCCTATGTTGAACTAGCTCTTGTTGATCATAACTCTATGAACTCCTTTTTTTTTTTTGGGACATTTAGGCCATTTAAGGCAAACACACACACACAACACATACACATGGACTCGAACCTTGGACCTCTTAGTTGGAAGCCTAAGCTCTCAACCAATAGGCCAAGGGGAGTTGTGTACTCTATGAACTCCTACTCAGCCACTTTTGTCCATTTTCCTAAAATAGAAAATTCTTCACTGAGTGAACAATAAGATGCTTAGTTAGTTATCCTAAAATCAAGTTATAGAAGTCAATGTACATATTTATAGTATACCAAAAAAGAAAAGGTTTAAATGGCATTATAAAATAATAGAAAATAACTTTACGCTTAGAAAATAGAAACGAAGCTATTACTTATACATATTTGTTTGTGTTATAGAAAGGACAATATAAATCTATTTTAATCATGAACATGCATCAAAAAGTGTTGAGAGAGTTGCTACTTAGCTTTGCATGTTTTACACTCTTACAACTTGTATGTTTTTTATGATTCCAAATATTATTGTTTTGATTATTATTTTCTCCTAACACATTTTGGAGTATTTATTTTTTCTCTTGTGTGTACTCACATTTTAGGGAAGTCATACTCTAGATTATTGAAGACTTCAAATCAAGATCTTCTTAGTAGAGTCTGTATTTTAATTTATTTGAGTATGAGAGAGTGTGATTGTAATTGAGTAACTTAGCACACACACTGGGGGAGAGCTTTAAAATTCATAATTTTTAAAATTGATGGTACAGTATGAACCATGTTCGTATGGGATGATTTGGTCAGTTATACTACCAAACGAGTAATGGAATGAATAGAGATGGCCACATTTTTTTTCTAAGTATAGATCATCCAAACGATTTTACCCATTCATCCCAAGATGATGTCCTCTGGAATTATCATTTGAATTATTTATCTAAACAATTTCACCCATTCATCCCAAGATGATGTCCTCTGAATTTATCATTTGAATTATTCGTTCAAATGATTTTACCCATTCATCCTAGGATGATGTCCTCTTGATTTTTCATTTGAACTATTCATCCAAAAAATTATACCCATTCATCCCAGGATGATGTACTTTAGATTTGTCATTTGATCTATTCGTCTAGACAATTTTACCCATTAATCCTAGGACAATGTCCTATGGATTTTTCATTTGAACTATTCGTCCAGACAAATTTTCCCATTCAACCTAGGATGATGTCCTTTTAATTTATCATTTGAACTGTTCATCCAAACAATTTTACCCATTCGTCCCAGGACGATGTCCTCTGTTCTATAAACTTATAGTCCATTTTGCATTTTTGTACCAACGAACCTTGGGAATAACTATTCGTACTGGATGAACCATGTTCGTATGGGATAATGATCGGGTACAAAGGCAGTTTATACTAATTTATATTGAGTTTATACGCAATAGTTTGATTTAGGAATTGGTTGTGATTATGTGTGTATTCATGCTTGTCCAAGGGTTAGTTAAAACATTGATTCAAACCTATTAAACTTAGTGACATCATTAAGGACAATAACTAAGGACATGTTTAGAGAACTTAAAAAATTTTCAATAATTAGGATACACCTCTTATTGAGTTGAAATATTCTCACTGATATTTGAAACCATTTAAACCTAGTGACATGCTTAACCCATATAAATATTCTCACTGATTTTTGAAACCTTTAAGCTCCTTAATTAATTATCTTAAGCTTAAACCCTTAATTAACACTTTATAAATTCTAAAAATTTTAATAAATTAAATTTAAATCAAAAAAATACACATAATACCTTAAACTGACCATAATTAAATTATTAATGAATGAAAATTAAAACCAATTTCATTTGATAGCAAACCTGAACTTAATTTAATTTTAAATTAAAATTAATTTCTTTTTGGGGAAACTTGAAGAGAGTGCTTAAAAGGGAGTGAAGAAAGGGTGGAGTTTGACAGAGGGAGAAGATCCTGTGAGGGGGGACTCAAGGGATTGTGGAGGGGGTTCCACACGGTTGCTCTGGCAAGCTTGCACCTGAATACCGTCGGATTCAAGGCTCGTCTCGAGGGAAGTTCACCAAAGAAGAAGATCTCTTTAGTGTCAAAGGACCCGACGACTCCGCCGCACCGGGGAAGGTGGAAATGTGGAAGACGGTGGAAATGTGGAAGTGATTTTATAAGGGTTCTCCGCCTAGTTTTGGGGGCTAAAGGAGAGACACTTAGTTTAGTGCAATACTTGAAGGGTGCCTCCAAGGAGTGGATGTAGGTCAAGGTTTGACCACTATAAATCTGGTGTGTTCTTTCCTTTATTACTTCAGCATTTAGTTTTCGTATTTAGTTTTCTTTGTGGTGATATTGGTTTTGATTTGTAATTTGATTGAAATATATTTTTTACTAATTCACCTCTCTCTCTTAAGTAACTTTGGGCCAGTTCATAGTGCCTAACATCCCTAACGAACTTTCAATTAGTATCAGAGCACTTTCTAGTGTCATCTGAGCACTATCAAAAATAAGAAAACATCGCAATTGCAATAATAATATTAACAATAATACAATCTAAAGAAGTGACATGAAATTGAATATCCTAATAATATCAAGTTATAAGCAAAACTTAAACTTAGAATAATTAGATTTTCTAATGAATTTAATTTTTCTTGCAATTCAAGTTATAACACGATTAAGATTAAAAATCTAATGATTTACATAAAGTCTAACAAACATTTCAAAATTAAATTCAAATCAAAACACAAGAACTTATATTGACGTCATTTTAAATATTACAATGATTCATCAAGATATCAATACAATAACTAAAATAAAGAAGAAATACAACAAACTACTAAAAGCAAACAACAACTGACACATAAAAAAATAACAACACAAACACAAAACATCAAGTGGAACAATCACTCAGACAGTCCCTAATCTGGAGGAGGATGAGGAGGAGGAGCACCACCAAAGCGATTAAAATATGTACTCATTATAAGTACATTGGTATTAATATCATTCATTTGCTCCTTCATATAGCCCATGTCATGTTGATATTGAGCAGCCTGCTGCTATAAATGAGTCTCAATTTGATCAAAGCGATGATCAAAATGAGTCTCTAACTGATCAAATTTTTTAACCAAACTTTGATAATTTGGTTCATTTGCAGGAGCAGGTGCACCTTTAGGCTGTTCTTCTGTATCACTAATGACATGTGCTTTTCCATATTCCTCCTTGAAGATCACTCTAAATGACCCGTCGTTGTAATAGAGCGGTTCTTCATATTCTTGATCAGGATGAACCAAGTTATACTTCTTTTGTAGAACATAGGAAACAAAGTGTCCTAAAGCAATATTCCTCTTTCTTTTCTGTTATGCATGGCCAATTTTAGAAAGCCCATAAAAGTAGTCAAGAATAACATGGGCTTCATCTATAGGTTTATCGCTCATGATTAAAAAGGTCACCATGGAAAGAAGTGGGGTAATATTGACTCTATCACCAGCGTTTGGAATGATTGAAGTTCTAAGAACATGCTGGATGATGCGTGCATTACGGACAAGATCGGATACCCTAGCCACATGCTCAGTTAGACCATTTCCTCTAATTATCCTATTGATTTCATATCATTTATATGTATCGTTGGTGATTAAGGTATGGGCTCTACTTCCCTCAGTCCTTAAATTTAGAAAAGCTCCTAAGTCATGTTTAGTGATTTCAACTTTTTGTTTGAAAACAAAGGAGTGAATCACAGAGTGGTCAGAATTGAAGGACATATTAACTAGAAAGTAATTGAAGGTTTCTTTGTTATAGAGGTGGACCAGAGTAAGGATAAAGTGAAATTGAGTCGAAGCAAATAAATTCATTACCTTAAAGGTAATATCTTCTTGAATTAAAATTTGGGAACGAGTGATTTTGGCATAAGCAAATCTAGGAAACAAATCCTCATTTTCTTTGGATAGAAAGTTTTCGAATGAATTCCTATGTGGCTTCTTCACTAAGACCTTTTGACGCTTGCTTGAAATGGCCATTTGAAAGTGATCTAGAGTAAGAAAGGAGTTGAAAGTGATGTTTAGAGAATGACAATTGAGTTAAAAAGACTGCCTATATATTAAAAATGATTCGTTCGTACCAGAAAAATTAATTTATCCCATACGAATTTTTATTCATCCTGTATGAAAAGTTTTCGTACAGACGATCCAATACGACCAGAATGAAATGGCTTTTCGTAATCAATGCGACTTAAGAAGCATCCTTTTGTACAAACTTTTGACTAGTCTGATCGTACAGACGAACACGTGTTCGTCTTGGGACGATTAGAACTTATATCGTTTTAATGGTAGTTGAAATCATCCCCTACATCGAACCGACATGTGTTCATCTAGATGAACTAAAGGTTCGTACATATGAAGTTCATATTAAAAACTACCTTATCCATTCAACTGCTTCATTCATTCATCCCGTCATTTCAAAAATATTTCATCCCGGATGATCTTGATGATCGTACAGATGAAGTACATTAAAAACTGCACTCAGACGATTCAAAATCCGATAGTTTGTCACACTGCACAAATCGTCCCGTGCAAAAATATTTCGTCCCAGATGATGATGACTTAAAAAAAAGTTTTGCACTTAGACAAAAACTACAATTCAAAAACAAAACAAAATAAATACCAAAAATAATGAAGAAGCACAGACTCTAAAAGGAAAAAAATCACACAAACAAAATCATAAACACATAAGAAACATTTAATTAATAAACAAATATCAATATTGCAAGAACATTTTTATTTATGCATTTAAATCAATCACCCCAAACCTTGTTCTTAATGCACTGAAAATATCAAAGGTTAAAGATTTTGTAAAAATGTCTGTAAGTTGATTTTTAGTTGTAACATGAATGAGTTCAATTTCTTCCTTGGATACATGATCCCTTACGAAATGATGTCTTATGTCTATTTATTTGGTTCTTGAATGTTGAATAGGATTTTTTGAAATACAAATAGCATTAGTATTATCACAATAAATTGGTATAGTGCCTATAGTTAATCCTAAATCAATCAACTGTTGTTTCAACCAAAGTACTTGTGCCACATACCACAATCATTTAACTTTCTAATGCAATGTATTTAGCTTCTATAGTAGATAGGGCTACCGAATTTTTTTTTCTACTAGACCATGAAACTAATAAATTTCCAATAAACTGACATGTTACAGAAGTGCTTTTTCTATCCACCCTACAACCTGCAAAGTCAGAATCTAAATAACCAATTATTTCAAATGAAGAGCTAAACTTAGGATACAAAATTCCTAAGTTCTGAGTTCCTAACATATATCTTAAAATCCTTTTCACTGATGTCAAATGTGATTCTTTTGGATCTGATTGAAATATAACACATAAGTAAACACTAAACATGATATCGGGCCGGCTAGCAGTCAAGTAAAGTAAAGATCTAATTATCCCTCTAAATTTCTTTTGATTAACATATTTTTCCTTAGGGTCCTTATCCTTCTGAACTGAGGAACACATTGGTGTACTTACAGGTTTAGCATTGTCCATTTCATACTTTTTGAGAATGTCCTTAACATACTTTGATTGACTTAGAAATATTCCTTCCTCAATTTGCTTAATGCTAAAGCCCAGAAAGTAACTTAAGTCTCCCATTAGACACATCTCAAATTCGCTACTCATTATTTTATAAAAATCATCACAAAGATTTTTATTTGAACATCCAAAAATGATATCATCCACATAAATTTGAACAATGAGTAAATCCTTTCCACATTTCTTCAAAAAGGGAGTTGTATCCACACTTCTTTTTTCAAATGATCTTTGAAGTAGGAATGTGCTCAACCTCTCATACCAAGTCCTAGGTACCTGTTTTAATCCATATAATACCTTTTTTAACTTAAAAACATGATTTTGGTATTTAGAATTTTCAAAACCTTGAGGTTGTTCTACAAAAATATCCTCTTCAATTACCCCATTTAAAAAGGCACTTTTCACATCCATTTGAAATAATTTGAAACCTTTAAAATAGGAAAAGGCTAGCATAACCCTAATTGCTTCAAGTTTAGCTACAGGGGTAAAAGTCTCCTCAAAATCAATCCCTTTAATCTGATTATACCCCTTAGCAACTAATCTAGCCTTATTTCTAAAGACTACTCCTAAGTCATTCATTTTTGTTTTTGAATACCCACTTAGTTCCAACTACACTTTGATATTTTGGCCTTGTAGTTAATTCTCAAACTTTATTTCTTACAAATTGATTCAACTCTTCTTGCATGGCCAAAATCAAAAATTTATTAGAAAGTGCTTGATCAATATTAATGGGTTCTATAGTTGAAATGATGGCTGAATGATTGACTTCCATATTTAATCCACGCCTAGTCCTTACACCGTCACTTGGTTCACCTATAATCAATTCCTTTGACTAATTTTTAGAAAATCTCAAATCTCTAGGCAAAAGGTTTTCTATTTCCAAATTTTCTTTCACATTTTCTTCTAAATTCAAATTATCAATCTTTTGGGAGTTAATCGCAATTTCATCTTCTACAATATTTGGCTCTTTCATATTTCCAGATTCATCAAATACAACATGTGTGGTCTCCTTAATTACCAAAGTTCCTCTATTGAATACTCCATAAGATTTTCCAACACTTGAGTATCCAACAAAAATTCCTTCATCTGATTTTGGATCAAATTTTTCTAAGGCAGATTTTCCATTATTATGAATGAATACCTTGCAACCAAAAACATGCAAATGAGACAAATTTGGTGTTATCCCTTTTAGCAACTCATATGGGGTTTTATTCAATTTAGATCTTACATTTACCCTATTCAAAACATAACATGCAGTGCTAACAGCCTCAGCCAAAAAATATTTAGGAAGTGAATATTCTGCCAACGTTGCTCGGGCAGCTTCTATTAATGTTCTGTTTTTACTTTCGTCTACCCCATTCTGTTGAGGGGTTCTAGGTGCAGAAAAGTTGTGATCAAATCCTTTCTCCTTACAAAATTCTTCAAATCTCTCATTCTCAAATTCTCCTCTATGATCACTTTGAATAGAAGTAATTTCACACCCTAGTTTCCTTTGAATCCATTTCAATTTTTTTTTAAATTCCTCAAATGATTCACTCTTATGAAATAGAAATCTAACCCATGTGAATCTTGAGTAATCATCCACAATCACAAATCCGTATACCTTCCCTTCTAGACTCACAGTTCCAACTAGTCCAAACAGATCCATATGCAAAATTTCTAATGATTTACTAGTTCTAAGATCCTTATTAGACTGAAAAGAGGACTTCACTTGCTTTCCTATTTGACATGCATCACAAAGGTGGTCCTTAGTAAAGTCTAGTTTTGGTATACCTCTTACTAAGTTCTTTTGGGTAATCTTCCTAAGATTTTTCATGCTAGAATGACAAAGTCTCATATGCCATAACCATGACACATCAGATATAGTTTTCAATCAAAAAGCAGTAGGAGAATTAATGCAATTTAAATCTAGCATTTAAACATTATTTACCCTTTTACCATTCAAAACATCTTTGTCATTTAGGCTTAATTTGCAGCTAGTAGCAAAAAAATTTACAAAATAACCCTTATCATATAGTTGACTTATACTTAACAATTTATGCTTTAAGCCTTCTACCAATAACACATTATATATAAAAAAAATTTTAAATTTTTTAATCATACTTGATCCAACCACCTTCCTTATGGTATTATCTCCAAGTGTAACCTTGCCTCCACTCCTGGCTTCCAGCTTTATGAATTGAGTAGTATCTCCAGTCATATGCTTTAAACATCCGCTGTCCAGGTACCATATGCTCTCACAAGGTCTTGTATGAGAGCGACCCTGCAAAATTATCAAACGTTGGACCTGGGAACCCAAACAAGTTTGGGTTCACCTTTTAGCATTTTATAATCAGATACATGTATGATATGTCTAGGTTTAAGCATCTTAGGTCCCCACACCAAATTAGTTTTCATCTTTAAAGTACAGGTGTGAGCTATATGTCCAAGCAATCCATAATTATTACATTTTACTTTAGGAAATGGATTCCTAAGTCTTCTAACATTCATCTGTCTTTTCAGGGATTACATAAATTTATGATACATAATAGGATTAGTAAAATCTTTAAGTTTAGGAGGTATCCTATTATCCTCGAGAGCTT
The DNA here is from genome assembly GCA_016618105.1 of Dendrobium huoshanense. Classification (NCBI taxonomy): domain Eukaryota; kingdom Viridiplantae; phylum Streptophyta; class Magnoliopsida; order Asparagales; family Orchidaceae; genus Dendrobium; species Dendrobium huoshanense. The sequence goes on from CM028345.1 coordinate 77,879,634, forward strand.
TTATCATTAATTTGTAAAATAAATTCATATCTTCCAAAATTCAATTTATATAATTGGTTCTATAAAGTTTGCTCTCAAATTCATCCTTAGAATTCTTAAAATCTTACTCGAGTTCTGTATAGGATAATTTTAAATTCTCATGATTTTTATTCAACTCATCAAACTCATCAAGTAATTTCATGTGGTTGTTATCAATCTCACTGATCAAGACTGTCAGCCATTAAGCACAGATTAGTGACTTCCTCTTCTTTTTTAGTCTCTGATGAATCTTAAGTTGAGTCCACCCAGAAAGCTTTTTGAAACTTCTTTCTGCCCTTCTTTAAAGTAGGTTTCTCATCTACCTTCTCCTTGCTAGGATTGGCTTTGAGTTTAGGGCAATCCTTCTTTATATGTCCAGGTTTCCTACACTCATAGCAAATGACATCATTTGAAACCTTGATATTTCTATTGAATTTACCTCTATTTCATTGCTGGTGTTTCTTCTACTTCCTCTTTAGAAAGCTTCTGAATTGTCTAGTCATCAATGCAATATCTTCTTCATCCTCAGGTTGTGAGTGTTCACTCTCAGACCCTTCCACATTCAGTGCTATATTCTTCTCCCTTCGTGTTCACCTGCATCCATCTTTATTTGGTTAACTCCTTTCTCGTAAGCAATAAGCAAACCAAGAAGATTGTCAATAGAATAAATGTTTAAATCCTTAGACTCAATAATTGCAATAATTTTAGTATCATAAGCAGTAGGTAAACAACAAAAAATCTTATTAACCATTTCAACATTCGTTAGTTCCCTACCAAGTGCATGCAAAGAGGTGACTATTTATGTGAATCTTATGTACATGTCAGAAATAGATTCATTAGGTTTCATGCAAAATAGTTCATAATCATGCAACAAGATATTAAGTCTAGATTGTTTAACCTCATTAGTCCCCTCATATGTTATACAAAGTCTATCTCATATGTCTTTTCCACTTTTGCAAGTGGAAACTCACAGGTAGTCTTCCGATTTTAAAGCAGAAAAGAAACTATTTAAATATTTGGCATTTAGTTGTGTTAAGTCACGTTCTTCTACTGTCCAGTATGTAAAAGATGTTTCAACTCTAACTCCATCAACTAATCTAGTTGGTTTTTTATATCCTTCCTAGAATAAGATTCACATATGATAATCAAGTGACTGTAATAAAGTAGACATGCATGTTTTCCAAAAATCAAAAGGTATACTGTCAAACAGTGGAGGTATAAAAATAGAGTAACTCTTAGGTGTGTTTCGGATTCCAAATGTAGCCATTTACGTTAATTAAAAAGTAGTTTAAACTTATGATTTTGAAACAAAGTTCTGATACCACTTGTTGAAACTCATTCACTATGAATTAGGTTGTTAAACCTAAGCTTATATCCCAAGGCTATCCAAGAGGGGGGAGTGAATTGGTATTTTAAAAAAAAATATCCCTCTTGAGTATGTTGAACCGAAAATAAACTTTAATGAATTTTTAGAAAAAGTTTTTCAACCATAATTTTTAGAACAAAACAAAAATGCAGAAAATAAAAAGCAGTAAAAAATAAAAGACACAAAATTATAGTGGTTCGGTCCAAACCAGACCTACATCCACTCCCCGGAGGCACCCTCCGAGTATTGCACTAATACCAAAAGTGTCTCTCCTTTTGCACCCATAGCAAGACGGAGAAGCCTTTACAAACACTCTTTCTGAAAGTTCGTTAGGGATGTTAAGCCCTATAGAACTGGCCCAAGCTGACCAAAAGGGGGGTGAATTGGTATTTTTAAAATTTCATTTTGACAAAAGAAATAAGATCAAGAACCAACACCAAATCACACCACAAGACAAAAATAATGCGGAAATTAAATTGCGAAAGTAAGAAAATAATAACACATAAATTTATAATGGTTCGGTCAACTTGACCAACGTCCACTTCTTGGAGGCACCCTCCAAGTATTGCACTTCAAATCATGTCTCTCCTTTAACCCCCACGGCTAGGCGGAGAAGCCCTCACAGAGAAGTTCTTTTTGCCACCCTGGCAAGGCAGAGAACCTATCTTCTTTTGCTTCCTCTTGAAGCTGGTAGAGAACCACAATCCAGTGCTGAAAACCATACCTCTATCAACCCTTCCACGGACAAGAAACTCTAGACGAAGAAGAAGCAGAGCGATCCTTGAAGCACCCTTGTGAATCCCCTCACAAGCTCCCCCTCACATGATCCTCTCTCTCTCCCTCTCTCTCTTTCTCTCCTCAAGACCTTCTCAGGTCAAGGCAGCACCAAAAGATTGTTCAAAACATTGAACAAGAGCTCTTAAATAGAAGAGCTTCAAAGGAGCTCATTAATTTCATGTTGCTGACTATATCGTCTAGGTCGATATGGACATCGGCCTGGCCGATCATTATAAATCTCAGAAAATCAGCTAGAGCATCGCCCTGAATACAAACTGGGCGATTTAAAATTAGCTTGATCATCCAGGACGATCTCACGATCGGCCCAACCGATCAGTTCAAATTAGAGGAAAATCGTCCAGAGCATCGCTCTGAATTCTAGCTAGCCAATATTTATCATCCTGAAGCAACTAAGGTTTTTGAATAGATCATCCTAGCCGATCGTGCGATCATCCAGGACGATATGATCATATCAATCATCCTTAATTACTCCCTTGATTTCCTGATTAATTAAGGCATAATTAGTGAATATCGTCCAGGCCTATTATTAAAAAATACAATATACCTTAATTTTCTATGGCGGTAACTTCTTTCTGCTTTTAGCTTATTGTCCTGGCCGATACACGTATCGTCCAGGAAGATCTGTTAATGACAGCTGCCTTAACTAAGAAACCTTGTTTAGATTTTTGTTTTAAGCCCGATCGTCTAGGACGATGTAAATATCGACCTGGCCGATATGAGTAAAAATAGAAATTCTAAGTCTCTCAAGTGTGTGTGTGTGTGTAGGGTTACTTAGCATCAACCTCTTTGATTATTACAAATAGTCTCAAGAAGAGAAAAAACAAATTACAGACTGACTCAACCCTAAACCTACGCAACCATGAACTAGCTTCGTTTGTTCGTCTGATCTTCGATTCCTAAAAAGTTAGAAGTAAAAGGTAGTCCAAGAGAATCAATAGTCTTTATCAATCATCAAAACATAAGTCATGAAAATAGATTTATAATAATCTCCCCCTTTTTGATGATGGCAAACACAAGTAGGAAAAGCTCAATAAGAACAACAGTTCATTAAGATTTCAAAGTTACAAGCACATCAACTTTTCCTACCACATCCTACTCCCCCTTTTGTCATCATAAAAAGAGGGTCTTAAATACAAAAAGGAGAAAGAAAACAACACAATAGAAACTAAAACAAACTAAAAAACAAATTACATAAAATAGAAAACAAACAACAAAAAATACAGACTAGAAAAATGAGGGACCCTGATCATCAGATGGAGGTGGTGGAGGTGGCTGCTGAAAGTAGCTGGCAATCATAGTAAACTGAGCAAAATACCAAGCAATGTCCTGGTCGTGCTGCTGCTACTGGTGAGTAATGTAGCTGTCAAATCGGGCTAAATCCTCTATGCGGTGCTGCTCGTGGTGGGCAATATCCTTAGAATGTTGCTGCTCCTGTGCAGCAACGTAAGCGTCAAAGCGGGTCTCCCATCGATCAAACCTCTCTATCAACTGATCAACCGGTGAGTGCTGGTGGAGAGGAACAGGATCAGGAACGGGAGCGGGAGCGGGAGCCTTCTCCTCTCCAGCCCCCCGAGGTTCCTCATCCCCAGGGTGCAGACGAGTACTATGAAGGGTACTGAAGGAATTGTTTGAGTAGAAGAGAGTTTGGAGGTTGGGTGGAATAGGATACTGAATTTGGTATTTGGTTTCAAGGACATAGGAATTGAGGTGTCTTAAAGCTAGATTGGGTTTTCTCTTATGACCTGGATCACGGATTGTGATTAAGTGATCAATGTATCAAAAAATTAAGTCTACAGTATTGCATTATCTATGTGCCATGATGTAAAAAGTAGTCAGGAAAAGTAGAGGAGTGATGTGGATTCGGTCCCCAGCTTTTGGAATTATGGAGGTGCGAAGGACATGTTGGATTGTCCTAGCATCTTTAACTAAAGAGCTAGTCTCTCCAACATGAAAAGGTGCATTGGTATGGCGAACGAAGTGATTTGCCGTGGACCTGTCAAAGTTAGGATCTGAAGTGATCAAGTGCAGCTTATTCTTGGTGGTGGATAGTTGTAAAAGTTCAACAAAATCCTGATATGTGATTTCGACAAGGCGTCGATTCACATAGGAGGTCAGGGCTGTGAAGGTAGGATTTATGCGAAGGTTTGCAAAGAATTCTCGAAGAAGCTCAATATTAAAGGGGAAAGTAAGAGACAGAATGAAACAAAGGGAGGTGTGAGCGAAAAGATCCATTATTAGATATGAAATGTGGGCAGGATTGATGATTTTGGAGACAGTTATCCCACATTCTTTGTATCGATGGTAAGCAGCTTCGTCCTCTGCATGCCTGAAATGAGGGTCAATCCTAGCCCTTGAAGAACTCCCAGAAGTTTGTCGAACACGTTTCCCACCAACCATAAAAAGGAGTTAGTAAGAAAACATAAGAGGAGAAGGGATGTGAAGTGAAAAATATGGCTGGAATGGCCTAAATTTAAAGAAACGGCCATATTGTCCAGGCCGATCGCAGAATCGTCCAGGATTATATGGAACAATAATTGCGTACAGGTCGATTGTTCAAAAAGGTGGTCCGATCATCCGGGCTGATTAGATATCGACCAGGACGATTAGACACAGGCGATCATTCCGAGGAGTCAATCCGGACGATCGTTGAAAAAATAGATCGTCTGGGCCTATTAGGTGTATCGTCTAGGACGATGTACAATAATTGATCGGACCGACCGAAGTTAAAACATTTTAAATCTGTTCCACGTGTATCGACCAGGACGAATAGTGGATTGGCCAGGACGATTGCCCAATATTGGATTGTTTGGGGCTGATTTTAAGGATTTAAATGTGCTGACACGTGGATCGTCCAGGACGATCTAGTGTATTGGCAAGAACGATGACCATAAAATGCATCGGCCAGGACGAAAAAGTTATTGGCCAAGCCTATCAACATGATTGCAACAGAGTTCGATCAGATCGTCCAGGACGATAATGGATCATCCAGGACAATGAGTTGTAGTAAGCACAGAGCAAGTTCAGCAAATGGAAGTTTGAAGGGAATTTGTCTTATCGTCCAGGACGATAAAAGTATTAGCCAGGACAATTTGACTAGAATTTAAAAATTAATGAAAGATGGTGATGATCAAAGCCATCAAAAATAAATAAAAAACAAAGTAGAAGAAAAGAAAATGAACAACGATAAAAGCTAAAAACAAACAATTTGAAAAGAAGCCATTTTTTTTTGTAGCAAGGCATTTCATATGAGAAGGTCTCAAAAAAAAATTTAAACCTTAGAGTTCCAAGAGATCAAGGAGTTTAACAAATCCCAATCAGAAGAAGGTGGAATATTCGATTCTTATAACCCTAAATCAGATATCCTTCAGGGTACAAATTTTCTTTTGAAAAACAAAAGACCTAACTCAGAATACCTTAAAAGGATAAAAAGAAGATCCGTTCAAAACTTGTTTACAATGAAAATATCTCATAAATAATAAAACAAAGTAATTTATCTCAATCATAGAATTTGAAATCAAGCCATTGAAAGCATCAATTAATCAATGAGTTCTCTAAGTTTTAAGAGTTTAGAAAAGAGAGGATAGCTTGCATTTAGTGGGCTCATTTTATGCCTCTTGTCACTTTGATTGGCTCTTTGAGCATCTTTTGATCTTTTGATACACTTTTGTGTATATAGTTTTCTTTTCAATTTGGTGTCATTGGCCTCTTTCTTTTTTAATTCTGACAAGCTAAAAACTCTTTAACAAACCCTTAAAAAAAACTTAGTTGTTAGTATATCCTTCAAATATTAGAGAATTGAAGCTTTCTCTCTAACATAGGGAAGAACTAGTCACAAAACAAAGTCATAATTATGTGATAAATGCAATGGCAAGATTTCAACTATCATGAAAAATATATAAGAACTTTGGCTATTATACATAAGATAAATTATTGTAACAAGAAAAATGATCTTAATTTCAAAAACCATTGGTTAAAAATGAGTTTAGACTTTTGTTTAGAGAAGAAAATCAGATCACTAAACAAGGTCAGAAGGAGGGAAACCATCAACGATATTTCTCTCTTTAACCGATTTAGAAAAGCTAAACACTATCTCTAAAACTCCAAAATCTAAAAGTTTGAAAAGATTCAACATATGGAAAGCCAATCATAAAAGGCAACGTGAAAACAAAATAATCTAAAATAATAAAAAAGATAAGACAAAAAAACTTAAAACGACACTAATCAAAAACGCATTTCAAGAATTTATTGAAGCAGCAAGTTTAAGCATTTATGAGCTGCGAGCCTCCATATGTCCAATTATCCTATGCTCCCATGAGGTCTTTGGTCAGAGCACACCTGCAAAAGCTCAACAACAGTCAGATTTAGGAACCCAACCAGGTTTGGGTCCCTTCTTAGGAAAGGTAGAATACAATGCAGGTATGGTATGCTATGAATCATGCACCTTAGGTCTACACACCCAATGTGTACTATAGTAAACGGTGCAAGTGTGTGAGATGTGTCCTAGCATGCCACAAGAAAAACATCTAACTCCAGGAAAAGGATTTCTTAAATGATTTGAGTTATAATGTCTCTTCCTAGGTTTTGGCTTTGAATTCAAAGTGGGAGTCTTCCAATTTCCCTTAAGTGTATCTAATTCATTTTTAATCCTCAAGTTTGTGTTTTTTAGAACATCAATTTCAATTCTCAAGTTTCTTTCTTTCTCTTTAGATTTCTTTAACTCAGATATAAGTGATGTGTGTGAAGCTTTCAATACAACATGCTCATCAATTAATTCCAAATTCTTTTTACTTAAATCATCAAATTCATCAAGTAAAGTCATGTGATTTGAATCAATCGTAGAATGATCTTTGAGAATAATTGCATACTCTTTTTGTAAATTGGAAAGTTCTAACTTTAAACTAGCATGAGTCTTTTTAAGTTTTTTGTATGATGTGCATGACGTTTCTCATAAATTTCAAATAATTCATCATAGGTGGGTTTACATACCTCTTCCTCATCACTTTGCTCAAGATGATCTTCCCCCATTAAGCACAGGTTTATAGTCTCTTCCTCTGGTTCAGTCTCAGAAGAATCAGTACCAGATTCTGCCCAGAATGCCTTTTGAACTCTCTTCTCGTCATTCCTAAACTTCAGTTTCTCCTCACCTTATTCTTTTTCTTTGCTCGAGTGATCTTGAAGTATAGGACAATCAGCTTTCATATGTCCAGGCTTCCTGCATTCATAACAATCAACATCAGAAGATCCTTTAGAATGTTTATGATCCTTATCTTTTCTCCAATGATGCTTTTTCTTCTTCCTTAGAAAGCTTTTGAATTTCCTTGTGATGAAGGCAACTTCATCTCTTTCAAACCTGGAAGATTCAGAATCTGATTTGTGTGCCTTTAGTGCAACTGTTTTCTCCTTCTTCTTCTCACCTGCATCATGATTTCTTTGATTCACCCCTTGCTCGTAAGCAATGAGTGAGCCAAGTAGGTTATCAATAGAATAAGTGTTCAAATCCTTAGATTCAGTGATTGCAGTGATTTTAGCATCATATGATGAAGGCAAGCATCTCAAAATCTTGTTTACTTTGTCAAAGTTTAAAAGTTCTCTTCCTAGTGCATGTAGTGAAGTAACTATCTAAGTAAACCTAGTATACATGTCAGAAATTGATTTATGAGATTTCATACAAAAAAGTTTGTAGTCATGCAAGAGAATATTCAAATGGGATTGTTTAACCTCATTAGTGCCTTCATAGGTGATAAAAAATTTATCCCAAATTTCTTTACCAGTTTTGCAAGTAAAGACACGCCTGTAATCCTCAGATTTTAAAGCACAAAAAAAATAGTTCAAACATTTTGCATTCAATTGAGCTAAATCTCGTTCATCAAAAGTCCATTCAGTAAAAGCAACTTCAATTTTAACACCATTAATTTCACGAGAAGGTGGAGAATAACCTTCTTTGATAAGCATCCACATGCGATAATCACTAGATTGTAAAAACGTTGACATGCGGGTTTTCCAGAAATCAAAAGGTAGGTTATCGAATAGGGGAGGTCGGGTAATAGAATATCCTTCCTTAGTGTTACCATTCCCAAGGTTAGCCATGGATAAAAATCAAAAAGTTTTCAAACTTAAATTTTTTGAATCCCGCTCTGATACCACTTTAAAGTTCGTTAGGGATGTTAAGCCCTATAGAACTTGCCCAAGTTAACCAAGAGGGGAGGGGGGGGGGGGGGGGTGAATTGGTATTTTAAAAATTTCTTTTCAACAAAAGCAATAAGATCACAAACCAACACCAAATCACACCACAAGACAAAAACAATACGGAAATTAAAGTGCGGAAGGAAGAAAATAATAACACAGAAATTTATAGTGGTTCAGTCAACTTGAACTATGTCCACACCTTGGAGGCACCTTCAAGTATTGCACTACAAAACGTGTCTCTCCCTTATCCCCCATGGCTAGGCGGAGAAGCCCTCACAAAGAAGTCTTTTTTGCCACCCCGACAAGGCAAAGAACCTATCTCCTTTTGCTTTCTCCTGAAGCTGGCAGAGAACCACAATCCAGTGCTGAAAACCTTACCTCTACCGACCCTTCCACAGACAAGAAACTCTAAACGAAGAAGAAGCAGAGCGATCCTTGAAGCACCCTTGTGAATCCCCTCACAAGCTCCCCCTCACAAGATCCTCTAACTCTCCCTCTCTCTCTTTCTCTCCTCAAGGTCTTCTCAGGTCAAGGCAGCAGCAAAAGATTGTTCAAAACATTGAACAAGAGCTCTTAAATAGAAGAGCTTCAAAGAAGCTTATTGATTGCAAGTTGCCGACTATATCGTCCAGGCCGATATGGACATCAGCCTGGCCGATCAATATAAATCTTAGAAGATCAGCCAGAGCATCGCTCTGAATACAAACTAGACAATTTAAAATTGGCTTAATCGTCCATGCCGATCAGTTCAAATAAGAGGAGAATCGTTCAGAGCATCGCCTTGAATTCAAGCTGGCCAATATTTATCATCCTGAAGCCACTAAGGTTTTTGAATAGTTCGTCCTGGCCGATCCTGCGATCATCCAGGACGATATGATCGTATTGATCATCCTTAATTACTCCCTTGATTTCTTGATCAATTAAGGCATAATTTGTGAATATCGTCTAGGCCGATCAATGATCGTCCTGACCGATTATTAAAAAATACAATATACCTTAATTGTCTATGGCGGCAACTTCTTTCTATTTTGAGCTTATTGTTCTGGCCGATACACGTATCGTCTAGAACGATCTGTTAATGACGGTTGCCTTAATTAAGAAACCTTGTTTATATTTCTGTTTTAAGCCCGATCATCCAGGATGATGTAAAGATCGTCCTAGCTGATATGAGTAAAAATAGAAATTCTAAGTTTCTCAAGTGTGTTTGTGTAGGATTACTTAGTATCAGCCTCTTTGATTATTACAAATAGACTCAACAAGAGAAAAAATAAAGTACAGACTGACTCAACCCTAAACCTATGCAACCTTGAATTGACTTTATTTGTTCGTCCGATCTTCGATTCCTGAAAAGTTAAAAGTAACAGGCAGTCCAAGAGAATCAATAGTATTTGTAAATCATCAAAACATAAGTCATGAAAATAGATTTGCAACACTTTCCACCACTACCCAGTGCGGCAAAGAACCATCATCCTTTTACACTATCCTAGTGTTGGCAGAGAATCGTCGTCCCTTTACACTATCCCCAGTGTGGGCAGAGAACCCATTGTCCTTTCACACTCTCCTAGTATGGGCAGAGAACCCTCTAGCTGTTCATACTCTCCTAATGTGGGAAGAGAACCCTCCAGCTGTTCATACTCTCCTAGTGTGGGCAAAGAACCCTCCGTCTATTTACACTCTCTTGGTATGGGCAGAGAACCCTCATGCTGTTCACACTCTCCTAGTGTTGGTAGAGAACCCTCCGTCTGTTTACACTCTCCAAGTGTCGACAAAGAACCGGATCTCCTTGACAGTTCTCCTCACAAGAAATCTAGAAGGAAGAAAAAAAGAGTAAAGTAATCCCAAATCTCAAGTAGAGATTCTTACCTTTGAACACCAAGTGAAGCATTCACGCTCCAGTGGTTGGAATCCTCTGAATGCACTCTCACACTCTCTTCTTGATTCTTCTTTCAATAGGCACGAAGATCATAGAGCAAAAAGATTGTGTGGCAATAAAAATTGGACCTTATATAGGAGAGACAAGAAAAAACATCCAAAACTGCAAACTATTGAAGTTAACATGAAATGGATCATCCCGTACGATCGTGGATCGTCCCGGATGATTTTACTTAAAGTGTTGGAAATGATCCTAATGAATATTAGTACGCTGTTTTCATACACGATCATCATCCTATATGAACTAGGTTCGTCTGGACGATCAGTTATTTCATAGGTCGTTTCCCAAAAAGTGCAGAATGACGTCCAAAATTGAAGTGTTGATTTACTTCATCCTGGGAGGAACAATACTTCATCCCGACAAAATTTTTACAGAGGGCAACTCGTCCTGGTATGATTATAAGTTTTGTCTGTATAAAATTTTTACAGAAGAAATCGTCCTGGGATGATTTGGATTTAATCTGGACGAAATTTTTACAGAGCCCAACTAGTCCTGGGGGGATGAAATTAATTTCATCCTGAATGATCAGGACTTAGAAAAATTTCCTCCAAATCATGTTCATTCCATTGCTCCTATGAGGAGATAACTGACCTGATCGTCCCATTCGAAATAGGTTCGTCCCGTTCGACCAGTACAAATTTTTTAAGATCTCCTTAAGTATGTGAGTGTTTGTTCTTATTCTCTCAATTACAATCACTCCCTCTCAATTTAAAGAACAATTTAAAGCTTCACTTTGCAAAGGATTATATGCTGAATTTAATTTAAAGTCTTCATAGTTTGGAGTTCAATTTTCCTGAAATGTTAGTACACACAAGAGCAAAATAAATGTTCCAAAAAGTGTTAGGATATAATTACACATAAAACAATAATATTTGAAATCATCAAAGCTATACAAGTTGCAAGAATGTAACATATGCAAATAGCAACTCTCTTAACAGTATTTAGCTTTAATAGTAGATAGGGCTATAAAATTCTATTTCATACTGGACCAAGAAACTAAGAAATTATTTTTAATCAATAGATTTTCCCTTTGGGTCCTTATCCAACTGAATTGAAAAATTCATTAGTGTAGTAACTAGTATAGCATTATCCATTTCATACTTTTTGAGAATATCCTTAATATAATTTGACTAACTAAGAAATATTCCCTTCTCATTTTGCTTAATGCTAAAACCAAGAAAATAACTTAGATTTACCATTAAACTCATCTTAAATTCACTAATTATTATTTTTAAAAATATCATAAAGATTTTTATTTATATTTCCAAAAATGATATCAACAATATATATTTAAACAATTAGTATAGCATCTCCTAACTTCTTCAAAAAGAGTGTGGTGTCTACACATCCTTTTATAAAAGATCTCTTTAATAGGAAAGTGCTTAACCTCTCATACCAAGCCCTAGGTGTCAATTTTAATCCATATAATACCTATTTTATTTATATACATGATTAGAGAATTTAAAATTTTCAAAACATGGAGGTTGTTCAACATAAACATCCTCTTGTATCACCTCATTTAAAAAGGTACTCTTAACATCCATTTGAAACAATTTAAATCCTCTAAAAACAGAGAAAGGCTAAGAAAACCTTAATTGCTTCAAATCTTGATATAGGGGCAAAGTCTCTTCAAAATCAATACCTTTAATTTGATTATACCCCTTAGCCACTAATCTAGCCTTATTTCTATTCACAACTCCTGAATTATTCATTTTGTTTTTAAACACCCACTGAGTTCTAACTACACTTTGATCATTTGGCCTCTCAATAAATTCACAAACATCATTCCTTACAAATTGATTCAACTCTTCTTGCATGGCCAAAATCCAAAATTCATCCAAAAGTGCTTGATTAATATTTATAGGTTCTATCATTGATATAAAGGCATAATGGTTAACCTCTTTGCTAAGTCTACACCCAGTCCTAACACCCTCACTAGGTTAACTTAAAATTAATTCCTTATGGTGTTTTTTAGAAAATTTCAATTATCTAAGCAAAGGGCTTTCTTTTTTCATATTTTCTTCTAAATTTATCTTTTCAATCCCTTGAGAGTTATTTTCTATATGATCCTCTTCCAAATTAGGCTCTTCCAAAATCATAGATTCAATAAATATAATACATATTGTCTCCTCAACTACCAAAGTTTTTTTTAAACTTTATATCATTTTCCAACACTAGAGTATCCAAGAAAAATTTCTTCATCTTATTTTTGATAACATTTTCCTAAAAAAGATTTTCTATTTTTATGTGTGAACACCTTACATCCAAAAACATACAAATGTGATAAATTAAGTGTTCTTTTCTTAAGAAGTTCATAGGGTATTTTATTCAATTTTGATCTAATGTTCACCCTATTCCGAATATAAGAAGCTATACTTACCGCAGCAGCCCAAAACTATTTTGGATGTGAATATTCTACCAACATATCTCTAGCATCTTCAATTAATGTTTTATTCTTTTTTTCGATTACCCCATTCAACTGAGAGGTCCTAGGTGCAAAAAAATTATGATTAATTCCTTTTTTTATAAAATTCTTCAAATTCTCCATTTTCAAATTCACCTTTATGATCACTTTGAATTGTTAAAACTTCACATCCTAGTTTTCATTGAAAAGTTTCTAAATTTCTCAAATGAATCACTCTTATAAAATAAAAAATTAATCCATATGAATTTTAAAAAATCTTTAACAAACACAAATCTGTATACCTTCCCTCCTAGAGTTACAATGCTAACCAGTCCAAAAAGATTTATATGAGTAATCTCTAATAATTTGTTACTTCTAAGATTCCTATTGGAATGAAATGTGGACTTCTCTTATTTTCTTATTTGGCATGCATCACAAAAGTGATCTTTAGTAAAGTTTAGTTTTGGTATACCTCTAATAAGTTCTTTTTGGGTAATATTTCTAAGATTTATCATGCTAGCGTGACAAAGCCTCCTATGTCATAAACATGATTCATCAAAAATTGTTTTTAAATAAAAAGAATTATGAGATTTAATATAATTTAAATCTATTATATACACATTATTTACCCTAATTCCATACAGTACATCAATTTCATTATTGCTTAATATGCAATTAGTGAGAAAAAATTTAATATTATAGCCTTTATCGCATAGCTGACTAATACTCAAGAGATTATGCTTTAAGCCATCTATAAGTAACAAATTTTAAATAAAAAAATTTATTTAAGTTTCTGATCATACCTATGCCAACCACTTTCCTTGTAGTATTATCTCCTAGTGTAGCCTTGTCTCCATTTCTGGCTTTCAATGATATGAATCGTGTAGTATCTCCAATCATATGCTTAGACCAACCATTGTCCAGGTACAAAATGCTCTCACAAGGTCTTATATAAGAGTGTATCTATGAAATAATCAAACGTTAGTCTTGGGAACCAAATAAGTTTGGGTTATCCTCTTGACAAAATTAAACAAGATACATATATTATATGACTTACTTTATGCATCTTTGGTCTCCACACTAAATAAGTTTTGCTATGTATTGTTAAAGTGTGTGAAATATGCCCAATCATTCCAAAATAAAAACACTTAACTCAATGAAAAGCTAGAATTTTTAAATATCCAATAATGTAACTATCTCTTTTTAGGTTTTAAGATTTTTTATTTTAAAATAGGATCATTAAAATCTTTAAGTTTTGGGGGGATCCTATTATCCTCAAGATCATTAACTTTCACTTTAAGAAATGAATTTACATCTTCTAGCATAGTCTTATCATATTTTAAATAGTGCTCTTTATTTTCAAGTTCATCCTTAAAAGTTTAAATTCTTTTTTCTAATTCAGTGTAGGATAATTTTAATAATTTATTTTATTTTTTCAAATCATCAAATTCATCCAATAAACTCATGTAGTTTTTATCAATTTGTGCGTGATCTTTTTAGATTTCATGCTCTCTATATAACTCTTGAAATCTCATTTTCTTAAGTTTTCTATATATCGTATGTATTCTTTCAGAAACTTCTAAAAATTCATTATAACATAAGCTACATACCTTTTCTTGATCTACATGATCAATAAAATAGGCAATTATGTATAGATTTGTGACTTCTTCTTCTTTTTTTATTTTTGATGAATCGGTAGCTGAATCCGCCCAAAAAGCTCGCTGAAAATTCTTCTTGCCTTTTATCACATTCACTTTCTCCTGCACCCTCTCCTTATTAGGAGTGGCTTTTTGATTGGGACAATCTGATTTAACATGCCCATGTTTCCTGTATTCATAGTAAATAAGTTAAAAATCTTAACATTTTTATGGAACTTACCTTTATTCAACTGTTGGCATCTATTTGCTTCCTCTTTAGAAAACTCCTAAATTGCCTGGTCATCAAGGAAACATCATCCTCATCAGTAGGTTCTGACTGATCACTCTCCGAGTCATCCACTTTCAAATCTATGTTCTTCTCATTTTGCTTTTTTCTGGGATTAATTTGTATTTGAGTCACTCCTTGCTCATAAGCAATTAGTGATCGAAGAAGATTGTTAATGGAATAAACATTTAAATCATTTGACTCTATAATTATAGTAATTTTAGCATCATAAGTAGTAAGAAAACAACGAAGTATTTTTTTAACCATTTCAGCATTCGTTAGTTCCCTACCTAATGCATGTAAAGAAGTGGCTATTTGAGTGAATCCTATGTACATGTCAGGTATGGATTCATTTAGTTTCATGTAAAATAGTTTATAATCATGTAATATAATATTTAATCTATATTATTTCACTTTGTTAGTCCCTTCATATGTAATACAAAGCCTATCCCTAATTTCTTTCTCACTTTTACAAGTAGAAACACGTATGTAATCTTCAGACTTAAGTGCACAAAAGAAACTTTTTAAACATTTTATATTTAATTGTGTTAAGTCTCATTCTTCTATAGTCCATTCTTCAGTCTATACAATAAAAGACGTTTCAACTCTAATGCCATCTACAAGTCTAATTGACCTAGTATACCCATCTTGAACTAAAATCCACATGTGATGGTCAAGAGATTGAAGAAAAGTAGACATACATATTTTCCAAAAAATCAAAAGGGATATTATCATGTAACGAAGGTCTAGTGATCGAATATCCTTCTGGTGTGTTATGGTTTCCAAAAGTAGCCATTATCATTTTCAAAAAGTAGTTTAAACTTAAAGTTTTGAAACAATCAATGGTGTTTCTCTCTTTAACTGATTTAGAGATGTCAAATATTGACTGCAAATTTTCAAAAATAAAAATAAGGCATACAATATTATTTCAGGAGTGACCACAAAGAAAAAGAAGAAAAACTAAAATAATAGAAATGGAAAACACAAAAAATAATGGCAAGTCAGAAGTGAAACAAATTTGAAATAGATAAAAGAGTAGAAAAACAACAACAATCAACAAAACATAAAATTCAGAATTCATTAAGTTCGTGCATTTATGTTGATCACACCCAATTTGGTGCTTAAGATGCTGAAAGTGTCAAAAGCTAGTGGTTTAGTAACAATGTCAGCTAGTTGATTCTTAATTATCACATGGTGTAAATCAATGTCTCCTTTCATCACAATAATCTCTAATAAAGTGATGCCTTATGTTAATATGTTTAGTCTTTGAATGTTGGATAGGATTCGTAGAGATGTTGATGGCACTAGTGTTGTCACAAAGTATTGTAAGTATGCATACAGGTAATCCTAAATCCAGAATTTGTTGCTTCAACCATAGGACTTGGGCCACACAACTTCCTAAGGCAATGTACTTAGCTTCAGCAGTGAAAAGTGCTAAAAAATTTTGTTTTCTATAGACTAGGAGACTAAAGATTGTCCTATGAATTGACATGTATTAGAAATGTTCTTTCTATCTATCCTATATCCTACAAAATTAGAATCAGAATATCTAATAATCTCAAATGAAGTACTATGCCTAGGATACTAGATTCCTAAGTTTTGGGTCCCTAAAAGATGTCTAAGAATTATCTTAACTGCAGTCAGGTGGGATTATTTAGGATCAGCTTGAAATCTAGAACAAAGATAAAAATTAAACATTATATCAGGTCAGCTACCATTCAAGTAGAGCAGTGATCCAATCATTCCTCTGTACTTCTTTTAATTAACTGATTTTCTATTTGAGTCCTTGTCCAACTGAACATCGAAAGTAATGGGAGTATTTATTGGCTTGGCTTTATCTATTTTATATTTCTTCAAGATATCCTTAATATTCTTTGATTGATTTAGAAAGGTTCCATCATCTAATTGTCTTATGTTAAATCCAAAAAAATAGAATAACTCTCCCATCATACTCATCTCAAACTCCTTAATCATTACTTTAGAAAAATCATCATATAACATTTTATCAGAAGATCCAAAAAGTATATCATCAATATAGATTTGAATAATGAGTAACTCATCTCTTTTCAGAAAAAGGGTGGTTTCTATGCTTCCCTTAACAAACTCCCTCTCTAGTAAGAATGGGCTAAGCCTCTCGTACCAATCTCTGGTTGCCTATTTCAATGCATACAAGGCCTTTTTTAATTTATAAATATGATTTAGAAATTAGAAACTCTCAAAACCTAAGGTTTACTCTACAAACTCATCTTCTTTTATTACCCCATTTAAAAAGGCACTCTTGACATCCATTTGAAAAAGCTTAAATCCCTAATAACAAGCAAAGGCTAGTAGCACTCTAATGGCTTCCAATCTTGCTATAGGGGCAAAGGTATCCTCAAAATCAATCCCTTCTATTTCGTTGTACCCTTTAGCCACCAATCTCATCTTACTCCTAACCACCAGACCAGAATCATTCATCTTATTCTTAAAGACCCATTTGGTTCCAACTACACTTTGTCCCTTTGGTTTTCTACAAGCTCCCAAACATCATTTCTAATAAATTGGTTTAATTTCTCTTACATGGCTAAGATCCAAAGCTAATTTGATAAGGCTTGATTGATGTTGGTAGGTTTAGTCATTGAGATAAAGACAGAGTGGTTCACTTCCTTCCTAAGTCTATGCCTAGTTCTAACACTTTCAGAAGGGTCTCCTAAGATCAATTCTTTAGGATGACTCAAAGAATATCTCCCATCCCTTGGCAAAGTGTGAGTAGGTTCTTCCCTGTCCTCCAGATTTTTGTTTTCTACTCCTTGGGTAATCTCTCCTACTCCTTCAATATTTTGGGGCTCTATCATCTTCTCCAAACTTTTAACTCCTTGGGAAATCTTTCCATCTTCATCTTCATTCTCAACTCTAGACTACTCAGGATTAGATTCATCAAATACTATATGAGTAGTCTCCTCCACCACCAATGCCCTTTTATTAACACCTTAAAGGATTTCCCCATACTTGAATATCCTAAGAACACTCCATCAAATTTTGGGTCAAATTTTCCTAAGTGTGACTTTCCATTGTTAAGAATGTAAACCTTACAGCAAAAGACATGTAAGTGGGAATGTTTGGGTGTCCTACTCTTAAGGATTTCATAGGGTGTTTTATCTAGTCTGACTCTAACATTTACCCTTTTCAACACATAAAAAGTTGTGTTTACTGTTGCAACCCAAAAGTATTTTAGAAGTGAATACTCAGCAAGCATGGCTCTAGTGACCTTTGTTGAGTCCAGTAATTAGGTTGTTAAGCCTAAGTAAATGTCCCACGGCTACCAAGAGGGGGGTGAATTGGTAGTTTTAAAAATTTTAAACCCTCTTAATGATAAAGTTGAACCGAAATAAAATTTTCTTTTAAAGTTTGTAGAAAAATGTTTTTCAACCACAAAGTTGTTTAAACTGAAATTTAAAGTGCAGAAACGTAAAAGCAATAAAGTAAATGACACCAGATTTATAGTGGTTCGGTCTATAACCAGACCTACATCCACTCCTCAGAGGCACCCTCTGAGTATTGCAC
Source organism: Dendrobium huoshanense (assembly GCA_016618105.1). Lineage (NCBI taxonomy): Eukaryota > Viridiplantae > Streptophyta > Magnoliopsida > Asparagales > Orchidaceae > Dendrobium > Dendrobium huoshanense. The sequence goes on from CM028345.1 coordinate 77,897,805, forward strand.
TAATACCACAAAGTGGCTCTCCTTTAGCACCCACAGCAAGGCGGAGAAGCCTTTACAACAACTCTTTTCACCACTACCCGGTGCGGCAGAGAACCGTCGTCCTTTTACACAATCCACAGTGCTGGCAGAGAACCGTCATCCTTTTACACTCTCCTAGTGTGGACAGAGAACCCTACGGCTGTTCACACTCTCCAAGTGTAGGCAGAGAACTTTTCCGCTGTTCACACTCTCCAAGTGTAGGAAGAGAACCTTTCCGCTGTTCACACTCTCCAAGTGTAGGCAGAGAACCCTTCGGCTGTTCACACTCTCAAAGTGTCGGCAGAGAACCGGATCTTCTTGACTGATCTTCTCACAAGAATCTTGAAGGAAGAAGGAAAAGAGTGAAGAAATCCAATTTCACAAGTAGAGACTCTTACCTTAGTAATCTAAGTGAAGCCTTCTCGCTCAAGTGGTAGGAAGTCTCCTTTGAATGCTCTCTTCCACTCTCTCCTTGGCTATTCTCTCAAGAGGCACGAAGATCAAATGACAAAAAGATTGGGTGGTAGTCTAATTTGGACTATTTATACAAAAGACATGAAAAACCGCCCAAAAACTGCTAGTTTCCAATTCTGTACACAGTGGATCGTCCTGTACGATCCTGGATCGTCCTGGACGATTTTACTTAAACGATCTGAAACGACCCAATTTGTATATGTGTACGAAATGACTTCGTACAGATGATCGTCCTGTACGAACTAGGTTTGTCCAGTACGAATGGTTATTAATAGGTCAGTTCTAACACTTTCAGAAGGGTCTCCTAAGATCAATTCTTTAGGATGACTCAAAGAATATCTCCCATCCCTTGGCAAAGTGTGAGTAGGTTCTTCCCTGTCCTCCAGATTTTTGTTTTCTACTCCTTGGGTAATCTCTCCTACTCCTTCAATATTTTGGGGCTCTATCATCTTCTCCAAACTTTTAACTCCTTGGGAAATCTTTCCATCTTCATCTTCATTCTCAACTCTAGACTACTCAGGATTAGATTCATCAAATACTATATGAGTAGTCTCCTCCACCACCAATGCCCTTTTATTAACACCTTAAAGGATTTCCCCATACTTGAATATCCTAAGAACACTCCATCAAATTTTGGGTCAAATTTTCCTAAGTGTGACTTTCCATTGTTAATAATGTAAACCTTACAGCAAAAGACATGTAAGTGGGAATGTTTGGGTGTCCTACTCTTAAGGATTTCATAGGGTGTTTTATCTAGTCTGACTCTAACATTTACCCTTTTCAACACATAAAAAGTTGTGTTTACTGTTGCAACCCAAAAGTATTTTAGAAGTGAATACTCAGCAAGCATGGCTCTAGTGACCTTTGTTGAGTCCAGTAATTAGGTTGTTAAGCCTAAGTAAATGTCCCACGGCTACCAAGAGGGGGGTGAATTGGTAGTTTTAAAAATTTTAAACCCTCTTAATGATAAAGTTGAACCGAAATAAAATTTTCTTTTAAAGTTTGTAGAAAAATGTTTTTCAACCACAAAGTTGTTTAAACTGAAATTTAAAGTGCAGAAACGTAAAAGCAATAAAGTAAATGACACCAGATTTATAGTGGTTCGGTCTATAACCAGACCTACATCCACTCCTCAGAGGCACCCTCTGAGTATTGCACTAATACCACAAAGTGGCTCTCCTTTAGCACCCACAGCAAGGCGGAGAAGCCTTTACAACAACTCTTTTCACCACTACCCGGTGCGGCAGAGAACCGTCGTCCTTTTACACAATCCACAGTGCTGGCAGAGAACCGTCATCCTTTTACACTCTCCTAGTGTGGACAGAGAACCCTACGGCTGTTCACACTCTCCAAGTGTAGGCAGAGAACTTTTCCGCTGTTCACACTCTCCAAGTGTAGGAAGAGAACCTTTCCGCTGTTCACACTCTCCAAGTGTAGGCAGAGAACCCTTCGGCTGTTCACACTCTCAAAGTGTCGGCAGAGAACCGGATCTTCTTGACTGATCTTCTCACAAGAATCTTGAAGGAAGAAGGAAAAGAGTGAAGAAATCCAATTTCACAAGTAGAGACTCTTACCTTAGTAATCTAAGTGAAGCCTTCTCGCTCAAGTGGTAGGAAGTCTCCTTTGAATGCTCTCTTCCACTCTCTCCTTGGCTATTCTCTCAAGAGGCACGAAGATCAAATGACAAAAAGATTGGGTGGTAGTCTAATTTGGACTATTTATACAAAAGACATGAAAAACCGCCCAAAAACTGCTAGTTTCCAATTCTGTACACAGTGGATCGTCCTGTACGATCCTGGATCGTCCTGGACGATTTTACTTAAACGATCTGAAACGACCCAATTTGTATATGTGTACGAAATGACTTCGTACAGATGATCGTCCTGTACGAACTAGGTTTGTCCAGTACGAATGGTTATTAATAGGTCAGTTCTAGAAACTGCTGAAAACTGTTCTAAGTCGGTTAATTGTTTGGACGAAAATATGTTCGTTTGGACGAAAATTTTCCAGAGACCCGATCGTCCTGGACGAACATTTATTTCGTCTGGACAAAAATTTTCAAAAGGACCAATCACCACAGACGATAATTTGTTTTCGTCTGGACGAAAATTTTCCAGAGACCCGATCGTCTTGGACGATATTAAATTTCGTCTTGGACGAATAGGACTTAGAAAAAATTTTTCGAGCAAATTCCTATTCATTCCATGTGCTCTATAGGAGATAACTGACGGATCGTCCAGTACTATAAAAATCGTCCCGTACGATCAGTATAAAATTGTATGATCTTTTTATGTGTGTGTGTAAGTTTTTTATTCACTCAATTACAATCACTCCCTTTCAAAATTAAATCAAAGAAAATGCAAACTTCAAATAGACAAAATATCTCATGTTGAATTTGATTTGAAGTTATCGTAGTCTGGAGTCGGATTTTCCTGAAATGTTAGTACACACAAGAGCAAGTGCAAATCTTCTAAAATTGTTAGGAGATAACTATACATTTGACCAATAATGTTTGGAATCATCAAAACTAAATAAGTTGCACAAATATAAATCACTCAAATATCAACTATTCAAACAATCTCCCCATTTTTGATGATGGAAAAACAATTATTATTTGTATGGTTTCAAGTTAAACAAATCTCCTATCTCCTAAACTCCCCCTGAATTGATGAGTACATTAAAATAAGGAGGCATAAAGAACAAAATTTTTGTTTTTCTAAAATTTTAACATAAACAACTACAAAGTAAAAAACTTGCAAACAGAACAATCAAAACAGAAAATACAATAATTTCTCCCCCTTTTTGACAGCAACAAATAGTGAAGAAGAAAAAGACAAAAAATGTAAGTAATTATATGAAATTCATTTTTAAAATTTAATCTAAATTGTGATTGACATAGGGTATGCAATTTTAAACTAAAGATATTAGGTCAATCATAGAAATTCATACAATTTAAGAACTGATATAACATTGTAAGTAAGAAGAATTTATCAAAGACATGATTCAATTTAGACATTTGACTATAGAAAATCATTACAAGAGAGATGTATAAAAATTCTATATTTCAAAGTTCAATAGAATATAAATGAACATAAGATCAATTTGAATTAAGAGATTGAACGAATTTGGAAAGAAGAGAATTACCTCATGTGGCGCTTTGCGCATCTTTTTCAAAATTTTGGGGCACATTTTTGTGCATTTTTTCTTGGTTGGGCTTATTTTGTGCCTCTTTTTCACTTTGCAAATCTTTGCGAATTCCTTTTGATTTTTGTACATTTGTACAATATTCAAGAGTAATTGAGACCAATTCTTTCCAAAATCTATAATCTAAAATTTCAAATATTTCTAGGTGCATAAATATCACTTGAGCATAGAAATACAAAATAAGAAAACATCTAAATTGCAATAGTAATATTAACTTTTATGTAGTCTAAATGAATAGACATGAATTTAAAAGTTCTAATTACAACAAGTTATAAATAACTTATAAATTCAGAAAGTCTAGATTTTCTAATATAGATAATCTCAAATTATAATCAAATTTAAGCACTATGTAGATTAAATAATACTAATGAAATTCATAAACATTAACCACATTTCAAAACAAATCTAATAAAAGGAAACTCTCATTGATACTAAAGAAACAGATTACATAAAAAGAAGAAAATACATTGAACTTAAAAAAACGAAAAAAACAAACATAAACACAAACACTTAACAATAAAACAGACACGATAAAAATATAAAAAAAAATACAACAGACACACATAAAAACATTTGTACTGTTCTGGAGGAGGAGGAGGAATGCCGCCAAAAAGGTTGAAGTAGGAGGCCATCAACATTACATTGGTATTAATTTCATGAACTTCATCTTTAATATTACCAATGTCTTATTGCTGCTGCGTAAGTTGAGCATCAAATTGATCAAACCTTTGATCAATGTGAGTCTCTAATCTATCAAATCTCTCAATCAGATTCTGGTAATCTGATTGAGAAGCAGAAGCTTGCACTCCTTCTTCTTCCTCTTCTGAAGCACTGGCATGTGCTTTTTCTTTTTCTTTTTCCTCCTTGAAGAGCAATCTGAATGATGCATCGTTATAGTAAATTGGCTCTTCATATTCTTCATCAGGATGCACTATGTTGTATTTCTTTTCCAAAATATAAGTGATTAAGTGTCCTAATGAAATGTTCTTCTTCCTCTTCTGATCTGCATGTCCTATTTCTAAAAGCCCATAGATATGGTCTATGATAAGTTGGGCTTCGTCAATAGGATGTCTTTCCATGATTAAAAAGGTTAGAACAAAAAGAAGAGGGGTAATGTTAATCCTATCACCAGCTTTAGGAATAATTGAGGATCTAAGAATATGCTGGATGATTCGGGCATCTTGGGTCATACCGGAGACTCTAGCAACATGATAGGTTATGCCTATTTCTCTAATCACCCTATTGATTTGAAACCATTTGAAGGAGGTTTCTGACATTAGGGTGTGGGCTCTATATCCCTCAGTTCTTAAGTTTAAAAATGCACCAAGGTCGTGCTTGGTGATCTCAACTTTTTGCTTAAAAACATAAGAACTAATGGTGGAGTGGTCAGAATTGAAACTCATGTTTGCTAGAAAGTAATGGTAGGTTTGCTTATTGTAGAAGTGAACGAGAGAAAGAATGAAATGAAATTGGGTTGAGGCGAAGAGGTGCAATACCCGAAATTTCAACTCAGTTTGAATAAGAATGCGAAACGGAGTGATTTTTGCGGATGCAAAACGAGGAAAAGATTTCTCATTCGCCTTAGAAAGAAAGTTGTCTGGGGCATTCCTATTTGGTTTCTTCACCAACACCTTTTGTCTTTTGCTAGAGGAGGCCATTATTGATTTGATGTAGAAAGTGATTGAAAATGAAGTTTGGAAGTGTGATTGTTAAGTTTGAAAGCCTTCATATTTAAAGAAAAACGATACATTCGTCCTGGACAAAAATATTCGTCCTGGACGAAAAATTATCGTTCGTCTGGATGAAATAATTTCGTACAGACGATCCAATTTGTCCTAAATGTAACGGCTTTTCGTAATCAACACAACTTACGATGCGTCCCTTCGTACAGGCTTTTTGACTTGACCAATCGTACAGACGAAAAATTTTCGTACAGACGATCAAAAAGTAAATCGTTTTAATGACTCTTGAAAACTGTCCCCTACAATGAACCGACACATGTTCGTCTGGACGAACAAAAACTTCGTACAGACGAAGTTCATATTAAAAACTGTCTTATCCATTCAACCGCTGCATTCAATCGTCCCTATGTTTGAGAGAGAAAAAAAAATTCATCCTGGACGATCATCAGATCGTACAGACGATCTAATTAAAAACTGCTCTCAAAACGGTTAAAATTTGCACAAACTGTTCCTTCACACATCGTCCCGTACGAAAGCATTTTCGTCCTGGACGATTTCCTCCAAAAAAATTTTAATTTTTGAATTTTTTAATTAAGAAAATCAAACAAAATATTCAAAAACACAGAAAACATAAAACAAAACCATAAATCCAAAAACAAATCATTCAAAACACACAAAATTTCACAAAATCAAAACCAAAACAAAACAAATATCAATGTTGCAAAGATATTTTGTTTAAGCATTCAAATCAATAACACCAAGCCTTGTTCTTAAAGTACTGAAGGTATCAAAGGCTAAAGGTTTTGTAAAAATGTCTGCAAGTTGATTTTCAGTTGAAACATGTATGAGTTCAATTTCTCCTTTGGATACATGATCCCTTATGAAATGATGCCTTATATCAATGTGTTTGGTTCTAGAATGTTGAATAGGATTTTTGGAAATGCAAATAGCACTAGTATTGTCACAATAAATTAGAATAGTGCCTATAGTTAATCCTAAATCAATCAAATGTTGTTTTAACCAAAATACTTGTGCCACACAACTTCCTAATGCAATGTATTCTGCTTCTGCAGTAGATAGTGCCACTAAATTTTGTTTTCTACTAGACCATGAAACTAATGAATTTCCAATGAATTGACATGTTCCAGAAGTGCTTTTCCTATCCACTCTATAGCCTGCAAAGTCAGAATCTGAGTAACAAATAATTTCAAATGAGGAGCTAAACTTAGGATACCAAATTCCTAAGTTTTGAGTTCCTAGTAGATATCTTAAAATCCTTTTCACTGCTGTCAAATATGATTCTTTTGGATCTGATTGAAACCTAGCACATAAGCAAACACTGAACATAATATCTGGTCGGCTAGCAGTCAAGTAAAGTAAAGATCCAATTATCCCTCTAAATTTCTTTTGATCAACAGATTTTCTCTTAAGATCGTTATCCAACTGAACTGAAGAACTCATTGGTGTACTAACAGGTTTAGCATTGTCCATTTCATATTTTTTGAGGATGTCCTTAATATATTTAGTTTGACTAAGAAAAGTTGCTTAATGCTAAAACCTAGAAAGTAATTTAAATCTCCCATTAGACTCATTTCAAATTCACTACTCATTGTTTTAGAAAAATCATCACAAAGATGTTTATTTGAAGATCCAAAGATGATGTCATCCACATAAATTTGAACAATAAGTATATCCTTTCAAATTTTCCTCAAAAAGAGAGTTGTATCCACACTTCCTTTTTTAAAAGATCTTTCAAGTAGGAAGGTGCTCAACCTCTCATACCAAGCCCTAGGTGCCTATTTCAATCCATATAATGTCTTTTTTAATTTGAAAACATGATTTGGAAATTTAGAATTTTCAAAACCTGGAGGTTGTTCTACAAAAACATCTTCCTCAATTACCCCATTTAAAAAGACACTTTTAACATCCATTTGAAACAATTTAAAACCTTTAAAACAGGCAAAGGCTAGTAAAACCCTAATTGCTTCAAGTCTAGCTACAGGGGCAAAAGTTTCCTCAAAATCAATTCCTTCAATTTGATTATACCCCTTAGCTACTAATCTAGCCTTATTTCTAATGACTACTCCTGAGTCATTCATTTTATTTTTGAACACCCACTTGGTTCCAACAACACTTTGATCTTTTGGCCTTGTAGTTAGTTCCCAAACTTTATTTCTTACAAATTGATTTAACTCTTCTTGCATGGCCAATATCCAAAATTCATCTGAAAGTGCTTGATCAATGTTAGTGGGTTCAATAGTTGAAATAAAGGCTGAATGATTGACTTCCTTGTTTAATCCACGCCTAGTTCTAACACCCTCACTTGGTTCACCTATAATCAATTCCTTTGGGTGGTTTTTAGAAAATCTCAAATCTCTAGGCAAAGGGTCTTCTCTTTCTAAATTTTCTTCCACATTTTCTTCCAAATTTAATCTATCAATCTTTTGGGAGTTTTCTTCAATTTCTTCTTCAACAACATTTGGCTCTTCCATGTTTCCATTTTCATCAAAAACAACATGTGTGGTTTCTTCAATGACTAAAGTTCTTTTGTTGAATACTCTATAAGATTTTCCAACACTTGAATATCCAACAAAAATTCCTTCATCTGATTTTGGATCAAATTTTCCTAAGGCAGATTTTCCATTATTATGTATGAACACCTTGCAACCAAATACATGCAAATGAGACAAATTTGGTGTTCTACCTTTTAGCAACTCATAGGGTGTTTTATTCAAATTTGATCTCACATTCACCCTATTCAGAACATAGCATGCAGTGCTAACCGCCTCAGCCCAAAAATATCTAGGAAGCAAGTATTCTGCTAACATTGCTCGGGCGGCTTCTATTAATGTTCTGTTCTTTCTTTCAACTACTCCATTTTGTTGAGGAGTTCTAGGTGCAGAAAAATTGTGATCAATCCCCTTTTCTTTACAGAAATCTTCAAATCTTTCATTTTCAAATTCTCCTCCATGATCACTTTGTATAGAAATTATTTCACATCCTAGTTTTCTTTGTATCCAAGTTGAAAAATTTCTGAATTCCTCAAATGATTCACTCTTATGAAAAAGAAATTTAACCCAGGTGAATCTTGAAAAATCATCTACTATAACAAATCCATATACCTTTCCTCCTAGACTAACAGTGCTTACAGGTCCAAAAAGATCCATGTGAAGAATTTCTAAAGGTTTACTGGTCCTAAGATCTTTATTGGACTTAAAAGAGGACTTCACTTGTTTTCCTAATTGACATGCATCACATAGATGGTCCTTGGTAAAGTCTAGTTTAGGTATTCCTCTCACCAAATTCTTTTGGGTAATTCTTCTAAGATTTTTCATACTAGAATGACAAAGTCTCCTATGCCAAAGCCATGATTCATCAGAAACAGTTTTCAAACAAAAAGCAGTAGGAGATTGAATACAATTTAAATCTAGCATGTAGACATTTTTACCCTTTTTTCATTTAAAACAATTTTCCCATTTAGGCTAATTATGCAGCTAGTAGGTAAAAATTTTACATTATAGCCCTTATCACATAGCTGACTTATGCTAAGCAAATTATGTTTTAAGCCTTCAACTAATAAAACATTGTCTATGAAAAAGTTTTTCAAATTTCCAATCATACCTGATCCAACCACTTTCTTTGTGGTATTATCTCCAAGTGTAACCTTGCCTCCACTCCTGGCTTCCAGCGTTATGAATTGAGCAGTATCTCCAGTCATGTGCTTTGAACATCTGCTGTCCAGGTACCATATACTCTCACGAGGTCTTGTGTGAGAGTATTCCTGCAAAATTCTCAAATGTTAGACCTGGGAACCCAAACTAGTTTGGGTTCACCTTTATGAAATTTATAATCAGATACATGTATGATATGTCTAGGTTTATGCATCTTAGTTCTCCACACCAAATTAGGTTTCATCTTTAAAGTGCAGGTGTGAGATATATGTCCCAAAAATCCATAATTGTTACATTTAACATTAGGAAAAATATTCCTATGTTTTCTTTCATATGATTGTCTTCTAAGGGATTTCATGAATTTAGGATAATATTTAGGATTTGTAAAATCTTCAAGTTTAGTGGGGTTCCTATTATCCTCGAGAGCTCTTATAGTGAGTTTGTAAAATGAATTCTTATCCTCCAAGATTTGATTGGTATAATTAATTCTATATGTCTTGCTCTCAGATTCATCCTTAAAATTCTTAAATTCTTTTTCAAGTTCAGCATAGGATGATTTTAAATTCTCAAAATTTTTATTCAAGTCATCATATTCATCAAGTAGTTTCATGTGGTTGCTATCAATTAAAGCATGATCTTTCCTAAGGATTTTGTGTTCCTTATTAAGCTCTTCCAATTCTAAAACTAAACTAGCATGCATCTTTTTCATTTTCTTATATGCATCATGCATGTGTTCAGAAACTTCAAACAATTCATTATAGGTTAAATCACATACCTCTTCTTGATCTGATTGTTCAGCATTATCTGCCATCAAGCAAAGGTTGGTGACTTCTTCTTCTTTTTCAGTCTCAGATGAGTCTGAAGCTAAGTCTGCCCAAAAAGCCTTTTGAAACTTCTTCTTGCCCTTCTTTACCATTGGTTTCTCCTCTACCTTCTCCTTGTTAGGAGTGGCTTTGAGTTTTGGACAATCAGTCTTTATATGACCTGGTTTTCTGCATTCATAATAAATCACTTCATTAGAAACCTTGTCATTTTTATTATACTTACCTCTATTCCATTGCTGGCGTCTCTTCTGCTTCCTCTTTAAAAAGCTTCTGAATTGTCTAGTCATCAATGCAATATCGTCTTCATCCTCAGGTTGTGAGTGTTCACTTTCTGACTCTTCCATATTTAGTGCAATATTTTTGTCCTTTCTTGGTTCACCTGCATCAATCTTTCTTTGACTTACTCCTTGCTCGTAAGCAATGAGTGAACCAAGAAGATTGTCAATGGAATAAATGTTCAGATCTTTAGACTCTGTAATTGCAGTAATTTTAGCATCGTATGCAGTAGGTAAACAACGAAGAATCTTATTAACCATTTCAGCATTAGTTAATTTCCTACCAAGTGCATGCAAAGAGGTGACAATTTGAGTGAATCTTGTGTACATGTCAGATATAGATTTATTAGGTTTCATGCGAAATAATTTGTAATCATGTAACAAGATATTGAGTCTTGATTGCTTAACCTCATTTGTCCCTTCATAAGTTATATAAATTCTATCCCATATGCCTTTTCCGCTTTTACAAGTGGAAACTCGAATGTAGTCTTCAGATTTTAAAGCACAAAAGAAACTATTTAAACATTTTGCATTTAATTGTGCTAAGTTACGTTCTTCAATAGTCCAATCTGCATAGGATGTTTCTACCCTAATTCCATCAACTAATCTAGTTGGTTTTGAGTAACCTTCCTGGACTAGCATCCACATGCGATAATCAAGTGACTGTAAGAAAGTAGACATGCGTGTTTTCCAAAAATCAAAAGGAATATTGTCAAACATTGGAGGTCTAGTGATAGAGTAACCCACAGGTGTGTTTCGGTTTCCAAATGTAGCCATCTACGTTAATCAAAAAGTAGTTCAAACTTATGTTTTTGAAACTATGCTCTGATACCACTTGTTGAGTCTAGTAAATAGGTTGTTAAGCCTAAGTAAATGTCCCACGGCTACCAAGAGGGGGGTGAATTGGTAGTTTTAAAAATTTTAAACCCTCTTAATGATAAAGTTGAACCGAAATAAAATTTTCTTTTAAAGTTTGTAGAAAAATGTTTTTAAACCACAGAGTTGTTTAAACTAAAATTTAAAGTGCGGAAACGTAAAAGCAATAAAGTAAATGACACCAGATTTATAGTGGTTCGGTCTATAACCAGACCTACATCCACTCCTCAGAGGCACCCTCTGAGTATTGCACTAATACCACAAAGTGACTCTCCTTTAGCACCCACAGCAAGGCGGAGAAGCCTTTACAACAACTCTTTTCACCAGTACCTGGTGCGGCAGAGAACCGTCGTCCTTTTACACAATCCACAGTGCTGGCAGAGAACCGTCGTCCTTTTACACTCTCCTAGTGTGGGAAGAGAACCCTACGGCTGTTCACACTCTCCAAGTGTAGGCAGAGAACCTTTCCGCTGTTCACACTCTCCAAGTGTAGGCAGAGAACCTTTCCGCTGTTCACACTCTCCAAGTGTAGGCAGAGAACCCTTCGGCTGTTCACACTCTCCAAGTGTCGACAGAGAACCGGATCTTCTTGACTGATCTTCTCACAAGAATCTAGAAGGAAGAAGGAAAAGAGTGAAGAAATCCAATTTCACAAGTAGAGACTCTTACCTTAGTAATCCAAGTGAAGCCTTCTCGCTCCAGTGGTAGGAATCCTCCTTTGAATGCTCTCTTCCACTCTCTCCTTGGCTATTCTCTCAAGAGGCACGAAGATCAAATGACAAAAAGATTGGGTGGCAATCTAATTTGGACTATTTATACGAAAGACATAAAAAACCACCCAAAAACTGCAAGTTTCCAATTCTGTACGCAGTGGATCGTCCTGTACGATGTTGGATCATCCTGGACGATTTTACTTAAACGATCTGAAATGACCCAATTTGTATATGTGTACGAAATGACTTCGTACAGATGATCATTCTGTACGAACTAGGTTCGTCCAGTACGAATGGTTATTAATAGGTCGGTTCTAGAAACTGCTGAAAACTGTTCTAAGTCGGTTAATCGTTTGGACGAAAATATGTTCGTCTGGACGAAAATTTTCCAGAGACCCGATCGTCCTGGACGAACATTTATTTTGTCTGGACGAAAATTTTCCAGAGGACCAATCGCTACGGACGATAATTTGTTTTTGTCTGGACGAAAATTTTCCAGAGACCCGATCGTCCTGGACGATATTAAATTTCGTCCTGGACGAATAGGACTTAGAAAAAATTTTTCAAGCAAATTCCTATTCGTTCCATGTGCTCTATAGGAGATAACTGACAGATTGTCCAGTACGATAAAAATCGTCCCGTACGATCAGTATAAAATTGTATGATCTCCTTATGTGTGTGTGTAAGTTTTTTATTCACTCAATTACAATCACTCCCTTTCAAAATTAAATCAAAGAAAATACAAACTTCAAATAGACAAAATATCTCATGTTGAATTTGATTTGAAGTTATCATAGTCTGGAGTCGGATTTTCCTGAAATGTTAGTACACACAAGAGCAAGTGCAAATCTTCTAAAATTGTTAGGAGATAACTATACATTTGAACAATAATGTTTGGAATCATCAAAACTACATAAGTTGCACAAATATAAATCATTCAAATAGCAACTATTCAAACAACCTTAACTAAGGTTCTATTTTTCCTTTCAACTACTCCATTCTACTGAGGGGTCCTAGGTGCTAAGAAGTTGTGACTAATCCCTTTAACCTCATAAAAGTCTCTAAATCTCTCATTTTCAAACTCTCCCCAATGGTTATTATGAATGGTCAAGATTTCATAACCTAAAGTTTTTGGAACCCAAGTGGAAAAGGATCTAAACTCATTAAAAGACTCACTCTTATGTGGTAGAAATTTAATTCAAGTGAACCTTGAGTAGTCATCGATAATAATAAATACATATACTTTTCCCCCTAAGATGGCAGTGCTAATGGGTCCAAACAAATCCATATGAAGGACTTCTAAAGGTCTAGAGTTTCTAATGTCCTTAATGGAATTGAAAGAAGATTAAACTTTCTTCCCTTGTTTGCAGACATTACATAGGGGGTCTTTAGAGAACTTAAGCTTGGAGACACCTCTAACTAGGTATTTTTTGGTCACTCTCCTAAGGGTTTTCATACAAGCATGATATAACCTCCTATGCCATAACCATGACCCATCAATGATAGGTTTTAAGCAAAATGAAGCAGCATATTCAATGTTATTTAAATCAAGCATGTAAAAGTTGTTAATCTACTTCCCCTTCAAAATAGTGTTATTATTCAAGCTAATAATGCATGTATTTACCAAAAAAATTATAATGAAGCCCTTGTCATACAACTGACTGATACTTAGCAAGTTGTGTTTCAGCCCATCTATATGCAAAACATTTTCAATCAAAAAGTTTTTGGAGTTTCCAATTATACATGTGCCAACTACTTTCCTGGTGGTGTATTCTATAAGAGTGACGTTTCCTCCAGCCCTGTCCTCTAGTGAAATGAATTTATCAGCATCTCCAGTCATGTGTCGTGAGCTTCCGCTATCCAGGTACCACATGCTATCACGAGGTATTTGGTGAGAGAAAACTTTCAAAATTATTAAATGTTAGATTTAGAAACCAAAATAAGTTTGGGTCCCTACTTATGAAAAGAAGAATACAATGCATATATATTATGCTGTGAATCATACAATTTGGGTCTTTACACCTAATATGTACTACAGTGAATAGTGCAAGTCTGTGAAATATGCCCTAGCATGCCACATGAGAAATATCAAATAGCATGAAAAGGATTTTCTAATATACTCGGGTTATAGTACCTCTTCCTAGGTTTTAAAACTTTTGGCTTTGGACCTGGATTGAAAAACTGTTCAAGTATGGGTAGAATCATATTTTTCTCAAGTGTATTCAATTAAGCTTTAAAAAATGAGTTTACACTTTCTAAAATAGCATTATCAACATTCAAATAGTGCTCCCTATACTCAGATTCATCAATATAAGTTTTAAAATCATTTTTTAGTGGAGTGTGGGATGCTTTAAATGATCAACTCAGAATATTTTTTATTTAACTCATCAAACTCATGAAGTAATGACATGTAATTGCTATCAATTTATACGTGATCATTATGTAAAACTTCATGTTCTTTTCAAAATAAATAAAAAACCAATTTCAAACTAGCATGCAATTTATTAAGTTTCCTATATGATACATGAATTTGTTTAGAAACTTCAGGTAATTTATTATAGTTTAGTTCACATACCTCTTCTTAGTAAGACTGACCAAAATGATTGTCCTCTATCAAACACAAGTTTGTTGTCTCCTCTTCAATTGCAGTCTCAGATGAGTTAGATGTAGAATCCGCCCATAATGCCTTTTGGAACCACTTCTTATCTTTCCTAAACTTGGGTTTCTCCTCACCCTTCTCCTTGCTTGGGTAAGCCTTATGTATAGTATAATCAGCTCTTACATGTCCTGGTTTCTTGCATTCAAAACAAATCATATCAGAAGAACTTTTAAAATTCTTGCTACCCTTACCTTTGTTCCATTTCTGATGGTACTGGTGATTCTTTCGTAGAAAACTTTTGAATTGCCTAGTGATTAAGGCTACATCATCACTTTCAGACCAGGAAGAATCAATGTCCATGTCATTGGCCTTTAGCATTATAGTTTTCTCCTTCTTTTTCTCACCTACATCAAGTTGTCTTTGGTTCACCCCTTACTCGTAAGCAATGAGTGATCCAAGTGAGTTATCAATAAAGTAAGTATTCAAATCCTTAGATTCAGTAGTTGCAGTAATCTTAGCATAAAAGGAAAAAAGGAAAGTATCTTAAAATTTTATTCACTTTTTCATAATTAGTTAGCTCTTTTCCTAAGGCATGTATTGAGGTGATAATTTGAGTAAACCTAGTATACATGTCATAAATCATTTTAGTAGGTTTCATACAAAAAAGCTTATAGTTATGCAATAAAATATTCAATCGAGAATGCTTAACTTTATTTATTCCTTCATAAGCAATACATAATCTATCCCAAATTTCTTTACCAGTAGCGCAAGTTGAAACACACATGTAATCTTAAGATTTTAAAGCACATAAAAAATAGTTTAACCATTTCGCATTAAGTTGCACTAAACTCCTATCATCAAGAGTCCTTTCAATAAAAGGAATTTCAGTTTTGAATCCATTAATTTCATGACTTGTTGGTGAATATCTATCCTTAACATGCATCCACATGCTATAATTAATTGATTGTAAAAATGTAGATATGCGAGTTTTCCAAAATTCAAAAGGAATACTGTCAAATAAAGGTGGTCAGGTAATAAAATACCCTTCCATAGTATTACAATTACCAAAGTTAACCATTGATCAAAATTTAAAAGTTTTTAAAAACTCAATTTTATGAATCTCCCTCTAATACCATTTGAAAGTTTGTTAGGGATGTTAAGCCCTTGTGAACTAGCCCAAGGCTAACCAAGAGGGGTGAATTCGCATTTTAAAAATTTCTTAACCAAAAACATAATGTTAAACCAAACTAAAATTCACCACAAGCAAATTGAAGTGTGGAAATTAAATGCAAAAAAAATAGTAAGAAAGAATACACATAAATTTATAGTGGTTATGTCAGCTTAACCTACGTCCACTCCCCGGAGCCTCTCCTCTGGTTATTACACTAAACTCAGTGACTCTCCGTTTGCTCCCACAGCAAGGTGGTGAATCTTGTACGACTCTCCTTTCCACCGACTTTGGTGAGGCAGAGAACCCAACACGTTTTGCTTTCTCCTGAAGCAGGAAGAGAACCTAACTCCTTTTGCTTCGTCCCAAAGCATGCAGAACCCAACTCCTTTTGCTTCCTCCTAAAGTAGGAAAAGAACCTCCACTCCTTTTTCTTCCTCCCAAAGTAGATAGAGAACCTTGATCAATTGCTAAAGTAGATCTCTCTCAAACCTCCAAGGAACTAGGGATGATGATCGAAGAAGATGATACGAATCCTTACTTGGAGCAACCTTTGTGAAACCCTCATAAACTCCCCCTCACAAGATCCTCTCTCTCTCTCTCTCCCAACCTCTCCCTCTCCTCTTGGCTCTCTCAGTTCAAGACAACAACAAAAGATGCAATCATGGGTAAACAAAAGCTCTTAAATAAAATAGCTTCATATTTGCTCTTAATTACACAAACCGAAATAATCGTCCAGAATGGTATACGATTTATCCTGTACAATTAGTTCAAATTATTGAGTATCATCCAAAATATTACCCTAAATATGTGTCTAGATGATGAAAAACTAAAATGATCATCCCGGATGATTTCACGATCAACTTGGATAATTAGTTCAAAACCTCAAATATCATCTAGAACATCGCTCTTTTTGCATATCTAGATGATAAAAAAAAACAGATCATCCAGGATGATTTTGGATCATCCTAGATGATTTGAAAAATAATACACATCATGCAGAACATCATTCTAGTCATCTAGGAAGAAACTAAGGTTTGTTTAACTAATAATCTAAGATGATACTATAATCATCTCAGATGATATGATCATGCAATCAATCCTTAGTTGCTTTCCTTAATTACCATTCTAATTTAGGCATAATTTCACTTCATCATCCAGGATGATGTCCTGGATGATGTTCTGGATTATATCAAAAAATAAAACATGCCTAAACAGATCTGGCAGTTGATTCTTTTTGATTTGAACCTATCATCCCGAACAATGATAATATCATCCAGGATGATTTGCATAATTGTAGCTGCCTTAACCAGGATGCCCTAATTAGGATTTCTATTCTTAATTGATCATCCATGATAATTTTGGATCATCCCAAATGATATGATAAAAAATAAAAAAATTCTAAAATAGTCAGAATTTTTCCCCCGAGTGTATGTATGCTAGGTTACTTATATCAGGACCCATATTATTACAATTGACTCAAGAAAAGGTAAAATAAACTGAACGATTGTTTACAGAATAACTCAATCTTAATCTATCCAATCTTGAGTTAGCTTAATTTAAAATTGGCCTTATGGACTAGAAATGTAAGTAGGCAAGACAGTCATAGAAATATGGAAGTATCAAAAAAGTTTATTATCATCAAAAATATAATTCATGAATCCATGTTCGCAAAAATTGTCAGAATTAAGCATTCTTGGGATTGTTAGATTTATCTTTCTGAGTTGCTTGATTTCAATATATGCTTGCCATATTTGGATTTCATACAGTCATTAATTAATGATTTGAAGCTTTTAAATACTCTTTGGACCCTCTATGTGGATGAATATGTGCCCGAATTGAACACATTTTAATTTTGTTTTATTTATCTCATCTAGATGTTCAATTTGACTATAAATTTGCTATATTTTGTTGCATTAATGGGCCCAAGCACAATAACCTAATCGCACATGATTATTTCAATCATCCTGTATGATTAGTAAAAAATAAAAACCCTAATTTGGGCATCCATGTTAATTAAGAATGCTTAACTAATCGTACTGGACAATTAAAGATCTAAAAGGCAATCAGCTCAAATTATGAAAAATAGTCACCAATTATAATTTAGGTAATATTTTAATTTTCAATTTTTATTCTAATCGTATAAGATGATATGCATAATCCTGAATAATTTTTTATGGTCTTCCTTAAATCGATCCAATGATTAGGGTAGAAAATTTGGTTAGATTACTCAATCATATCATAAAGGATGATCTACCTAGATCATATTATATGATCTATTATTTTTAATGGATGAGCCCTATCATCCAAGATAAAAACCATAATTTTCTTCTAATCATCTAAAAGATCGTACTGGATACCCTGAGAGTCTCGTGGGATGATATGTAGATCTCCAATAATTTTCTTACTAGATGATCAATATATTAGCTTAAACTAATCATCCTTGATAATTACAGAATCATACTGATCAATCTATATAAATACTTAAATTGATCACAATGAAAAAAAGCTAATTGTATTGGCTAAAAGGGCCTTTTTATACTAATCATAAAAGATGATCTATCGATCATACAAGAAGATCTTTGATGGTAAGTTGAAAATTAGGGCTACCTTTTAGGTTCTTTATTTAAGCTCTCCTATTCTCACTTGAGATAATCTTTTTTTGTGGAGCTATTCTAAGAGAGAGCATAGAGAAGAAAGAAAGGGGGCTTGGGAGAGAGAGAATTTCTTAAGAGGGGGAGTTGTGAAGGATTCACAAAGGTTGCTCCAAGCAAGTTTTCCATCAACTTCTTTAAGTTACTTTTATGGTTCCTTATTTACTCTGGGGAGATTTACATCTGCGTTAGATCTAGGGACTTTGCCTTCACCATAAGGGTGAAAAAGGATTCCATGGTTCTCTGCCTACCCAAGGAGGGAGTAAAATGATTCCAAGATTCTCTTCCTACTCCAGAAGAGAGTAAAAGAATTACAAGATTATCTACCTACTCAAGGAGGGAGTAAATGGATTCAAGGTACTACGCCTCACCGAATAAATGGGAAAAATTTTAAGGGCTTCTCCACCTTTCTATGGGAGCAAAAGATGAGACACTACTTTTAAAGCAATACCTTGAAAACAAGTTTCTGGGGAGTGAGCATAGGTTAAGTTGACCAAACAACTATAAATATGGTGTGTATTTTTTTGTTACAATTTTGCATTTTTTATGATTTATTCTATGGTTGAAATCTCTAATTTTTATTATTATAAAATTAATGTTGCTTCCGTATAAATTGTTTATTTTAAAATATTCAAAAAGATTTTCTTTTTTGTTAAAGAAGTTATTAAATAACCAATTCACCCCCCCCCCCCCCTCTTGGTAAGGCTTGAGATAAGTTCTTTAGGGTTGAATAACCCTCACAAACTTTTAAGTTATATCAAAGCGGGATTCATAAATTAAGTTTTACAAAACTTTTCGTAAATATCTATGGAATTTTTTGGAAATCATTAAACTATGAAAGTATACTCAATAACTAGACCACCTCTATTTGATAACATTCCTTTTAATTTTTAGAATACTCGCATGTCTACCTTTTTAAAATTAATTGATTATCGCCTGTGGAAGCTAGTTCAAGATTGTTATTCTACACCTTTTATTTAGTTAATGGCATTAAAATTTAAATTCCTTTTATTTTTTGAATGGACTACTAAAAAAAGAGATCTAGCCCAACTAAAGGCCAAATGCTTGAACTATTTTTTCTATGCTTTAAAATCTTAGGATTATATGCATGTTTTTACTTATTCAACTAGTAAAGAGATTTGGGAAAAACTCTACGTTATATATGAAGGAACAAAGGAAGTAAAATAATCTAGGCTAAATATTCTTCTTTATGATTATGAACTTTTCTGCATGAAACCTAACGAATCTATTTTTGAAATGTATAATAAGGTTATACGGATTGTTGCTTTCCTACATGCCTTAGGAAGAAAACTTACAAACTTTGAAAAAGTTAAAAAATCCTTAAATGTTTACCATCTTCCTATGATGCGAAAATAACTGTCATTATTAAATCTAAAGATCTAAATGTTTATTCCATAGATAACTTACTTGGATAACTCCTTGCTTATAAGTAAGCAGAAAAACAAAAGCAGCTTGATATAGGTGAAAGGAAAAAAGAAAAAACTCTAGATTTAAAGTGATGATTCTAATACTGACTCTTCCAAATAAGATGTTGATGAAATTGCCCTAAAGATTTGACAATTAAAGAGATTTTTGAAGAAAAAGCAAAAAACATCTTCATCAATGGAATAAGAGTAAGAATGATAAAAGTTCTAAAATTTCATTTGATTTTATTTACTTTTAATGTAGGATGCTAGGCATGAGAAGTTTGATTGCCCAACTCTTAAAGCTCTTCCAAGAAAGGAGAAGGGTGGAAAAAAATTCAAATTCAGGAAGGGTAAGAAAAGGACCCAAAATGCTTTCTAGGTAGATTCAACATCAGACTCTTCTGAAAGTGAAAAAGAAGAGGAGGTAATTAACCTATACTTAATGGAAGAAGATCATCTTAATCATTCTGATCAAGAAGTGGGATTCTTTTGTAGAATACCTTATGAGAGCATTTGGTACCTTGATAGCAGATGTTCAAGACATATGGTTAGAGATGTGGATCAATACATTTTACTAGAGGCCAGGATAGGAGGTAAGATAACACTTGGAGATAACACCACTAGGAGAGTGGTTGGATCACGTATAATAGGAAGCTCCATGAATTTCATTATTAAAATATTTTACTAATAGATGCATTGAAACATAACTTTCTTAGCATATGCCAACTCTATGATAAAATTTTTAGCATTATATTTTTATGTACTAGCTGCATAATTAGCTTTAATAGAAATATTGTGCTGCAAGGAAATATAATCAATAATGATCACATACTTTATTAAACTGTATTGAACCTGCTACATCTTTTTTCCTAAAAACTATTACAGTTGAATCTTGATTATGGCATAGGAGAGTGTGTCATGCAAGCAAAAAAAACCTTAGGAAAATCACCTGAAAAGACTTAGTAAGAGGAATTCCCAAACTACAGTTCACTACGAACCACCTATGTGATGTCTATTAATTAGAGAAATAAGTCAAATCCTCCTTCCACTCAATCAAAGCCATTAACACTAGCAAACCATTACAAGTCCTATACATTGATCTCTTTGGACTAGTCAGCACTATAAGCGTAGGAGGGAAAGTCTTTGGGTATGTGATTATGGATGTATATTTGAGGTTTACTTAGGTTAGATTCCTATCTCATAGAAGTGAATCATTCAAGGAGTTTAAGTCTTTTTCCACTTGAATTTAGTGGTAACATGGTTAAGAAATTTTAATCATTCATAGTGAAAATGGTGGAGAATTTGAAAATGAGATATTTGAATCTAACTATAAGGAGCAAGGGATAGATTATAATTTCTCAAATATTAGAACCCATCAGTAGAATGAGGTTGCTGAAAGATAGAATAAGACTCTGATTGAAGTTGCTAGAGATATGTTAGTTGAATACTCACTTTCTAAATACTTTTAGGCAGAAGTGATCAATAGAGCCTGTTATGTTTTTAATATGGTAAATATTATATCTAAGCTGCATAAGACACTCTATGAATTTCTTAAGGGAAGGAAACCAAACCTCTCTAACATTCATGTCTTTGGATGTAAAGTGTTCATTCAAAATGATAGGAAATCTCTCCTAGGAAAATTTGACACTGAATCCAATGAAGGAGTGTTTCTAGGTTACTCAAATATTGGGAAATCCTATAGAGTTTTCAATAAAAGAATAATGGTAGTTGAGGATACCACTGATATTGTATTTGATGAATCTGATAATTCTGGAGGGAATATGATATATAAGTATAGGGTTGAAGAAGAAGAGGTTGTAGTAGTCACAAAAGGATTAGAATTTGTAAATCTAATAGAAAGGATAGAACCTAAAAACACATTACCTAGAGAATGGAGATATTCTTCAAGTTGTCTTAAAGAACTAATCTAAGAATACCCATGTGAAGGTGTTAGAACTAAGCATGAACTTAGAAAAAAAAGGTAAACCACTTTACATTCAGTACAATAATTGAACCCACCAACATAACTCAAGCCCTATCTGATGAAATATGGTCCTATCCATGTATGAAGAGTTAAATCATTTTAGGAGAAATGATAATTGGGGACTTGTTAAAGGACTTAAGAACTAGAGTGTGGTTAGAACTAAATGGGTTTTTAAAAATAAAATGTATGCTTTTGGTGTAGTGATAAGGAATAAGTAAAGATTGGTGACTAAGGGTATAGCTAAATAGAAGGGATTGACTTTATAGAGACCTTTGTCCCTGTAGCATGATTGGAAGCTATCAGGGTGATACTAGCCTTTACTTATTTTAAGTGATTCAAATTGTACCAAATGGATATTAAGAGTGCCTTTCTAAATGAGATATTAAAAATATGTGTAGCTTTAACTACCCCTAGGCTTTCAAAAATTGACAATTTCCTAATCATGTGTTCAAATTAGAAAATGAATTACATGGACTAAAATAAGCACCTAGAGTATGGTATGAAAGGCTAAGCACATTCCTGCTAGAAAGAACATTTATTAAGTTGAGTTTAAACACCACTCTTTCTCTAAAAAAGCTAGGAGATGAACTACTTATTATCCAAATTTATGTCGATGATATTTTGTTTTGGATCTTCTGATAAAAAACTATGTGATGAGTTTTAAAAAATAATGAGTAAGGGATGTGAGATGAGTATGATGGGAAAAATGACATACTTTCTCAGATTTTGCATAAGGAAAGGATGATAGAATTTTTTTAAGGCAATCATTATACATTAAGGACATCCTTAAGAAATATGAAATGTATAAAGCCAAGCAAATATACACTTCCTTTAGTTCCATATTTAAGTTAGATCAGGATTCCAATGGAAATGTTGTTGATAAAAAAATATAAAGGAACAATTTCTTTACTTGATTGCTAGCAGATCTGATATTATGTTTAGTGTTTATCTTTGTGCTAGATTTCAAGTTGATTGAAAAGAGTCACACGTAGTAACAATTAAGATAATTATTAGGTTTCTCTTAGGAACCCCTGATTTAGGAATCTGGTATTCTAGGCATAACACCTCCTTTGAAATCATAGGATATTTTGATTCAGATTTTTTGTGATACTGAGTTGATAGAAAATGAACTTCTGAAATATGTCAATTCATATTACAGTCTTTAGTCTCCTAATATAGTAGAAAATGAAATTCTATTACCCTGTCCACTACTGAAGATAAGTACACAGCCTTAGGAAGTTGTGTGGCCCAAGTCTTCTGGTAAAAATAAAAAATTTCGATTTAGGATTACCTGTAGGCACAATTCTAATCCTATATGATAACAGTTGTGCCATCTGTATTTCAAAAAATTCAATCCAACACTCTAGCACCAAACACAATGACATAATTCTCCACTTCATTATTTTCAACCTAGTTGAATGCCTAACCTTTCTCTTCTCTGGTGCTCTCAAACAATTTTCTGGAGATCTAAGGTTTTCCTTTTCGATCTCATGTCTAGCTACTCCTGGCATGGATTCGTGTGCTTTTTCTATTCTTCTTCTTTCTATCTTCATTCCTTCTTTATTTCCCGATTTAGTTTTTTGCATTTTGTTTAGATTATTTTTTCATTTTTGTTGGTTTGGGTGATGATGACTCGATCATCATATTTACCACTAAAAGTCGTGGTTCTTAATGCCAAATCTCATTTATCTAATGATGTGTTTGCTGACTCTTCCTCTACTTCTTCCCAGCTTCAGTTTATCCATGCTCCATTTAGGGGTTGTCCCACTTTAATGTTTGATGATTTGATTATTTTGAAGTTGGCTTCTCCCTTTGCTCTTACTTCATTATGAAAGTTTCAGCTTAGGCACCCTAATATTGATATTATTCACAATTTTTTTGTTAATATGAAGCTTACGGGTTCCTTCCATATTAGCTTACTTGATCCCAGACATGTGGCGATTCAACTGAGCAATGACTTGGATTAAAGCTATATTTTTTTCCATAAGATCTCATTATATTGAAGCTTGTTAAATGACACTTCTCAAATGGACAATAGATTTTGATGTCCATGAGGAGTCTCTGATAGCTCCTGTGTGGGTTTCTTTTCCTAATATTAGGTTTCATTATTTAACTCACAAATTCTCTTTGGACTTGCTTCTATTCTTGGTAGGACATTACAAAGAGATAAAGCTATAGCATTGATTTCTCATCCATCAGTGGCCTGTATCTTAGTTGAGTTAGATATCTCAAAAAAGTACCTTACTAAGATTTGGATTGGATCTGAATTGAATGGTTATTTTCAGAAAGTCGAATTAGAAAATTTTCCTATATTTTATTCTCATTATAAGATGCGTGGGCATGGTTTAAGTGAGTGTTATAAA
Organism: Dendrobium huoshanense; assembly: GCA_016618105.1. Lineage (NCBI taxonomy): Eukaryota > Viridiplantae > Streptophyta > Magnoliopsida > Asparagales > Orchidaceae > Dendrobium > Dendrobium huoshanense. Next base: position 77,921,737 of record CM028345.1, read on the forward strand.
CTCCATGTGCATGACCATGAAAATGTTAATTTGAATCATGCTAATCCTAATGCTATTCGTGAGAAAGTTTAGGGATACATTTTTAATAATATACAACCTTGTATACTTCAAACCGAACCAACCTCCTCCTCTAATGGGGTTGAGCTCCCCATTGATCAAAATGCGGATCTCAATCCAAATACAGTTGTTCATTCCGATCTCTTTGGCATGGAGGAAAAAATATTACCTAGAAATTTTAATAGCATTAATTTGTCGCCTTTTTCATCTAATCCTTGTGTTTCCAAAAAAACTTTGTCTGATATGGTTATGGTTTCTTTAGACAGTAACTATTTTAATCAGCCTCAATCTCATATTCTTATGAATGAGCAGGTGGTAGGTCATAATAATGGGAATGGTACGAATGCTTGTAATGAGTTGAGTAACAATATTGTTGGAAGAACTGAGCCTCTAATTGTGGAGAACTTAGTGATATTTTTACTAACATGGAGGATATGGGTATGTTTTCTAAATGTTTTACTAAATATTGTAATGATACTAGTTATACCAAGGGTTGGGGGCAAGAGAGGTAAGAAATAAAGGAATGTTATTTTATAATCACCTAGAAATATTCATTCACATACTAATCATTAACCATTGTTTTTTAAATTTAATACTATTATATGGAATGTTAGGGGTATTGAGTGCCCTTCTTCTAAGTTTATAGTTAAATTTTTTTTCCATATTTATAATGTGTAGTTCTTGCTTGAGCTTCTTATTTACTCTGATAAGTTATTTGGTTCCACTAAATTTTTGGGTTATAAATATGCTATGTCTAAGGTGGAAAATAAAATTTAGGATTTTTGGAAATATTTTGTTATAGTATACATTATTGATGATTTTACTCAAGTCTTACAATATAATATTCAAAGCTCTAATTTTCAAAGTTGTGTTGCCTTTGTTTATGCTGCCTCCTCTCGTTATACCAGAAAGATTTTATGAGATAAAATTATTAATTTTAATAGTATATCTAACCCATCTAAGAGCTTAGGGGGTGCTCTCCCTATCCAACATTTGATGGAGGATTTTAATGGTATTATTATGGATTATAACTTAAATGATATTTTTTTTTTCTCGAAAAAAATTCACTTCGAATCGTGGGAAATTATGGCAAAGGTTAGATAGGGTTTTATTTAATGAATATTAGCTTAATTCTTTTGAACATACTAATGCTGAGCATCTTACCAGGACCCTCTCTGATCATTCTCTCCTTATTATTAAAATTAAGACCACTATTGCTAAATATTAGTCTCAGCTAGGGGTCTTCCTTCTCAAATTAGATTTCAAAACATGTGGTTACATCATGATTCTTTTATGGATGTGATTAAGAATAATTGGCTAGCCCTTATGTATCCTGATAATTCTATCTCTAGAATAAAAAAAATTTGGCTTATGCTAAAAAGGCTTAAGCAAGTTTTAAATTGGTGAAATCATAATGCTTTTAAAAATCTTTTTTCTAACATTTTAATTGTGGTAGATAAGGTGAATTCTTATGAGAGTCAGTCTCAATTGGTGCCTTCTATTGCTAATTTCTATCTTTTAAGAGAGGCTGAAGATGGGCTTTATAAATTACAAGCTCATGAAGAAATATTTGGAAGAAAAATGTGCCTATTAAATGTCTGATTAAAGGTGATAACAATACTAAATATTATCATAAGTTGGTTAAAAATAAATGTGCTTTTAATTGCATTCATAAAATTACTCGTGTTGATTCTGATATTGAGGATGATGATGAAATTGCTAATTTAACTGTTCAACATTTTTAAAATCATCTTAATAAACCTTTAATCACTTTATTATTGGCAATCCATCTATTATACCTAATCTTATTTCACATGATTATAATATTTACTTGTCTAAATCTCTTTCAACAAAGGAGATTAAAGATATTGTTCTTGGTACGAATGGAGATTCTGTGGCTAGTCCAGATGGTTTCACGATGAAGTTTTTTTCAGAAAACCTTGCCTATTAATTGTAATGTTCTTTTTATTAATTTCTTTGATGGTAATTCTATTTCTAAGTTTTTTACCATACTTCTATTGTGCTTATTCCCAAGAATAATTATGTGAGTTATTGACATAATTTTAGACCTATTACTCTGTGCACCTTTTTTTTTATAAACTACTTTCTAAAATTTTAATAAATCAACAAACTATTTATTTACCTAAGGTTTTTTCTCCTTTTTAAATGGGCTTTGTTAAAGGGTGTGCTATTGCTGATAATATTCTTTTGGCTAAAGAGTTTTGTTAAGATTTGGATGTCAAGGTTAGAGGTGGTAATATGATTTTGAAACTTGATATTTCTAAGGCTTATGATAATATTGATTAGAATTTCATTTATAATATGATGAATTTGTTTAGCTTTGATTTAAAGTTTATCAACCTCATTAAGAATTACATTAAAAGCCCTTCTTTTTCTATCATCTTGAATGGTAAGAACCATGGTTTCTTTAAGGCATCTCATGTATTGAGATAGTGGGATCTTATTTCTCCTTCGCACTTCATTACTATTACTGAATACCTTTCTAGAGGCATTGTTGATCTTTTTGAGAAGTATCCTAGCCTCTACTTTCGAATGTTATGTGGCTTTTATGATTACACTTTATGTTTTGTTGATGATTTCATAGTTTTTACGAATGCTTCGATGAATAAGATTCAAAGACTTTTGAGATTCTTTAAAGAATTGGAATTGGTGAGTGGTCTGACTCTTAATAAATAAAAGTGTTACTTTATTTCTGCTAAGAAAGTTATTTTTGATCGTACTGTGGCTGTCAAGAATTTAATGCATTTTATCCATGGTCTTTTGCCCTTAAGGTATCTAGGTGTGCCTCATTATAAGGGTGGAAAGAAATCTTTTCTTTTTGATGATTTAATTAAGGTTGCGTAGAACAGACTTTCAACCTTGGACTCTAATTTATTAAACTTTAGTGGTTAGTTAATTTTTATCAAGAGTATTTTTTTTCTATATCTCTTTATAGTTTTCAAACTTTGCTTTCTATTTAGACTGTTTGTAATAGGATTGATAGAATTCTCAATAAGGTTTTTTGGAATGGGTATAGTAGCAATTCTAAAATTCATTGGTCTTTTTGGGATAAATGCTAATGGCACGTTAGAGGAAGGGGGTTTGGGGTGCAATTCTATGAATGATTTGTCCTTTGCTTTCTCTTTCAAGTTATGGTACAATTTTCGTGCTAATTTGAGCCTTTGGGCTAATTTTATGGTTGCCAAATATTGTTGGGGGAATCATCCCACTATGTGTTGATTTAGTAAAGGTAACTCTAAAGTTTCGCAGCATCATTGTAAAGTTAAATGGTATGTTGAGCCTTTTATCTTTTGGGGTCTTGATAGTGGTAATACTTTCTTTTGGCAGGATAGTTGGTTGGGGGTCAATATATTGATTCTATAACCAATACTTCCTCCAATGCTATTGTGAAGGTGAATTATTTTTTTACTCATAAAAGTTGGAATTTTGATAAACTTGCTAGTGTCCTTCTTGATTTTATTATTCATCAAATTTTGAAGATCCCTCTGAACACTAATTCTAATGATGTTCAGTTATGTGCTTTGACTAAAGATGGGTGCTTTATATTAAAGGATGCTTGGCATTCTTTTGGTTCTAAGTAAGAGGCTTCTATGATTTTTCATATGATATGGCATAAAAGTATTCCTTCTATGATTTCTTCTTTTTCTGTAGAATTTTACATAAGTTTATCCCTACGGATGATAATTTGATAAAAAGAGGCTTTATCCTTCCATCTAAATGTCAATGTTGCTATCATATGGACAATATACACCATGTTTTTTTTCTAGTCCTTTACTTGTCAAAGCCTAAACTTTATTTGATGAAATTTTCTATTTAAATTATTTTAATGCTATCGGTTCTATTAGTTCTTTACTTAACTATTAGTTTGTTAAATCTAAAGGTCACATCAAAAATATCATTTCTTCCCTTATTCTCTAGTACTTATGGTTGGATAGGAATAATTCTCGTTTCAATGGTGTGGTTATGAACAATCATATAATTATTCAAAATGTTAAAGATAAGGTTGTGGCTATTTATTCTGTTAAGTTACTTTCTATAAAGAATTTCAAAAAAAAAAATTTCTACTACGGCTGATTTAGTTTTTAAAATGGATATGATTATTCTTCATAATGTTCCTAGGTGTATTTCTTGGATGATACCTCCTTTCAACTTTCTTAAGCTGAATGTTGATGGAGTTTGTATGAACTCCATTGTGGGCTATGGTGGTGTAATCAGATATTCTAGTGGTATTCTTATTTTTGGCTATATTGGTCCTTTACTTAATGGTGATGTGAACTTTGCTTCTACCTATGCTACTCTTCATTTTTTAAACTTTGCTTCTCTCTTGATTACATTAATATTGTGGTTGAGGTTGTTTCTAATTACTGCTATCAGTCTCTTTATTCTTGGGATGATACTATTTATTCTTCTGACTTGTTTTACATGAGGGACATTAAGAATTTATTAAGCTATTTAAACTGCTCTATTTCTTTTGTTCTTATGGAATAATGATTGTGCTCATTCGATGGCTAGGTTGGGTTGTGGTATCATCTCAATAGTTGATTTCTCTATTTTGAATCTTCCTCCTCCTGTGAAAGGTAACTTAAGTTTGGATAAGAGTGGTTTACCTCTGGAGTATTTTTCCCGGGTGGCTTGGTTTGTTGCCTTACTTCTGGGTGGTTGTTGTGGCTAGCTGGTTCAGGCTAAAGTTTTTTCAATATAGGTTTTTTCTTATTTGATTTTATGGTGTTGGTGATTATTTTAGGCATTTTGAAGTCTACTGGATGGTTTCTTCCTAGTTCATAATGTTGTCTAGTGCGAGCTTGTTCTATACTTCTCTAGTGCATGTGCTTATAACTTGGTGTCTGAGTTGCATTTGCCTTGCTATGGATGAATGTTTTGGTGGATTTTCAAATTCTTCATGTGGGTTTTTGTGCTTTTGCGGTGGTTATGAGGCTTTGGGTTTTTTGGCTGAGGCTTAGTGGTTGGGTGTTTCCTGGTATCCTTGGGTCGCTGTTGCTATTGGGCTTTGGGTTTTGTTTTCCTGTTGCTATTGGAATTTCACTGTTTAGTTATCAATTATCGGTATGGTGTTTAGTATTTTGATCTTCTAGATGGAGTATTTAATGTCTCCTTTCAGTTCTTCTAATGTCCTCTCATGCTTGGTTTCTCTGCCTCTTGATTCTACTGCTCATTTGCATTAGTTATACTGTTGTTACTGCAATTTTCATGTTCGCAAAGTTATATTTGCTAAGATAGTAGATAACACGCATTGTGTTTCTTTTAGTGTTTTTTATGTCAATTCTAAGAGGGATTATGAAGTTGTTGTTGTGCATTCTGCTATCCTTACTGAGACTACTCTGGTTATATGTTGTTTCCTTTTTATTGGAATTATGAATAATTGTTGTTTCCATCATCCTGCTATTATGTGTGTTTTTTTGTGTTTTCTCTATTTTTGTATTCATCTCTTTTTGTAACTTTTTTAGTGAAGCTTCCGGCGATGTTGCTTTCATGGTTGGAGAGCTAGACCTGAATGCTGATCTTTTGAGCTTTCTTTCTTTTTGGGTGCTCTTTCTTGTGTACCATAGAATGTACCTAGGTTTATTTGTATTTTTTCCTTGTAGGGATCACAAACTCTTAAGAGTTTTTTTATTTCTTTTTGTATCTCTTCTGAGCATTAGAGAGCTTGAGGGCCTTTAAGGACTTTATAATTATTTTCTTATATTAACGCCTAGGCCCCTCTATGAGATTTTCCCAATACATATATATATATATATATATATATATATATATATATATATATATATATATATATATATATATATATATATATATATATATATATATATATATATATATATATAATGCTCCACTTCATTAGGGACCATATTACTAAAGGATGAAAGTTCATCAGGGGTGTTAAGCCCTTGTGAACTAGTCCCGAGGCTAACCAAGAGGAGGGTGAATTGGTATTTAAAAAATTTCTCCAAACAAAAAGACAATCTTAAATCAAACGAAGATTCCCCATAAGAGAAACAAAGTGCAAAAATTAAATGTGAAATAATAGTAATAAAGAACACACCATATTTTATAGTAGTTTGGTCAACTTGACCTACGTTCACACCCCGGAGCCTCTCCTCTAGGTGTTACACTAAACTCAGTGTCTCTCATTCTGCCTCCACAGCAAGGCGGAGAAACCTATACAAAACCCCTTTCCACTGACCCAGTGAGGCAGAGAACCCAACTCCTTTTGCTTCCTCCAGAAGCAGTGAGAGAACCCAACTCCTTTTGCTCCTCAAGAAGCAGGCAAAGAACCCAACTCATTTTGCTTCCTCCATAAGCAAGTAGAGAACCTAACTCCTTTTGATTCCTCTTGAAACAGGCAGAGAACCTTGATCAATTACTTAAGTAAACCTCTCTTGAACCTCCAAGGAACTAGGGACGACGATCGGAGAAGACGACACAGATCCTTGCTTGGAGCAACCTTTGTGAAACCCCTCACAAGATCCTCTCTCTCTCTCTCTCTCTCTCTCTCTCTCTCTCTCTCTCCCGTACTCTCCCTCTCCTCTTAGCTCTCTTAGGTGAGGATAGCAGTAAAAGATCTTTTTCTTGAGAAAAAAAGAGTTCTTTTAAGTAAGAGATCAAAATTTTCCCTAATAAATAACTATTCGTTAAATATCGTACAGGACAATCAATACAAATTTAGCTCAATCAGCTAGGACGATTTGTGAGAGTCTGGATGATTAGAAGGTTCTTTTATTTAGATCATCCAGTATATCATCCTGTATAATTAGTTTAACTTGATAAATATGGTCCAGACCATCACCCTGGATTGATGTCTGGATGATGGAAAAATAACTTGATCGTCTAGGATGGTCTCACGAGCGTCCAGGCCGATAGTACTAAACAACAAATACCATCTAGAACATTACCCTGAATGGATGTTTGGAGCATTAAAGAATAACTTGATCATCAAGGCCAATCTCAGGATCATCCTAGATAATTAGTTCAATTCAATATATATCATCCAGAGCATTTCCCTGAATGGAGCAAGGCCGATTTTGATCATCCATAAAGAACTAAGGTTTGTGACCTAATCATCCTGGATGATCGTGCGATCATCTAGGATGATATGATCAAGCAATCAAACCTTAATTGATTTCCTTAATTATCATATTAATTTAGGCATAATAGCACAGCATCTTCCAGGATAATGTCCAAAAATAAAACATGCCTAAATAGATCTACCGGCTAATTCTTTTTTATTTGAGCCTATCATCCAGGCCGATCCTAATATCATCCAGAAAAATTCACTTAATTGTGGCTGCCTTAACTAAAATGCCCTGATTAGGGTTTCTATTCTTAATGGATCATCCAGGACGATTTTTAGATCATTCTAGATGATATAATCAAAATAGAAGATAGTAACAAACTGACAGAATTTTTCCCCCAAGTGTGTATGTGCAAGGTTACTTATCATCAGGACCCACAATGTTATAATGGACTCAAGAAAAGGTAAAAATCATTTTTCATTTAGTATTTAAAAAAAAATAGTTTAATGCTCACTTTTGATGTTGATTTCTTAAATGAAATTTTTTCCTTTCCTTTTGCTTTAGAAATTATTATGTAGTGATTGACTTTGCTAAATTAGTTAAAGGAAGAAAAATTGATAATTGTCTTTCTTCCTCTAACTCCCTTAGTCGGTTAATTTCTTTTAAATTAAAATCTATTTAAAAAAAAAGACTTTAAATTAGAGATCTATTTAGTCTTCATACATTAACTATCTCATATGAATAATGTTCCAAGTCAATAAAATCGGTGTCAAATTTTTATAATATGGTTATTACTTTTATCACATGGATATGATTCTATTTTGTGGTTTACTATTCCTTATATTAGAGAGTGAGTTTTTCTTCTCATATATATGGAAGATAATCTCATAATCGAGAGTCTTTAAAGGTTTTGAAAAGAAGTCAGCTCTCAAAAATGACAAGAAGCAAAAAAATAGCTCAAAATACTAAAAAGATGTGCAATGATCGCTATGTAATTACAAGATACACCAAAGTGCATAAAAATTTAAAACATATACAAAGTGTGTCAGATAACTGAAAAAGATGCACAAAATGAGCCCACGAAGAAATAAGCTTCCGCCATTTTCAAATCATTAAATCTTAGAAGAATCCATGTGCTACGTGATTTATTCAAACACTAGAATTTTGAAAATCATGATTTTGGTTAACTACTTTGCAATATTATTCTATCATCTATTTTTTTTTAAATGAAGTTTGAAAAGATCACTTTTATTATCTAGTTTCTCTTATGAATTAGATTTTTTTAAAATAATTTTAAGTTGTAAGCAGTCTGAGCTATGGTTCATAAGACTGATATTCTACCCTTTCTAGATTTCAACATTGTTGATTCATTTCTTACTGAATTTTAATCTACTCATTAGGAAAATTTATTAGTTTCTTGGTTTGATCGATTTAAAAAAAAAATTATGTGTGTTATTTTATTTTAATTTATGACTTTTTTTTTAATTTGGTTTTTATGTTATTTTATGTTTTTAGTATTTTTACTTTTATTTTAAAATCTTCCTGATCTTCACATTCCATGTCTTAATTTTTTTTTTTCTCACATCATTTAGGATGATACACATTGCCATGTGCAATTTGAACAAAAATACACCTCTCTAATAACATCACATCTAATGGCTGATATAAATTAATTCTTTATGATCATCCTATATAATTCATACATTATTTCGCACGATCCACATGGTGGGAGTTATTAGAAGATTCGAATGCTATTAGGTAGATCCACTATTACACCTCATCTAGGACTATACTCGTGTTTGTCTTGTATGATCCAATTATTCAACAGTTGTTCAGCCTGACTCCTCGGGATGATCATCTTGTGTCTAATCCTCTCATATAATGACTGATCATACCAGATGATTGGATTACTTTTTAAAACAATTGTATGACCGAGTTAATTTCTTCATATCTTCCTATATGATCTCACGATCATATACTACGATATCTGGATGATTCTATTTTAAAACCCTCAAATTATGGTTTATTCTTCACTCCAAACATTCCACCTCTTCTTCTCTCATACTTAAGCACTCTTACTCTTGCAATAGTTGGTGGGAAGATATCAAAAATTCTTACTGGAAGCTCATCTAGGTGGGATATCAATCCTTATTTCACTGAAGAATCATATGAAGCAGCTTACAACCACTATAAGAATGTTGGCATTACCCCCACAAGAATCATCAATCAAAATGTTTTGAACATTTAGGTGCTTGATCTCTTCGCTAGAACAACTCTTGGCTTTCTCCTTACTCTAGCTTTTCCATTTAATTAAGAACTCTTGCTTGAATTCTTTGCCAACCTTCGCATTAATAATACCTATAATTCCTTCTATATAAATTGAAGACCTATAGAGATTACCTATCATAACTTACATGAATATCTTTACCTCTCTACCGCTGGAGATAAGATTCATATCTTAGTTTTGGATCCTGATTTTAGTTGGGCTCCTACTAATAATATCCTTATAGATACTAATATGAACTACCATATATCCTAGATCAACTCCTTATTTAGGGATTCATGAACCATTTAGCAAATTCTTTAAAATTCTATTATTCCTAAAGCTGGGGATTAGATTCATATTACACCTATCCTTTCACTGACCACTTATCACATCATGGCTAACCATAATTTTATCACATATGATCCTATCATTTATTATGTTTAACATTTAACCTACATTAGAGATCTTGGCCACAAAACAAAACAAAACCTTACCCTAGGATATCTTATAATTTTTATCCTTCATAGTACTCATTATCATAATGTGTACGAGGAACCATGAGAAGAAAAGGTAGAACATATCAATGCACCTGGCACTCTTCGCTAGTAATCTTAGATTGATTAGTTGGTATAGTAATTTCATCAATGGGAGGCTAGATTTGAATCATACATAGTCGAGCCTTAAAAGTAGTATAATTAGGACTTAGCTCAGTTTGATCCATATGTAGTATAACATAAGCATCAACATGACCATGATATGTCTTTGTTTGGCAAAATAGTTTGCCTCTCTTCATGGATACTTTTAGCCACCACCACCACTTCCACCTGATCAGGGTTCTTTTTCTTTTAAGTTTATCAATGCTTTTGTTATTGTGTTTGTATTGGTCTTCCTTTCTGTCCTTTATATTGTTTAGTGTTTTTCATTTTCCATCTTTTTTGTGATGTTAAAAGGGGGAGTAGTGTGTTGTTTTACATCCTATGGTTTAGTGAAATTTACTTTACTCTATTTTTGTTCTTTTTGCTTATCTAATATAAAAAAAACTCCCCTTTTAAAATTTCATCTTCTTAGGGGGCGTTTTAGATAATATCAAAGATTTTTGAATTTTTTTTAACAACAATGTTTGCCATTATAAAAAAGGGAGAGATTTTTCCAAATCTTTGCCTAAACATAGTGATTTTGATGATAACAAATATAATTATTCCTTTGAAATGGCTATTCTTACATATCTTTTCTATTTTCCCTACTCATTAACTTTTTTGGTCCATAAGTTCACTTGCAACTCCAATCAACTGAAGATCAGGTATACTATGGTAGAGTCTATTTATAATTAAAATTTTAATATACTTTTTACCTTTCTTGAGTTACGCCATGTATGTGATGGAACCCAAGCTAAGTAGCCATGCATACACACATTCAGGGGGAGTGATTTAGTAAGTTAGAGAAATTTCTATTTGTTGACCTAATTATTTTCATCATCCTGGATGATCAGTTAAAAATGGAAACCCTAATTATGGCATCCCTATTAATTATGATTGCTTAATATATCATACTAGATGACTTTATATCATACAGGAAGATTAGTTTAGATTGTGAAAAAATGTTGTCAATCAAAATTTAGGTAATATTTTAATTTTCAAATTTTGTTTTACTCGTATTGGACGATATACATTATCCTGGATGATTTTTTATAATCTTGCCTAAATTGATCCTGAGATTAGGGGAGTAAGTATTGTTAGATTGCTCGATCAAATTATACATGATGATCTACTAAGATCATAATTGATAATCTATTGTATTTCATGGGATGATCCCCTATCGTCCAAGGAAAATTACATAATTTTATTTTAATCATCTAGGATATTGTACTAAACATCTTGAATGGGTTCCATGATAATGTCTTGATCACCAACCATCATCCCATGTCGTACTCAACAATCAATACAATACCTTGAATTAATTATCCTAGATGATCACAGAGTCAAACTGGATAATATGTAAAAATACTTGAACATGTTATACTGAACAAAGTTGATCATACTAGCTGAAAGTTATATTTTGTACTAATCATATAAGATGACCAATCGATTGTACGGGATGATCTTTAACAGTAAGTTGAAAACTATGGCTACTTTTGAGGCTCTCTTTTTAAGCTCTCATATTGTTACTTGAAATAAAATTTTACTGTGGAGCTGATCTGAGAGATAGCATAGAGAAGAAAAATATAGGGCATGGGAGAGAAAAAATACTTATGAGGGGGAGTTGTGAGGGATATACAAAGGTTACTCTAAGAAAGGTTTCCATCATCTTCTGCAAGTTGCTTTTCTAGTTCCTTGGTGGCTCTAGGGGAAATCTTCATTAACATAAGATCTAGGTTCTCTTCCTTCACCGAGATGGTGAAAAATCATTCCAAGGTTCTCTTCCTACTCAAAGAGGGAGTAAAAGGATTCTAAGATTCTCTGCCTACTCTAGAAAGGATTAAAATGATTCCATGGTTATGTGCCTACTCCAGGAGTGAGTAAAAGGAATCAAGGTACTCTACCTCACTGGGTCGGTGGAAAGAATTTGTAAGGGCTTATCCTCCTTTCTGTAGTGGCAAAATGTGAGACACTACTTTTAGTGCAATACTTGGAAAGGAGGTTTTCATGGATTAGAGGTAGGTCAAGTTGACTAAACCACTATAAATATGGTGTGTTCTTTTTTGTTACATTTTTAAATTTAGTTTTCACATTATTTTGTGATTTTTTTTTGTGGTCAAAATCTTTGATTTTGTTATTGTGAAATTAATGTTGCTTCTGCATAAATCATTTGTTTTGAAATATTTAAAAAGATTTTCATTTTTGTAAAAGAAATTTATAAAAACTTATTCACCCCCCCCCCCCCCCCCCCTCCTTTTGGATAGTATTGGGACTAATTCTTTAGGGTTTAACAACCCTCACAAACTTTCAAAATTAAAGTTCAAAAGGTCCCAAGTTTCTTTTTTAATGTTAATAACTCACATACGTTCTAAACTTTAACGAAATTTTTAGTGACGTGCCAATACTTATTATTATTTATCTTTCTTTTTTATTCCTCTATATTCATATTTTCTTATTTAGACCCATAATTCATAAAATATAATATTTTTTCTATCAATGATACCCACATGATGTACATCATGGTATGGATTTATAAAATGCCTAATTATGCTGACATTTTATAAATTACAAAAAGTTGTTAATATTATTATTTTTAAAGAAATTGAAAATATAGTGCAAGAAAATATTGCTCTTACTAGCCGCCGCATTTTATTATATAGTTTATTTTGTAATTCAGGTTTTGTTTGGGAAGACTTTTTTTTAGGGATTCAAAAGGTGATTTTCCTAACAAGATGCTAAACAAATATAAATTAAATTTCTTTAGGAAAATTAATAATTAAATTTAACTTTCAATTCCTTAGTCAAATGGACCATTAGGAATAATATACTGTATTAAAGGTGGAAATAGAATCTCCTAATGAGTTTAGACCCAAAATTGTTGATTTTTTCTTAAATGTTGTAGCCTGATTTAAGGGAGAATTATATATGACCCCATATGAGGTTCAATCAATTATCCAACTATGATAATCAAGAGAAGTGATCGTTAATTTCATATTCAAATGTATGTTAAAAATTGATATATATCTCTAAAGAAAGAAGATATCATCCATTAGCAATCATTTGATTATGATAATGACAATCAATATAAATTTGTTTTCCTAAGGGAATATTAATTTAGTTTTGTAAAAATTTACATGAGTTCTAAATGTCCTATAAACACATGCCCTCATAGTTAATTTCATCATAGGAAACCAAAGTCTCCTATGAAAACTCTCAAAGGAGGTTAAACCAGAATTTCATGTGGGATTAGAGCAAAATTGAGCACTTAATTTGTAGTCAGAAGAAGAAAGGTCTGAGACGCTTTGGATTCTAAAATAATTCAGAAATGACCCATCCTAATCTAAGTATTGGGCTTTAAATTTTAAATTAAGAGAGGCTTTAATTTGAGTTGAATTATTTATTAAAAGTTTGGGATTATATTATTAGAAGTTTGTGGTCTTATGATTCAAAATCTATCCCACATCATAAATCTAAATTGCACCGAATGGTGACGACCTGATCCTAGCTAATGTAGTATAAAGTCTTGACTTATCACTACCTTGATTAGGAAGCTAGCTAACCACCTAGTTAATTTTAAATCCTCAAATCTGACCATTTTATAATAGAGTGACAAGATGTTATTATTAAAACTTTTTAGAATTGGGACTAACATCTTGAGCAAATCCTAATTGGTTTCTTGACTTATCTGGGGTGAAAATGCTAGACAGAGTTGCAATTAAAATTTTAGACTCACTTTTAAATTGATTTCTAATGAAATGCATGCTAATTGACTTCAATAAATGCATAAATGAGTATGTAGAACTTTTTAAAAAGACTTGAAATATTTTACCCTAAAGATTACACAACATCTAATTGATAGATCTACACCCTTAAACGCCAGGCAGTTTGCCAGAACCCACTAGTGGGGTGGTGCCTAACAAGGAAGAGTAGGTAATAATATGCTTATAAGAACTCCCGGTGGTCCTGGGCTTACTTCTTATGTCATTAAAGTTTCTATGTTATCTTAATAATTTTATTTAAATTTATGTAGAAGAATTTTGTCGTACCTTGACGAGCCTCTATTTATCTAGGCTAAAACAAAAGCGACACACAAAAACCAAAAAATAAAGAAAATAAGGAAAAATCCTATATACAATAACATTAATTAAACACACCAATAAATATAATTAATTCTTTAAAATAATGTTTGTAGGCTAATATCCCATTTATTACAATCCATAATCGCAAAAATTATGAGTGCTCGGGCAACACTAACCACAAACATGGAGTCTAATCCTAACATAGATACTAGTAGACTTTGAGTGGGGTACTCTTCTATCTTAAGTTCCTTGGTCTTCTCCTCTTCGGGCACCTTGGAATTTTCTTGCTTGGATACCCAAATGGAAAAGAAAACTACTCCCCGAAGGGGAGGTTATTCTTCCCACTTTTGGTAGTGAAGTGATCTAAATTTGAGCTACCAAATAGAAAAGGTCTATCCCCTTAGTGGTATTCTTTCCTATTGGAATTTAATTTTCAATCTAGGTTTCCCAAACTCAAAGACTCTTTTATAACTCAATACTTTAAATAAATTACATTTATATAAAATTAAAACCTAGACTCTCCTACAAGGTTATCCTAATCATTTAAATATTAAATAAATCCCAAGGAGTTATATATAATAAAATTAAATACTCAATCCTGCCATGCTTGGCCATGCTCTTATTTATTTTGGGGCTAAGCAAGCTGGAACAATTATAGTTGTTATATAAATATTAATTTTAGCCCCCTTTTATTGACCTATATAAGTATGACCTCCTATGAAAACTCAGTGGAGAACAAGAATGATCATAACCTAAGAGTAAACTATCACCCATCACATCAATTCACAAAGTGTAGAAAAGAAAGTAAGGAAACACATCAAGAAATTTCAATCACAACATGCAATGAAATCTCAAAAAATATAGCATACAATAGTAAAGTAAAGAGCTTAGCGTAAACTAGTTGGTTGTCCTAACAAACTATATAAAGTGTTTGTTGAAGGTTGTGTGGCTTGGGTAGTTTGTTAAGGTTGTGTAATGTTTTATTTTGTTAAAGGTTGAATATGATATTTATGCTTGAGTCCAAGTATTAAGGTATTGAAGTTTAATTAAAGATATATTTTAACAATTGATTAGTTAAATGGATTTGATCAGTTAAAGATTAAGGGATCAATGAATTTTAATTAGTTTAATTATTTAATATTTTTAATGGTTAAATTAATATTAATTTTTATCATTCGATTAATGGCATTTTACCATAAGGCTTGAATAACTAGTACTTCTTAGGACTCGTAGCCCAACAGCCTGGAGTAGTCCATCCTAAGAAAACTAGTTGGTATAGTTAAATTAAGGAATTTATTCTGATTAAATAATTAAGAATGATTTTATTGAAAATTTTACACTCCATTAAATTCATTTGTGGTGTTTTATCACAAGGCCCGAGGAACTAAGCCTCCTGAACACAAGTAGCCACATAGCCCAGAGAAGTCCTTTCTAAAAGCTTCTTCTCAAAAGTTTTTGTTGTATAATAAAATGTTGGTGAAGTGGTTTTATTAATCAAACTAGATTTTTCTAGAATTTTAACAAATTATTGGATTTTTTGGATTATTAAAATTATTTAAGAGCAATTATCAAGGGTACAAACGTTGATTTTTTTAAATTAAAGTTAATTATGAATATTTCTAATTTTTTAAAAAATACTAGAACTTATGATAAGTAGTTAGATTGTAAGTTTGCTTAATTTGAAGTTTCTATAAAAAGTTGTGATTTTTTTAAGTTTAGACTTATATTTAATTTACAATTGCCCAGAAAGTCGACTTTTTGACCTTGACTTAATTTTGGAGGTTTGATATTTTTGAAATTAATAAATTTTAATTAGAGTTGAATGGATTAGAGTAAGATTAAATTGGATTTTATTAGAATTAAGTATGATTTTTGAAAGTTTTATTATTTTTGGAATTTTGAAAATTGCTTAAAAAGGGGTTTTTTATATTTTGATCATAATTAACCCAAAAGGTCAGAAATGACTTAAGAGGATGCTTCCAAGAGTTTAGAAAATTTTATAATTTTATAATATTTTTTAATTAATTGAATTAATTATCTATTTTCCTTAAAAATTAAATTAATATAAATTAGGGGTCTAATGATAGGGCTTTTATTATTTATAGATTGGGGGTCTAAATATGAAAATTTTGATATATTATTGGTAATTTTTTTAATTTTATTTGGATTAATTGTGAATTTGGGAAGTTCGAGGCTTATTAGAAGAGTTCAAAAATTATTTGCACTTAGGTTTTAATTGATTTCATGGTCAGCAAATTCCTAAGGAAAATGGGATAATGAAGAGTTAATTAAATATATTTTAGGTCAGTTTTAAATTTAAATTAAATTTTTTTTTAGATTATTTTTCATTTTAAAATATTTAAACTAGGTTTGTTTATTTTTTTTGAAATTATTTAGTTTAATAATAACTTAAATAATAATTGAACATTAAATATAATTAGAAAATTAAAATTATTTGGAATTTTTAAATATTTTAATATAAAATTTATTTTGAAATAATTAAGATAAACTTTTACTGATTTATTTAATATATTGTAATGATTTTAAAATTTTGAAAGTATTTTATATAATATTTATTTAATTAAAAAATAAATATTTAAGTAATTTAAGTAAATTAAAAAATTTAATGAAAATAGTTTAAACTTAATTAAAAATTTAAAATAAAAAATTTTAAATAATATCACAAAATAATTTAAAAAAATATATTTAAATTATTTGAAAATATTGAATTATTATATAATTAAATAGTTAAATAATTATTAAAATTATGTCATTTAAAAATGTTTAAAATATATCAAATCAAAGTATATAATTTTTTAATAATTTTGATGTATTATGTGTATTTTTCTAATTTAAAATTAGTTTTTAATAATTTTTTAAAGTTTCTCTTAATTAAAATGAATTAAAATTTATACATATAAAAATGTTTAATTAAAACTATGTCAGTCAAGCGACATTGCATAATCTGGTCCATTAAATAAAAAACCAAGAATTTGAGGGCTGACGTGGAACATCCAGATTGTTGGATGGAGTCCATAGGTATTAATTACCAATGATTGCATGGTGGCAGTCATTGGAATTTAATGTTGTGATGTGTCAACACGGTGCCATAACAACTTATCCGAGTTAGTAGGGCTTCAAAACAATTAAATCATGCATGGTTTGAATTTAACAGCTAAGATCAAGCAGCACTAGAAGCAGAACCATAGGATAACCTTCACGATCATAAAAAATTGTAAATGGGCCATATCTGGGTCATCGATCACTAGATAATAAGTATGGAAAATGTATAGTTTATGCAGGGTTAAACCGAAGCCCTAAACGATGAAAATGGTTTGTTCTCTCAACTCGATAGAATAAAATTGATGGAATTTTAAACACACACTAAGATAATGAACATAAATCATGGGGAGTATCCTTAATAGCTTAAAAATCACAAACTAGAAACTATTTAAATCTAAGAGTTCTAAGTTAAGTTTTAGGATTTTTAATTTTCTGAGCTTGTATATTATCCTCGTATAAGTCTCTAGAAGAAATCTACAGCTGAAGATATTTGGATCTAGGGCTAGGAGGCCGGGATGGAAGGGGTGGCTGGTTCGTTAGCGAAGTTACCACCAAAAACATGCAATAACTTGGACTTTGTAGTGGAAAGGGAGAGATGCTATGTGAGGATCAAAATGAAATGAAAGCAAGCTTGGAGGCACTCTAGAGAATGAGTATTGCGTGAGAGATTGATTTTTTTACAAGAATGACCCTTTTTCCTTAGTTTAACTCCTAGGGTTTAAAACCAACGGCTTGGATTGATTAAGGCCCCTCTCTTGGTTGAGCATAAGTGTCCTTGTTGAATTGGGGGCAGGGAAAAGGTTAGAGATTCCTTATTCCCATCAGGTGCTTCAAGTGAGGGGGGGGGGGGGGGGGGGTGAGGGAGGGACCACTTCTATCCATTCTTGGGTAAACCAATACCAGCGCCTAGCTTAAAGAGCACTTAAAGAGCTTTTTAATTAAAATAAAATGTGCTAAGAAGCCTAGATTAGGGAGAAAGGAGTTAACATGTGAGTTTTACCATGAGAGCTCACTTGAACCAGTTATTATCTATTTGACTTTTCAAAGTTGTTAACGAAGCTTACGTAGCAGCTGAGAGGTATGTTTCCTGGTTAAGGGGAGCCCAAAGCTTAGATTTAATGTATTTGAAGTCAAAAGTAAGTGTTGACCACTTCAAAGAGAGTTTTAAATGTATTGTTGACTTAGTATGACTAGTCAACAAGGTCAAGGGTAATGGTGTACTACTTAGAGGATGTAAAGAGTCACTTGAGATAGGTTGGGAAGCGGTCAATGGGAGAATGAAAGTACAAAGGCTTTTACCAAGAGTTCAAGGTTGACCTGGTCAAAGTTAAGTGGTTTTGGGTCACCTGTGACTAAGACATGTATAATCCATGGAATGAGACAAGTTTGAGGGCTTGGTGAGGTTTAGATAGATAATGTTTGAATAAATGGTAGAATTAGCCAAAACAAAACTTGTTTGACAATACTTTAACTCAGTTGACCAGGCCAACTATTTATTGGGTTAACATGTCCAATTAAGTATATACCACTAGGAAAGGTGTTCAAAGGAGTTTGACTTAGTTTTAAATTGACTTGAGTGTGGACTTAGTAAGCTCTTTTCTTATGTTGGATTTGTTCAACCTAGGTTGACTTGGTCAACTAGGTCGAACCAAGGTTAGGGGTAGAGCTTAATAGGTTTCAAATGATATTTAGAGTCTGGTAGAGGAGATCCTAAGGACTGGATTGGTCATTTTGGTCAACTTGACCATTTTTACTCATAAGGGGCTTTCGGGTCAACCTAAGTCAACTTAGTGTACCAGGTTAACCCAAGGGCTAGGTTTGAGCTCAATAAATTTGAAATGATATAAGGGACCTATCTGAGGTGGTTCCATAGTAAGTTGAGGGTCCTAAGGTCAATTTCCACAAGGTGGAGGGTTCTGTGGAATAGGCTATAAATATTTGAAGGTTTTCCAACCTTTGGAAATCAATTCAATTTTAGTGTTAGATACCACAAATTGAATGCAAATTTAGAGAATTGATGTTAGAGGTATACAATGTCAATATGTAACTAGTAGATCAAGAATTTGAGTTCATTTAACTTGGATTCCATGTCATAAAAAATTCACCCAGGATAGACTTTTAGACTTAAGCTTTTAGCCTTAGATTTGAACTTAGGAGTCTTGGATTTCAGATGTATTTTGAACTTGATTAACTATACTAAATGTCTCATATCAATCTCAATCATATGAATGATCAAGAGTGATTGAATAGGATTGGATTTTGATTGAAAACTGATCTAGGACTTCAAATTGAGGATTGAATTGGATTTTGTACTAGGCTTGATGAGGGTTCAAGATTAGAGTTCGGATGGGAATGGAATTACATTTTCTTAGATTTAGATTTTGGTTGGGACCTGCATGATTGATAAGTAGAGACCATCCAACTCCTAAGCACTAGAAATAATTCCACTTTGGACCTAATGATCTCATATTGAAATAAGGACAACAAATGGACCCCCAATATGTAAAGTAGAACAAAGTTCTAGTGCACATATTGGTGTTGCTCGAATGAGGGATTGAAGTGGAATTTCGGAAGTCTAAGGAAGGGCATCACCCAATCTTATGAATAATCATAAAGGTTTTTAGACCTTAAATAACTAGTCTTGAGGCTAACCAAGAGGGGGCTGGGGAGGGGGGGGGGGGGTGGGGAATTGTTAATTTAAAAACTTCTTTAAACACAAATAAAAATTCCATTTTTTAAAGCATTTTAAAAAATATAAAAACTGACAATTTTATCTCTTGATATAGAAGAAAAGTAATTTCATAATAACAAAAAATCATTGACCCATGCAGTTATAACAAAAATAAATGCAAAACATTAAGTGTGAAAAAATAAAAACAAGAATAAGCACACGAGAGATTTATGGAGGTCTGAACAACCTTACCTACGTCTACTCCATGGAGACTTCCTCTCTAAGTATTACACTAAACCTTTAGTGACTCTTCTTTAGCCCCAATTGTTAGACGGTGAAGGCCTTACAAACACTCTTCGATCAACCTGGTACGTTAGAGGATTGTACTCCTTTCATAAGTAGAGAAAGTTGACTCCTTTTCACCCTCTTAGTAAGGCAGAGAATCTGGAATCACTTTCACCTTTCCTAGTGCGATGGAGTAGCTAAGTCCTTTAATAACAAAGAGAACTTCTTTTTCCTAAAACATCCCTCAAGACAAACATTGAATACGATGGTACAAAGGTGAAAGCTTTCTAGGACAACCATGTGAAATCCCCTCCATACTGCCTTGAATGCCAAAAGGATCTTCTCCGACTCAAACTCCCCCCTTCCCAAAAACACTTTCAATGTCATTAGAGAAACCTTAAGTATAGGGCTTTAAAAAACCCTAGAAACTTAATTCTACCATCAAATATCATCCAGTACGAGCACAGGATCATGTAGTACTATATGTATAATTTGACCTAATATTATTATACAATATATAAATTGTATAATACGATTAGTTCAAATTTGTATTGATCATCCAGAATAATATTGGGGATCATCCTAGACGATTAGATGATTAATTATGGTATTTTGTCTTGGATGTTGTTGGATCATCCCATTAAATATCAAAGATCATCTAGCACGATTATGAGATCATCCTATATGATCTGATCAAGCATTCTAACCCTAATTAGTCTGTTAATCATAGGATTAAATTAGGCAAGATTGTCATATATCATCTAGTATGATATATGTCATCCTGGATGATGAGAATAAAATTTGAATGTTAAAATCTTATCTGAATTATAATTGATAGCTATTTTTCATTTTCTTATCTTATCATTTAGAATAATCTAAATCATCTAGTATGATTAGTTAAATGAGTTGATTATACAGTGCGATATAAATCATATAGTATAATTAGTTCAAATTTTGAACTTCTAGTTTTTACTCAAACTCACTCCCCCTATGGGTGTGCATGGTAACTAAGCTAGCATACACCATTATATGACTTGACTCATGAAATTAAAAATAAATCAATAAATATTACAAAATTCCTTATAACATAACCTATTTTACCCAATCTTGAGCCTTGAATCTTTGTTGGATTATACATAGTGTTCCTGAAATGTTAGTGCACACATAAATAATTATATTTTGCAAATATATATAGACATTGGGATGTAAGCCATAATATTAATTATCATTAGAAATATAAACTCGTGAGCTAGATTTGCAACCCTTTAGGTCTATAGGATGTTGATAGAAGATTTACACAAAATAGAAAGATTCACTAGGAGTCAAAGGTAGGCATCACCTAACCTTGGATCTATAGAATGTCAGTAGACGAATTACACATAATAGACAAATTAACTAGGAGTCCAAGGTAGGCATCACCTAGCTTCCGGTTTACTGGATGCTAACAGAGGACTTTTAATTAATAGACAGATTAATTGGAAGTCCAAGGTAGCCATCATCTATCCTCTGGTCTACAAGATGCTGGTATTGTTACAACTTAGTTTTCAAATCTATACTTTTATATCATATGAGTTTTTGATGATATCAAAAAATTATTATGTTGATTATTGTTTATCCTAACATATATTACAAAATTTTACTTGTGTTGTTTATGTGTATTAATATTTCAGGGATATCATACTCCAGACTGCGAAATACTTCATAACATATTAAAATAGGGTTTCTTATAATTGATGTTTCTACCTTTATCTATTTTTCTTGAGTCTGAGAGAGTGTAATTATAATCGGGTAACCGTGCACACATACACTAGGGAGTGAGTCAAAACTTATATTTTTAAAATTAATTGTATTGTACAATTGTGAAATCGTACAGGACAATTTGACTTGAGTGTTCCTCCATAAAGAAATTAATCAAACCATGCCTTAGAAAGTTTCAATTGAATATTTTGAATTGTATAAAGTTCAATTTGTACGTATAACATCCATAGTATTAAATAGATACGTACAAGTTCGTCCCGAACAAACTCATCATTTTTTTGAAATGATCATATTATACAAAATTAGTTTTATACAAATGACATCCAAAGTATGAAATGGGTGCGTACCAGTTCATCCATACAAAAAGTTATATTTTTTGAATTGTTCAAATTGTATGAAATTAGTTTCATATAGATGACATCAAGAGTACAAAATGGAATCATCCATTTCTATACCATAAAAAACATGATTTATTTTAGCTAGTTCATATTATATGATGTAGGGTTTGTATAGATGATGTCCAGAGTTTGAAATGTTTTCCTACATTATCATACCAGACAAATCTGCTCTTTTTTGAACTGTTCTTATAGTATGATGTTAGTTCGTACATACGACAGCAAGAGTATAATCAGTTCTTACAAGATTATACATGAATTTTTTGAACTGTTCAAACATATGAAGTATGATCATATTGTATGATACAAGTATGCTCAACTGTATAATATATTGATTACTAGTATATATGATAGGGTATGTTTCTTGATCTGGTCGGCAAGGGATTTATATTGGGGAACTTTACCCTCTCAAAGGTAGTTAATTAACGGTCATCTCTAATCACCATCTTTGTCAGTTACTGAAGAGGCAAAAAGAATCTGGGAAGGTTTATTATTGATGACTTCAAAATCTATAGAAGAGTGGACTTGATAACCTTAAATCTCTAAAGGAATGGATTCTTCTTTTGTGCATGAAAATTCCTTTGTAAGCCTTGCTAAATCATCCTCCATAGAGTTACTTCTACAAAGAACCCTATATAAAGTTATGACAGGGATCTGCTCGAGTAGATGACTGGTGTACTGGTGGTACATAAGGATATTAGGATTTATAACCATATAGGTTCCTACAAATTGGTTGATCACCAGTTGAGAATCACTAAAGATTTTAATCTCTTTAATCTCCTTAAGAATTACAAGATCCAAGCAGGTTACCTAAGATTCATACTCAGCCTTATTGTTCATGCAAGGTTCCAATAAATGGAAGGAAAAATGAATCATTCGCTTCTTTGTTGTTATGAAAATTAGGCCAATTCTATCTTTTCTAGGGATCATATATTTTTTTGTCTTAGCCTCTATTGGTTGCTACTTCAAATGGCAAATCCTGCTCTTTTAAGGATGTGCTTGCTAGATCTTCTACTTCTTCTCCCCCTTCCAGTTCGTTCAAATGTCATTTAAGGGTTGTCTTGCCTTAATGCTTGATGATTCAATTGTGTCTCAATTTGGTGCCTCCTTTGCTCTTACTCTTGTTGGTAAGTTGGTTCTGATGCATCCTAAGCTCGATGTTATTTACAAGTTTTTCATGAATTTGAAGCTCTCTGGTTCTTTTCATATTAGATTACTTGACCCACATCATGTGGCGATCCAACATAGAAATGACTTGGATTATAGCTGGATTTTTCAGAGGAGTTCTTATTATATTCAGGCTTGCCAAATGAGGCTCCTTAAATGGACAGCTGACTTTGATTTCGATGAGGAATCACTAACATCTGGTCAGTTAATTCTCAAGTTCTTTTTCTGCTTGCTTCCATTCTTGGTCGGCCATCACAAACATACCAGGCCACGGCTTCGAACTCATGCCAATCTGTGGTTCATGTATTGGTTTTGTTAGATATTTCTAAAAACATCCTGCAGAGATATGGCTAGGTTTTGAATTGAACAATTATTTCCAAATGGTTGATTTTGAAAATTATCCAATTTTTTGTTCTCATTATAAGATGCATGTGCATGGTTTGAGTGAATGCTTTAAATTGCATCCACACCTTAAGAAGGAAAAAGAAATGGTCAGGCATTCTAAAGTGCAAGAGGGCATTTTGAATGATCATGTTATTGCTATTTTGAATCATATTATGGTGGAAGGTAAAGGAGTAATACCCCAGGGTAATGCAGTGGTTAATAATTTAGCCTGATCTTATTCAAGCTGCCCCCCCCCCCCCCCCCCCCCCCCCCCCCCCCCCTCTCTTCCTCTATTGGAGGTGAATTACTTAGTGCTCAAATCATGGATCCAATTATGGCTACTATACCTTTTCTGTCTGTTGGGGATGAACAAATGTTACCTAATAACTCTAATAAAATACATGATCCATCTTCCTTGTATATTCCTTATGACTCATAATAAACTTTGTCTCAAATGGTTGTTACTAATGTTAATACTAACTATCCTATTCCTCTTCAATCTATGACTGTGAATGAGAAGGTTAATGATCTAATTCATGAAAGACCTGAGCCTTTATTGCTGGAGGAAGATTTGTCTCAAAAATAGAACCTTCCTAATGCCTAAACTGAGAGTGTGAAGGAATTATGAGGACACATTGAGAGGAGTAGTTCTACTTTGGAAGATGTGTGGATTATTATTGAATCTAGATTAGGTTGTTAAACCTAAACTAATATCCTAAGGCTAACCAAGAGGGGGTGAATTGGTAATTTAAAAATTCTCTTAGATTTCAAGTTTGAAAGTCATTGATTCACAAAGCAAGTTAATTAAACTTTCAAAATAAAAATTTTCAACCACAAAAAATAACTTATAGTAAATAAAATGTGAAAAATAAAAGACATAAATTTATAGTAGTTCGGTCAAACACGACCTATATCCACTCCCTAAAGAATCCCTCTTTAGGTATTGCACTATTACCAAACTAACTCTCCTGTTTCCCCCACAGTATGACAGAGAAGCCTTTACAAAAACCTCTCTTCCACCATTCCTAGATGCGGC
Organism: Dendrobium huoshanense; assembly: GCA_016618105.1. Lineage (NCBI taxonomy): Eukaryota > Viridiplantae > Streptophyta > Magnoliopsida > Asparagales > Orchidaceae > Dendrobium > Dendrobium huoshanense. Next base: position 77,946,585 of record CM028345.1, read on the forward strand.
AGAGAACCGTCATCCTTTCACACTCTCCAAGTGTCATAGAGAACTATCATCCTTTCACACCCTCTAAGTGTAGGTAGAGAACATTCATCCTTTCACACTCTCCATGTGTAGGAAAAAAACTTCTGACCTTTCATACCCTCCAAGTATACACAGAGTACCAGATTTTATCAAAAGATTTTCTCACGAGCAATCTAGAATGGTAAGATGAAGAGTGATAAAAAAAATTACAAAGAGATCCTTACCTTTGAGTAACCTTGTGAAACCTTCACACTCCACTTGCAAGAAATCTCTGTCAAACACTCTCACACACTCTCTTTCAATTGCCCTTGAAAAATCATGAAGTCCAGACTTTTTCACGTTAGTTTTAGTAGTCCTTTTCTATAAAAGACATGACAAACCGTCCAGAAAATTGAAATTTTCAATTTTGAGCATCCACGATCATACAGTACGATCAGATTTCATACGTATGAACAGTTCAAACAGTATTACATACAAACCTATTTTGAATTGATACGAAATCATTTCATGCCCGATCATCAACTGATATGAACCATATTCGTTCGGTCAGAGCAGTTAGAAAATTTTCAAATCCATCTATACAAAGAGGAACCCAAAAATTTCATACTCTAGATGGTATACATACGATGACATCATTGTTCGGTATGAACAATTATAAAAGATTTCAAATTTTTCTAAACAAAATGTCGGGATAAAATGGGACCTCTCAATTTCGTACTCTAGAAGGCATGTACGAATGGTGATCGTATAGTACGATCCATACTTAGAAAAAATATTATTTGAGTGAATAAGGACCAATCCATTTCGTACTCTAGAAGACATGTACGAAAAGGGTTCATACAATACGATTCATACTTAGAAAAAATATTATTTAAGTGATAAGGACCCATCCATTTCATACTCTGGAAGACATGTAAGAATAGGGTTCATACAGTATGATCCATACTTAGAAAAAAAATTATTTAAGTGATAAGGACCCGTCCATTTCATATTTTAGAAGGCATGTACAAGCAGGGTTCATACAGTACGATCCATACTTAGAAAAAATATTCATTTATATTCATTTGACTACTCATCGGGGAAAATAACTGACCAGATCATCCCGTATGAATGGATATTGTACAGTATGATCAGTTTAAAAAATGTGAATTTTAAACTCTCCCCTGGTGTGTGTATGTGCTTAGTTTCTCAATTATAATCACACTCTCTCATACTCAACAAAATAGATAATACATAATGTAATTATAATAAACTTTAAACTGATCTTGATTTGAAGTCTTTAACAATCCGAAGTATGATTTCCTTGAAATGTTAGTATACCCAAGAGCAAAATAATTCTTCCAAAATATGTTAGGAGAAATAATAATCAATGCAATAATTTTTGGAATCATCAAAAATATACAAGTTGCAAAAATATCAAACAGGCAAGAACTAAGAAGCAACTATCACAACAAGATGGTGTTTTCTATTTTGACGGTGATCTTCCTCTTTCTAAGGGGCCTTCAGGTAATTTAAATGATTGTAAGCTTCCTTTATCTATCATTATCTTTGTGATGCTTTTACTAATACAGAAGTGGATATTTTGGCTAAATATTATGCGAGAGAATATCATGATTTGAGTTTCTTCAAGGATCGTGGTAAGTGAGGCAGAAAACCAAAATAATGATTTCCTAGAAGCACACATTTTTATACTTCTCATTAATTTGTTTTTCATATTTAATGCCAATATTTGGAATGTCCGGGGAATTGGTTGCCCTTCCTCTAAGTTTAATGTTAAAAAATTTATGCCGTATTCATAATGTATATATTATTTTTTTGCTTGAACCTCTTATTTATGGGGATAAATTACTTTGTACTACTAAATTTATTGGTTTTAAAAATGCTAAGTCGAATGTTGCCAATAAAATTTGGGTTTTCTGGAAAGATTATATTAGAATTGATATCATTGGGGATTTTACCCAAGTATTGCATTGTAATATTGAAAGTTCTAATTTCCAATGTTGTGTGTCATTTATTTATTCTACTTATTCTTGTTATACTAGAAGGACTTTATGGGATCAAAGCATTCAATTTCATAGTATTTGCATCCTTCCTTAGCTTGTTGGTGGTGATTTTAACACTATTATGAACCCGACTGAGCTTATAGGGTGTTTTCTTCCCATATATCAGTCGATAGAGGATTTCAATAATATGATTATAAAGTACAACCTTATTTATATTGGTTTTTCTGGCAATTCTTTTGCTTGCAAACGTGGGCATTTGTGGCAAAGGCTTAATAGAGTTTTATTCAATAATGCTTGGCTTAATTATTTTATGTTGACTAAGGTTGACCACCTTAGCCACACCCTTTCTAATCACTCTCCTTTTCATATCAAAACTAAGTATAGAGTTAGGGTTATCCCTTCCCGATTTAGATTTCAAAACATGTGGTTGCTTCATGATTTGTTTCTTGATGTGGTCCAAAAAAAATTGGCAAGCTCCTCTTTTTCTGAATGATTCTATTTCTGGTATGAATAAACTTTGGCTTAAACTGAAAAGGGTTAAGCAAGTTTTGAACTAGTGGAATAATAATATTTTTAAAGATCTATTTTTTAATATTTTATTTTCTTAAGATAGGGTGAACTCCACTAAGGATCTTTGTCAGTTGGATCCCTCTGAGTCCAATCTCTGTATTTTGAAAGAGGCTAAAGTGGAGCCTTGTAATATTCAAGCTCAGGAAGAAATTTTTGGAAGCAGAAAGTGATTGTCAAGCATCTGCCAGAAGGTGATAACAATACTAAATATTTTCATGCATTCATAAATTTCTTATGAGGATGGCTCTATTTTTTAGGATAGTGTTGAGATTGCAAATCTGCTTGCTAATCATTTTCAAAACCATCTTAATAAATCCTTTAATCCTTCTATTATTACCAACCCATCCATTATTCCTAATATTTTTTCTCAAGAGGATAAGAGTGGCTTATCTAAGTCTCCTTCTCTTGAGAGGTTATAGATACTCTATTTGGTATGAATGTTGATTCTATGGCTGGCCGGGATGGCTTCACAACTAAGTTCTTTCAAAAAACATGGCCTGTTTTTATAATGATATTTTCTCTACTATCACTAATTAACTTTTTTAATGGTACTCTTTTTTTAAAGTTTTTTTCTTCTACTTGTATTGTGCTTATTCCCAAGAACAATGCTATAAAGTTTTTGGAATGACTTTAGACCTTTTAGTTTGTGTAATATTTTTTATAAATTATTTTCTAAAATCTTGATAAATTAATTAACTTTTTTATCGCCTAAGCTTATATCTTCTTTTCAAATGGGCTTTATCAAAGGTTGTGCCATTGCTAACAATATTCTATTGGCACATGAATTTTTTCAAGACTTGGATGTCAAGGTTACAGGTGGTAATATGATTATGAAATTGGATATTGATAAGGCATTACGATAATATTAATTGGAGTTTTATTTATAATATCTTGAGTTTATTTGGTTTTGATTATAATTTCATAAATCTCACAAGACTTATATTGAAAGCCCATTTTTCTCCATTATTATGAATGGTAAGATCCATGGTTTCTTTATGGCTTCTTATGGGCTTAGATAAGGGGATCCCATTTCCTTGCGCTCTTTATTATTACTGCGGATTACCTTTCTAAGGACTTTGCTGATCTTTTTGATAAATGTCCTAGTCTATTTTTAGAACTTTAGGTGGTACTAAAATCTCTTATTTATGTTTTGCTGACAATTTCATTGTGTTTTTGAATGCTTTGATGAATAAGATTGATAAAATTATGAGCTTCTTTGATCAGTTTGATAGTGGTTTGGCTTTTAATAAGCATAAGTGTTGTTTTATTATTGCTAAGATTGTTTCTTCTAATCTTTTTGTGGATATTAAGAATCTTGCTGGCTTTATTGAAGGTGTTTTGCCTTTAAAATATCTAGGTATTCCTCTTTATAAGGGTAGAAATAAGTCTTTTCTTTTTGATGATTTAATTTCTATGGTGCAGAAAAGATTATATTCTTGAGATTATAATTTCTTAAGCTTTGGTGACCATCTTATACTTATTAAAAGTGTTCTTTGCTCTATTTTGGACTATAGTTTTCAAACCCTTTTTCCTACTAAGACTGTGTACCATAGAATTGATAGAATTTTTAAAAAAAAATTGGAAAGGTTCTAGGCATAATTATATGATTCATTGGTCGTCCTGAGGAAAATGTTGTGGGACTTTATAAGAAGGGTCTTTAGAGTGTAAGACTATGTTTGATTTGGCTTCTACTTTTTCTTTAAAACTTTGGTACAACCTTAGAGCCAATGTGAGTCTTTGGGCCAAGTTTATGATGGTCAAGTATTGTGAAGGGAGACATCCAACCATGTATTTTTTTAGTAAAGGCCACTCTAAAGTTGGGCGGCTACTCTGCTCGATTAAATGGAATGTTGAGCCTTCTATTATGTGGGGTCTTGGTAATGGCAATATTTACTTTTGCCAAGATCGTTTGCCGAATGGCTAGTCGTTTGATTCTTTATTGAACTCTTTTTCCATTGCTAAAGTAAAGGTTAACTACTTCTTCTCTAATAATGGTTGGGATTTGGAGAAACTTTCTGCTGTTCTCCCTGACTTTATTATTCAGCTTATTTTAAAGATTCCTCTAAACATTAACTTAAAGGATGTGTTGCTCTGTACTATCACTAAAGATGATTTCTTTAGAGTTAAAGATGCTTAGCATTCCTTTAGAGCTTAAAATGAGTCTACTAAGCTTTTTAAAATGATTTGGCATAAAACGTTTCCCCTATATATTTTCTATCCTTATTTGGAGAATTATTCATAAACTTATTCCTACGGATGAGAATTTAGGAAAAAAGGTTTTATCTTTCCTTCTAAATGCCAATGTTGTTACCATGCTGACAATGCATCATGTTTTTATCTATGGTCCCGTTGCTGTTAAAATTTGGACTTATTTCGAGGACATTTTTCATCTTAACTTTTTTACTACAAGGATTTGTATTTACTATTTGCTTGATTGTTGGTTTGTTAAGTCTAAATTACTTGTTAGAAATGTTATTTCGTCTCTTATCCTTTGGTTCCTTTGGTTAGAGAGAAATGATTCTCATTTTGATGGGGTTATTACGAATTACCAGAGAATTATCCATAAAGTTAAGGATAAAGTGGCCACCCTTTATTCTGCTAATTTACTCTCTTTTAAGAATTTTAAAAACTTTTTATTTATTTCCTCTACTTTTGGTATTAACTTGGTGGTGGATAATTGCAATAAGGTGACAAGGTGAATTACTTAGATTAAGCCTCAACCTAATTCTTGTAAGTTGATTGTGGCTAGTGCTAGATTGGGTAATATTATTGGTTATGGTGGTGTCATTAGAGATCATAATGGCACCTACAAGTTTGGTTTTGTTGGGCTTATTACTAATGGTGATGTTAACTTTGCTATTTACTATGTTGTGCTTCACGTCTTAAGTCTCTGTGCTATCCTTTATCAAATTAATAATATACTAGATGTGGGTTCTTATTTTGACTACAATTTTCTTCATGTTAAGAAGGATAACATTTGTTCCTCTACTTTGTTTTACATTCAGAGGGACATTTGGGATATCTTGAACTCTATGAACTGCTCCCTTTCTATCATTTTGGATGAGGGGAATGCATGTGCCCACACTATTTCCAATTTTGGTAGTGCTTTTAACAGTTTGACTGAGCTTTCATTTTCTCTGCTGCCGGTTCTTGTTAAAGGCTCTTATGACTAGATCAAATTAGGTTATCTTATGTTAAGCATTAGTTTTGGTGATTATGCTCCCTTTTGATGGCTATGGGGTTCCCCTTTCTTGTTTTGCTTTGATTGGTTTCATTGGGGTGTTTTCTTTGCCTCTCGGCTCAGGCTTGGTTTTTTCTACTACTTGGGTTTTCTAGTGCTGTATTTATTCTCTTCCTCTTTGTTGGGTTGTTTTTTGCTATTTGTTGTATTGCTTCTTCGAGTTCTTGAAAAGATATATTCGCTGGGCTTTTTCTAGTTCGTTTCTTTTCTACTGGTTGTTCTGTTACTATCTGTTAGAGTTCCATGTGGTTTGGAAGGTTGTGGTTAAGCTGTTGCAGGGGTGTATCCATTCCTTGTCTCTACCTTGGCGTTTGCTGGGGTGCAGGTTGTTGTTGTTCAGTCCTGGGTTCTTGAACAACTCCGATTGGTTTCTTTTGTGTTTCCTAGATCTCCTGGTTTCGACCTTGGATGATTTTATCTTATTGGTTATGCCTGCCTGGTATGGTCTTTATGGTGGGAGCATTGGTGCCTTTTATTGGATGTATCCTTTTTTGGTGGAGATGGGCTCTAGTAGATGGATTTTTCTGGACTTTGATAGTTTATCCTTATTCTGTCAATTTTTTTTTAGTATCTTCTCCATCTTGTTGTTATTATGGAGAATTATCATGTGGTTAGCTTGGCTTCTTATGTTCCTTTTATTTATTATATTACTATTTTTGTTTTAATCTTTTAGACTATCCTTATATTTTGTTTAGTTCATATTACAGCTATATTCTTATTGCCTATCAGTCTCTTTTGCAAGTTATTTTTTGAGTGGATGATTGTAAGGATGCCACGTGGATTGGTTTCTTGGAGCATTTTGGTTATTTTTTGTTAGCTCCTTCTTTTTGGGTGCTTTTTTCTTAAGCACTGTAGCATCTACTTAGGGATTCTTGTACTGATTTATAGTGGGGAACTCGAGCTCCTAGGTTTTTATTATCTTTATTTTTGTAGCTATTTGACCAGTACTGAGCTTGAGATCCCCTTAAGGACTGTGTACAATTTTTCCTTAATTAAGGCGTAGGCCCCATTGTGGGTTTCACCTAATGTGTATGTGTGTGTGTGTGTGTGTGTGTGTGTGTGTGTGTGTGTGTGTGTGTGTGTGTATGTGTGTGTGTGTGTGTGTTTTTTTTTTTTCCCATTGGAGGAAGACACACCATCAAAATAATATTCCCAGACAAAATTATTGGATTCCTTCAAACTCATGATTTTCTCATCTGGTAAATCTTCATTTAAAGGAGAATTTATTGGCAATGGTGCATTGTAAGTAAGTCAACAACTACCTGTTCTTTCATAGAATGCAGGAGAATGAAAGTGATCTCGAATTCAAGTAATATCATATGACATTGAGCCTAACATCCTGACAATGTAGGTTGGGTCATAAGATTTTGAAATAAGTTGACTCTAGAAATCAAGCTGATTTAAGGGGAAAGCATGTAGTGTCTTAATTTTTGGGTTGCAAAAATTAAGGCAAGACAATGCTTCTTGATCGAAGAATATTATATCTCCATTTGGAGAAGTCTACGGCTAAGGTAATAGAGATTTTTCTCTCTCCCCTTATCATTGGCATGAGCTAATAGGGCACCTAAATACTCATTTAAGGTTGTTTTATAGAGGATTAAGGTCTCTCTGGAACAAGGGCTGCCAGAACTAACGGACTAGAAAGATATTCTTTGGTATTTTTAAAGAAACTCTTACATTTATCATCCCATATGAATTTCAAATCCTTCTTGGCTAAAATGGAGAAGGGTTGACAACTTCTAAAAAGATTAGAAATAAACTTTCTTATATATGTCAGCCAACCTTGGAGGGACCTTAGTTATGTAAGGCTTCTAGAAAGTGGCATATCTAAGATGGCTTCAATTTTGGTTGGATCAATCTTGATCCCATGGTGGCTTTCTATGAATCCTAAGCATTTCCTTAAAGTGACACCAAAGGTATACTTTAAAGGATTTATTTTAATGTGATAGCAATCTAACCGCTCAAAAATGACTCTTTAAGTCATATAAGTGAGACTATTTAACTTTTCTTTTGACAACCAAATCATTAATGTATCACTTAACTTGATTGTGGTTTAAGTCAATAAAGATTTGAGTCTTGGCCGCTGGTAGGTTGCACCAGCAAATTCGATGATGAAGGGCATCACACTATACTAAAAGATTTCTATGGGAGTTTTGAATGTAGTGTTTTACTCATCTTCTAGGGCCATTTTGATTTGATTATAACCTAATGAGCCATCCATAAAGAATAAAATAGTATGCGGAGATGTAATATCCACCATAAGTTCAGATATGGGTAAAAGAAATTCATCATTGGGACATGCCTTATTCAGATCCCTATAGAAGTCACAAATTTGGATTTGACTGTTGTTCTTTCAAATTGGTATGATGTTGGCTATCTAAGAGGGGTATTGTTCCTCACGAATGAATCCAGCCTTGACTATTTTCTTGATCTTAAGAAATAACTTTCTATTCTATCTTTAAATGCTTATATTGGGGAGCTTATTAAATAGGAATGACATCATGCCAGATTCCAAGTTTATGAACTGCTACATGAGTTGACTAGCCTGACATTTCATCATTTTTCTAGGTAAAGTAGTCCTTAAATTCGAACAACTGTTGAATTTGATTATGAGACTCATCCTCACTCAATAAAGTACTTATGAAAGTAGGGTGAGGGTCATCATCAGTTCACAAGTTAACTTTTTCAACTCATTGACCGTCAATTTAATCTCTTCCTCAAATTCAGGGGGTGCATCCCAAACATTAAGTTCATCAGGATCGTTTAAAGTCTCCAAAAAGAGTCCATTGAGTGGGCCAATGACTTCAGTAAGTATATTTTGAGATTCAAGATAATATGGTATCATTAATTAGTATTCATCATCATCAAAGGAATTAATGATACCAAAGTAAATACCACTTGCCAAATTTTTCTTGATTTTTATTTGCCAATTATTCTCATTGCATCTAGCTTGATCCTTGGTCCATAGATATGGTATGGGGACTTTATAAAATGAGTTCTTTATACATACGATTTGTAGTTGAAAGGTAATTCCACTAATTTATTGGAATATGCCTCTTCGAGGATTACATCACTTTTATCCCTCGAGGATGAAGAGCTAGGAAAAATTTCTAGACTTTCCTTATTTCACCATTTAGGTTAGGGTCCTCTATAATCTCTAGCACTACAACCCTGCCAGCCGATAGAGGGGTTAAGGATAGGGCCTCAATTCTCCTACTAAGCTTTTCATACATCATAAATTCAGGCTTGTTACTTTTAACTTGGAGAATCAACCTCAGGCTCACTATCCTGATTTAAAGTGAGATCAAACTTCAGAGGAGGATTAATATTTTTATAATCAAAAGGAATTGTAACACTCTACTTTTCTTATCCTTCATCAGTTTTTGATTCCAAATTGATATACATGGGGGTTGTTCTTCTTTCAAGTGAAAGATGAGCTTGACCACGTGCCCTTAAATCCACCCTCCCACCTCTTTGAGGTAACAAATTTGGAGGCCTTAAGACCACAATCTCAAGAACATCTTCATTCCCTGATCCTTGTATTTTTTGATCTTTTTCTTTCTTTTTCTTCTTTCGATCCTTGATTTTAGTTGGAGCTTTGCTCACCTATTTTCTCCTTAATTTTGATCTCAACTTTAGAATAAAAAGATAACCCATTATGTATGAAATAGGCAGCATCCTCATAGATCCCATTCTCTTGTATTGAGAATGGTTTCAAATCACCCTTAATCACATGTTAAATTCCATCTCAATTGTACATAATGCATTGATGTAGGGTAAATGGAACCATCCTATATTCATGGATCAGAGGCCTACTTAGAATTGCATTAAAGGACATAACCGAATTATTGATATTAAATTTTGTTTTAGTTCTTAGTTCTCCAATTACCAATAGGAGGGTAATCGATCCCAATTCTCTCTCGCGTTTCATGTTGAACCCATATAGCACCAACTTATCGATGGTAAGCTTACTGATATCAACTCGAAGGTAGGCAAGGGTATTTACATTCATCATATTGATTGATGCACTTGGATCAGTAAGGACTCTTGATAACTTAAAATTTCCTACATTTACAGTAATGTAAAGAGGGAAAATATGATTGGTAGTACCAAATAGTTGGTCTTCATCTTAAAACATCACTCCCCAATTTTTTATTAAATAGAGGGCTTCATATTTTGAAGTCAAGGCCATTTGAGCTAGTTAAACCTCTAGATTGAGAAGTGCTTTGATTAGAGACTCCCTCATTTCCTTAGATAGATCAAGGGAATCATAGATACTCAACTTGGCTGGCAACTTTGTAAGATGAGCCAGGATATTATAATAAACCTTGGGAACATTGAACTTAGGACCAAGTGGAGTAGAAGGAAGATTAGACAGTTGAATAAGATTAAGAATTGGATTATTTGAAATAACTTTATTTCCTTTAACATATGGGGTAAGCCTAGGTGTTAAGACTTTTTCGTCACGAAGTTGCACTTGCTTAGTATCTTTAGGAGGGCAAACAAAAGCAGAGTCTACACTCGCCAATAGGCATTTGATCATCATTTTATGAATGGAAGTTAGAATCTAAGAAGACTATCATGATAAAAATTTCCTAAAAATCAATTTAGGGAAGTCACTCTCTAATATGGCTTCAAATTTTACTTCCCCTTAAAGGGTTAAATCATGAAGGCCATGTTTTTGAGTATTTGAATTGATCTCAATGGAGTTTTGAATTGTTTGGGAAGAGTTATCAATTTGCATTTAATTTCCAAGGCTAATAATCAAAATTTACATAGAAAAATGCTTTTTATTAAATTTTTAATCCTTTACCTTTGATGGGGCGAAGTACGGTCAGATAACAGGAGCAGGGATGGAATTTTGTGCCACCATCTACGGCTTAGATAAATCTATCATCAATACTCTTTCTCTCTACAAAAAGTTCTTTCTTTTCTTTTTCTTTGAATAAAGTAGTTTTAATAAATATTGGAGAGGGAAGCAACTCAATATCCTCCTGCAAAATGTATAGGTTAACCTTTCAAATAGGGTCCTAGGCTCTCATCGGCAGTTATTGAGAGAGATGAAATGACTTGTTAACTGGCTTTTTAAGTGCTCGAGATAAAGCTTTATCCCAGCCATCTTAAATGGACATAGAAGTGTTAAAGGCATTACATGTGATGGTTTTGATTGACCCTTATTCCTTACTGATTAATAATACCTTTGGAATCACAATATTACCTTTTTTATGTTTCTTTCAAGCAAATTTTTGGAAATAGTGAAATCTTCAATTGGGTGGCTGACCATGCAATGGTAAGGATAGTAGTTTAGATTTTCCTTTTTCTTTATGACTTCTGGCCGCCTAGCCTCTGGAAACTGGAAGTCTAATTTCTTTTAAAGATTGAAAGAGTTTCCCTATAAATTTCCATTTAAATGGATAATGTTTTGCAAATATATCTCTAAAAGGGATGAAAAGGGGTCTCTAGTTGTTTATGAGATCACTTGGAATAATTATAATTGAGCTGGCTATGGTGGCAAAGCATTGGGCTAGCTGGTTACTAGCTATTTTCATTTATTAACTATTGAGACTGTAACACTCTTTTCAAAGGACTTAATGGGCTTATCAATATTCTTCTCACTAGAAAGATCCTTCAAGAATGACATCCTAGGTGCCTCATCCTGTACGTTACTAGCCAAGTTTAAAAACTTTTCAAAGGTTTTAATAGTGAAATCCTTCAAAAGAAAAGCAATGGGCCTGTTGTTATTCTCAGAAGATTCTTTTATGTATGTTGCTCTTGTAGCTAGGGCTCACACTTCATCAAGAGGTTTCATAACCTCAAGATGTATTCAACTAGAGACTCCCCCAGCTTTTGCTTCTTAATAATGAGATTGCCCATGGTTGTGCCCTGCTGCGCCCTAAAAATGTCCTTAAGAATAGATTTTCAAGCTTGTTGAAGGTTTTCATGGAACTGTTAGGCAGATCTATGTACCATTCAAAAGATTTTCTAGAAAGAAAACTAACAAATTAGAGAAAAGGTAGAGGATTTGACCCCCAAAATTGTAATAGCTTGCTAGATAGTGGGCCACATACTATCTCAGGTTTTTTATTCAATTTTTTTTTTTAAATATGGTGGCACAAAATTCTTAAGATAAAGGACCAAATCATATTCTTCGGGGTAGCGTCAACCCCTTGGAATAGATGTAGGCCATTGGGAATGGGCTCAGGCCTCCCTTACCTGGACCTCAATCAACTGCTTCAAATCTTTTTGGGCTAGTTGTGGAGGAACTGAGGAAACTATCGGCTGGATTGGAGGGATTGGAGGAACTGCCAACTAGACTGGAGAGAATATCAACACTGACTCAGGCTCTTTATAATTGGGTTCATATTTTCTTGCTTGGTTAGTGATTAGTTTGGAGGCAAGATTGTTATAGTTTGAGGGAAGTCTAATGTGACTTATCTAGCTGTGCCTGTATTTTCCTAACTTGTAGCAACATGTCTACCACATTTGCCTCATTTTTAATATATTGGTCATCATCTCTGACACTCACTAAAATGTCTAAATCTAAGTCCATAGATATTGAACCTTCCTCCTTTCTAGAGTGGCATTTACTCAACTCAATTTCCTTATTAGATCCCCTGATCTCAATCATGTTGGCATCACTAATTGGTACATCCTCATCTAAGAGCTTGTCATCCAACCTTGGATTTAACACTTCTTCAACTTCATTTTTCATTAAAACCTTCTTAATTCTCTATACTATCTCATCGACCAATATGTCTCCGATTGCCTTAGGGTCGATGGGAAAGTAACCCTTATAATCTATTATATCATAGAACTCCTCATCTTGAAACTTAGAAATGACATCTTGTATTTTTAGATCATCAGCTATCCGGGGCTTTTCCATCAATTTTTCAAGCATCTATTAATCTTCATCTTGGAATATCTCTTCCCCTTTGACTATCTCGGGGTCGATATTCATAAGGGTGCATCCTCTATCGAGTGAGGAACATTTACCATAAAAGATGATGCAGGAGCTTAAAGGGTGATAGCTCCCATCTCAGGTAGGTTAAAATCAACATATTCCTAAGTATGGAGTTCAGGGATAATAGGAAGAGTCTAGGAAAGGGTGGCTAGGACATCAACTTGAATATCAACTGAAAAACAATTAGGGCATCAAAGTATCTGACAACTAGATCAATTGAACTAAGAAATGGATCAATATAACTGAGAATTGGACTAACTCAAGTGATAATTGGATCAATTGGGGCATGAACAACACAAGATAAAATTTGTGATGTCCCTATTGAAGACTAAGGTGGATCAAATATAAGTGAGCAGACATCAACTTTTGTATTTTTGTTAGGGACATACTTATTTAATGGGGACATGGGCATCTTTCCCTTAACTTCAGTTATCCCTTTGACTTCAGAATTTTCCTTGATCTTGAATACCATTGAGACCAACTTTGGGTATTTTGGTAGAGGAATTTGTGGCCTACTGACAGAATGGTATCCTCTCCAAGATGCTGTAATAACTATACCATCCATTTTAGAGGATGGAGGGCATGGCACCCAATAGTAACCATCTACTAACACATAAGGTTCTAGCTATCGTACAAACTTCTTATTTCTCCTGAAAAGCTGAGGAATAAATTCTTATCATCATATTTTTTCTCCTTCAGGATATCCTTCTCAAAATGGTGTGATATAACATATTTAAAGTGTTTAACATATTATTCTTTTATCTTCCCCACTTTGGCAGTATAATTATGGATAATGTTTCTCAACATTCTTAATATTTACAGTTACTTTTACTTAAGAGAATTTCGATTGAATAATCAACTGGGCATGGAAGGATACTAGTTATCCTAGCCACCCTCTTCTCCTATATAGTATCAGCTAAGGGGTAAAAGAAACTCCCATGGAGGAGTAGAGAAGAGTCAGGATAGGTAGATCCTCAATGGCCTCTCGCTCTACTTGGGTCATAGTCTTAACCTCATCTTTTCTTGTCTTAGAAATTTTCCTCCTAACTCTCCTCAAATAATTCTTCTTCCGATTCTTATTGGAAAAAGGGATCTTAGAGCCTGACCCTTTCTCAAAAATAGACTTTGCTTCAGGGGTCTCAATAGTGGCTTTTGACCCTCCATCTTTCTCATTAAGATTAAGGGGTTTGGGCCCTGATCCCAACACCAACTCATATATTTGGCTATCAAACTCATCAACATTCAAATCAAGTAACTTTCCACCATTTAATGACATCTCAATTGTGTTGAAACCCAGAAAACAACTAAATCTTATTCCCATAACAATCTGCTCATAGGTCAATCCTTTCTCAAAAGTGAAAAGCAGCTTGCCTTCCAATGAATTAAATTTTAAATTCTAAAATTTAAAGAGTGAATTTGAATTAGGAATTTTTAAAATTAACTTTTGGAAAATCATAATGGACCCTATATTCTATACCATATGATGAGTTATAGGCTTTACTGCCCAATATATGATGAACGAAAGCAAAGGTTGGTTATGAATTTAAGAAAAATTAAAATTTTTACAACATATACTAAACTACAAGGAAGTGTTATAGTGTAGTACACGATGGTGTAAATTCCAAATTGAGAGCAAAATAAATTCTGAAAAGATTTTGATTTCAAAATTTAAGATGAATTTTCAACAAATTTTGAAACACAATTGATTGAATTTTCACTGAACTCGAAGGATTATAAAATGGAGAAGAAAGCTTAAAAAATTTGTTGCCTGACTCTCTCTACTCTTTGGATAAAATAGAGGTGGAAGTTCAAGGATGAAATATTAAAAAGTTAAAGATCTCAGAAATAAGATCAATAGGGTTCCTTACAATTTTAAAACTCTATATATTGGGTTATACTCAATGATATGGGTTTAAAAAATTAGTAAGGAGATTTTAAAAGCTTAATTTGACACTATCATGCTGCCAATCAACCTTGGGAAGAAGGTAAAATCCAATTTTAGGATAGAGGTTTCACCTCTATTTTTGTCATGAAATTAAAATTTGATGTTTTCTTAGCTTTCCAAAGGAAGAAATGGGTAAAGGAGCCAATGAAAGGAAAGATAGTTGAGACTATAGATGAAACAAAATTTCACCATTATTAAAGATGGAGAGAGAGATTTTGTCCCATCGAGCTTGCCATTTTTGTTGGGGTTTGAAAAGGTGATTTGCTTTACAAGGTACAAAACAAATCTAAATTAAACTTCTTTGTGAATATTAAGAATTAAATTTATCTTTCAATTCCAGAGTTAAACATATCATTAGGAATAATATACTTGAAATTACTAAATGACAAGAGGGGGGGTGAATTGTGAAAATCTTTCCCTTAATAAAAATAACCCTAAACAAGAGTTCTAATTTTTTTGTTATTTTTGAAATACTACAACAAAATTTTAAGCAATTTTTCTTCCTCAAGTTTCACCATGCAATAGTTATGAAAAATTAAATGCAAGTAAAAAGTAAACGACGATAAGGAAAAAACACACCAAGAATTTTTATAGTGGTTCGGTCTAAATATGACCTACGTCCACTCCCCGGAGTCCTCCGCTCCGGGATTTTCACTATCAAAATAGTTCTCCTTTTGCCCCCCTCGGCAAGGCGGAGAAGCCTTTACAAACCTCCCTTTCACCAACCCGGCGTGGCGGAGTGCCAAACTCTATTTTCGCCCTCCTGGCGATGGCAGAGAACCTTCTCGTTTTTCTCCCTCTTGGAGAAGGCAGAGAACCTCGAGGCAACGGATGTAGACGAGCCTTTCCCTTGGAGATCCTCCCTCAAATCCTTCTAAGGCTACAGGAGGAGCAAGATGCAGCAAGCTTGGAGCAACCGTGTGATCTCCCTCACACATCTTCTCCCTCACAACGCTCACCTCCTCCTTCCTCTCTCAACCCTCAAGAATTTCTCTAGAGCTCTCTCCCTTGGAATCCCTCTCTAACCACGTTCACCCCCTCTGTAATTCTTTTTGAAAAAAGACTTGATTGACATCTAAAAATGGGCTCCAAAAACCTCTGATTTCAAAAGTAGCCGTTACTGTTCGTACAGTACGATTCAACATCGTACAGTACGATATGTATAAACAGACGTCGTCCTTGTACGAAGATGTACGAACAGTTCAAAAACAATTCGTATTGTACGATATAATATCGTACGGTACGATCCACAAAACACTATTCATACAGGACGATAGTTTAGTCGATCAGATGTCGTCTCTGTTCATCGTATGGTACGATCTAGTTCGTACAGTACGATGTTCAAAAATTAATTAGGCCGGGATTACATGCACTAATTATGGGTTAATTTCAGTAAGTATTAAAAATAGATCGTACAGTACGAACACGTTCGTACAGTACGAGCGGCGCAAAATCACTTACTCAAATTAAACTACGGCTAGGGTTTTGGATCTGAACATATCGTACAGTACAAAACCATTCGTACAGTACGATCTATTCACAGAATCATCCACATAGCTCTGATCGTACGGTACGAAATAACATCGTACAGTACGATCTACAGAGAAGAATTTCTATGACAATTTTCATTTAAAAACAAACTCTCCACCTGTGTGTGTGCATGGTTGCTCTTACTCTTATGCATTTTGTGGCCAGACTCAATAACATAAAATAACATAAATAGAAAAATACAATGTTTGACTCATACTCCTAATCTACTCTTTCTTGAGTCTTCCTTTCGTCCTGAGTCACTTGTGATCTTCCTGAAATGTTAGTACTCAAGGACAATAGCAAATAAAATAGTATTCAATGAAAGGTTGTTCCAAAACACTCATTATTTGGCATCATCAAAATTTCAAACTCGGGGTCATGGGTTGCAACCATCTCCCCCTTTTTGATGATGTCAAATAATTTGTTACAAGTGAGTACGAAAAGCATTTCTTTTGTTTTTTTTTTATTTATATATATATTTTTAAAGTAAACACAAGAAAAAAAATGATAACAAAAGCAAGTGCAAAACAAAAGGAATGCATTTAGATAACATGCACAACATCAGGTACAACAAACTTCTCCCCCTTTTGACAGCACAAAAAGGAGCAACTAAAAGCAAAAAGCAAAAGAAGAAAACAAAAAACTACAATGCAAACATAAACAAACTAAGCAGACGGGTCCTGATCTGGTGGTGGTGGAGGTGGATTTGGTTGAAAATATTGAAATAGAGCATCGAAGCGGTGATCAATTGCAGTGAAACATTCTCCAAACCATTGCATATCAGTCTCGTGTTGGTGATGTTGTTCTTGAATATGCATGTCGAGATGAGTCTGTAGCTAGTCGAAGCGGGCGACTAAGTCATCATTAGGGTGTATTGGTGCTGGTGCAGGTGCTCGGGGTGCAGCATGGCGTCGTGGTCGAGCTGGAGCTGCGGCTGGGGCATCTTCTCCTTCTTCGTCATCAAAGACTAGATCTTCAGGCTCATGTCCCCGATGAAAGAGAATACGGAAGGAAGCATCCGTATAAAAAATAGGAAAAATATCGGGTTCACCAGGGTAGGACAATTGATATTTATTATGGAGGATATATCCTATTAGGTGACCAAGAGCTAGATTCTATTTCCGTCGGGTGGTAGGTAGACGAACAAAAGTCATGTGGCGAATATAGTTGCTAATTAAGTCGACCTCATCAAACTTAATGTTGGACATAATAAGATAGGTAGCGACGGACAAGGTAGGGGTCAGATTGATACGGTCGCCACCTTTGGGTATGATTGAGGTTCGAAGAACATGTTAAATTATACGGGCATTTTGAGTTAATGATTGAACAAGAGGTTGGTGTTGATGAAAAGCAGTATTTCTAAGGACTCTATTTACATCGCTCCAATCAAATTCATCGGTAAGAAACGAGAGAACCATAGGTCCTTCAGTGGACAGCCCAATATATTGGGCGATATCGGCTCTAGTGATCTCAATGGTGCGGCCACAAACAAAAGAGTGAAAAGTGTTGTTGTCGACGGTGTAGGTGAGGTTGGCAAGAAATTCAAAAAGAAGTTCAGAATTATATGGAAACGCCAGGGTGAGTAGGAATTGGAAGGTGGTGGAAGCAAAGAAGCTCATTACCTCGAAATTGAGAGCAGTCTGATTAAGCATTTTTGAAGGGGAAATTTTGCAGGCTCTATATCGATGGTAGGCTTCCTCATTTTAAATATTCAAAAAATGATCAGGTTGGCGACTTGATGAGGACGAGCTTCCAGCAGTCATCCTACCTCGCTTAGACATTGCAATAGGGCACGAAAACGAGTGAAGAAGTGAGTGAGGAGAGGTGTTTGAGTGAAAAGAACTGCCTAAGCAAGGGTTCTTATAGGAAATTTTGTGAATCGTACAGTACGATCTTGAATCGTACAGTACGATAGGGAATCAATATTCTGACCGTTCGTTTCGGGAAAAGGCAGTCAAATCGTACAGTACGATATGTATCGTATAGTACGATGAGGCGAATTTCGATCGTCCCGAGGCCTCAGTACGACTTTTGACCAAATGTTTCGTACTATACGAACAGGTGTATCATACAGTATGATACATAATAAATATCGTACTGAACAGATTTAACTCACATTTATTCCGTGTGCTGATGTAGATCGTACCATACGAAACAGAGGTATCGTACAGTACGATACTCAATAATGTCGTACCAACCGGGTTTAATTCATCCCAATCCGTTGCTGACGTGGATCGTATTGTACGAAGAAGAGATATCGTACAATACGGTAGGCAATTATGCGGGATAAATATCGTACAGTATGATATAGATCGTACAGTATGAACAACATAGCCAAAATCATCTTGTTTGTTGACAGTGAGATGTATCGTACAGTACGATGTATGTCGTACAGTACGATGAACAGTGAACTCAGAGTTTTGGTGAGGTGAGTGTGTGATTATCAGGAGCAGCCAAACAAAAAAAAACACAAATTTTTTTTTTAGTTTTTTTTTTTTTTTTTTTATGCTGTTATATCTATGACACCTAATCTGGTCCTCAGGGTGCTAATGGTGTCGAAAGCTAAAGGTTTTGTGAATATGTCTGCCAATTGATCTCCTGTAGCGATGTGATGTAGTTCTATATCTCCCTTAGCGACGTGATCTCTAATGAAATGATGTCTAATGTCTATGTGTTTCGTTCGAGAGTGTTGAATTGGATTCTTAGAGATATAAATTGCACTTGTGTTGTCACACATGATCGAGATGGTTCCAACAGGTAGTCCAAGATCAAGAATTTGTTGTTTTAACCATAGCACTTGTGCAACACAACTTCCTACTGCAATATATTCTGCCTCGGCTATGGAAAGTGCTACTGAGTTTTGCTTCCTACTGGACCAAGAAACTAATGATTGTCCGATGAATTGGCAGGTACCAGAGGTGCTCTTTCTATCTATCCTACATCCTGCAAAGTCAGAATCTGAGTACCCTAGGATTTCAAAGGAAGTGCTGTGTCTGGGATACCAAATTTCTAAGTTTGGGGTGCCTAGCAAATATCTAAGAATTCTTTTGACAGCAGTTAAGTGAGACTCTTTAGGATCGGCTTGGAAACGGGCACAAAGGCACACACTAAACATTATGTCCGGTCTACTGGCAGTCAGATAAAGAAGGGATCCACTCATCCCTCTATATTTTTTCTGATCTACTGATTTTCCACTAGGATCCTTATCTAATTGGATTGTCGAACTCATTGGGGTGTTCATGGGTTTTGCACTATCCATTTCATATTTCTTTAAAATATGCTTAATATACTTTGATTGGCTAAGAAAAGTTCCATTATCCATTTGTTTTACACTAAAGCCAAGAAAGTAATTAAGTTCTCCCATCATACTCATTTCAAACTCATTACTCATTGTTTTTGAAAATTCATCGCACAAGTTTTTATCCGAAGATCCAAACAAGATGTCGTCCACATATATTTGAACAATGAGAATTTCTTCTTTGACCTTTTGTAAAAAGAGTGTTGTATCTACACTACCCTTTTTAAATCCTCTATCCAAAAGAAATGAGCTAAGTCTTTCGTACCATGCTCTAGGTGCTTGCTTTAATCCATATAGTGCCTTCTTTAATTTAAATACATGGTTTGGAAATTGTGAACTTTCAAATCTGGGGGGTTGCTCAACGTAGACATATTCCTTAATTACCCCGTTCAGAAATGCACTCTTTACATCCATTTGATATAACTTAAAATTCTTGAAGCAAGCAAAAGCTAAGAGAACTCTTATGGCTTCTAGTCTAGCAACCGGGGCAAAGGTTTCTTCAAAGTCTATCCCCTCAATTTGGTTGTACCCCTTAGCTACTAGTCTTGCTTTATTCCTTATTATTGTTCCTGAATCATTCACCTTATTCTTGAAGACCCATTTTGTACCAACAACACTGTGTTCTTTAGGTCTCTTAACTAACTCCCAAACATCTTTTCTGGTGAATTGGTTCAGCTCTTCTTGCATTGCTAGAATCCAAAATTCATCTCCTAAGGCTTGATCTATACTTTTGGGTTCTATCATAGAGATGAATGCTGAGTGACTAACCTCCTTCCTAAGTCCATGCCTAGTTCTTACACCTTCTGAAGGGTCTCCTAAAATTAACTCTTTAGGATGACTAGAAGAATATCTCCATTCTCTAGGCAAAGCTTCCTGAGGTTCGACCCTTTCTCATAAGGTCATAGTCTCTACTCCTTGAATTGCCTCTATTTCATCATCTTAAATTTTAGATTCTAAGGGCTTATCTGATTCATCAAATACCACATGGGTGGATTCTTCTACTACAAGGGTTCTCTTATTAAAAGTTCTATAGGCCTTACCTACAGAAGAATAACCTAAGAAGACACCCTCATCAGACTTGGGATCAAATTTTTCTAAGGGATGCTTACAATTATTTAAGATGAAGCACTTACACCCAAAGACATGTAAATATGAAAGATTTGGTGTCCTACCCTTAAGGAGTTCATATGGAGTTTTATTTAGTTTCGATCTTATGTTTACTCTGTTCAAAACATAACAGGCTGTGTTGACTGCTTCTGCCCAAAAGTATCTAGGAAGTGTATACTCCGCTAACATTGCCCTAGCAGCTTCTACCAAAGTTCTATTCTTCCTTTCTGCTATGCCATTCTGTTGGGGTGTTCTAGGAGCTGAGAAATTGTGTTCTATTCCTATCTCTTGACAGAATGACTCAAACCTATCATTTTGGAACTCTCCACCATGATCGCTATGGATTGTTGATATTTCACAACCTAATTTTCGTTGAATCCATGTGGAGAATACTTTAAATTCCTCAAAAGACTCATTTTTGTGTGCTAAGAATCTTACCCAAGTAAATCTAGTGAAGTCATCTACAATCACAAAACCATAATTCTTTCCACCTAGACTGGCTGTACTAACGGGTCCAAATAAGTCCATGTGTAGAATTTCTAGTGGCCTAGAGGTGATTTGACTTGTTTTCCTAGTTGGCAAGCATCACATAAGTGATCCTTGGTAAAGTCTAACTTAGGTACACCTCTAACTAGGTTTTTCTGAGTGATGTTTCTAAGAGTTTTCATACTAGCATGGCATAGTCTCCTATGCCATAGCCACGAGTCATCAACTATTGTTTTCAAGCAAAATGATTTTGAGTTATCAACGCAATCAAGGTCTAACATGTAAACATTGTTCATTCATTTTCCTTCTAAAATTATTTCATCAAATAAACTAATCAGGCATCTATCAGTAAAAAATTTAACATCAAAACCTTTGTCACACAGTTGACTAATGCTAAGTAAATTATGTTTCAAACCATCAACTAGTAAAACATTTTCTATTAAAAAATTCTTAGCATTACCAACGATACCTGAGCATATCACCTTCCTAGTAGTGTTGTCTCCCAACGTTACTTTGCCTCCAGTTTTGGTCTCCAATAGGATGAACTTCTTCATATCTCCAGTTATGTGTCGCGAGCAGCCACTATCCAGGTACCACATGCTCTCACTAGGTCTTTTATGAGAGTATCCATACAATTTCATTCAAAGATTAGATTTAAAAACCCAAGTGAGTTTGGGTTTCTCCTGATGCTTGCATGAATGAGATGTATGCATGCTATGCTGTGATGGATGCAGTTTAGGTCTCCACACTAAGTATGTCCTACGGTGAATTGTGCATGTGCGGGCTATGTGACCTAGCATGCCACAAGAGAAACACCTAACACCAGGAAATGGGTTTACTAATCTACGTGGGTGGTGGTGCCTCTTTCTAAAGTTTTGTGATGCATGCTGTGTTGGGGGTCTGCGAGGATGGCCTGTGAGTGATGCAATTTCATTTTCTAGTTCTTTTATTCTCTCACTAAAAGTTTTATTTTGAGCTGTCAATCCATCAACTTCTATTAATAGCAAGTGCTCACTATGATCTACTTCTAATGCAAGTGCAGTTAGTTTTTAAAACTCTACATCTAGTTCAGTATGCGATGTTTTCAAGGATTCATGCGCTTCAATTAGTTCAATATGCTTCTTATTTAATGCATCATACTCATCAAGAAGCAATATGTGATCTTTATCTAAATCAGAATTTTCTTTAACTAAGTTAGCATGCTCAATTTGTAAAGAACTAAATTCAATATTAAGTTTAGCATGCATTTTTTTCAGTTTCCTATACGAGTCATGAATATTCTCAAAAATAAGTAGTAATTCATCATATGAAAGTTGACATACCTCGTCTTGATCCGATTGATCAAGGTTATCGTTAGCCATAAGACACAAATTAGTTACCTCCTCCTCTGCTTCTTCCTCTGACGATTCTGAGGCAGAGTCGGCCCAAAAAGCTTTATGTGTCCTCATCTTTCCTTTCTTATATTTGGCTTTCTCATCACCTTTATCCTTAGCTGGTTGGCTCTTCAGATCTGGGCAATCGGCTCAAAGGTGACCTGGCTTCCTACATTCAAAACAGATTGTATCAGATGAAACCTTATTGGACCTTGAGCTCTTACCTTTATTCCAGCTGTTCTGATGACGCTTATATTTTCTCTTCAGGAAATTTTTGAACTGTCGGGTCATCAGTGCTATCTCATCGTCTTCCTCCCCTGCAGAGCTTTCACTTTCTGAGTTGATAGCTTTTAATGCCACCGTCCGCTCCTTTTTCTTTTCACCTGCATCACTTTGCCTTTGGCTCACTCCTTGCTCGTATGCAATGAGTGACCCAAGGAGGTTATCAATAAAATAAACATTAAGATCTTTTGACTCAGTGATAGCAGTTATCTTAGCATCATAGGAACTAGGTAGGCATCTAAGAATTTTATTTACTTTCTCAGAATTTGAAATTTCTCTACCTAATGCATGCAAGGATGTCACAATTTGGGTGAACCTAGTGTACATGTCAGAAATTGTTTCGCTAGGTTTCATACGGAATAATTCATAATCATGCATTAGAATGTTAAGCCTAGACTGTTTTACTTCATTTGTTCCTTCGTATGTAATGCACAGTCTATCCCAAATCTCCTTACCAGAAACACAAGTAGATACTCTCATATAGTCCTCAGATTTCAATGCACAAAAAAAGCAGTTTAAGCACTTAGCATTCAGTTGGGCTAACTCCCTATCCTCATTGCTCCATTCAATAAAAGGTACAGGAGTTTTCAAACCATTAATAATCTTTAACGGTGCAACATATCCATCATTTACTAACATCCACATGCGGTAATCTATAGATTGCAAAAATGTAGACACTCTAATTTTCCAGAAATCAAATGGAATGTTATCAAAAAGTGGTGGACGAGTTATTGAATAACCCTCCGTAGTGTTACGATTACCAAAATTCGACATGATCGTTTTTTTTTTCAAGCTTTTCTAAAACACTATTTTTGAAAAACAAGCTCTGATACTAATTGAAATTACTAAATGACAAGAGGGGGGTGAATTGTGAAAATATTTTCCTTAATAAAAATAACCCTAAATAAGAGTTCTAATTTTTTTGTTATTTTTGAAATACTACAACAAAATTTTAAGCAAATTTTCTTCCACAAGTTTCACCATGCAATAGTTATGAAAAATTAAATGCAAGTAAAAAGTAAACGACGATAAGGAAAAAACACACCAAGAATTTTTATAGTGGTTCGGTCAAAATATGATCCTACGTCCACTCCCCGGAGTCCTCCGCTCCGGGATTTTCACTATCAAAATAGTTCTCCTTTTGCCCCCCTCGGCAAGGTGGAGAAGCCTTTACAAACCTCCCTTTCACCAACCCGGCGTGACGAAGTGCCAAACTCTATTTTCGCCCTCCTGGCGACGGCAGAGAACCTTCTCGTTTTTATCCCTCCTGGAGAAGGCAGAGAACCTCGAGGCAATGGATGTAGACGAGCCTTTCCCTTGGAGATCCTCCCTCAAATCCTTCTAGGGCCACAGGAGGAGCAAGATGCAGCAAGCTTGGAGGAATCGTGTGATCTCCCTCACACCTCTTCTCCCTCACAACGCTCACCTCCTCCTTCCTCTCTCAACCCTCAAGAATTTCTCTAGAGCTCTCTCCCTTGGAATCCCTCTCTAACCACATTCACCCCCTCTGTAATTCATTTTCAAAAAAGACTTGATTGACATCTAAAAACGGGCTCCAAAAACCTCTGATTTCAAAAGTAGCCGTTAATGTTCGTACAGTACGATTCAACATCGTATAGTACGATATGTATAAACAGACATCGTCCCGGTACGAAGATGTACGAACAGTTCAAAAACAATTCGTGCTGTACGATATAATATCGTACGGTACGATCCACAAAACACTATTCGTACAGGACGATAATCTAGACGATCATATGTCGTCTCTGTTCATCGTATGGTATGATCTAGTTCGTACAGTATGGTGTTCAAAAATTAATTAGGCCGGGATTACATGCACTAATTACGGGTTAATTTAAGTAAGTATTAAAAATTGATCGTACAGTACGAACACGTTCGTACAGTACGAGCGGCGCAAAATCACTTACTCAAATTAAACTACGGCTAGGGTTTTGGATCTGAACATATCGTACAGTACGAAACCATTCGTACAGTACGATCTATTCACAGAATCGTCCACATAGCTCTGATCGTACGGTACAAAATAACATCGTATAGTACGATCTACAGAGAAGAATTTCTATGACAATTTTCATTTAAATACAAACTCTCCCCCTGTGTATGTGCATGGTTGCTCTTACTCTTATGCATTTTATGACCAGACTCAATAACATAAAATAACATAAATAGACAAATACAATGTTTGACTCATACTCCTAATCTACTCTTTCTTGAGTCTTCCTTTCGTCCTGAGTCACTTGTGATCTTCCTAAAATGTTAGTACTCAAGAACAATAGCAAATAAAATAGTATTCAATGAAAGGTTGTTCCAAAATACTCATTATTTGGCATCATCAAAATCTCAAACTCGGGGTCATGGGTTGCAACAATACTACCTGAGAAGGAAGAAATAAAATCTTCTATCAGCTTCGAACCCAAATTTGTGGATTTTCTCTTGAATATCATAGTCTGAATTAAAGAAGAACCACATATGATCGTGAATGATCTAAATGAAGTTCAATCAAATATCCGACAATGACAATCAAGAGAAGTGATTATTAATTTCATATTTGAATTTATGTTAACACATGATATATCTCACACAGGACAGAAGATATCATATGTTAGTAATCATTCGAATATGACAATTATGATCATTATAAATTTGATTTACCAAATGAAATTTTAATTGAGTTTTGAAAAAAAATTAACGTGGGTTCGAAATCTCCTATGAGTGTAAGCCCTCGTAGTTAATTACATCATAGGAAACCAATGTCTCTTATGAATACTCTTGATTAAAAAAATGATAGAATTTTTTTTTAGAGATTCCAACGAGTGGATAGTAAATGAAGTGAAACTAGAATTTCAAGTGGGATTGGAGAAAAATTAAGCACTTAATTTTGGAGTCAAAAGAAGAAAGGTAAGAGACACTTTGGGATTTTTAAATAACTTAGAAGTGTCCCAACCTAATATAAATGTTTGGATTTAAATTTTGGATTAGGAGAGGCTTTGATTTGAGTTGAATGAGTTATTAAAAATTTCGGATTATATTCCTAGAGGTTAGGGTCTTATCATTCAAAATCTTTCCTATATCCTAAATCTAAATTGGGCAACGAATGGCATTGGCCCAAGCTTAACTAATGCAGTATAAAGTCTAATTTACCCTAGTTTAGATTGGGGAGCCAGCTAACCACATAGTTGATTTTAAACCCTTTAATCTTGTTATTTTATGACAGAGTAGAACGATGTTGATATTAAAGTTTTTGAGAAATGAGATTGATAATTAAAGTGGATCCTAATTAGTTCCTTGACTTATGTGGGGTGAAAATGCTAGAGAGAGATGCAATTAAATTTTAGACTCATTTTTAAATTTAATTCTAATGCAATGCTTGATTATTTACTTGATTAAATACATAAATGAGTGTGTAGAAGATTTAAAAAGACTTGAAAATTTTTTTCTAGAGATTGCACAATGTTCCATTGATAGATATGCACCCTCAAAGGCTAGGTGGTCTGAAACTCCAAGGAGGTTGTTAGACCATAATGAACTATCTCTAATGCATCCTATTACAAAAGTAATACTATCACTTGATGTGGAAGCTAGTACACTTATCAAAAGTTATAAAGATTATGATGATAGTATAATTAATAATAATTTTTTAACCAAGCAGTTATATCAAAAATATAATACGAAAAAGTAAAGTGTAGAAAGTAAAAATTAGAATGAGCACACCAAATTTATAATGTTTCAATCATTCCATGCCCTACGTTTACTCCCTGGAGTCACCCACTTCAAGTATTTTACTAAACCTTTAGTGACTCTCTTTTAGCCCCAACAGTTAAACGGAATAGCCCTTACAACCTCTCTTCAACCAACCCATTATGGCACGGGACTATACTCCTTTCACATGGAGATAACCTTGACTCATTTTCACCATCCTGGTGAGGTAGAGCACCTAGATTCCTTTTTACCCTCTTAGTGAGGTAGAGAACCTGGAATTACTTTAACCGACCTTAGTTCGGTGGAGTAGCCAGGTCGTTTGACACCAAATAAATTTTCTTCTTTTAAAAACTTCTCTCAAGACAAACCTTGAATATGATGTTGCTAAAGTACAAGCTGCCAGAGTAACCGTCTGAAACTCCCTCCACATTGAAAATTATTACATCAGGTGAAAATACCGGGCAATAACGAGCATACCGAGTGTACCGAGCACGCTATACTGAGCACGGTACCGAGCACTTTAGTGACGTAGCATTTTGTTAATTATTTTCGGATGCTTTCGATAACCTGATGAAATAATTACTCCCCTCCACACACCCTTGAAACCCACAAGAATCTTCTCCCTCTCAAACCGAACCCTTTCCTCTCTCCCTTTCAAGGCTCTCTCTTTAAGTTTTCTCCATAAGATTGGAGACTCAATGCTTACCAAAGACACTCACAAATGTTTATGAGAATGCTTAAATAAAGGGCATCATAGAATCCTAAAAATTTATTTGAATCATAAAATATTATACAATATGATTGTAGGATCATCCAGTATGATGTGTAAAATTTGACCTGTTAGTATTGTACGATCATCAATAAAAACATTTGTATGAACTGTAAAATTTGCCTGTTAGTGTTGTACGATCTTTAGTACAAATAACCAATTATATAATTTGATTAGTTTAACCAAAATGTAGTTCATCCATAATGAATCATGGGATGGCCAAAATTGTCTCTATTGATCATATAGTACGATCATATTCATACAGTACTATCAAAATATCAAAATTAAGAAGATTCAATTGATTAATCACAGGAATAAATTAGACAATATTTTAAACATCGTATATTATAATTAGGTTTCTATAGTATGAATATAATAACTTTTTAACTTCAAAATTTTGGCTAATTTAATGAGTGGTGGGGTTTCTAATTATAACAAGTTTGTATTATAAGATTATTTATTTTTCAAAAAGTATTTTATTAGAAATATTAAATATTTTTATTAATTTCTATAATAATAGATTGTACAATATGATCTATATCATATAATATATTGCACAAAAAATTTTAAATATATAATAATGTTTTTGCTCCCCTTGTGTGTGTTTGTGTACGGTCACTAGGCTAACATAGACCTTATATTACTTAACTCAAGAAATTATATGTAAATAAATGAAAATTACACTCTTTTAACATAACCTATTATACCCAATCTTGAGCCCTTAATCTTCAAAGATTTAGGTATGTTTTATCAGAAATGTTAGTCAAAATAAAAAAAAGATATGCACTACAAAAAATATGAGGAATACAGAGGCAATAAATAATATTTATTATCATCAAAATAAAAAACTTGGGAGCTAGAGTTGCAACATGGTCTGTCAAAATCCGCTGGCAGGGAGGTGCCTAACAAGGCAGATAAGGTAATGATATGCTTATGTGAACTCCTGGCGATCCCGGCTTACTTCTTAGTTGGTTAGAGTTTCTATGTTATCTTAATTTTTTTTTAAATTTAAGTAGAAAAATTGGTATGTTTCCTTGCAAATCATCACATATCAAGGCTAGATTAAAAGAAATACATAAACATAAAAAAACTAAGAAAAGTAGGCAAAATCCTATATGCAATCACATTAAATCAAACACATCAATAAAGTTAATTAATTCCTTTGAATTATGTCCTTAGGAAATGCCAAATTTATTACTACCTATAATTATTGAAATTAAATGTGGCTGGGCACCACTAACCACAAACTCGATTTCTAATCCAAAGACAGATATAAGTAGACTTTAAGTAGGATACTCTTCAGTTTTCTATTCTTACGGCTCCTTAGATTTTTAGTGTATGAATTCCCAAATGTGAAAGAAAACTCTACCCCTGAAGGGCAGGTTATTCTTCCCACTGTGGGTAGTGGAGTGATCCAAAATTAATCTTCTAAATGGAAAAGGAATATCCCTCTGAGAGGTATCCTTTCCTATTTGGAATTTAATTTTGGGTCTTAGTATCCCAAAGTCAAAGACTCTTTCACATCTTAATACTTTTAACAAATTACATTGATATAAAAGAAAAAATTTAAACTTTCATGCAAGGTTATCCTTAACATTTAAATATTAAATTAATCCTAGTAAAAATCTAGTAGATATTTATACTTGAGTCTAATTATTAATTTATTAAAATTAAATTTAAGATGTATGGATTGATTAATAAAATTGATTTAATTAGTTAAAGATTAAGGGGTCAATGAATTCTAATTAGTTTGACTTGTTATCTATTTTAAGGGTTAAATTAAATTAGATATTTCATCAACCGATTCACGGCATAGTGCCACCAGACTTGATGAACTAGGCTTCTTTAGGACATGTAGCCCCGCAACCCAGAGTAGTCAATCTTAAAAAATTAGTTGATGTAGTTGAATTAAGGATTTTAGTCTGCTTAAATAATTAAGAATGATTTTATTTAAGGTTTTATAGTCCATAAAATTGGTTCATAGTGTTGTGCTATTAGGCTCGAGGAACTAGGCCTCCTTAGGACACGTAGCCTCACAGCTTAGAATAGTCCATTTTAAAAACTTCATCTCTGGAGTGTTTCTTGAGTATAAAAATGTTGGCTGATAAAATTTTATTAAAACTCTAAGACTATTTTCTAGTTTTGTCTTTATAAGAGTCACTAGACTGATTGGGCTTAAATCAAAGTTCAGCAAAACCTTTGAAAAAAAAAATATAATATGCAATCACACCATTGAAATACTAAATCTAGGTGAGCCTAAAATAAGTGCAAGTCTAGTGATATTCAAGAGAAAAAAAATATAATATGCAATCACACCATTGAATAACAAAGTAATGGCTCATTGATTAATTACCCTTCCCCATAAATTCTATTTATTTAAACTTGATCTATACTTCAAATTTAGAGACTCATTCAAAGCTTTGAAAATTTAACCCAAATAATTTTAAAAGTAATTTTTATATAGAAAACTAGCTTAATTTTAGAGTTTTATAAAAAAAATTCTTATTTCAAAATAATTTTGAATAAATCTAAAATACTTTTAAAGAAGGTTTTAATAAAATTTAATAATATATAAATAATTTAACATAAAGATCTTTGTTTTTTGAGAAATTATTAAATTTAAAATTAATTTGAACATTAAGTAGATATTTAAGTATTTAATTAATTTAAATTACCAAGAAAAAGAATTAATTTTAAAAAGATAAAATATCATTCTATGATTTTTTTATTCAAAATATAATAAAATATTTAACATTTTTAAAACTATTTGATTTAATTAAGAATTAAATTAATTTTTAATGAAGTTAAGTAATTAGGTATTAATTAAATATATTTCAAGTCAATTTTAAAAATAAATTATAGTTTTTTATATGATTTTATAATTATTTAAAATATTTAAACTATGGTTTTTTAAATTATTTTGTTTAATACTAACTTAAATATTAATTCAATATTAAATATACTTGGATTATTAAAATTATTTAGAATTTTTAAATATTTTAATATAAAATTTAATTTAAAATAATTAAGATAAAATTTATGTGATTTTTTTAATTTATTGAAATGATATTTAAATTCTGAAATTATTTAATTTAATATTTATTTAATTATAAATTAAGTAATTATATAATTTAATTAATTTAAAAAATTTAATGAAAATAATTTAAACTTAATTAAATATTAATATTAAATTTTTAAATGAAATCTTTAAATATTTTAAATAGTTTAAACAAATATATTTGAATTATTTGAAAATATTTAATTAATATATAATTAAATATCAAAATAATTATAAAAATTATATCATTTAAAAATATTTAGAATATATAAATTATTTTAAACTATAATTAAATTTAAAATAAACTATTTATTTTTATGAGAATTTTGATATATTGCATGTTTTGTTTTGATTTAAAATTAATTTTTAAAAATTTCATAAAATTTCAATTAATTAAAATGAAGTAAAATTAATTTAAATAAAATTATTTAATTTGAATGGCGGCGACAGAGCGACATAGCGTGATCTTGTATATTAAATAAAAAACTGTAGTTGGATCAATTTGTTGGTAATAATTACAAATTCTTATGTGGTAGCAAACACTGGCATTTAATGTCATGATGCGATAATGTCGCACTGTAATAACTTAGCTGAGTCAGAAGGGCTTCAGGACCATCAGATTGCATGTTGTTTGAGATTAATAGTTCAGATCGAGCCATACTAAAGCCAAACTACGGGATAAACTCCGCAGTCAAATGGAACTGCGAATGGGCAAAATCTGGACCATTGATCACAAAATTAATGATCCAAAAATATATAATTCTTGCATAATTGAACCAAAGCCCTAAATGATGAAAATGGATCAATCTTTCAACCTGATATGGCAAAACAAAAATGAAATTTTAAACACACACTAAGATAATGAACAAAAATCATTGGGAGTATCCTTAATTTCTTAAAAATCACTTACTAGAAAGCTATTTAAATCTAAGTATTGTAAGTTAAGTTTTAAGATTATACATATTCCAATAGATGGATCTGGGAGATTTTTGAATTTCTGAGCTTGTAGTATGTCCTAGTATAAGACTCTAGAACAAATCCATGGTTGAAAACATCTATATCAATGGCTAGGAGGCTGAGATGGAACGAGTGGTTGGTTTGCCAGAGAAGTTGTTGCCAATAATGTACAACTTGGACTTTATAGTGGAAACGGAGAGGAGGTTTGGGAGGATCAAATTGAAATAAAACCAATCTTTTAGGCACTCTAAAGAATGAGTATTGAATGAGAGATTGATTTTTTATAAGAAAGACCCCTTTTGCTTTGTTTAAGTCCTAAAGTTTAAAAAAGATGGCTTGGACTGATCAAGGCCCCTTTTCTCTATATAGGACAGTGTCCCAAGTCATTGTCATGGCAGGGAAAAGGCTTAAGAGGACTCATTTCCCTCATGAGCTTCAAGTGAAGGGGAGGGGACACTTCTTATCATTCCTTGGTAAACCAGGACCTCGGCCTGGTTTAGAAAGCACTTACAAAGCTTTTAAACTCAAATGGAATAAGCTATGCAACATAGATTAGGGAGAAAGGGTTAACATGTGAGTTTGACCATGAGATCTCACTTGAACCACTTACTGACTATTTGACATGTTAAAGTAGTAAAGGATGCTTAGGAGGCAGGTGAGAGGTATGATTGCTGGTTAAGAGGAGCTCAAAGCTTAGTCTTAATATATTTGATGTCAAAAGGAAGGGTTGACTAAAAGTTTGTTAGGGTTGTTAAGCCGTAATGAACTAGCCCAAGGCTAACAAAGAGGGTGGGGGGGGGGTAATTTGGTGTTTTAAATATTCTTAGATAAATAGAAAAATCTTTTTAAAACCTTTTTTGAATATTCTAAAACAAATAAGATCAACCCTTGATACAAAAGTGATTAACAAAATAAATCAATGATTTTAACCATACAATTAACCATAGAAAGTTAAAGTGTGAAAAAAAATGTGCAGAAATAAAAATAGAAAGAACACACAAGATTTTTATAGTGGTTTGGTCAACCTAACCTATATCTAATCCTTAGAGCCTCCCTTCCAGTTGTTGCATTAAAACTATAGTGTCTCTCCTTTTATTCCCATAGTAAGGCAGAGAAGCCCTTACAAAGTCCTTTTCACCTACCCCAATGAGGACGAGAACCTTGACTCCTTTCACTTCCTACTAAAGCAGGCAGAGAACCCCAACTCCTTTTGCTTCCTCTTGAAGCATGCAAAGAACCTTGATATAGTACTGATGAAGACCTCCCTATATCCACCAAGGCGCCAAGGATGATGATTAGAGAAGATAGCTTTAATTCTTGCCTGGAGAAACCTTTGTGAACACCTCATAAATCACCCCTCACAAGATTCTCTCTCTCTCTCATACACACAAGCTCTCCTTCTCCTTCTCTAAGCTCTGTTTGGTTAGGACAACTTCAAAAGATTTTATCATCAATAATTAAGAGAGCTTAAATAGAAGGCATTAAAAAATGCCCTAATTCTTAACATGCCGTCAACGATCGTCCAAGAAGAACGACATATCATCTTGTACGACTAGTTTAAATCAACCCTTACAGCCAGGACAATCTAGGTTTCTTGTATGACTAGAACACAGTATTTGTTCTAATCATCTAGGATAATGTGGAAATCATTCTATACGATTAGTTTAAAATCATATATTATCATACAGTAAATAGTTCGGGGTTTCCATGACATAAATAAGGATTATCTAGAAATATAACTGATCATCCAAGATAATGTAGAGACAATCTTATATGATTAGTTCAAAAATAGACTTTATTGTTCGGCAGATAGTTTGGGACCTCTAGGAGATTTAGAGAGAAGTAAGATTTTTCTTACAGATTGTTCAGTATGATTCTGCGATTATCCTGAATGATATAATCGATCAATCTATCCTGAATTACTCTCCTAATCACTTGATCAATTTAGGCATGATTGGTACAGATCATCCAAGATGATCAGGATCATCTTATATGATTAGTGCAAATTTGATATATTTAAAATATTGCCTAAATGACTTTGCATCTAATTTTTATGATTTAAGCATATCCTCCAAGATGATGGGAGTATTATCTAGGATGATTTCCTTAATCAGGTTTATATAAGCTAGATGCCCTAATTAGAGTTTCTATTTTTAACTAATTATCTAAGATGATTTGAAATCATCCTGTATGACATGATTAAAAATAGAAAAACTCTAATTCACCAAATTTCTCCCCCTGAGTGCACTCACCAAATTTCTCCCCCTGAGTGCGTGTGTGTAATGTTACATAGCTTCAGGATCCATTATAATACATTTAACTCAAGAAAAGGTAAAAGATACATTCGAAAAGAAATTACTGACTAACTCAATTCTAGTCTTCCTGATCTTAAACTAATTGACATTCCAAGTGAACTTGTGGATCTAAAAGTTTAGTGAACTAGGAAAATAAAATAGATATACAAGAATATTAGTAGTCAAGAAATAATAATGTTTGTTATCATAAAAATCACATTACATGGGTCCAGATTTGAAACATTAACCACTTCAAAGAGAGATTTAAATATATTGTTGACTTTCTTAGACTAGTCAAGAAGGTCAAGGGTAAGGGTGTCATGCTTAGAGGATGTAATAAGTTGTTGAAATAGGTTGGAATAGTGTCAAAGGGTAAAGGTCAATGGGAGAAAGTAAGTTCAAAGGCTTTGACCAATAGTTTAAGTTTGACTTGCTCAAAGTCAAGGGATTTAGGGTCACACATCATTAATACATATATAAGCCATGAAATGAAATAAGTTTGAGGGCTTGGTGAGATTTAGATAGCTCATGTTTGAATAAATGGGAAAATTGGCCAAAATAAAACCAATTTAATTAGGATTTGACTTAGTTGACCAGGTCAACTATTGACTTCATCAACATGTCAAGTTAAGTCTAAATAATTGATTCCTAAGAGAGGATTTGTGTAGTGTGAGAAGCTAGAGAGAGAAGCTCGTGGAAAAATAGGAGAGAGAATTTCAATTTTTTTCAAATTTTCTTCTTCTGTCATTTTGGCGGTTGATCTAGTTATGATGGAGGCTGCAGCGGTGATCACTGATGATCGTCGGAAACCTCTCGAAAGTCCATCTTCTACATTCGCCAAATTTGATGGACAATTTAGATCAATTAAAGCTGGACCTATAAAGATCAAGGAACCATCATCGGTGATTCAAAAGAAGTCTCCACCTATTATTAGGAAAGGGAAAGAAATTGCATATCATGGACCTGAGAAGATTCCCCAATTGGCTGGAAGGAAGACTCCGAATAGAAGTTCCAATGACAAAGAAGCATCGTCCTCTTCAAGGATGAAATTGTTTGTGAACAGGTTTAATAGTAATAATGCTAAACCCTTATTTCTGTAGGAAGGTGTCTCTTTCTTAGAGAAATTAATGTGAAATGTTCCAGCTGTTTGTAAGAATGTTGTGGAAGGAATTGCTAAGGAAGACTCTGTCAAAAATCTAAATTTCAACTCAGGATCAGGAAGCCCAACATCAAGGTGAATTTAACTAGGGATGAATCATTTATTTCAGAAGATAGGGAGGCAATAAAGCTCAATGAATCAAACATTAAACTGAACACTGAAAATCTTCAAATTTCAATTGTAGTGAAGGTATTTGGTAGGAACGTTCCGTTCAATGTGATAGCTCTTGAGCTCCGACGTCAGTGGAACTCTATTAGAAAGATTCATATAACTTCTCTTGGTCTTGGATGGATTCTTTGCTCATTCATTGAAATTGAAGGAGTGGACAAGTTTCTAGAGGGAGGTCCATGGTATGTTAATGATCACATAGTAGGAATTGACAGATGGTCTCCACTGTTCACTCCGTCTTCCTTAAAAGGATTGTCTGCTCCAATTTGGGTCAGATTCCCTCATCTTCCATTGCTTTTTTGGGATGAAGAGAATGTGGCTAGAATAGCCTCAATGATCGAACAACCGTTATGGATAGACAGTAATATGTTTCACTGAAGCAAATGGGAGTATGCTAGATTATGCATTCGTATGGCTCTAGATCAACAATTTTCTTTAGGAGTTTGGGTGGAAGGTTCATGTGGTCAGTTTTTTCAGATGGTCGAATATGAGAAATTATCAACATTTTGCTTTAAATGTGGTAAAATTGGGCACCTATTAGAAGATTGCGAAGAAGGAAAACCTTTAAGCAATTAGGTATTTCCATCAAATGCAGAAGTGGGAGAAAAGCCACAATTAATTTAGTTAGAAGTAAATTATGATGAGGCATACGGTCCATGGACTCTTGTCAAGAACATTAAGAGGAAAACTAATCTTAGACCAAGAAATGCTATTCAAAATATAGGAAAATTCATGAAACCAAAAGCAATATTTGTTAAAAAAAGTTGTCCTTAATACAGTGCAGGATATTGATCAAAGAACTGAAGGAGTTCAGTTCCAATAGTAGAATAAGTTGTTGACGAAGCTATAAATGAACCTGTAGTTGAATTGCCACCAGCTGAAGGAAGTTTCAATGGAATTTTTTAAATTAGTAAGGAGATCAACGTGGAGAATGCATTTAAGGAAATCTCACCTGTAGCTGCTGATCACCGAGGTGCAGGTTTCTTCCAGGTGGTTCTAACAGAATTGAATAACAAATATAGCATTCTTAATTCTAACTTAGAAGGAGAAGAGGAATATACTAGAGTAGATGCAAATGATGCATTATTAGAAGAAGGAGAATTGATTTTTGAAGGCAAAAATAAATAAGAATCCAGGTTGAGAAGGTGGAGACTGAATCTGTAAAAGAAAAAGTTTAGCTCCGTAAAAAAGTTAAATCATTGGGAAAAGATAATATTGTAACTCAAAGGAGGAAAGGAGAAGTGACCAAAATGAATAAGAATGGGAGAAATCCAATTTTTAGTCATAAATGACTTATATTGCCTTTTGGAATTGTAGCGAGGCAAGGAAGAAAGAGGCCTCTTAATACTTGAGGGAATTTGTTAAAGAATTTGACATCTTCCTAGTTGGATTGGTGGAAACAAAGATTTTATTAGTGGACATGATAGAAATCAATTCCTTGATAGGTGATAGCTAGGATTTTTTCAGTGTTCCACCTGAAGGATTGTCAGGAGGCATCCTGGTAAGTTGGAAGCACTATTTTGGTTCTTTTTCAGTGATCTATGCTTTTTCATAGGTGATTGTTGGCTTGTTTAAAACTCCAAGTAAAGGTGAATGGCTGGTTGCAACAATATATGGAAGCAAAGAAGTTTACAAGAGAAGACATATGTGGGAAATTCTTGAAATATTTTCGGGAACACAGCTCCCTTTCATAATGGGTGGTGATTTTAATTGTGTACTATCTAAAGAAGATAAAAGAGGTGGCAAGAGGTTTGTGTTCTCACAAGGTCCTCAATATATGAATTTGTTAATGAACAACTATGATTTCCATGACACTGGAGTAATACAGCCTAAATATTCCTATGTAATAATAAGAAAGGAAGAGCATGAAGTTACTAGATGGACAAGAGGGGGAGTGAATTGTGAAAACTTTTTGACAATAATTAAAACCTAATTTTTTGATGCTTTTAAAATTTTAACATAAAAAAAATTTAAACAACTTTTCTTTCACAAATTTTCCCAAGCAGATATGAAATAAAATGCACGCAATACTAAAAAGACAATAAGGAAAAAACACACCGAGATTTTTATAGTGGTTCGGTCATACCATGACCTACGTCCACTCCCCGGAGTCCTCTGCTCCCGGTATTTCACTACAAGAAATAGCTCTCCTTGTGCCCCTCTTGGCAAGGCGGAGAAGCCCTTATAATACTCCCTTTCACCAATCCGACGTGGCAGAGTGCCAAACTCTTTTTTCACACTCCTGGCGATGGCAGAGAACCTTCTCATTTTTCTCCTTCCTAGAGAAGACAGAGTTCCTCGAGGTCACGGATGTAGAAGAGCCTTTCCCCTTGGAGATCCTCCCACAAATTCTTCTTGGGCCATAGGAGGAGCAAGATGCAGCAAGTTCGAAGCAACCGTGTGATCTCCCTCACACCTCTTCTCTCTCACAACGCTCACCTTCTCCTTCCTACCCTAAAGAACTATTCAAGAGCTCTCTCCCTCAGAATCCCTCTCTAACCACGTTCTCCTCTCTAATTCATACCATCAAAATATGACAAGTTTTACACATAAAAATAGGCTTCAAAATCCCTGAGATTTCAAAAGTAGCTGTTACTTTTATACAATACGGTTTCTAATCGTATAGTACGATATGTATAAACAGACTTCTTTATGGTACGAAGTGGTACGAACAGTTCAAAAACATTCGTACAGTACAATATTAAATCGTACGGTATGATCAACAACAATTCTGTTCGTACAGGATGATAGTCGGGACGATCAAACATCGTCTCTGTTCATCGTATGGTACGATGTACATCGTACAATACGATGAGATAAATCCCAAGAGATCATCCAGGATGATCTTCGGGATGATTATAATTTGTCTCTATTCATCGTGTTGTACGAATGGGTTCGTAAGGTATGATGTTCAAGTTATAATTAAGCCAAGATTTCTTACACTAATCATGGGTTAAATTAAGTAAGTATTTAAAATAAATCATACCGTATGAACATGTTCGTACAATACGAACGGTGCAAAAAAATTTACTTAAGTTAAAATAATGACTAGGGTTTTGGATTTGAACATATCGTACAGTACGATTACATTCGTGTACAATCTATTCACAGAATCATCCTACAAAGCTCTGATCGTACGGTACAAAATAACATCATACAGTATGATCTACAGAGAAAGAAAACTCTAAATTTTTTATTTAAAAACACTCTCCCCCTGTGTGTATGCATGGTTACTCAAGTTTTTATGCATTTTATGGCCAGACTTAAGAAAATAATAAAAAAAAAGTAAACAACAAAATACATTGCAAACTCATACATTTAATCTACCCATTCTTCAGTCTTCCTGACTTCCTGAGTAGCTTTTGATCTTTCCTGAAATGTTAGTACTCACAGACAATAGCAAATAGTATTCAATGAATATCAAGATAATTCAAACGACATTATTTGTCATCATAAAAATCTCAAACTCGGGGTCATGGGTTGCAACAATCTCCCCCTTTTTGATGATGTCAAATAATATTTGTTGTAAGCAAGTGTTAAAGGCATTTTTTTTAATTTAATTTAAATATAAGAATTAGAAAAAAATAAATAAAAGAAGTTGTAGTACGAAAGAAAAAAAACATGCATTTAACCATAGAAACAAAATACAACAACCTTCTCCCCCTTTTGATAGCACCAAAAAGAGGAGCAAACACTAAAAAAGAAAAAACAACTACAATAAAAAGATAATTTATAGTGGAGGATCCTGATCAATAGGTGGTGGAGGTGGGTTTGGTTAGAAGTACTGAAAGAGAGTGTCAAAACGCTGATCAATAGCAGTAAAGCGTTCTCCAAACCTTTGCATATCTGTCTCGTGTTGCTGATGTTGTTCTTGAATGTGAGTGTTGAGACGAGTCTGAAGTTGGTCGAAGCGTTCGACCAAATTATCTGGTGCTGGTGCAGGTACTCGGGGTGGTGCATATCATCGTGGGCGTGCTTGAGCTGCGGCCGGGGCATCTTCCCCTTCGTCTTCATCAAAAATAGGTTTTTCCGGCTCGTGTCCCCGATGGAAAAGAATACAGAAAGAGGCATCCGTATAAAAAATAGGAAGATTGTCGGGTTCACTAGGATAGGTCATTTGATATTTATTTTGGAGAATATATCCTATAAGATGACCAAGTGCTATATTTTGTTATCGGTGAGTGGTAGGGAGACGAACGAAGGTCATATGTCAAATGTAGTCAATAATTAGATCGGCCTCGTCGAATTTTGTGTTGGTCATGATAAGGTAGGTAGTGATAGATAGGGTCGGGGTCATGTTGACACGATCACCACCTTTGGGTATTATGGAGGTACGAAGGACAAGTTGAATTATGCGCACATTTCTATTTAGGGATGAACTGAGAGGTTGGTGTTGATAGAATGCGGTGTTCTTAAGGACCCTATTAACATCACTCCAGTCAAAATTATTTATAAGAAAAGAACGAACCATAGGCCTTTCACTAGATAGCCCAAGGTATTGGGCAATGTCAGCTTTGGTTATTTCAACATTTTAACGACAAACGAAAGAGTGGAAAGTGAGGTTATCGACAGTATATGTTAGATTGGCTAGGAATTCTAGAAGGAGTTCATAATTGTACGGGAAGGCCAGGGTGAGAAGAAATTGGAGGGTGGTGGAAGCAAAGAGGTTTAGTACCTCGAAGTTCAGAGCCTCTTGATTTAGCAGTCTGGAGGGTGTGATTTTGCAGGCTTTGAACTTATGGTATGCATCTCATTTTCGGCATTCAAGAATCGAGCGCTATGGCGGCGAGAGGAAGAAGAACTTTCTGCTACCAAACAACCTCTCTTGCTGGAACTAGACATTGTGTACAGGCAGAGTGAGAAGTGAGAAGAACCAAGTGGATTGATTAGTGTAGCGCAAGTAAAGAGGCTGCCTACCCACCCAATTTATAGAGTTTTCAGCACATCAAACAATACGATAGTACATCGTACAGTACGATATGGTAATAATTGCTCTAATGGTTTGTACCAAGAAAAGGAGGTCAAAACATACAGTACGATGCATATCGTACAGTACAATCAGATGAATATCAATTGTCCTGAGGGTTGTTAGTACGACTTTTGACCAAAAGTATCATACAGTATGAATGACATTAATATCGTACCAAACCCCTTTATTTCATTATCATCCGTTTGCTGGTGTGGATCATATAGTACGATGTGTATATATCATATAGTACAATCAGTAGTAATAACGTACCAGCATGCTTAAATTCATCCCAATCTATTCGCTGACGTGGCACGTACAATACGAAGAGGAGATATCGTACAGTACGATGACCAATAATTTATCATACAGTTCGAGGTTAGTCGTACAATACGATCAACAGAGATAAAATTTACCGTTCAGGTGTGTTATGTGTAGATTATAGTATACCGTACAGTACGATCGGTGTATCATACATTACAATATTACAGAGTCAAGGTTAGTGCTTTTTATGTAGTGAGTGTGTGATGATCAGAAGCAGCTCTTTTTTTTTTATGCAGTTATATCTATGACACCTAGTCTAGTCCTCAAGGTGCTAAAGGTGTCGAAAGCTAGAGATTTTGTGAATATGCCAGCTAATTGATCTCCTGTAGCGACGTGATGCAATTTTATATCTCCCTTAAAAACATGACCTCTAATGAAATGGTGTCTAATGTCTATGTGTTTTGTTCGAGAGTGCTGAATTGGGTTCTTAGAGATGTAAATTGCACTTGTGTTCTCACACATGATTGAAATGGTTCCTACAGGTAGGCCAAGATCAAGAATTTTTTATTTTAGCCATAGTACTATTGTAACACAACTTCCTACTGCAATATATTCTACCTCGGCTGTGGAAAGTGCTACTGAGTTTTGCTTCCTACTAGACCAAGAAACTAATGATTGTCCTATGAATTGGCATGTACCAGAGGTGCTTTTTCTATCTATCCTACATCCTGCAAAGTCAGAATCTGAGTACCCTAAAATTTCAAAGGAAGTGTTTTGCCTAAGATACCAAATTTCTAAGTTTGGGGTGCCTAGTAGATATCTAAGAATTCTCTTGATATCAGTTAAGTGAAACTCTTTAGGATCAGCTTGAAAACGGGCACAGAGGCACACACTAAATATTATGTCCGGTCTACTGACAGTCAGGTAAAGAAGGGACCCAATCATTCCTCTATATTTTTTCCGATCAACTGATTTTCCACTAGGATCTTTGTCTAATTGAATTGTTGAGCTCATTGGAGTGTTGATGGGTTTAGCACTATCCATTTCATATTTTTTCAAGATATTCTTAATGTACTTTGTTTGTCTTAGAAAAGTTCCATTATCAATTTGTTTTACACTAAAGCCAAGAAAGTAATTAAGTTCTTCCATCATGCTCATTTCAAACTCATTACTCATTGTTTTTGAAAATTCATCACATAACATTTTATTTGAAGATCCAAATAGAATG
Organism: Dendrobium huoshanense; assembly: GCA_016618105.1. NCBI lineage: Eukaryota > Viridiplantae > Streptophyta > Magnoliopsida > Asparagales > Orchidaceae > Dendrobium > Dendrobium huoshanense. The sequence continues at coordinate 77,987,982 of CM028345.1, forward strand.
TCATGCACGTATATTTGAACAATGAGAATTTCTTCTTTAACCTTTTGTAAAAAGAGTGTAGTATATACACTATCCTTTTCAAATCCTCTATCCAATAAGAATGAGCTAAGTCTTTTGTACCATGCTCTAGGTGCTTGCTTTAATCCATAAAATGCCTTCTTTAATTTGAATACATGGTTTGGAAATTATGAACTTTCAAATCTGGGGGGTTGCTCAACATAGACATCTTCCTTAATTACCCCGTTCAGAAATGCACTCTTTACATCCATTTGATATAACTTAAAGTTCTTGAAGCAAGCAAAAGCTAAGAGCACTCTTATGGCTTCAAGTCTAACAACAGGGGCAAAGGTTTCTTCAAAGTCTATTCCCTTAATTTGGTTGTACCCCTTAGCTATTAGTCTGACTTTATTCCTTATTATTGTTCCTGAATCATTCACCTTATTCTTGAAGACCCATTTTATTCCAACAATACTTTATTCTTTAGGTCTCTTGACTAACTCCCAAACATCATTCCTGGTGAGTTGGTTCAGCTCTTCTTGCATTGCTAGAATCCAAAATTCATCTCCTAAGGCTTGATCTATATTTGTAGGTAGATCATAGAGATGAATGCTGAATGACTAACCTCCTTCCTAAGTCCATGCCTAGTTCTTACACCTTCTGAAGGGTCTCCTAAAATTAACTCTTTAGGATAACTAGAAGAATATCTCCATTCTCTAGGCAAATCTTCCTGAGGTTCTACCCTTTCTCCTAAGGTCATAGTATCTACTCCTTGAATTGTCTCTATTTCATCATCTTCAATTTTATATTCAGAGGGCTAATCTGATTCATCAAATACCAAATGGGTGGACTCTTCTACTACTAGGGTTCTCTTATTAAAGATTCTATAGGCTTTACCTACAAATGAATAACCTAAGAAGACACCCTCATCAGACTTGGAATAAAATTTTTCTAAGGGATGTTTACCATTATTCAAGATGAAGCACTTGCACCCAAAGACATGTAAGTGTGAAAGGTTTGGTGTCCTACCCTTAAGGAGTTCATACGGAGTTTTATTCAGCTTAGATCTAATGTTCACCCTATTTAAAACATAACATGATGTGTTGACTACTTCTACCCAAAAGTATCTAGGAAGGGTGTACTCTACTAACATTGCCATAGCTGCTTCTACCAAGGTTCTATTCTTCCTTTCTACTATACCATTTTGCTGAGGTGTTCTAGGGGCTGAGAAATTGTGTTCTATTCCTATCTCTTGATTGAATTATTCAAATCTATCATTTTGAAATTCTCCACCATGATTGCTATGAATTGTTGAGATTTCACAACCTAATTTCTGTTGAATCCATGTAGAGAAAACCTTAAATTCCTCAAAAGACTCATTTTTATGTGCTAAGAATCTAACCCAAGTGAATCTAGTGAATTCATCTACAATCACAAATCCATAATTTTTCCCACCTAGGTTGGCTGTACTAACGGGTCCAAATAAGTCCATGTGTAGGATTTCTAGTTGCATAGTGGTGATCACATCTATAATTGAATGAAAATATGATTTGACTTATTTTCCTAGTTGGCAAGCATCACATAAATGATACTTTGTGAAATCTAACTTAGGTACGCCTCTAACTAGGTTTTTCTGAGTGATATTTCTAAGAGTTTTCATGATAGTATTGCATAGTCTCCTATGCTATAGCCATGAGTCATCAACTATTTTTTTCAAACAAAATGAATTTGAACTATATATACATTCAAGGTCTAACATGTAAAGATTGTTCATTCATTTTCCTTCTAAAACTAGTTTATTAAATAAACTAATCAGGCATTTATCATATAGAAATTTAATATCAAAACCTTTGTCACACAGTTGACTATTGTTAAGTAAATTATGCTTTAAACCATCAACTAGTAAGACATTTTGAATTAAATTTTTTTTGGCATTATCAATAATACTTGAGCCTATCACCTTCCTGGTAGTGTTGTCTCCCAACATTACTTTCCCTCCAGTTTTAGTCTCCAGTAGGATGAACATCTTCATATCTCCAGTCATGTGTCGCGAGCAGCCACTATCCTGGTACCACATGCTCTCACTAGGTCTTTTGTGAGAGCACCCCTACAATTTCATTCAAGGATTATATTTGGGAACCCAAGTGAGTTTGGGTTCCACCTTATGCTTGCATGAATGAGATGTATGCATGCTATGCTGTAATGGATGCAGTTTAGGTCTCCATACTAAGTGTGTTCTACGGTGAATTGTGCATGTGCGGGCTATGTGACATAACATGCCACAAGAGAAACATCTAACACCAGGAAATGGGTTTACTAATCTATGTGAGTGATATTACCTCTTTCTAAAGTTGTGTGATGCATGCTGTGTTGGGGGTTTGCTAGGATGGCCTAGTGTGAGTGATGCAATTTCATTTTCTAGTTCTTTTATTCTTTCACTGAAGGTTTTATTTTGAGCTGTCAATCCATCAACTTCTATTAATAGCAAATGCTCACTATGATCTACTTCTAATACAAGTTTGTCTAGTCTATTAAAGGCTTCTTCTAGTTCAACATGAGTGGTTTTCAAGGTTTCATGCACTTCAGTTAGTTCAATATGCTTCTTATTTAATGTATCATACTCATCAAGAAGTAGCATATGATCTTTATCTAAATGAATTTTTTTTTTTAAACAAGTTAGTATGCCCAGATTATAAAGAACTAAATTCAACATTAAGCTTAGCATGCATCTTTTTCAACTTCTTATACGAGTCATGGATATTTTCAGAAATAAGTAATAACTCTTCATATGAAAGTTGACATACCTCATCTTGATCCGATTGATCAAGGTTATCATTAGCCATAAGACACATATTTGTTACCTCCTCCTCTGCTTCTTCTTCTGATGATTCTGAGGCAGAGTAGGCCCAAAAATCTTTTTATGTCTTCATCTTTCCTTTCTTGTATTTGGCTTTGTCATCACCTTTCTCCTTAACTGGTTGGCTCTTTAGATTGGGGCAATCGGCTCGAAGGTGACCTGGCTTCCTGCACTCAAAATAGATTATATCAGATGAAACCTTATTGGACCTTGATCTATTACCTTTATTCCAGCTATTCTGGTGACGCTTCTATTTTCTCTTCAGGAAATTTTTGAAATGTCGGGTCATCAGTGCTATCTCATCCTCCTCCTCCCCTGCAGAGCTGTCACTTTCTGAGTTACTTGCTTTTAATGCCACCGTTCGCTCCTTCTTCTTTTCACCTGCATCACTTTGTCTCTGACTCACTCCTTACTCGTATGCAATGAGTGACCCAAGGAGATTATCAACAGAGTAAATGTTAAGGTCTTTAGATTCACTGATAGCAGTTATCTTTGCATCATAGGAACTAGGTAAGCATCTAAGAATTTTATTTACTTTCTCAGAATTTGAGATCTCTCTACCTAAGGCATGCAAGGATGGCACGATTTGGGTGAACCTAGTGTACATGTCAGATATTGTTTCGCTAGGTTTTATGCGGAAGAATTCATAATCATGCAGTAAAATATTAAGCCTAGACTATTTTACTTCATTTGTTCCTTCATATGTAATGCACAGTCTATCCCAAATCTCCTTACCAGTGGCACAGGTAGATACTCTCATATAATCCTCAGATTTTAATGCACAGAAAAAACAATTTAAATATTTAGCATTCAGTTGGGCTAAATCTCTATCCTCATTGCTCCATTCATTAAAAGGTACAAGAGTTTTCAATCCATTAACAGTTTTAAATGGTGCAACATATCCATCATTCACTAACATCCACATGCGGTAATCAATAGATTGTAAAAAAGTAGACATTCTAATTTACAAGAAATCAAATGGAATGTTATCAAAAAGAGGTGGATGGGTTATTGAATAACCCTCCGCAGTATTGCGATTACCAAAATATGACATGATCATTTTTTCAAGGTTTTCTAAAACACTATTTTTGAAAATAGGCTCTAATACCAATTGAAGTTAATAGATGGACAAGAGGGGGGTGAATTGTGAAAACTTTTTGATAATAATTAAAATCTAAGCAGGAGTTCTAATTTTTTGATGCTTTTAAAATTTTAACATAAAAAAAATTTAAACAACTTTTCTTTCACAAATTTTCCAAAGCAAATATTATGAAATAAAATGCACGCAATAATAAAAATACAATAAGGAAAAATCACACCGAGACTTTTATAGTGGTTCAGTCAAACCATGACCTACGTCCACTCTCCAGAGTCCTCTGCTTTGGGTATTTCACTATAAGCAATAGCTCTCCTTTTGCCCCCCATGGCAAGGCGGAGAAGCCCTTACAATACTCCCTTTCACCAACCCGGCGTAGAGAAGTGCCAAACTTTTTTTTCACCCTCCTGGCGATGGCAGAGAACCTCTCATTTTTCTCCCTCCTGGAAAAGGCAGAGTACCTCGAGGTCACAGATGTAGAAGAGCCTTTCCCCTTGAAGATCCTCCCATAAATTCTTCTAGGGCCACAGGAGGAGCAAAATGCAGCAAGTTCGAAGAAACCGTGTGATCTCCCTCACACCTCTTCTCCCTCACAACACTCACCTTCTCCTTCCTCTCTCAAACCCTAAAGAACTTCTCAAGAGCTCTCTCCCTCGGAATCCCTCTCTAACCACTTTCTCTTCTCTAATTTACACCATCAAAATCTGACAAGTTTTACACATAAAAACAGGGTCCAAAATCCCTGAGATTTCAAAAGTAGTCGTTACTATCGTACAGTACAGTTTCTAACCGTACAGTACAATATGTATAAACAGACTTCATCCTGGTACAAAGTGGTACGAACAGTTCAAAAACATTCATACAGTACGATATTAAATCGTACGGTACGATCCACAATAATTCTGAGCGTACAGGATGATAGTCGGGATGATCAAACATCGTCTATATTCATCGTATGGTACGATGTACATCGTTCAGTACAATGAGACAAAACCCAAGAGATCATTCAGGATGATCTTCGGGACGATTATAATTCATCTCTGTTCATCGTGTTGTATGAATGGGTTCGTACAATACGATGTTTAAATTATAATTAAGCCCAGATTTCTTGTACTAATCACGGGTTAAATTAAGTAACTATTTAAAATAAATTGTAAAGTAAGAACATGTTTGTATAGTACGAACGGTGCCAAATAACTTACTTAAGTTAAAACATCGGCAAGGGTTTTGGATTTGAACATATTGTTCAGTACGATTACATTCGTATGGTATGATCTATTCACAGAATCGTCCTACAAAGCTCTAATCGTACGGTAAGAAATAACATTGTATAGTATGATTTACAAAGAAAGAAAACTCTAAATTTTTCATTTAAAAACACTCTCCCCCTATGTGTGTGCATGGTTGCTTAGACTTTTATGCATTTTGTGGCCAGACTCAAAAAAAAAAAATAAACAACAAAATACATTGCAGACTCATACTCCTAATCTACCCATTCTTGAGTCTTCCTATCGTCCTGAGTAGCTTTTGATCTTTCCTGAAGTGTTAGTACTCCTGGACAATAGTAAATAATTTTCAATGAATTTCAAGATAATTCAAACAACATTATTTGTCATCATCAAAATCTCAAACTTGGGGTCATGGGTTGCAACAGAGTAAGGATCTTAGAAAGATTAGACTGTTGTCTTCTTAATTCGATTTCTTTATCTGCCGTTCAACCCGCAGTGATCTGGGAAGAATAGCTTCAGACCACTGTCCTATTCTGATTAAAATTTTTAATTCAGGTTTTAAGAGGAAAAAGAAACTGCAATTTGAAAAAGTATGGCTTCATTTCCTACTTCTAATTTAATAGTGGCCAATTCTTGGAAGAAATCTGCTGGAGGAGATGATGTTCAAGTGCTGAATTTGAAATTCAAGAGAGCATTAAAGGCTTTATTATATTGGAGCAAAGCAAAGCATGAAAATATTAACAATCAAAAAGAGAAGTTGAAGAAGGAAATCCTGGAACTGCAAGAAGAAGAGGCCAATATAGGAAGTTTATCGGAAGACAAAATCTGTTTATTGAAATCAAAAGTAATAGAATTAAATTTTACTTTGGGCTGGCAAAGTTCTTGGTGGAGACAAAGAGAAAAAGTGAAATGGATGAAGGAGAGAAATACAAACTCAAAGTATTTTCATGGTATTGATACTGTTAAGCGGAATAGCAATTCTATTAATAAGATTATAGACTGCAATGGTGTTCTGGTGGAGGAGCAAGAAAAAATTGAAGAAATATTGTTTGAGTATTTTAAAGACAAATGGAGAGTTCAAAGATGTGTTCTAAAAAGCTGGCTAAAATTTAATAATGTTCTGGGAGCTGAGGACAGAAGCTTTCTCTTAGTAGAATACACTAAGGAAGAGCTGAAAGCTGTAGTTTGGCATTTGGAAGGTAATATTTTCCCTAGGCTAGATGGAATTTCATTTTCTTTTATAAAATGTTATTGGAATATCATCAAAGAGGAGGTGCGGAAGGCCATTTGTCACTTTTTCAATTCAGGAGTAATGAATGAAGAATGGAAGGAAACCTCTGTTGTTCTGATCCCTAAGCTGAAAAATTTATTGATTCTATCCAATTATAGACCTATTAGTCTATGCAAGTTGATTTACAAGATAGGAGCAAGGATTGTTTTGAATAGAATGGTGGGCTTTATTCCTAAATTGATTTTAGAAAATCAAGCAGCTTTTGTGAAAGGCAGATCAATGTCCGAGAACATCTTTCTTACTCAAAAAATAATTAGTAAGTTTAGATTCTCTAAAGAAAAAAAGGGATTGATGGCAATCAAAGTGGATATGGAACAGGCTTATGACTGTATGAGATGGAAGACTTTGAAGCGACTGTTAGAGTATCTTGGGTTTCCTTGGAAATTCACAAATTTACTTCTACAATGTGTAGAGGATACAAAGTACTCTATCAGTACAAATGGCACTAACACAAAATGGATTCAGGCTAGATGTGGATTCAGGCAAGGGTGCCAATTATCCCCTTTTTTGTTCATTCTATGTTCACAGCTATTAAGTGAAGCATTCAATGAAAGGGGAAAAAAGATTGGTATCAAAATAGCTCCTTATGCATAAAGAATTTTGCATTTTCAATATGTTGATGATACAATCATTTTTTCAGAAGCTAACCAAAAGTGTGCAAAGAAAATTATGAAGATCATGGAAGATTATAGTAGCTGGACGGGGCGAAAGGTGAATGTGCAGAAATCTTTAATGCTTTTTGGGAAATCTGTTTGAAGGAGTAGATCAAAAGTTCTTTCCAAAGTCATGGGATCTAAAGAAGTAAAGGAGATGAATTACCTGGGTGTGACAGTGGCTTTGAGGAGGTTGATTATTTTTTATTTTCAATCTTTGATTGAGAAGGCTTATGACAAATTAAATATATGGAGAAACAACTATCTTTGTCAGGCAAGCTATTACTTATGAAAGCATCCCCTCTTAACTCTACCTATTTTCATATTAACTCACTCTTTGGTTCCAATGGGTGTGTTGAATGAATTAGACAAGTTGAGTAGATTATTTCTTTAGAAGAAACAAGATCAAAGTAAGGGACTTCATTATGCTGATTGGGAAACATTGTGCAAACAAAAAAGTTTGGCTGGCAAAGGTGTTGTTTCAGCAGTTGAAAAAATTAGACCTTGGAGGGAAAAATTTGCTTGGAATTTAATATCAAACCCTCCTACTTTGCTAAATAGATCTCTAACTGCAAAATATGGGAAAGAATTCTAGAATTCTGAAGGTTCAAGAGGGAAATCTCCTACCTGGAAGATCATTTGTAACGGAGCAAAATCCATGCAGCAAATTTTGAGATGGAAAGTATCAGATGGTAAGAATGTCAATACTACAAAGAACATCTGGATACTAGACAAGAGCATTGATCGTTGGCCAACTTTTGTTACTGAGTTACAAGGAGAACATGGTAGTTTGAATTTCTTTATTCAAGAAGGTAGATGGGACGAGATAAAACTATAGAAACCTTTTGGAAAAGAGCTGGTGAACATAATAAAATCTGTGACAATACATAAAGATCTTCCTTTTGATGAGAGGGAGATAATGTTAAAATATGTAGGAAAAACATTGGTGGCTATGATTACAGATCATAGTAGAAGACATGTAGAAGAAGATAAAAACTGGAAATGGTTAATAGATTTAAAATTAAGACCAAGTGTGGAGTTGTTTAGGTGGATCCTTCTAATGAATTTTTGATGTATAGAAAGATTATCAACTATAATGGTTGTCTGAGAGGATGCTTTGAGGTGGAAAATTTAGAACATATAGCTTTTCATTGCTATTTTCTTCAAAACGTTATTAAGTTGATTAACAAATGGGGGTATAAGATTCCATTTTTTTCCAATTTGGAAAACTGCTACAAGGAATTGGCTTATATGTCTAAATCTAATCCTTTTTTGGGCAATTTATATTGTTCGATGGTATTCCTGACTTGGAAAAGTAGGAATAAGTTGGGATAGTTTAAATGTAATAGCAGCAAATGCAATTAGCCTTGCTTCATCTTCAAATTCCTTTAATCTAATTTCAGTCAACTGGGATTCAAATCAGCTTAGGATGTATTCTTCAACTTGGAATCCCCCTCCAACCGATTGGATTAAACTTAATGTTGATGCCTTCCTTCATAGTTCATACAAAGCAGGAGTTGGCGGGGTAATAAGAGATAGTAAAGGGAGATTTTTATTTGCTTTTGGGATTATGTGTTTGCACTGGAATTGCTCGGACATGGAGTTGGAAGTAATATTATCATTGAGAAGCTGATTCAAGATTGGATGTATGAGGCTAAAGGAATCTTTATAGAAGGCGATAACTGCAATGTTATGAAGTTTGTGCAATAAATGTTCAATAAAGAGATACTCAGTAAGGACGGCTCTAATCAAGGTGATTTTTTCTTCTTGAGAAATTTTAACCAAGTTATTATTCAATTTTAGAATAGGGATTGCAATATGTTTCCGGATTGTTCTGCTAACTTTGCTATTGAATCTGATTTCATTTGGGATAGATTAGATAGTAATAAGGTTCCTCCTCTTTTTTTTTTTTTTTTTTTTTTTTTATTTGTTAAAGTAGGAATGTGACAAGTGTTTCTTGTCATAGGCTTTTTTTTTGAGTTCTTAGTAATAAAATTGCATCTAGCATTTTCTCAAAAAAAAAAAAAAAAAAAGTTAAGTCTAAACAACAAGGAAAGGTGTTCAAAGAAGTTTGACTGAGTTTTGATTTAACTTGAGATAGGACTGAGTGTGCACATATCTTTTGTTGGGTTTAGTCAAACTAGGTTGACTTCATCAATTATGTTGACCCAAGGATATGGATCAGGCTCAACAGGTTTCAAAAGATATTTAGAGTCTATCAGAGGTGATTCTAAGGGCTAGATTGGTCATTTTGGTCAACTTGACCATTTTGACGCTAAAGTGCCTTTTGGGTCAACCTAGGTAACTTGGTTAACTAGGTTGACCCAAGGGCTCAGTTTGAGCTCAATAGATTTGAAATGAAATAAGGGACATATTAGAGGGGGTTCCATGGTCTGGTGATGGTCCTATGGTCAATTTCTACAAGGTAAGGGTCTAATGGCATAAGCTATAAATATTTGAATATTTTGTTACCTTTGGAAATAAATTCAATTCCTAGGGTTAGAGACGTTAAATTTAATTCAAATTTGGATGGTTGTCGTTAAAGGCATGACAGGTCATTATGTAACTAACAAATCACAAATCAGAGTTTATTTGGCTTGGATTCAAGGTGATAGAAAATTCACCAAAGATATGCTTCAAGACTTTCGCTTTTGACCTTAGATTTCGACTTAGGAGTCTTGGATTTAAGAAGGATTTTGAACTTGATTAATTGGACTTAATGTCTCATATCAATCTCAATCACACGAATGGTTGAGAGTTATTGAACAGGACTAGAGTTTGATTGAAAATTGATTTAAGACTTGGAATTGGGGTTTGAACTAGATTTCAAATTGGACTTGATGAGGGATCTATATTGGAGTTCACATGGGAAAGGAATTGCAATTGATTAGATTTGTACTTTGGCTGGGACCTGAAAGATTGACAATTTGAGACCATCCAACAACTAGGTCACTAGAAAGAAACCTACTTAGGTATTAATAACCTCGTAAAAAAATGAGGTCAACATTTTTTATTTTTTTTAAATAAGTTTTAGTATTCAGTTTTTTAATTAATATTACTATTCTAAAGTTATTTAAGAAAATAGTAAAAATCAACCAAAATGAATATTGAATCTATAATATAAATAAATAAACAAAAGTTGTTGTAATTATTTTAAAAAAAATATTATAATTTATCCTCAATTTAAAACCGTCAGTAATTTGAATTTGATTTTTTTATAATTCTAATTTTAGAAAAAACACATTATCAGCATTTCCTCATATATTTTTTATTTAAAAAATATAAACCTAAATTATAATTCAAAATAATGGAGTAGAATTTAAAATTAGGATAACCATAAACAATATTTTAACATTGGATTGTTTGAATTTTATAAAATGACATGGCACAAACATATAAAATTCAACATTTATTGTTTACTCTCTATAAGTTAAAAAAAGTCTGTTATTGTTAATATTTTTAAAAAAAGATTTTTTTTATTTTACTTTAAGCCGCCTAAAGTAAACAAACCCACATAGCATATATATAAGCTTCAAATCTGAGACTTCTTTATTAATAGATAAAGCTTCTAACCAACCCATCAAGGTGAGTTATACTTTTTAAATAATGAATAAAAAAGATGCAAGAATTCTTGCATTTGCTAGGCACTGCATGTTTATATATTATTTATTTTGCTACATCACTGAAACGAAGATGATTATCGATATGCAAGAAAAAAAATATTTTGATCAAGCATAAATCTGACTGAATTGAAGATGATTATCGATATGCAAGAAAAAAAAAATATTTTGATCAAGCATAAATCTGGATTCAAATGTGAGTAAGAAGTCTCAATAATTAAATCTAAGGCTATCTAAATTTTGATTTTAGCAAACCTATGATCAACTTGATCAATATAGTGAGATGAACATAATTACACCAAGTTCTATCCAATCCTAGTTCAAATAAACCCAAATCAAAGAATTAGAGCCTTCTAAAAAGCCTCAAAGATTTAATTAGATGACCAAATATTATATGAATGTGACATGCTTATAGTAAATTTGAGCAGCTCAATGATACAAATCCAATGAGCCTAAAAATTCCTATTTCTTCCATTATTAAGGCACTTAAATGTTCAATAAATAATTCATGATCAAGGGAGTCAACATCAATAGTCTATCCGAACACACTTATCTTGCCCTTGTTCTTCTCCAAATTTATAAGTAATGTCACTCATAAAAAAATATAAATAGTCTCACATTCTTTACATGAGCGAGCAACAAAAAAAGGAGAAAACTTGAGAGTTATGTTGCTCCCTCAAACGTTGTCAGTACACGAGTTCTTTCCAACCACTGTTACCCACTATTTATAATCACTCTGACCATTGTTAAATGTTGACTATAGATTGTCTCCTTCTTACATAGTCCCTCTGACCACCATTGTCCATTGACTATAGTACCACCGACAACAGTCAACCGTAAAGTAGGTCTCCCCTACCATTGTCTCCTGTCGACTACATTCCTTTCGAACACCATCGCCTTTTGACTATAACGCTACTAACTAAATAAACATGTGAACACTCTCTTGAGAATAGTTTCCATGTAATGTGCTTTATATACTGTGAATTTACAACATTAAACAAATACCCTTCTCCATAGAGGAGTATCATCTATAATTAATTTCAAATGCTTCTGGATTCATTCAAATGAGGCTAGGATTCATAATTTTTTTGTTCTCGGGGTTTTAAAAAAAAATCTTGGTGTCACTTATGAATGATGCATGGTATACTTTTTATACATTTGTGTTTGCAAATTTACAAATATTCTTTAGATAAAATTTACAAATATTCTTACAAGAAGAAGGAACATTCATTACTTCAAAGAAATGTAAAAGATAATAAAAACATCATAAATCATTATTAAGTGTTATCACATTTACATGGTTATACATCAGATTCAAGAATTCATTCTTTGACATTTAAAAAGTTGAGTTGTAGGATTTGAAGTGCTCATATCCATGTCATTTCATGCACTATCATGAATCCCAGTGGAGGAGCATGTGCCTAGCTAGAGCTATTTGGGGACAATGATAAGAACTTCATTTTTCAACATAGTGTTAACACCCCTCCATCAAGTTTTTTATTATTTCCCCTATCAATATATCGACAAATTATATCCAAAAAGATATGGCACAATCACTACCTGAGTGCCAATGTTAGAATAACACCTAATTACTTATGTTAGAATTTCATCATTTGACCGCTACCATAAGCATGTTGCTTTTCTTCTTACATCAAAGGAATAAATTATGATTATCATATCTCCTCTTGACCATCAATTATCTTCATAATTTTGCTGGTCCAGTAATCATCGTCGAGTCTCCTCCCAAGTGTTGCCACTATCGAGTCATTTTCCAATTTTTGGGAGAACATCTAGATAAGAAAAAGAGAACTTAGATTTATTCACCACCAATATTATTTGAGCTACAAATCCATTCGATCAGCACAAGATATCAAATCTATGTTAACTACCAACGTTCACTTAGCTTGACACCAACATTCTCTAAGCTACAAATCCATTAGATCAACACATACGAATAAGGCTCTATCAACCACCAATGTTCTCTTTGATCACCACCTTCACTCCAATAGCTACCAATTATAGGGAGGTCTTAAGTAATCATAAGAGACAAAAATCTTTGATCACCACCAACTGTCGCTTTGATCCCCACCAAAAATTATCAGAGCCACCAATCCAGTGGAGGGCAAGGATTGGTACAAGAGAAGAAGGTTGTGATCAGTGCTAATAATCCCCAAGTTACCATTTGAAATAGAGAACTTGGACCCACACAAGATATCATGCTCTTCCCCTAGCACCAAGATGGGTATTTATAGAAGTAGAGGAGGAGGAAAAATACAAGTGGAAATTCAAGATGAGAAGTGGTGCAAAATGTTTCAGCCCATGGGGTGATATTTATATTTGTAAGGAGACATGAATATTTTAATGGATATAAATGAGAGAGTTATCAAAATTTATGGAAGAAACTCACATTAATATAAATTAGAGAGCTATGAAAATCTATAAGAGAAACTCACATGAATTATGAAAGAGAGTTATATGAATTCATGAAGAGACTAACATGATTCAAGGATGGAATTTCAATGCTTTAAATAGTATAATTTAAAAAACTCTCTCTATGTTTCTCTATATAAAATAATAAAAATAATGATAAAATAATAAAATATTAAATTAAAAAAAAAAATCTATCCATCTCGCTCCCGCTTAAAAAATTCAAAATATGGAGCCTATACATGTTCCCCCATCCCCGTGCAAGAGCACACACACTTGTTTGGGTAAGATTCTAACTTTGATGGTCCAATTCGTACATTTTTAGGTCCTCATAACCACTTTTAATGTTAAAGACTCAATTTTGGCGCAATTAGAAAAACAATGATGCCTTTACTGCAAATTTCAAGTGATGTTATAGTTTGTTAAAAACATTTTTCAATGATTCTATTTAAAATCAATGCCCAAGCTTGAATAAATGTTTAATTCATAATCTAAGATGTACAACTTGGTTTATAACATCAAGGGAAGGTTCGTGTTGGCCTCCATCAAGCATACATTTCACATGATTTTCTTGAATTGGTTGTTCTATTTCGGTATATTCTAAAAAACTCTAACATGTATTTTAAAACTCAGAAATTTGATCTCCAAAAATAGCAGGTAACTCATATGTCACAAATAAACTATTTTTATCAAGCATGAATCTTAATGTAAATATAATAAGATTCAAAAATTAAATTTGAGACCATCTAAACACTTATATCAATAATCTTATTGTCAAATTAATCATCATAATGAGACAATCACAATTACACAATATTTAATCCAATCTGAGCCCAAATGACCCCAAATCAAAGGATCAAAGCCTACTAAAATGCTTCAGATCCTTAATTGGATAGCTAAATAATATCAAAATGTGACATGCTTATAGTCAAATCGAGTAGCTCGATGGGACAAATCCAATAAGACAATGAAATCCTATATTTAAAATCATGAATGAACTTAAATGCTCAATAAATGATTTATGATCAAGGGAGTTAACATCGGTCATCTGTTCTAACACTCCCAACTTGCCCTTGATCATCTACAAATTTACTAGCCATACCACTCTTAAAAAACTATAAAAATTCACTTGTTCTTCACAAGAGGGGTAAAGGGAAAAAAGGGAAAACTTGAGAGATTTCTTGATCCCTCCAATACTTCCACCACCTGAGTTCTTACTGACCACCATTGCCCATTAATTATGGTCACTGTTAAAATTATTTTCCGTCAACTACAAACCATCGCCTTCCTATATAATCCCTCTAACCATCATTTCTCATCAACTATAATCCCACCAACAACTATCGCCCACAGACTACAATCCCTCCGACCATCGTCACCTGCCAACTATAGTCTTTCTGACCATCATCACTTGCAAACTACAACCTTAGTGACTAACACTCACTTAAAAATAGTTGTCATGTAATGCACTCTACATAATATGTATTTGCTACATTAAGCCAACACCCTAGTTAATTCTTTCATACTAGGCTAGGTCCCATATTTGTTTTCATTTTTCTTAGTTTTTCATGTAAAAATGTTCATAGCACTTATGAATTATGCACTCATCTCTTTTATCTATTTTGTGCTAGATCTTCATACAAACTAGTACATTAAAATTTATATTTCTCTACCATCATAAATATTTTAGGGTGCAATAATTATAAAATTTCTCATCCATTAAAAATAAGAAATCCTTTTATTTCCTTTTCTTTAAACAATTGGAAAGTTGTAATTTTATACTAAAAAAAAAACTCTCTTGATATCCTAATATTTTTGTATCAAGATAGGAAATTGTTTTATAAGTATCACTAAGTTTAAATTATATATGTTAATTTGCCATACAATTAAATAATTAATAATAATTAATTACTATAAAAATTTTATTAAATAATTAAGTATTTAAATTTTTTCAAATTGATTATACTTATAAATATCTCATAATTTAAAAATATTGTTTAATTATTTATAAATAATTATTATTGTGGCTAGAAATATTTACAGTGTTAGAGAAATATAAATTTTAACATCTTAGTTTTGTAATAAGATCCAGCATGCAATCAGATAAGAAAGAGGGTGCAATATTCATAAGATACACAAGTTTTTACATGGAAAACCTTAAAAAGGGAAAAAAACTATTGTGCTTGCCAAGTTAGAACAAATCTACTATTATTTGCAGTCAATTATAAATGAGGCCTTTCCTTGGCAGAAGGTTGTGGCTTGATGTAATAAATATACATCATATAATATACATTACATGATGAGACTTGAAAGAATCAATATTGATATGTTTGTTTGGTTAGCAGAACCATAGTCGGTGGGCTACGGAGGTCGGAAAAACCTTTTTTTAGATGATTGAGGTTGGAAAAACCATAGTCGATCGATGATGAAGGTTAGAAGGACCCTTTTCTTGCGACAAAGTTTAGAAGGACATTACTCAGTGGGAGATGGAGGCTGGAAAGGTTGTTGTCTAGTAATGGAGATTAGAAGGACCGTTGGCATGCAAAAGTCTAGCATTGGGTAGAAATTTGGTGATGGGTGAAGTCCAACATTAAAAGTCTATTGATAGTCCAGTGACGGGCAGAAGTGTAGTGATAGACAAAAGTCTTACATCAGGAAGAAGTCTTGTGAAGGACGAAAGTCTATCATCAGGTAGAAATCCAATGACGAATGAAAGTCCTGTGTTAGGTAGAAGTCTGATGAAAGTCTGTTGATGGGCATAATTCTGACGACTGGTAGAAGTCTAGTGTCAAGCAGAAGTTTAAAGATGGATGGAGGTCCGGTGTCAGATAGAAGTCTAACGAAAGTATGATATTGGGAAAAAGTTTGGTAACGTGTGGGCCTGATGTCATATAGAAGTCTGAAAAGTGTAGCGACTAGTAAAAGTCTAGAATCAGCAAAAGTTTGGCAAATAGCGGAAGTCTGACATCATATAGAAGTCCTGTGATGGGCAGAAGTTCAGCGATAGGTGGATGTTTGGAGTCAGGTAGAAGTACAACAAAAGTCTTATTATAACTTAGAAATTAAGATTAAGTTTTGTGTAATGTTATTTTTTTATTATAACAAAATATTATTGATATCGTATTATTATTATTTTTCCTAACATATGTTAGATATATATCTGTTTGTTTTTGTGTGTACTAACATTTCTAGGAAATCAAACTCCAGCCTACTGAAGACTACAAGATAAAGTAGAATAGGATTTCTTGTAATAAAGTCAATAATTTTTATTTTCTTGAGTATGAGCGAGTGTGATTATAATTAAGTAATTATGAGCACACACATAGGGGGAGAGTGTTAAAATTGATCTTTAAATTTTTTTAATCTTATTCATACTATATGATGTTGGTACTCTGCTTTCAATATTAGGATGAAAAAGGGCGACGATATTCTACGTTCACCAAGAGGGTAAAAAAGGATGATGGTACTCTTCCTTCACCAGGTGGGTGAAAAAGGACAATGATTCTCTACCGCATTGGGTTGGTGGAAGAGAGGTTTTGTAAGGGCATCTCTTCCTTGCTGTAGGAGCAAAAGGAGAGTCACTTTTGTTTAGTGAAAATCTTGGAGACGACATCTCCAGGGAGGGAACATAGGTTAAGTTGGACTGAACCACAATAAAATTTGGTGTCCTTCGATTCTTTTACTTTTTACTGCATTATTTTTTCAACATTTTATTATTATTTTGGTTGAAAAATAGTTTGTGAAAATTTATTTCAAAAAACAACTACACACTTTTGAATCATTGAGTGGAATTTCTTAAAATGATTTTCTAAAGTCTAATAAATTTTTTTAAATTATTAATTCACTTCCTCTCTTAGTTAGCCTTGGAACAGTTCTATTAAGTCTAATAACCTGCATGAACTATTAAGTTGTACGAGAGCCCATTTCAAAAATTATGGTTTAGGCAACTTTTGGAAAAAAATTATCATGGCTACTTTAGGAAACCAAAACACTCCTAAAGGATATTCAATAACGAGACCACAACTATTTAAAAACATTCATTTTGACTTTTGAAAAACTTGCATGTCTACTTTTTTACAGTCACTTGACTATCACATGTGGATTTTAGTATATGAAGGTTACACTAGACCCACTAACTTGTTGATGGCAATAGGATTGAAACACTATTTACTGATTGATATTATAGAAAAAAGATGTAACTCAGTTAAACATAAAATATTTAAATAGTTTTTTATGTGCCCTGAAATCTGAGGACTACATGCATGCTTCAACCTGTAAAGTTGGAATAGAAATCTAGGATAGAATTTGCATAACATTTGAAGGAACTAATAAGGTGAAATCATCTAGATTGAACATTTTATTACCTAACTAAGAACTTTTTTTCATGAAACTAAATGAGTCAATCTTTGACATGTATACACGTTTTACTCAGATAGTTACCTTATAAAATGCTTTAGGTAGGTAACTATCAAATTCTTAAAATAATTTAATAAAAGCCTACATTATTTACATATTTTTGATGATATAAATATAACTACCATAACAGAGTCAAAAGACCTAAATCTATATTCTATTGACAATCTACTTGGATCACTAATTGCTTACAAGTAATGAGTGACTCAAAGATAGATTGATATAGGTGACAAGCATAAGGAGAAGAATATCACATTGAAAGTGGATGATAAAGAAAGTGAACAATCACTTTTTGAGGATGAAGAATATATAACAAACACGATGAAGCAATTCAAAAGTTTCATAAGAAGAATGCAACGGAGACGTTAGTAGTGGACTAAGGATAAGTTATACAAAATGCAAAACTCTGTAATGAAGTCATCTATTATGAATGCAGGAAGCCTGGACATATTAAAAATGACTACTTGAATCTCAAAGCTAATCTTTGAAAGGAGAAAGTTAAGGTGAAAACCAATGTTAAGAAAGGAAAGAAAAGACTGCAAAGAACTTTCTGGATGACTCAACTTTAGATTCCTCAGAAATAGAAGTTGAAGAGGAAGTCACAAACTTATCTTAATGAAAAATAAACTTGATCTTTCAGATAAAGAGGAGGTATTTAATTTATCCTATGACAAATTATTTGAAGTTTCTAAAAAAATTATATAGTGCATAAAGGAAACTCAAAACATTCCATGCTAAACAGAACATAAAATATTTAAATTTATAAAAAGAGCATGAAATCCTTAGGAATGATCACACAAATAAAGATAGGAACCACATGGCATTGTTGGACAAATTTGACAATTTTAATTAGAAACCTAATTTTTTAAAAACATCCTATACTGAGGTTAAGAAGGATTGCAATGTGTTTATAGTTGAAGAAAAATAAAGAGAACGTGACTTGAAAGTTAACAATACAATTTTAGAGAGTGTAAACTCATAACTTAAAAAAAAATGAATGCTTTTAAAGAAAATAAGATACCCCCTATATTTGAATAATTTTATAATCCCAATCAGAATCATATAATTTAAAAACCTAGGAAAGGCTATTTTAACTCACATTGATTGTGAAATCCTTTTCCTACTATTAAATACTTTTCATGTGGAATGATAGGAAATATTTCTCACACTTGTATAATTTATAATAGAACACATCAAGTCTAGAGACCTAAACTGCATAAATTATAATATATCAAGCATGCATCTGGATTTTCATTGTCAAGAGGTAAACCCAAATTTATTTGGGTTCCCAAGTCAAATGTTTGATAGTTTTGTAGAAATGCTATCATATAAACCCTAGTGAGAGCATTTGGTACCTGAATAATGGATGTTTGAAGCATATACGAGGAGATACAACTCAATTCATATCTCTAGTAGCAAGGAATGGAGGCAAATTAACACTAGGAGATAATACCACTATGAGAGTGATAGGTACATGTATGATTGGAAATAAGAACAATTTATTTATTGAGAATGTATTATTAGTTGAAGGCTTAAAATATGACTTCTTAAATCTTAGTCAGCTTTGTGATAAAGATTTAAACATTAAATGTTTACCTACAAGTTGTATTATAAGCCAGAATTGAATTAATGTGTTGTATGGAAATAAGGTAGATAATATATACATGTTTGATTTAAATTGTGTTACAAATTATAATGTTTTTTTATCTCAAAACTATCACTGATGAATCTTTGTTATGGCATAGAAGATTTTGTCAAGCGAGCATGAAAAATCTTAGGTAGATTAATAAAAAAGAATTGGTTAGAGGAATACCCACATTTGACTTCACTAATGATAACTATGTGATGCATGTTAATTAGAAAAACATGTGAAGTACTCATTTCATTCAATTAAAGAAGTTAGAACTAGAAAACCACTAGAAGTCATCACAAGGATCTTTTTGATCGATTATGACTGTAAGTTTAGGAGGGAAAGTTTTTTGAGTATATAATTATTGATCATTATTCAAGATTCACTTGGATTAGATTCTTATCACATAAGAGTAAATCATTTGAGGAGTTTAGAAATTTTTCTACTTGGATACAGAATAAGCTAGATTGTGAAATTCTGTCAATTCAACGTGATCATTGGGGAGAATTTGAAAATGAAAAATTTGAAGATTTTTGTAAAAGAAAGGAATTGATCATAATTTTTTAGCACCTAGGACCCCTCAACAAAATGAGATTATTGAGAGAAAGAATAGAAATTTTGTAGAAGACACTAGAACCATGTTTGTTAAATTTTCACTTCCAAAATATTTTTGGGCTGAATCAATTAGTACAACTTATTATGTTCTTCATAGGGTGAACATTAGATCTAAGTTGAACAAGACATCCTATGACACGAAACATTTCACATTTATATTTCTTTGGACGTAAGCTTTTCATTCATAATAATGGTAAAATTCCTTAAAAAAAATTGATCATAAATTGGATGAAGAAATTTTTTGAGAATATTCTAGTGTAGGCAAATCCTATAGAGTTTTTAGCAGAAGGACTTTTGCAGTTGAGGAGATTACACATGTGGTTTTTGATGAATGTGGTATTTCTGAATATTATAGTATATTGATGTGTATGGTTTATTCATTATTTGTATTTTGTTAATGATTGATTTTTTTTCACTATTTTGTGTTTATTTTTACTTTAGTAATATTTTTGTTTTTATTTTTGCATCTCACAGATCTAGAGTGATTTGTTTTTGGAAAAGAGTTTTGTTTATCATATCTTAAGTTACTTTTCAATTCGTATTGTATGAAACACTTTCATATTCTATTAATTGAATAGAATGTACATGATATTTTTGTAAGAATATCTTGTTGTATGATGATGTCAACATCAGTACGATCCATTAATTTTCATCTGTACGAATGGGACAAGTTTTCCAATGAAATATATATTCAAAGATTGTACATATGAAATCTTATTACATCTGTACGATCTAGTTTTCAGTTGACATGTAGCTGATCTCAACCCTTTGGTATGAAAATTATTACTAATTGTCCCAAATAAACACATATTTATCTGTACGATCGATTTGGCAAAACGTTATACGATATAACTTTTTGAGAATTTCATATTATGAAAAGTCATTTCATCACATTAACTATTTTGACCGTTTCAATTCTTATGTACAAAAATATTTGTATCATGTACAAACTTATAATCGCACATACAAACCTTATGTTGTATTGTATGAATGTTCTTGATTTCATTAAATTAAAGGTTATTTTTTGAATTTTTTATCATCCCTTCGCTTACAAACTTTCTTGTGCTTAATTTTTTAAAAAATGGTAAGTAGTAGCAAGCGTGCTAGACACTCTAGGGGTTCTTCATCTCAGTCCAATCAACCAGATAAAAATTATCTTTCCAGAGAAAATGAAGAAGCGTATTAGCATTACTTCAAAGCAAAGATGACTCCATCTCATCTTCTTATTAAGGAAGACACCAACTTTTATGTTATGCCTCTTTTTACTTCTACTCAATCTACTTTCATTCTCACTTTAATTCATGCCTTTCATTCTGATACTTTCTATTACCTTCTTGCTAAGCTGAGAATGCCACAAGACCACATAATCATGTCTTCTTTTGTTCTTCGCCAAAAGGTAGAGACAACTAAGGTAGATTTATGCACATATTTACACCTTAGAACTAAGGGTATAAGGGCACACACTATGAAATCAAGAAATGATTATGATGAGTGTACCATAAATCAAAAACTTAGAGGTATTATTTTAGTCAATTACTTACCTTGTGTACGCACTTTAAATAAAAATGCCAGGATCATCCAGCATGTGTTTAGAACTTCAATTATTCCTAAAGCAAATGATGAGATTGGAGGAGAAGAAGAATATAGCTTTCTAAAGTCACTTATCTTATAATGTCGAACACTCCAACTGATGAAGCCCACTTGATTCTAGACTACAAAAATAAACAAACAGACATTAGACTTTCTTCCACTAGAAGGAAGAAGAATGTGGCTTTAGGACATCTAATTCCCTATATCCTTAAGAAAAACTATAATCTATTTCATCCTGAACCCCAAAACAAGATGCCAATATACTTTACTGATGCTTCTTTATGTGCTTTGTTTCTTCAGGACCAAGAGGATGAGGGAGTTGATATGGGAGGAGAAGAAGAGGCACTAGCACCTGCACGTGCTCCTAGACCTGAGCATCATTTCTATCACGAAATGGTCCAGTAATTTGATAGACTTAAGTCTCACTTTCATCAATGATTTAATCATATTGAGACTCGCCTAGTCCAGAAGGATGCCAGTTATACTGAAGATATGGGTTGGATCAAAGGATAGTTTGACTCCATTAACACTCAAGTAGCTACCATCAATAGTTACTTTACTATGTTCACCCCTCCTTAGCCACCACCAGATCAAGATCCTACAATATATTAGTATTCATTTTATGTTGTAGATGTTGTATGTTTTTTTCTTTTTAAATTTCTTATAATGGCATTTGAATGTTTGTATTATATGTTTAGCTGTATCTTCATTTGTATCTTGAGTTTGTTTAAAAAACAAAAAAGGAAAAGGAATGATATTTGTCTTGTTTTGAGGTTAATCCTCTTTTATTGTTTTAAGTTTCTATAGATAAATCAAATATAGTTGATCTAGGGAATGAAATTTTAAAATATTTTTCTCTATAACTTAATTTCCTAACAAATTTTAATTTCTCAAAATTTTAAATTAAATTATGATTAGATGAAGATTTGAAGATCATCTTCATGTTCTTATAGATAAATATTATTTATCTATAGTTAATGCAAAAGAGATATTTGATTTTTTAAATTTCATATTCAATGTGTTTATTTTTATTAATTATTAGATTTTATTTTAAGATTTATTGACATCAAAATGAAAAAGAAATGTAAAATGATGCACAAAGTGTGTCAAGCTTGAAAAGATACACAAAATATGCCAAAAGTTTAAAAGATTCATAATATTCACCAAAAATGAAAAGAGACAAAAAATTAGCCCAAACTTAAAAGATGCACAAAGCCTGCCAGAACATGAAAGAAGTGCAATGTTGCCAATCAAAATTTCCATACTGTTGTTTCCATTATCTCTCAAGTTCTTACACAAATCCATATAATCAACAATAATCTCAACTACTGAATTGGAAATATACTAATCTTTACTTAATAAGTATTATTAAAGTTTTCAGGGATTTAAACTTGAGTTGTGATTGCACAGGTTATATGGTTGACGGTTGGTCGCAATTTTTCTCTCCTACCTTCAGGTTACTTTCTTGGCTTGTTGGGGGTATCTGTGAGAGGATGGCTGGACATTGGGGTTGTGTTCACTCTATTTTTGGACTAGCTATTACCTGCAGGTGTTTAGTTGTTCCTTGGTTTTTGGCTTGGCATCTGTTATACCATTTTTTGTTGATCTGTTGGAGTTGGCTTGGCATCTATTTTAAAGGGCTTTCCTCTTGGGTTTTTAAGCTTTATTATTTTGGCCTTCTTAAGTTGACGTTGATTTCTCCTAAGGGTAGGATTGAGTGGCCTGTGGATAAACTAATTGAGGCTTTCTGTATTAATTCTATTATGAGCTCTATAAGTCTTCATTCCTTCTTTGGCTTCAGGTGGAGGCATGACTTGGATTACTCCTTTCTCTTTATATGTTACATATCTTTTTTTGACACTGCCTTAAATTTAGTTTACTTTTTCTAGTTATCCCATAATGTTTTGTGGTCTAACTTGTGTTTTTGCAGCCGTTTTGTTTTGCAGGTGGAGATGGATATGGCTATCATCAAGTTTTTTTGCAGAAAGATTGGTCTTCTGTTGCAACTCGGGCTTCCGAGTTTATGATTTTGATGATAACATATAATATTTATTAATCTTTTATTTCTCCTGGTATTTGCAATGCATATTTCTGTCTATGTTGACTAATATTTCAGGTATATCTTACATCGTTCTTTCAAGATTCAAGGCTCAAGATTGCATAGAATTGGTCGTATTAAATGAGTCTGTAATTTTTATTTATTGAGTCAAGTCTTGTAATGATGTATGTTAGTTTGTGATCATGCACACACACAGAGGGAGCAAAAAATGATTATAAATATTTTAACTTTTATGTTCATCATACTATACGATTTTATTTCGTTCGGTACGATATTTGAAAGTTCGATGGGGATGTTAAGCCCTATGAACTTAGTCCCAAGCTAACCAAGAGGGGGGTGAATTGGTATTTTAAAAACTTCTTTTAATAGAGAAAGAAAATTGCTTAAAACCAAATCACACCACAAGCATAAATGCGGAATTAAAAAGTGCGGAAGTAAGAAAAGGAACACATAAATTTATAGTGGTTCGGTCGACTCGACCTACATCCACTCCTTGGAGGCACCCTCCAAGTATTGCACTACAAAAACGTGACTCTCCTTTAGCCCCCACGGCTAGGCGGAGAAACCCTCACAAGAACCTCCTTTTTGCCACCCCGGCAAGGCAGAGAACCTATCTCCTTTTGCTTCCTCCTGAAGCTGGCAGAGAACCAAAACAAAAGCAAAACTCCTTACCTCTACTGACCCTTCCACGGACGAGAAACTCTAGACGAAGACAACGTAGAGAGATCCTTGAAGCAACCCTTGTGAAAACCCTCACAAGCTCCCCCTCACAAGATCCTCTCTCTCTCTCCTCTCTCTCTTTCTCTCCTCAAGGTCTTCTCAGGTCAAGGTAGCAGCCAAAGGTTTTTAAAAACATTGAACAAGAGCTCTTAAATAGAAGAGCTTCAAAAGAGCTCATTAATTGCAAGTTGCCGACAATATCGTCCAGGACGATATGGACATCGGCTTGGCCGATCAGTACAAATCAATGATGATCGGCCAGAGCATCGCCCTGGATGGAATACAGGACGATTGAAAATTGGCTTGATCGTCCAGGCCGATCACACAATCGTCCTGGCCGATCAGTACAAATCAGAGGAAAATTGTCCTGACAATAGCCCTGGATACGAGCTGGCCGATATTGATCGTCCTGAAGTAACTTAAGGTTTTTGACTGGATCGTCCCGGCCGATCCTGAGATCGTCCAGGACGATCTGATAGTATCAAACATCCTTAATTACTCCCTTGATTTCCTGAACAATTATGGCATAATTTGTGAATTTCGTCCAGGCCGATCATAGGATCGTCCTGGCCGATAATTTAAAAATACAGTATACCATACTTGACTATGGCGGCTAGTTCTTTCTGTTTTGAGCTTATCGTCCTGGCCGATACACATATCGTCCAGGACGATCTGTTAATGTCGGCTGCCTTAATTAAGAATCCTTAATTAGACTTTCTGTTTTAAGCTGATCGTCCAGGCCGATCCAAGAAATCGTCTTGGCCGATATGAGTAAAAACAAAAATTCTAAGTCTCTCAAGTGTGTGTGTGAAGGGTTACATAGCATCAGTCTCTTTGACTATTACAAGAGGACTCAAAAGGTAAAAAAACAAATGTACAGACTGACTCAACCCTAAACCTACGCATTTCTGAACTTGGCTCCTTTTTGATCGTCCGATCTTCGATTCCTGAAAAGTTAGAAGCAACAAGCAGTCCACGAGAAACAGTGTTTGTCAATCATCAAAACATAAGACATGAAAAAATAGATTTGCAACAATATTGTATAACAGAAATAAATTAAAATATTTTTTTCATGAAAAAATTTATTTTTGAATATAACTAATCATACCGTACGATCACTATATCATACTATACGATCTGTTATAATTAGAAAGCCGCCGTCCATTAAATTAAGCAAAAAATTGAATTTAAAAAGTTGTATAATCGTACTATACGATCATAAACATACTGTACGATGTTTACAATATTGCCTAAGTTAATCCTGAGATTATTCAATCAAAATGGATGAAATTTTTCATTTGGATCGTACTGTACGAACTGGATTGTACTGTATGAACTGGATCGTATTGTACTAACTGGATCGTACAGTACTAACATGTCAATTTCTGTACATCGTACCGGACAATCTTGCGATCGTACGGTACGATATTTAACAGCTAAATTGAGTTATTTTAGGGTTTTTTGAGCCCTCTATTAAGCACTCTCATAAGACTTTGTAAGTGTCATTTGGCAGCCATTGTAGCTTCATTTTTCTAGAGAAAACTTGAAGAGAGGACTTGAAAGGGAGAGAGGAAAGGGTGGAGTTTGAGAGAGGGAGAATAACCTTGGAGGGGGTTTCAAGGGAGTGTGAAGGGGAGTTCACACGATTGCTCTGGCGAGCTTGCACCTCAGTACCATCAGATTCATGGTTCGTCTTGAAGGAAGTTTTGGGAAGAAGAAGATCTCGTTGGTGTCAAAAGACCCAGCTCCTCCACCGCACCGGGGAAGGTGGAAGTGATTGTGTAAGGGCTTCTCCACCTAGCTTTGGGGGCTAAAGGATAATCACTAAAGGTTTAGTGTAATACTCGGAGGGTGCC
Source organism: Dendrobium huoshanense (assembly GCA_016618105.1). Lineage (NCBI taxonomy): Eukaryota > Viridiplantae > Streptophyta > Magnoliopsida > Asparagales > Orchidaceae > Dendrobium > Dendrobium huoshanense. The sequence goes on from CM028345.1 coordinate 78,014,035, forward strand.
TCCGCAGAGTGGACGTAGGTAATGGTTTGACCGAACCACTATAAATTGGTGTGTTCTTTCCTTTATTTTTCTGCACTTTATTTTTGAATTTATTTTTATTGTGATTAATTGCGTGGATGAAATTGATTACATATCTTTTTATTGTGAATGAAATTCGCTTCCGCATAAAGTCATAAAAAGATATTTCTTTTCATTAAATAAGTTCTTAATCATCCAATTCACCCCCTCTTGGCGCATCTAGTAATTTCATCTTCATCTTTTTACCTTTATCTTTCTTTTTTGAATGGTTATCTATAGCATCTTTAGAATGTTACTAGGTTACCTTGTACTTTTGCTTAGTAGAGATTCTCAGCCCAGAGGTTTTATTTTACTTTGTTTTGTAGCTCTTTTGAGCATTAGTGAGCTGATTATTTCCTTTAAGAACTTTGTAATTTATTTTATTAATTAATGCATAGGCCCCTCCATAGGTTTTAATTAAAAAAATTGTTTTGAATTATTTTGTTTTTTGAATTCATTTTGGTCTTAGAAAAAATGAATTATAATATTAATTGGAACAATAGTTATTTTGGCATCATCAAAAGGAAGAGATTGTTATAAGTTAGAAATCAAGATTGAGTTTTATGTAATGTGATTTTTAATGATAACAAAATATTATTGTTATGATATTATTACTTTTTTTTCTAACATATATTTGATATGTATTTGTTACTTTTTGTGTGTACAAATTTTTTAGAGAAATCATACTCTAGACTGCAGAAGACTTCAAGACAGAGTAGAATAGGATTTCATGTAATGAAGTAAGAAATTTTTATTTTCTTGAGTCTGGTAGAGTCTAATTGTAATTGGATAACTATGCAGACACGCAGAGGTGGAGACAGTTAAAATTGAAATTTAATTTTTTTAACCCTACAATGTCTGTTCGTACATATGACTAGCAGTGTATGAAATAAAATCTATACAAGATCGCCCAAAAATACATTGTATGAAATAAGCTTTGTACTAGATCATTCATACAAGTTTTAATTATTCATATAGATGATCTAAATATCATATACATGACTGATAGTATACAAAATAAGCTTCATACCAGATCATATAGATGAACTTTAAATGTTTATATAGACAATATATAAATTATACAGATGACTAAAAATGCATGAAATAGTATAGATGATCCACGATCGTACTTCATGATCTGACTCATTTTCACTTTGAAAATTTAGTTTATGGATGGTTTTTTATGTGTTCTCGATATAATGAGTCCTAGAAACTATATTAGAAATCTAGTTGCTACAAATTTCTCTTGAGAGTGGAAAAAGAGAGTGATATGGGAAAGTGTTTGGGAGTGGAGAGTGAGAGATCTTATAAGAGAAAATTTTGAGGGATTCATAAGGTAGGCCAAAGGTGAAGATCTCTTAGTTGTTTTTCAAAACACTATCCTACTTCTTTGAAAACTTTTGAGAGAAGATCTTTGGAGTAGATCAGGTACTCTACCTTCTCCAGGAGGGTGAAAATGGATGAAGATACTATGCCATCATGAGGAGAGTGAAAAAGAAGACAATACTCTGCCTTCACCAGGAAGGTTAAAAAGGATAAGAGTATGTTGCCTTTACCAGGAGGGTGAAAAAGGATGAAGATTCTCTACCATATTGGGTTAGTGGAAGAGAGGTTTTGTAAGGGCTTCTCCACCTTGTTGTAGCTGGAAAAGGAGAGTGACATGTGTTTAGTGTAATACCTAGAGAAGGAGTCTCCAGGCAGTGGACGTAGGTCTAGCTGGACCGAACCACTATAAAATTTTGTTTGATGTTATTCTTTTACTTTTTACAATTTTTTTATTTTTCATACTTTATTATTATTATGGTTGAAAAATATTTTGTGAAAATCTATTTCAACAAATAATTGCATACTTCAGGATCATCGAGTAAAATTTCTTAAAACAATTTTTTAAAATATAAGAAATTTTTTAAATTACCAATTCACCTGTCTCTTAGTTAGCCTTTGGAAAGTTCTATTAGGTCTAATAACCTACATAAACTTTCAAGTCTAATGACTGGCAAAAGTCTGGAGTCGGAGGCAAGGCTGGCATCAAGTAGAAATCTGGTGTCAAGTAGTAGTATGATGAAAGTCAACCGATGGGCAGAACGTTGATGAAGAGCAGAAGTTTGAAGATGGGTGGAAGTCCAACATCGGGTAGAAATCTAGCGATAGGCTGAAGTGTAGCGTCGGTTAGTGGTATGGAGGTGGTTGAAGAGGAATTTTGTGGCTAGATAAATCTCTTATTTCTCTTCGTATCCTCCCTAATTTCCCACGTTGCTATAAGGTCCCCTTTTATGAAGAAAGAGGGGTCAATTTATAGTTTTTTGGGAGTGGCATGGTTAGTAAATATGAAGAAGATCAAGGGTAATTTGGGAGTGGTTTCAATCGACGATCGATATTGAATCTCTTGATAGTGGACAATTTATTAGACATTTGAATAATTTAGTGATGCAAATATTTGATGATCTTGGGCTCATTATATTTATCTTGTCAAGCCTCTCTATTCGACTATAAGCATGTAACATTTAGAAATCATTTGGTAATCTAAATTATGGTTTGACCCTTCCAAATATATTTTGAGTCTTCAATTTGCACCCATTTGGGCTCTGATTAAGTTGAATTTGTTGTCTTTGGGTTTGTATTTCAGAGGCGTTCAATTTGTCTGTAAGTTTGTTGAAATCTGTGTTCAAATTTTCCCTAATTTAATTTTTGAAATTTCCAACTTGATTATGCCTCGAGATTCATTCCCGATCAAAATATTTTTTTGATGATATTTCAATTTTCCCCACTTTTTTTGGACGTTAAAGCTCAAAAGGTATGGAAATACTTCTCCCACTATTTTAAATTGAGCAAATAACAAAAATGTCAAAACATTGCATTCTAAAATATTTAAAATTGATTGAAATTGATTATAAACTCTCATTTGAGCTTTGAAAGTTCAAAAATTATAAATGAAATGTTCAATAATGGTTTTGGGGACCCAAAAAAAGACTGATTTGGATTGTCCAGGCCAAAATCAAGCCTAGACATATGTAAAAGGACAAACCAGCCGGCCGTTTGCCGCCTTTATTGATAGAGATGAAATGGTGCCCCCTGTGGGCATTATAGTTCACTTACAGCCGGTTATATATATGATGGCTATATAAAATGTGTTTTTTTTTTATCGGTGCATCCCACGTTCCTTTTTTTATCTAAGAGGGTGGCGGCTACAGTGAAACCTCTCAAAATTGAATGTTTTTTTAGTTCCAATTTTTTTTTCATCTTTTTTCCCCACAAAAATTTTTCAAAATTGAGGCTAAAAAAGTTAGAGATTTTTCTAAAAAAAAATTAAAACATTTTTAAATAAAATTTGTTCAAAATTTTCTCCCTTTTTTTAACTTTTTCCCTTTTTTGGTCCTTTAAATACCTCCATAGGGGCTAAGGAAAATTGCACCTCTTCTTCCCCCTTCTTCCTCCAACTTTCTTATAGTTGAGGCCTTTCACTATCTTGAATTTGTGGAATCCCATATGAAGTACAAGTACCACTCTCTTGAGTAGAAGTTGGAGTTTTCAGCCTTCTTCTCGTTTTCTTACACACTTTCCTTCTTACATTAAAGGTTTTCCAATGTTTTATGTAGGTGGAATCCCCTTCCCAAATTCAGTGCCCCTATTAAATGTAGAAGAAAAATTTTCCTTTTTCCATTCTATTTTCCTCTGTCTTTCTTTTTTACTTTAGAGGCATTCCACTAATTGGGATACATGGCATCCCCTATCAAGCTTCTGTTCCCCTTTTTTGTGAATAAGGAGATTTTGTACTCCTTTCTTTTTCTTTTCTTATATTCTTCTTCTTACATTAGATGCATTTCACTATCTTATATAAGCGGCATACTCTATCAAATTTTAATGCCTCTCTTTTATGTAGATGTCATGATGAAAACTGTCTTTGATATATGAAGATCAAATACCTCTTACATATGAGGGTAATTTGAGAAGATAGCAGTAATAGTACCTGGGGGTGAACCAAAGATTCTCAGTAGATGGGAAGAAATTTGATGATGCTTGATCAGAAATCTTGCGATGATCCATAATAATGTGAAAGTGTGATGATTTTTTGGTGATCGGGTGGAGAGCTGAAGGATTGAGTTGGAGAGTGTGTGGCTAATAATAGTCGATCGAGAAGTCGATGATGGATGATCTAAAAGGAAGGACCGATAATAAACATTAGATCAAGGGCTGATGATGGCAGTGGTCTAGTTATATTTTACTTAGGTAATATGCATTTATATAAATGTTTGCAGACGTCAAATATCCCAGATTGAAGGGATTAAAGATGTGTGCCAGATAAGTAGTCAGGCTACACAGTAATAATATCAATTAGGTGGAGGCCTGATGATGATTAGGATATAATCTTTATTTCAAAAAGAAGTTACAGGAGATGCTTCAACATGTAGTAGAGAAGAAGTCAATATAATCTACCAATAATATTTAACAATTCTGAATTTACTTGTTGATTGATGACATTAACTTATATGAATGACTTTGGCATAACCTTAATTTGAGCCTTTTGCCAAAATTACAGTATACTTGAACTTGATGTGGAATCTATACAACTCTAATGATATTATAAATGAAAATGATATTATTGTCTAAGCTATATGTTTGATTTTCATTTAAAATGAACTTGTCCCCCAGAGAAAACTAAGTTATTTATGCATTTTTGAGACATACTTTGATATATTGCTCCATATTCCTTTTTGAGACTTTTTAGCCTACTAAGGTCTTCATATGAGTGATGATTTTATCAACTAATTTCTTTCATGGAATCTTTTTAGAAAAAATATTATAAACTTAGTGCATTGTTCGATGATATTAACCTCTGTGAAAAAGGTCCAAATAATCCACCAAGGATGTATGACCTATTCGAGGTTATATATTAGATAAGTCCTCATTAATGTTAACCTATGTGGAAGAGGTCAAGAGAATCCTCCAAGGATATATGACCTTTCCACAGTTGTATGTCAGAGCATTTCTCAATGATGTTAACCTATGTGGAAGAGATCTAGAGAATCCATCAAGGATGCATGACCTATCTAAAGTTATATGTCAGAGCATTGCTCAATAAAGTTAACATATATGAAAGAGGTCGAGAGAATCCACTAGGGAAGTATGATATATCCAAGGTTGTATGTTAGAGTGTTACTCGATAATATTATATTGAATGAAAGAGGTCAAGAGAATCCACTAAGGATATATAACCTATCTGAGGTTGTATGTCAGAGTGTTGATTAATGACTTTAAACTATAAGTAATAGGTTGAGATATTCTACTAAAGATGTATGACCTATCCGAGGTTATATGAGATTGTTAGATGATATAAATCAGTATGGAAGATGTTGAGAGAATCCTCTATGGATATATGACATATCTGAGGTTGTATATAAGAGCATTGCTTGATAAGGTTAACATGTATATAAGGTTAGCATTGCTTGATAAGGTCAAATCAAATCCCCTTAGGATCAATTTTGCCTTGATTGGAAGGGGGAATATGCCATTTGTATCCTGAATCAACGGTGAAGAATAGTCTGTCTCTAGAATATTCTTGCCTATTTGATGTTGATTTTAAGACAATGTCAAAGGAGTAGAAGTCCAACATATTGACTATATAAAGATTGAAATTTATTGGAAGCATTATTGCAATTGCAAGAAGCTTCATGATCCCAAGATATTGTCTTGGATATTAGAAGAGTTAGAGGATTTTTCTTTATTGTGGAAATAGTAATGGTATCCCCCCAATCCATATTTAATTCCTATGAAATTGATGCAATAAAAGCTGATGCAATGACATTGGCATGAATGACCTTTTGAGCTTTGACCAAAAAAATTCCCCCTAGTCAAGAACTAGGTCCCCATATATGGCACCAAACTATTAATCCTGGAAAATTCATGGTAGTAGAGAAATATAAATTTTAACATCTTAGCTTGGTATAAAGACCAACATGCAATCAGATAAGAGAGAGAGTAAAGTATTCATAAAAAACACCAAGATTTTTTATAGAAAACCCTAAAAAGGTGAAAACAATGGGGCCTAAACCAATTTGATTGAATCAACTATTATTTTCAATGATTACAAATGAGGCATGTTCTTGGAGGAAGGCATTTCTTAATGTAATAAACATACACCATAAAACATCCATTACATGATGGGACTAGAAAGAATAACTATTGATTTGTTTCTTTGGTCGGAATAACCATAATAGATGGACGACGAAGGTTGAAAAGACCATTTTATGATAATAGAGGTTGGAAGGACCTTAGTTGGTGGGCGACAAAGGTTGGAAGTATCGTTATCTTTCAATGAAGGTCAAAAAGATTGTAGTAAGTGGATGATGGATATTAGAATGATCGTTGTATACGATGGAAGTCAGAAGGACATTTATGGGTAGAATTTTGATATCAGGTAGAAATCTTGTGAGGAACAAAAGTCCTATATTGGAATTCCAACAAAAGTCAGGTTACGAGCAAAAATTAGTGGCAGGTGGATGTCTAACGATGGGCATAAGTCTTTCATCAGGTAGAAATTTGATGACGAGAAGAAGTCCAGTGTCAGGTAGAAGTCTGACGAAACTTGGTGACGAGCAGAGGTCTGGTGATGGGTGGAAGTCTGGTGATGGGTGGAAGTCTGGTGTTAGACAGAACTTCAATGATGAACAGAAGTCTATCATCAAATATAAGTACAATGGAAGTCTATCAATAAGAAAAAGACTGGCAACTGATGGATGTTTAGTGTCATATAGAAGTTTGACTAAAGTCAGGGGATTAGAAGAAGTTTGATGATGGGCGAAAGATTAGCATTGATAAAATTCTGGTGATGGACGAAAGCCTAGCGACTGGCGGATGTTTGATGTCAGAAAGAAGTCCAACAAAAGTATGGCAACATGCAAAAGTTTTGTGATGGGAAGATGTTCGGTGTTAGGTAGAAATCTAACAATGGGATGAAGTCCAACATCAGGTAGAAGTCTGACAAAAGTCTGATGAAGGGAAGACGATCGATGACGGGCAAAAGTTCATCGTTAGGTAGAAATCTAGCGTCATGTAGGATTTTGATGAAATTCTAGCAATGGCTAGAAGTCCGACGATAATGGAAGTCTGATGTCGGGTAGAAATTAAGTGCCGGAAAGAAGTCTGGCATCGATCAGTGGCTTGGATGTGGTTAAGGAAAAGCTTGGTGGCAAGAGAAAACTCTTCCTATCCTCGCTTTATTAACTCCTTTCTCTGGGGTTCCCTTTTATAAGGAATGAGGGGTCTATTTATTGTTTTATGAGGGTGGTATTGCTAGTAAATAGGAAGAAGATCTAGGTAAAATTGGGAGTTGTTATAATGGATGGCCGTTGTTGAATCCCTTAATCATGGACTATTTATTGGACATTTAAATGACTTTGTAATGTTAGAATTTGATGATCTTTGACTTGTTTAAATTGTCTCAACAAGTTGCTCAAATAAATTAAAAGAATGTCATATTTGTGAACCATTTAAAAATCCAAATTATGGTTTGACCCTTCCAAATTTGCCTTGAGTCTTTGATTTGTACCCATTTGGGCTCGGATTCAAGTGAATTTAGAGTCATTGGGTTTTTATTTGTGAGACATCTAGTTCTACTATAAGTTTGCTAAATTCGGACTTCATGTAGTCTTTGATTTAATTTTTGAAGTCTCCAACTTGATTTTGCCCAATGAAGTTAATTTTTTGATGATATATCAATTATCTAGAATTTTAATTGTATCATCTAAAGAATAAAATTAGGCAAACATGAAAAATAAATGAACCCATTAAATTACAAAATGTACGATGTTTACATTATTTTCTATTTAAAAGCAAACTGAATAACTTACTATTTTTAATTTAATTCATTTAATTTTTTTAGTCTATCATTAAAAGAAACTATATTTAATTATTTAAACAAAGTTTAATCCTTATTTCCAATAAAAAAAAGTATAATGAGAGACTTTCAAAGCTACTTTTGTTTATAATATATTTTGACTTAGTTTTGATACTTCACCAAAAATTATCTTGATTAAACACGAATCACGAAGAATATTAGTAACTTTTATCATTAAATTTGGGACTATAACAATTCTAATTTCAACAAACTTATAGTCAAATTGAATATCTCATTGAGACAAGCCCAAAATTTGTCAAATCCGAGCTCAAATGGGCTTAAATTAATTCTTTAAAATACATTTGAAGTTCAAAAATATTAATTAGATAACAAAATTATACCAAAATATGGTATGCTTATAGTTGAATTAAGCATCTTGATGAGACAAATCTAAAGAGATTAAGAATGCTTAATTCTAACATCATTAAATCATTAAAGTACTTAATTCAAAGATCAAGGAGGATCTGGTCAGGCTACTGATAGCAATAAATCGAAATTACTTAAAGAGCTGAGGTCTTTAAGACCTATGAATTCCTCTTCTAGGCTGGAGAAGGGTTTGAATAAGAAGAGGAGCGGGGTCCTTCTCCCTCTTGGGGTTAAATGAGTTCCTTATCTTTTTGGAACTATAAGGGGGAAAACAAGAGAGAAGCCTCTTTATATTTGAAGGACTTTATGAAGGAATGTGATATTTTCTTTGTGGGAATAGTAGAAACTAAGATCTCTAATCTTAGTAGAAGTGAATTCAACTGGTTCATGGGAATTGACTGGGATTTTTTCATGGTTCCTTTGGCTGGTATGTCAGGAGGAATTCTGGTTATTTGGAGGACTGATTTGTCTTCTTTTACTCTATTGGAAGAATCTGATCAAGGGATAGTGGGGGAGTTGAGTATTGGAAATAAAGGAGTGTGGATTGTGTCCACTATTTATGGCAACCAAGATCTTTACAAGAGGAGGAAGTTATGGGAGTTTTTGGGGAGGCTTTCTTCTTTAGAATTTCCTTTAGTTGTTGGGGGAGACTTTAATTGTATCCATTCCCAAGAGGAGAAAAGGGGTGGGAAGAAATTTAAATTTTCCCAAGGGCCTATTGAAATGAAGAATTGCATGATCAATAATGATTTGTATAATGTGGGGATTATTGGTCCCAAGTTTACTAGGTGTAATAACAAGAAGGGTAATTCAAGGATTCTTGAGAGATTGGATAGATGCTTGCTCAACTCTAAGGCGTTGGAAGTGGAATATCAAGCCTCAGTGAGACACTTACCAAGGGTCGCATCAGACCATTGTGCCATTGTATTGAAGATTTATAATATTGGGATTGTTTATAGTAAAAATTTGAGATTTGAAGATATGTGGTTATCTTATCTGGTGTCTTCAACTATTGTAAAAAATTCTTGGAGCAAGGCGGTTGGTGGTGATGCTATGGAAGGCCTTAACAAAAAATTCAATAGGTCCCTAAGAGCTTTGTTTTTTTGGAGCAAAGCCAAACACAACAATCTTTTAGTGCTAAAGAAAAGTTTGAAGAAGGAAATTGATGATTTGCAAGTGCTGGAAGCTAATAGAAGCAGCTTCACGGAAGAGTATCTTTGTTTGTTGAGATCTAAAATTAATGAATTGAATGTGACTCTAGCAAGATTGAACACTTGGTGGAGACAAAGGGCCAAGGTAAAGTGGCTTAAAGAGGGAGACTTGAACTCAAATGTTTTTCATGCTTTTGCTAATGGGAGAAGAAATGGGAATATCATCAATCAAATTAAAAATGAGGAGGGACATCTAATGGAGGACCATTCGGCATTTAGCTAGGTTTTCTTCAAATATTTTGGGAACAAATATAGACAAAGGGAATGTTGTTTGGATGGTTGGCCTAATTCATCTAAAGTGCTTAACAGTGAAGAATGTAAGCTTCTTGATCAAGAATTCACCTTTGAGGAGGTAGAAACTGTGGTTACAAGTCTTGGAAACAATATCTCTCCCTGGAAGGATGGGTTTTCTTTCTCTTTTATTAAAGTCTATTGGAAAGTGATATGTGAAGATGTGTGGCAAGCTATTCATCTCTTCTTAACATCGAGTAAGATGTGCTCTAAGTGGAAGGAAACTTTAGTGGTGCTCATTCCTAAAGTAAGCAATCCTTTTCTTCCTTCCATCTTTAGGCCAATAAGCCTTTGTATGTTAATTTACAATATTAGTGCAAAATCCTTGTTGAATAGGTTGATGAAAGTTAATAATTCTGGTGATGGATGTTCAATTGGCTTTCATCAAAGGTAGATCTTTATCAGATCACATCCTCCTTGCACAAGAAATCTTCCACAAGTATAGATTCTTTAAATCTAAAAAATGTTTGGTTGCCATCAAAGTAGATATGGAGTAAGCATACGATAGTATGGCTTGGGATACACTTAAACAAGTTCTTCACTATTTTGGCTTTCCTATGAAGTTTTCTCAGCTTTTGATGGAATGTGTGATAGATCCATATTTTTCTATTATGATTAATGGTATTGGTTATAAATGGATTAAAGGGAAGAGTGGCTTTAGGCAGGGTTGCCCACTTTCTCCTTACCTTTTCATCTTATGCTCTCAACTACTAACTGATGCCTTTGAAATGAATGGAAGCAAGCTGGGAATTAGATTGGCTTGATTGGCTCCAAAAATTAGCCATCTCATGTATGTCGACGATATCCTAATTCTCTCTGAAGCAAATGATGGGGAAGTGAAGCTGATTCAGGAAATCTTGAAGGGCTACTATTGTTGGACGGGTTAGCAAGTGAACAAGGAAAAATCTGCAGTAATTTTTAGGAAATAAGTGACTAAAAAACATAGAAGATGTATCAAGAATATACTGGAGATCAAGGAAGTCAAGGATTTGCAGTACCTGGGTGTGAAGATGACATTGAGGAGATTAAAACACTATGATTTCCTACATTTAATAGACAAAGTATTATCTAAATTGGATGTTTGGGGGAGAAAGTATATTTCCTCTCCAGGCAAATTAGCTCTTATCAAATATGCGGTTCTTTCAGTACCAGGCTTCTTCTCTGCACATACTTTAATTCCTTTAAGTATTTTGAAGGAATTAGATAGATTGTGTAGAGATTATCTATGGAGGAAGGATGATGGTAATCTGGTCTTGCATTATGTAGTATGGGAAGACCTTTATAATCCGATTTGTGATGGAGGATGAGGGGTCCATTCAGCAGTTCAATCTGTAGGACCTTTAAGAGGTAAGTTCACTTGGAATTTATACAAGAAACCAGATTCCTTACTTAATAAAATTTTAAGAGCAAAATATGGAAGAGATGTAATGCATGTTGATGTTAAGAGATTCAATTCACCTTCTTTGAAGATTTTAATCTGTGGAGCTAAATTTTGACAACCGGTTATCAGATTCAAAATTGTTGCAGGAAACTATATCAATATTCTAAAAGACTGTTGGATATGGGATAGAAGATTAGAGTTATGGACTACTTTAATTGCAATGGTTGAAGGTGAGTTTCCAAACCTGGATAATTTTATTCTAAATGGTAGTTGGAATAAAGTTGAATTGCTAAAATTCTTTGGAAAAGAGTTGGTTGATATAACTTTACAAATTATATTATATTCGGAACATTCTGATGATGAAATGGAACTTGTTAAATCATTTTTTGGTAAGACTATAGCTTCATTAGCCAGGTCTTACGCAGATGGTAATTCAGATTCGTTGAGCTGGTTTAAGAAAATTAAATTGATTCCACGGGTAGAATGGTTCTAGTGGCGCTTATGGAGAAATGATATTCCTTCTAAAGATTTTCTAGTGTACAGAAGATTAGCAAATGATTATCTTTGTCTTAGAGGATGTGATGCTGTGGAGAATTCAGATCATTTAGTAATTAAATGTGAAAGATGAAAGAGGCTACCGGTTTGGAAAATAGATGGGGTTTCTCAATTCCTATGTTTAGTACTTGGACAGATTGTTTGATGAAGCTGAAATACATGTTGAAGGTAAACATATTTGCTGCAAATTTTTATTGCATGCTAGCTTCACTCCCCTAGGGGTTACTTCAAAACCTCTTGTACTCTTGTGTTTGTGCTATATTCTCTGATCATGGCAGGAGGGAATCGATCTCGCCATGTGTCGGGTAGTTCCTCGAGGGAAACTTTGGACCCTCAGTTCATGGAGGCGGACGATCAAATACTTATCATTGCTATAAGATGGCCAGCATTACTATTTCCCGGTCGATCAACCCAAACCATCTTTCCTATCTGGTACTTGACTTATTCTCACTCTTGCAATCCCCTTCAATTCAAAGCTTCTTTTTGAATTCTTCACAATCCTTTGAATAGATTCTTCATTCACTTCTCTTGGATCATATGTCAATCAACACCCCATCGAGATCACATATCAGGATTGCCAAGAATTCTTATAACTTTCCACCATAAGGGATAAACTCCATATCCTGTGTTCTGATCCTAATTTTGACTAGGCTCTGGCTAATCACTTTCTCCACAACTCTAATGCCCACTTTCATATTGGAGAGACTAGCTCTTTACTTAAAGATGCTAGGATGATCCAGCATGTCCTTCGCACCTCTATTAATCCCAAAGCTGGTGATCGAGTCCATATCACTCCCCTTCTTTCACTCACCACTTTTTATATTATGGACCATCTAGAATTCAATGTAACTGACCTGATCTTTCACTACATCAGGCACTTGACTATAGTTCGAGATCCAGGTCATAGAAGGAAGGCAAATCTTGCCCTAGGACATATCATTGCATATATTCTAGAATCTAAATATAACATCCAATATCCTGCTCCTCCCAACTATGAGCCCACCTTATACTCAAATAATTCATTTAATGTCCTTTACAGTACTCATCTCCACCTGAGGGACAAGGAAGCTCGGGGGGCCGAGGAGGAGGAGGCTCCCCTACCTATTCCTGCACTTGCTCCGCTTCACTAGTACTCTTAGCTAGATGAGCTGGTGGAGCATTTTGACCAATGGGAAGCTCGTTTTGACACTTATGTTGTTTCACAGGAGTAGAAACATGCTGAGGACTTAGCCTGCTTTGACGCCTTCATTGCATACCAATAGCAGCAACTCTACCAGGATATGGCATGGTTTGGAGCACAGTTCGCCACACTGTCTAGCTACTTTTAGCAGCCACCACCACATCCTCCTCTTTTAGATGATCAGGGGCCGACGTTTTATTAGTTTTCTTTTTATGCTATTTTCATTGTAGTTTGTTTCTATTTTTTGTTGTTTAGTTTCTGGTTTGTTTCTGTTCTACGTTTCTCCTCCTTTTTGTGATGTCAAAAGGAAGAGTGGTCTGCTGTGCTATTTTCTTTGTACTTTAATTCTATTTTTTAGTTGATCTGTATTTGTTCTTCACATTATTGCCTTAACTGCTTAAATTTTTTTTGTGTTTTCCATCATAAATAAGGAGGAGATTATTGTATATCTATTTTTAGAAATAGAATTTTAATGATTGCAAACACTTCTATTTTTCTACGAGTACCTTGCCTACTAATATTTCAGGTCCACAGAATCAAGATTGCAATTTGAACTGGCTTAAGAATGGGTAGATCATGTCAGACTTAGTTCGTAAACCTTTTTCTTTCTTGAGTCTACTTGTAATAAACATGGTTCCTAATACTAAGTAACCTTGCACACATACAAATGGGGGAAAATTTATGTCGATTTATTAGAGTTCTCTATTTTGATCATATCATCCAGGATGATCCTAAAATTGTCCTAGACGATCAACTTAAAATAGAAACCCTAATTAGGGCACCCTAGTTAAGACAACCATAATTAAGCACATCATCCTAGATGACATTTATATCAGCCTAGATGATAGGCTCAAATCAGGAAGAATCGGCCACCAGATCTATTTAGGTATTTTTTATTTTTGGACATCATCCAGGACATCGGCCTAGATGATGCAGCTCAATTATGCCTAAATTAATCTAGTAATTAAATAAAACAATTAAGGTTTGATTGCTCAATCACATCATCTAGGATGATCGCAAGATCATCCGAGATGATCTCTTAGACGATTGACATCGATCAGCTTCTATTCAGGGTGATGTTTATGATGATTTTCATAAGATTTGAGTTAATCAGTCAGGATGATCGTGAGATCGGCCTAGACGATCAAGTTAATTTTTTATCGTCCAGACATCCTTTCAGAGCGATTGTCTGGATGATATTTGTGGAAGTGTATTAATCGTCCAAGATGATATTATATCGGCCTGGATGATATGACAAAAATTCTTCTAATTGTCCCAAACCGATCGGGCTGATTGAGCAAAATTTACACTGATCGGCCTATCATCCTGGATGATAAAGTTGTTATGTATAAAATAAGAGCTATTATGAAGCTCTTCTATTTAAGAGCTCTTATTCTACCCTTTAGTAGATCTTTTACCGCTGTCTTGACCTGAGAGATCCTAGAGGAGAGGGAGAAAGAGATGATCTTGTGAGGGGGTGTTTATGAGAGGGTCTCACAAAAGTTGCTCTATGCTTTGATCCACATCTTCTTCTTCTATTATAGTCCCTTATCCTTGGGGGTTCTATAGAGGTAAACTTCAACGTTTGATCAAGGTTCTCTGTCTGCTTCAGGAGGAAGCAAAATGAGTTGGGTTCTACCTACTTCAGAAGGAAGTAAAAGGAGTTGGGTTCTTTGCATGCTTCAGGAGGAAAGCAAAAGGAGTTGGGTTCTCTGCCTCACCTGGGTTGGTGGAAAGGAGGTTTATATAGGCTTCTCCACCCTGCTGTAGGGGCAAAAGGAGAGATACTGAGTTTAGTGCAATACTCGTAGGGCACCTCCGGGGAGTGAACATAGGTCATGTTGATCGAACCACTATAAATCTTTATGTTCTTTACTACTGTTTCTTCCGCATTTAATTTTTGCACTTTGATTATTATTGTGGTGAATTTTGGTTTGAACTTTGTGTTTTAATGGTTTGAAAGAATTTTTTAAAATACCAATTCACCCCCCCCCCCCCCCCCCCTCTTGATTAGCCTCGGTCTAGTTCATAAAGGCTTAAATTCCCTAACAAACTTTCATACGATCCTGAGATTATCTGGGAAGATTAGTTCAATTAAAATATAGTTTATCTAGTATAAAACTTGAGCTGACCAAAATCATCTCTATTTATCATAGAGTATGATCCAGATCATACAATACGATCATAATATTAAAATTTAACAAATTTGATTGAGTAATAACAGGATGAATTTATACATAAATTTCATATATCATCTAGTATGATGTACATCATCTTAGATTATTAGAACAAAAAATATGAAATTCAAAAATATTGACTAACTTATGTTTTATAGCTTATTTCCATGATCATAACTAATCATCCTAGATCATCTAGACCATCCAATATGATTAGTTTGATGAGTTAATCATCCAATTTGATATAAATTATACATTATAATTAGTTCAAAAATTGATGTTCTGGTTTTAATAATCTAACTCCCCTTGAGTATGTGTGCATGGTCACAAAACAAGTATACACCCTTACAAGACTTGACTCAAGAAATCAAAAATACATCAATGCATATTATAAAAATCATTATAACATAACCTATTCTACCCAGTTTTTAGCCTTGAGTCTTTATTGGATGGTGCATGGTGTTCCTAAAAAGTTTGTACACACACAAAGAAAAATATATTATAAATATATGTAGACAATAGGATGTGAGAAAAAATGTTTGTTATCATCAAAAACATGAACTCGGGATCTTGAGTTACAATAATACGATCACCACAATGTTGGACAATCAAGAGTGTATGAAATTGGCCATCTAAGAAGTCATCCCAAACAAACAAAAGAAATTTATATAGTTCATAACATATGATCTTATGATCTTACGGTACGAAGTGTTATGAGATTTGAGTACTTCATCTGAATGACTCTTTCGAGGATAATGGAAAAATCTGTCTTTATAGTGATCATACAGTACGATGCTTGTATTGTACTGTACAAACAGAAGATGGATCTCTTGAAAGCTATGATTTCTTAAAGCCCACTATTAAAGCCTCTCATATTTTCTTATGAGATATCTTTTCACAGTTTAGACTTCAAGAGAGAGAGATTTGAGGGAGAGAAGAAGGAGAGAATTATGAGAGAAGTGAGGGAGATTTTGTGAGGGAGAAGTTGTGAGGGTATTCTCAAGGTTACTCCAAGAAACAATTTTGCCTAGTATCTATAAGAGTTTGCTTACTTTCTCTATGGCTGCAAAGAAGAAGTTCTACAGTAAAGATCCTGGTTCTATGACCATCTCATGTAGAGTAAAAATAGTGTTGTGGTTCTCTGACCATCACCTAGAGGGTGAAAAAAGAGTTTTAGGTCCTCTTCTTATAAAAGAGTCATGGTTCTATGTGACAACGGTCTGATGAAATAATATTTGTACTATCTTCTCTTCCTTGATGTAAGAGAAAGAGGACATTCATTATTGTTTAGTGTAAATACTTGAAGACGGAGTCTCTAAGGAGTAGACATTAATCAGGTTAATCGAACAACCATAAATTCTAGAGTGTTCATTCTTATTACTTTTGCACATTATTTTCTAAAATTTTACGTGTGATTGAAAAAATCTAATTGATTTTGTTATTAAAAAATTTTCTTACTTCCACATCCTGAAAGTTCGTTAGGGATGTTAAGCCCTATAGAACTGGCCCAAGCTAACCAAGAGGAGGGTGGATTGGTATTTTAAAAATTCTTTTCACAAAGAAGTAAAAATCACATAAACCAAAATCACACCACAAAAATAAGTGCGGAAATTAAAGTGCGAAAGCAAGAAATAAGAACACAAAAATTTAAAGTGGTTCGATCAACTTGACCTACGTCCACTCCCCAGAGGCGCCCTCCGAGTATAGAACTATACTCGTGACTCTCCTTTAGCCTTCACAGCTAGGCGGAGAAGCCTTTACATAGAACCTCTTTTTGCCTCCCCAGCAAGGCAGAGAACATATCTCCTTTTGCTTCCTCCTGAAGCTGGCAGAGAACCACAATCAGATGCTGAATCCTTACCTCTACCGACCCTTCCATGGATGAGAAACTCTAGAAGAAGAAGAACCAGAGCGATTCTTGAAGTAACCCTTGTGAATCCCCTCACAAGCTCCCCCTCAAAAGATCCTCTCTTTCTCTCTCTCTCTCTCTCTCTCTCTCTCTCTCTCTCTCTCTCTCTCTCTCTCTCTCTCTCTCTCTCTCTCTCTCTCTCTCTCTCTCTCTCTGTCTCTCTCTCTCTCTCTCTCTCTCTCTCTCTCTCTCTTTCTCTCCTCAAGGTCTTCTCAAGTCAAGGCCGTAGCAAAAGATTGTTCAAAAACATTGAACAAGAGCTCATAAATAGAAGAGCTTCAAAGGAGCTCATTAATTGCAAGTTGCCGACAATATCGTCTAGGCCGATATGGACATCGTCCTGGCTGATCAGTACAAATCTCAGAAGATCGACCAGAGCATCGCCCGAAATGCGAACTGGACAATTTCAAAATTGGCTTGATCGTCCAGGACGATCTCACGATCGTCCAGGCCGATCAGTTCAAATCAGAGAAAAATTGTCCAAAGCATCGCCCTGAATTTGTGCTGGCCGATATTTATCATCCAGAAGTAACTAATGTTTTTGAATAGATCATCCTGGCCGATCTTGAGATCATCCCGGCCGATATGTTTGTATCAATCATCCTTAATTACTTCCTTGATTTGTATGATTAATTAAGGCATAATTGTCAATATCGTCCAGGCCAAACCAAGATTATCCTTGCCGATTGCCAAAAATACAAAATACCTTAATTGTTTATGGCGGCAATTTCTTTCTATTTTGAGCTTATCATCCTGTCCAATACAAGTATCGTCCAGTATAATCTATTAATGATGGCTTCCTTAATTAAGAATCCAGAATAGATTCTCTGTTTTAAATTATATCGTCCAGGCCGATACAAATATCATCCTGACCGATGTGAGTAAAAATAGAAATTCTAAGTCTCTCAAGTGTGTGTGTAGGATTACTTAACATCAGTCTCTTTGAATATTACAAATAGACTCAAGAAGAGAAAAAGTAAAGTACAGACTGACTCAACCCTAACCTATGCAAACTTGAACTGGCTTCATTTGTTCGTCCGATCATTGATTCCTGAAAAGTTAGAAGTAACAGACAGTCCTAGAGAATCAATAGTGTTTGTCAATCATCAAAACGTAAGTCATGAAAATAGATTTGCAACAATCTTCCCCTTTCTTATGATGGAAAACAAAAGTAGGAAAATCTCAGTAAAAATAGCAGTTCATTAAAATTTCAAAGTTACAAGCACATCAACTTTTCCTACCACATCCTACTCCCCCTTTTGTCATCACAAAAAGAGGGTTCTAGACACAAAAAAAAGGAAACAACACAATAAAAACTAAAACAAACTACAAGACAAACTACAAAAAATAGAAAACAAAGACTAGAAAAATGAGGGACCCTGATCATCAGATGGAGGTGGTGGAGGTGGCTGTTGAAAGTAGCTAACTAGCGTAGTAAACTTAGCATTGAACCAGGCAATGTCCTGGTCATGCTGCTGCTGCTGGTGAGTAATGTAGCTATTAAAGTGGGCTAAGTACTCTGTGCGGTGTTGCTCGTAGCGGGCCATGTCCTCAAAATATTACTGCTCCTGTGCAGCAACATAAGCGTCGAAGCGGGTCTCCCATCGATCAAACCTCTCTACTAACTGGTCAAGCTATGAGTGCTGTCGAAGAGGAATATGATTAGGAATAGGAGCGGGAGCGGGAGCCTCCTCCTCCTCAGCCCCCTGAGGTTCCTCATCCCCTGGGTGGAGACGGGTACTGTGAAGGGTATTGAAGGAACTAT
Source organism: Dendrobium huoshanense (assembly GCA_016618105.1). Classification (NCBI taxonomy): domain Eukaryota; kingdom Viridiplantae; phylum Streptophyta; class Magnoliopsida; order Asparagales; family Orchidaceae; genus Dendrobium; species Dendrobium huoshanense. Next base: position 78,032,821 of record CM028345.1, read on the forward strand.
TTAAGTAGAAGAGAGTTAGGAGGTTGGAAGGAGCAGGATATTAAAGTTGATATTTGATTTCAAGGACATAGGCTATGAGGTGTCCTAAAGCCAGATTGGGTTTCTTCTTATGACCTGGATCAAGGATTCTGGTTAAATGATCAATGTACCAAAAATTTAAGTCAGCAGTATAAAATTCTCGATGAGCCATGATGTAAAAAGTAGTTAGAGAAAGTAGATGAGTGATGTGGATTCGGTCCCCAGCTTTTCAAATAATGGAGGTTCAAAGGACATGCTGAATTATCCTAGCATCTTTAACTAAAGAGCTAGTCTCTCCAACATGAAAAGCTACATTGGTCTGGCGAAGAAAATGGTTTGCTGTGGACCAGTCAAAATCAGGATCTGAAATGATTAAGTGTAGCTTATCCCCGGTGGTGGATAGTTGTAAACGTTCAACACAGTCCTGATATGTGATTTCGACAGGGCGTCGATTCACATAGGAGGTTTGAGCTGTGAAGGTAGGATTTATGCAAAGATTTGTGAATAATTCACGAAGAAGCTCGGAGTGAAAGGGGAAAGCGAGAGTCAGAATGAAACAAAGAGAAGTGTGAGCGAAAAGACCCATTACCGGATACGAAAGGTGAACAGGATTGATGATTCTGGATACAGTTATCCCACATTCTTTATATCGATGGTAAGTAGCTTCATCTTTTGCCTCCCTAAAACGAGGGTCAATCCTAGCCCTTGAAGAACTCCCAGAAGTTTGTCGAACTCATTTCCCACCAGCCATAGTAAGGAATTAGCAAGAAAATACAAGAGAAGAAGAGGTGTGAGGTGAAAAACATGGCTGGAATGGCCTGAATTTAAAGAAACGGCCATATCGTCCAGGCCGATCGAAGAATCATCCAGGACGATATGCTACAAAAATTACGTACAAGCCAATTGGTCAAAAAGGCTGTCCGATCGGCCGGGCCGATCAAATATCGGCCAGGACGATTAGACACAGGCGATCATCCCGAGGAGTCAAGCCGGATGACTATTGAAAAACCAGATCATCTAGACCAATTAGGTGTATCGTCTAGGACGATGCATAATAATTATTCGTACTCGCTGAAGTTAAAACATTTTAAATCTGTGCCATGTGTATCGTCCAGGATGAACAGTGGATCAGCCAGGACGATTGTCCAATAATGGATCGTCCGTGGCCGATTTTAAGGATTTAAATGTGCAGACACGTGGATCGTCCAGGACGATCTAGTGTATCTGCCAAGACGATGACCATAAATGCATCGGCCAAGACGAAAATGGTATCGGCTAAGACTATCATCATGATTGCAACAGAGTTCGACCAGATTATCCAGGACGATAAATTATTGTCCAGGACGAAGAGTTATAGCAAGCACAGAAAAGTTCAGCAGATGGCATTTTGAAGAAAATTTGTCCTATCATCCAGGAAGATATGAGAATCGGCCAGGATGATGTTATAAGAGATTTGAATCCAAGGAAAAAGTTGATGATCAAAGCCCTCAAAAAAATAAAAGACTCACAATACAAAGCTAAAAACAAAAAAGGCAAAAAAAAAAAAAACTAAAAACAAAATCGAAGAAAAAAATATTTTTGTTTTTGGTTAAACTTTTTTTTTAGCAAAGTATCCATATGATAGATTTTTCAAACTATTCAATTTTATAGATTTAAAAGATCAAAGAGTTAACAAGTCAAAATCTGAAAAAGGTAGAATATCCGATCTTGTTAATCCCTATCTCGGACTTCTATCAGGGCAATAATCGTCCCTTTAAAAACAAAAGGTCTAACTCAGAAAAACTTTACTGGGTAAAAAGAAGATTCAATCAAAACATGGTTACAAAAAAAATATCTTATAAATAATATACATAAGTAATTTATCTCAATCATGGAATTTGAAATCAAGCCTTTGAAAGCATCAAATAACCAATGAGTTCTTTAAGTTTTAAGTGTTCAGAAAAGAGATAATAGCTTGTATTTAGTGGGCTCATTTTATGCCTCTTGTATCTTTGTTTTCGCTCTTTGAGCATCTTGATTTTTGATACACATTTGTGTATAAATATATTTTTCATTTCAAATTTGCTTCTTTTCAACTTTCCCTCTTAATTTGTTTTTCAAGCTAAGTTCTCTTTAACAAAACCCTTAAAAAGAACCTTAGTTGTGAGTATATCCTCCAAATATTAGAGAATAGGAGCTCTCTCTCTAACATAGGGAACATAATCAAGTGATAAATGCAATGGCAAGATTTCATTTAACTTGAAAGATATATAAGAACTTTTGATATTACGTACAAGATAGATTATTATAGCAAGATAAAAAGAATCTTAGTTTCAAAAACCAGTTGTTAATATGAGATAGACTTTTGTCTAGAAAAGAAAATTATGTTACTAAAAGAGATAAGAGGGAGGGAAACCATCAACGGTGTTTCTCCCTTTGATCGATTTAGATATGATAATCAATGGCTTTAAATCTCCAAAATTTAAAAGCTTAAAAAAGAACTAATCAAATAGAAAACCAAACATAAAAGCAAAGCGAAAATCAAACAGTCTAAAACACCAAAAAGCTAGCACACAACAAAAAATAACACAAAACTAATTAAAAACATTTCAAGAAATTACGAAGCAGCAAGTTTAAGCAATTATGAGCTGCGAGCCTCCATATGTCCAATTATCCTATGCTCTCACAAGGTCTTTGGTGAGAGCACCCCTGCAAAAACTCAACAACAGTCAGATTTAGGAACCCAAACTGGTTTGGGTCCCTTCTCAGGAAAAGTTGAATACAATGCAGGTGTGGTATGCTGTGAATCATGTACCTTAGGTTTCCATACCCAATGTGTGCTATAGTGAATGGTGCAAGTGTGTGAGATGTGTCCTAGCATGCCACAAGAAAAACCTCTAACTCCAGGAAAAATATTTCTTAAATGGTTTGAGTTATAATGCCTCTTCCTAGGTCTTGGCTTTTGATCAAGAGTAGGCATCATTCAAGTTTTCTTAAGTATAGACAATTCATTTTTAATCCTCAAGTTTGTATTTTTTAGAACATCATTTTTAACCCTCTAGCTTTTCTCTTTCTCTTTGGATTTCTTGAAATCAGATTGAAGAGAGGTGTGTGAAACTTTTAATGCTTTATTCTTATCAATTAATTCCGAGTGCTTTTTGTTCAAATCATCAAATTCATCGAGAAGAACTATGTGATTAGAATCAATCATTGAATGATCTTTAAAAATAACTTCATACTCTTTTTGTAAATTCTCAAGTTCCAATTTTAAGTTAGCATGAGTCTTCTTAAGTTTTTTGTATGATGCATGGATTTTCTCACAAATCTCAAATAATTCATCATAGGTTGGTTTACATACCTCTTCCTCCTCACTTTGCTCAAGATGACCTTCCCCCATTAAGCACAGGTTTGTTGTCTCTTCCTCTAGTTCAGTCTCAAAGGAATCAGTACCAGATTCTTCCCATAATGCCTTTTGGACTCTCTTCTTGTCCTTCCTAAACTTAGGTTTCTCCTCGCCCTTTTCCTTTTTGTTGCTTGAGTGATCTTGAAGTGTAGGACAATCGGCTTTCACATGTCCAGACTTCCTACATTCATAACAAACGATATCAAAAAATCCTTTAGAATATTTATGATCCTTACCTTTTCTCCAATGATGCTTTTGCTTCTTCCTTAGAAGGCTTTTGAATTGTCTTGTGATGAAGGCAACTTCATCGCTCTCAGATCCGAAAGAATCGGAGTTAGATTTGTGCTCCTTCAGTGTAACTATTTTCTCCTTCTTCTTCTCACCTGCATCAAGATTTCTTTGATTCACCCCTTGCCCGTAAGCAATGCATGAGCCAAGTAAGTTATCAATTGAATAAGTGTTCAAATCCTTAGATTCAGTGATTGTAGTGATTTTAGCATCATATGACGAAGGCAAGCATCTCAAAATCTTGTATACTTTTTCATAGTTTGAAAGTTCTCTTCCTAATGCATGCAGTGAAGTGACTATCTGTGTAAACCAAGTATACATGTCAGAAACATATTCAAATGGTTTCATACAAAAAAATTCGTAGTCATGCAAGAGAATATTCAAACAAGATTGTTTAACTTCATTAGTGCCTTCATAAGTGATACACAATTTATCCCAAATTTCTTTACCAGTTGAACAAGTAGAAACACTCATGTAATCCTCAGATTTTAAAGCACAAAAAAAATAGTTCAAACATTTTACATTTAATTGGGCTAAATCTCTTTCATCGAAAGTCCATTCAGTAAAAGCAATTTCAGTTTTAACACCATTAATTTCACGAGAAGGTGGAGAATAACCTTCTTTGATAAGCATCCACATGCGATAATCAGTAGATTGTAAAAATGTTGACATGCGGGTTTTCCAGAAATCAAAGGGTAGGTTATCGAACAGGGGAGGTCGGGTAATAGAATACCCTTCCGTAGTGTTATGATTCCCAAAGTTAGACATGGATCAAAATTTAAAAAGTTTTTAAACTAATTTTTATGAATCCCGTTCTGATACCACTTGAAAGTTAGTTAGGGATGTTAAGCCCTATCGAACTGGCCCAAGCTAACCAAGAGGGGGGTGAATTAATATTTTAAAAATTCTTTTCACAAAGAAGTAAAAATCACATAAACCAAAATCACACCATAAAAATAAGTGCGGAAGCAAGAAATAAGAACATAGAAATTTATAGTGGTTTGGTCAACTCAACCTACGTACACTCACCGGAGATGCCCTCTGAGCATTGTACTATACTCGTGACTCTCCTTTAGCCCCCACAGCTAGGCAGAGAAGCCTTTACAAAGAACCTCTTTTTGCCACCTCAGCAAGACAGAGAACCTATCTCCTTTTGCTTCTTCCTGAAGCTGGCAAAAAACCATAATCAGATGCTGAATCCATACCTCTACCGACCCTTCCATGGATGAGAAACTCTAGATGATGAAGAAGTAGAGTGATCCTTGAAGAAACCCTTATGAATCCCCTCACAAGCTCCCCCACACAAGATCCTCTCTCTCTCTCTCTATCTCTCTCTCTCTCTTTCTCTCCTCAAGGTCATCTCAGGTCAAGGCAGCAGTAAAAGATTGTTCAAAAATGTTGAACAAGAGCTCTTAAATAAAAGCGCTTCAAAGGAGCTCATTAATTTCAAGTTATCGATAATATCGTCCAGGCCGATATGGACATCGCCTTGCTCGATCAGTACAAATCTCAGAAGATCGGCCAGAGCATCACCCTGAATGCAAACTGGACAATTTCAAAATTGGTTTGATTGTCCAGGACGATCTCACAATCGTCCAAGCCGATCACTTCAAATCAGAGAAAAATCATCGAGAGCATCGCCCTGAATTTGTGCTGGCCAATATTTATCGTCCAGAAGTAGCTAAAGTTTTTGAATAGATCATCCTGGCCGATCCTATGATCATCCCGGCCGATATGATCATATCAATCATCCTTAATTACTTCCTTGATTTGTCTGATTAATTAAGGCATAATTGTGAATATCGTCCAGGCCGATCCAAGATCGTCCTGGATGATTGCCAAAAATATAAAATACCTTAATTATTTATGGCGACAATTTCTTTCTGTTTTGAGCTTATCATCCTGGCCGATACAAGTATCGTCCAGGATGATCTGTTAATAACGGTTGTCTTAATTAAGAATCCGGAATAGAATCTCTATTTTAAACTAGATCGTCTAGGCCGATACAAATATCATCTTGGCCGATGTGAGTAAAAATAGAAATTTTAAGTCTCTCAAGTGTGTGTATGTATGGTTACTTAGCATCAGTCTCTTTGAACATTACAAATAGACTCAAGAAGAGAAAAAGCAAAGTACAGACTGACTCAACCCTAACCTATGCAAACTTGAAGTAGCTTCGTTTGTTCATCCGATCTTTGATTCCTGAAAAGTTAGAAGTAGCAGATAGTCCAAGAGAATCAATAGTGTTTGTCAATCATCAAAACATAAGTCATGAAAATAGATTTGCAACACATCCATTATGTAGTTTATCATGTGTGGGTGTAAATATCGCTTTAAAGGATTTATTGTCATTAAATAATTTTTAAATATCCAATTCATCCCCCACCGCTTGATTAGCCTCGAGCTAGTTTTTAAATGTTTAACAGCCTGCATGAACTTATAAGTGGTATTAAAGCGGGATTCAAAAATTATATTTTAAATAAGTTTTGAAAAATGATCAAAGGCTTACTTTGGAAGTCATAATACTGTTGAAGGATATTCAATCACATGACAATCACTATTTGATAATATTATTTTTTACTTTTGGAAAATTTACATGTCTAGTTTCTTGTAATCTATTGATTATCGCATGTGGATGTTAGTTCTTATTGGATAATTTGCACCTTAATGTCTAGTAAATGGCATTAAAAATTAAATCCATTTTTTTTAATGGAGTACAGATGATATAGATTTAGCCCAACTGATTAAAATGTTTGAACTATTTTTCTGTGCTTCAAAATCTGAATATTACATATGTGTTTCTGCTTGCACTACAGGTACGAAGATTTGGGTAAACTCTGCATAACATGCGAATGAAAAAAGGAAGTAAAAAAAATCTAGGTTTAACATTCTACTTTATGATTATGAACTTTTTTGCATGAAGCCTAGTGAATAATTTTCTAAAATGTATACTAGGTTTACTCAGATTATTACTTTCCTATATGCTTTAGGAAGAATCTTGCATTGCTTAACTACTTTCTACGATGACAAAATTTTTGCTACTACTGCTTCTAAGGATCTAATTGTTTACTCCATCGATAACTTATTTGGATCCTCATTGCCTAAGAGTAAGGAGTGATTCAAAGATTGCTTGATGTAGGACAAAAGGGAAATGAGAAAATTGTAGTCTCAAAGGTTAATGATTCTAGTAGTGATACTTCTGTACAAGAAGATGATGATATAGCCCTTATTATTAGACAATTTAAAATCTTTTTAAAGAAATAGTAAAAATAATAAAAACTCTAAATTTTCTTCTGATATTACTAGTTTTTAATGCAGAAAACAAGGTGCACTTGAAGTCTTATTGTCCAAGTCATAAAGATCACCTGAGCAAGGAGAAGGGTGAGGAAAAAACTAAATTCAAGAAATGAAAACAAAGTACTTAGAAAGCTTTCTGGGAAGATTCTGCTTCAAACTAATCTAAAATTGAAGTAGAAAAGGAGGTAAGCAAACCTTTGCTTAATGGTAGATAATCATCTTGATCATTCTAATCAAGAGCATGTATGTGAGCTTTTCTATGATGAATTATTTAATGTTTTTGATAGAAATTATACTACAAATAGGAAGCTTAAGAAGTTACATGCAAGCTTTAAATCTAACTTTTCAAATCTGTTAAAAGATAATGAATGCCTTAGGAAAAAGATCATTCCACTTTGGATAGTAATTATATGGCTTTATTAGATAAATTTAACTCTTTAAACAAGAAGCATCTTGATTTAAATAATGAACATGATTCCTTAAAATATTACATGTTTAATTAGAAAATGCATTCTTAGAAAAAGAAACTCCTCATATAAACTAGATGATAGTGAGCATGCATTAAAAATTAAAAATTTAAGTCATGAAACCACAAACAAATCTTTACAAGTTGAATTAAAAGCTTACAGAGAAAATAAAACACTTCCTAATGGGTTTTCAAAAACAAAATGAATGATTTTGGTGTTTTGGTTAGAAATAAATAAAGATTAGTTGCTAAGTGGTATAACCAGAGAGAAGGAATTTATTTTTAACAAACCTTTGGCCCTATAGGTAGACTAGACACTATATAAGTGCTATTAGCTTTTACCTGCTTAAGAGATTCAAATTGTAACAAATGGATGTCAAAAGTACCTTTCTGAATGTAATAATAAAAGAATATGTGTATATTGAGTAACACTTAGGGTTTGAAAATTCATAATTTCCTAATCATGAATTGAAATTAAAAAAAGGTATTACATGGACTAAAATAAGCACCCAGAGCATCTTATGAAAGGCTAAGCACCTTCCTACTAGGGAGGACATTTGTTATGGGGAGTATAGACACCACCCTATTTCTAAAAAAGGTTGGAGATGAATTACTCACTATCTGAATTTATGTTGATGATATTCTGTTTGAATCTTTTGATAAAAATTTATGTGATAAATTCTTAAAAATATTGAATTAGAAGTTTGAGATAAGTGTGATGGGAGAGCAGGCCTATTTTCTTTGATTTAGTATAAGGTAGTAGGAAGATGGAACTTTCCTTAGTTAATCAAAATATATTAAGGATAGCCTTAAGAAATATGAAATGGATAAGGCCAAACCAATAAACAATCCCATGAGACCTAGAGTTTAGTTAGATAAGGATTCAAATGAATAATTAGTTGATCAGATGAAATATAGAGGAATAATTAGATCAATTCTTTACTTAGCTACTAGTAGACCTGATATTATGTTTAGTATTTGTCTATATGCTAGATTTGAAGTTGATCCAAAAGATTTCAACTTGACTGTTGTAAAGAGAATCCTTAGATATCTCTTGGGAACCCTAAGCATAGGAATTTGGTATCCTAGGCATAACACTTCCTTTGAAATCATAGAAAATTCTGATTCATATTTTGTGGGATGTAAGGTTGATAGGAAAGTCACCTCTAGAACATGCTAATTCATATTGTAATCTTTAGTCTCCTTATCCGATAGAAAACAAAACTCAGTAGCCCTATTAACTAGTGAAGTTGAATACATAACCGTATGAAGTGATGTGGCCAAGTTCTTTGGTTAAAGAAATAGATATTGGATTTAGGATTATTTGTAGAAAATTTCAATCTTATGTGATAACATTCCATCTATATTTCAAAGAATCCAATCCAACACTCCAGGACAAAATATATAGACATGAGGCACCATTTCAATAGGGTCCATATTACCAAAGAAGACATAAAGCTACACCATGTAGCCACTAAAAATCAACTTGCTGATATCTTTACAACACCACTACCTTTAAAACCATTAGCACAATAATAACCAAATTAGGTGTGATAGATATTCATGCTTGAAATTGTTTATTCCTTTTTCTATTTTTATTTGTTTTATTTGTATGTTTGTTTCCATTTATGTGTTGTTATTTTACACTTTAATTTTCTGTTATATTTTTATTGTTTAAAAAATCAAATCTCTACTCACTTTTGCAGTTGAAATTGTTTTTTAAAATGACAATTTTTCCTTGTCTTTTTTTAGAACAATATTAGTAGTGATTGACTCATCTAAAAACGTTAAAGGAAGAAATATTATTGATAGTTTCTCTTCCCCTAACTCCTTTATTGGTATAGTTTTCTTTTTTAATTAAAATCTATTTCATTAAATGTTAGAATTTGAAATAGAGATATATTTTATCTTCCTATAGAAATCTATCTCATATGAATAATGTTTCAAGTCAATGAATCTCTTTCAAGTTATATTAATCAAGTTGTTTGCATTTATCATCTGGATAAGAATCTATTTTATGTTTTATTCTTCCTTCTACAAGAAAGTGAGTTTTCCTCTGCTTAAATTTGGAAGATAATCTCATAATTGAGATTTTCTTAGCTATAAAAAATGAAGTAAGCATATAAAAATAAAAAAAGAGGCACAAAATGAGCCCAAAGCTAAAATGATGTTCAATGACCTCCAAAGAATTGCAAGATGCACAAAGTGTATAAAAAAAATCAAAATATCTATAATGTGCACCAAAAGCCTAATAAAAGAGGCACAAAATTAGCCCACTATGAGCTAGCTTACCTTTCTTTCAAATCCTTACAATCATAGAAGACTCCTTGTGCCAATTGATATCTCATATACTTCAATTTGAATATCATGGTTTCTGAATGACTATTTTGTAATATTATTCGATTAGATTTTTTTTTCTTAATGGAAGTTTGAAAAGATCACTTTTTCTATATAGTATTTTTCATAAATTAGATTTTTGTTCAAAAAGGATTTTGACCTGTAAGGTGTCTGAGCTAAAGTTGACAAGAATGATTTTCTAACATTTCTAAATTTGAGCATTATCAATTCATTTCTTAAAGATTATTAAATCTAATAATAAGGTAAATTTATTATTTAATGTAGCAAATCAGTTAAAAATTTTGATTTTGTGCTTTGAGTGTTTTTTGCCATTTTTTTTATTTATACGTTTTTTGGGAAACCCATAAAAGGGGCCTACACGTTAATATAAAATTAAATTACAAGGTTTTTTAAGTGATCCTTTAGGTCGCCTTTGCTCGAAAAAGCTATAAAACAAATCAAAAGAAAACCTAAGAGTCGATGGTTCCCTGTTCTACAACTTATACAAGAAACTAATTACATTCTAGGTCTACTAGAGAACATCATCTAAAAAAAGAAGAAAATAGTCAGCAAATTCAGCGCAGTCTTCCTACCAAAATTATCCATCTTATTCAAAAATTCTTGACTCCTTCAATCTGCATAAGAATCAAACTGCAAAACCAAAACATGTATAACATGATATATGCAGGCTTGGAACTAATAAAAATAGAAAACTAAAGGATACTGATATTTCTGAAGAAATCCATCTACAGCTTACCAGCTCTATAGAGCAACAAGTAAGTAGCCATGCTATAATCATCAACTAAATATAAAAGAACAATAGTGCATGAATTACTATTAATCAAATATAGAAAAATTGAAAGGGATTCAGATTGCATTCTTTTATGCCAAGCAGTGTGATTTCTTGGAAAGAACTTTTAGGAATGAAAAATATGAATCACCAAAATACCAGGTGACTGAATAATCCTCAAACAAGGCAAACCCACAGACGCAAAATAAATAATGTATTTGTCTTGCCACTTAAAAAAAGAATTACAAAACAATAGTAATATTCAAATTAATCAACCCATCTTTAAGTAGCTCTTTCCCAACTTGAAGTGGAACTAACCAAAATCTTTGAAGGAACCAGCCCACATAATGCTGAACGGAATGTAAATGCACTTGTAAGTAAAACCCCACCAAGATCCCATCCATACATGAAGAAATAGAATTAAGTAACTTGAAAACCATATCAATTACCAACAACTGAGGGAAGCAATAATAAATAGAGCCAAACCAATAGGTAGAAATCCCATGAAAACATAAAAATAAAACTAGCAAGAACCAAAAAGAAATAAACTAAGAAACTCTAACATAATGATTTATTTATACTTGTATGTTTGTTTATTCTTTTTTGTTTTAGGTTATATTCAAATTTGTGTGTTTTTATCCTTTTTATGCATACTTTTTGTACTATATTGTTTAGTGTTTTTGCTCCTCTTTATGATGTCAAAAAACGGAATAGTATTTTGTTATTTGTTATTGCTTTCATATTAAATTAATTTCTTTTAAATTTGCTTATCAGTAGTTTGTTGTTTGTTGTTAATTTATTGGAAATCTAAGAAGATAACAAAAAATATGATTATATTTAAACAATTATATTTGCCATCATAAAAAAGGGGAAGATTATTGTAAATCTAATGCAAGCACTATGATTTTTATGATACCAACAATATTATATATGCTACTATATTCTCTTGATTCTATGATATTATGTTTTATTTTGTGTGTACCTATGTTTCAAGAAAACACTCCACCATCCACTTACAATTTTTATTAGCTCAAGACTGGGTAAACTGGGGTTATAGTCTAAATTTTCAATTTGTTATATATTTTGTCTTTCTTGAGTTATATCATGTAATTTGGTGGATAGCATTACTGAGTAAATTTGCACACACAAAGGGTGAGAGAGAAAAATGTTTTGATAGATTTTCTTAGCAAATCATACTGTGCAACTTTATTTCATACTATACAAATTTGGTTCATACTATATGACTTTGATTTATATTGTACAATTTATTTTGTTATGTAAAATCCGTAGCCACTAGAGGTCAAGAAAGATTCTAAGTTTGTTATGATCGTACACTACAATTTGGTTTGTTATGTACGCCCTAATAAAATTCTTGCTTAATTTTGTTGATTATAGTAATTAGGTTGTTAAACCTAAGTTAATATCCCAAGGCTACCAAGAGGGGGGGGGGGGGTGAATTGGTAGTTTTAAAAAATTTTAATCCCTCTTTGAAATTAAGTCGAACTGAAATGAAAAATTTTATTTTAAGTTTTTCTAGAAAATGTTTTTCAACCACAGAGTTCTTAAAAAATTAAAATAAAATGCGGAAACGTAAAAATTGTAAAGTAAATAACACCAAATTTATAGTGGTTCGGTCTATAACCAGACCTACATTTACTCCCCAGAGGCACCCTCAGAGTATTGCACTAATACCAATAGTGACTCTCCTTTTGCACCCACAGCAAGGCGGAGAAGCCTTTACAACACACTCTTTTCACCACTACCCGGTGCGGCAGAGAACCGTCGTCCTTTTACACAAACCCCAGTGTTGGCAGAGAATCGTCAGTCCTTTCACATTCTCCTAGTGTGGGCAGAGAACCCTACAGTTGTTCACACTCTCCAAGTGTAGGAAGCGAACCTTTAGGGTATTCACACTCTCCAAGTGTCGGTAGCGAACCGGATCTTCTTGATAGATCTTCTCATAAGAAATCTAGAAGGAAGAAAGAAAAGAGTGAAGTAATCTCAATTCACAAGTAGAGATTCTTACCTTTGAACTCCAAGTGAAGCCTTCACGCTCCAGTGGTAGGAATCCTCCTTTGAATGCACTCTCACACTCTCTCCTTAGCTATTCTCTCAAGAGGCACGAATATCAAATGACAAAAAGATTGGGTGGCAGTCTAATTTGGACTATATATAAAAAAGACAAGAAACACTGCCCAAAAACTGCAAATTTTCAATTCTGTACGCAGTGGATCGTCCCGTACGATCGTGGATCGTCCTGGACGATTTTACTTAAACGCTTTGAAACGACTCTATTTGTATATGTGTACGAAATGTCTTCGTACAAGCTGATCATCCCGTACGAACTAAGTTCGTCCGGTATGAACAGTTATTACAAGTTCGTTCTAGAAAACTGCTGAAAATTGTTCTAAGTCGGTTAATCGTCTGGACAAAAATTAGTTCGTCTGGACGAAAATTTTACAGAGAGCAACTCATTTTCTGACGATAATTAATTTTGTCTGGACAAAAATTTTACAGAGATCAGATCGTCCTGGACGATAACTAATTTCGTCTGGACAAAAATTTTACAGAGAGCAACTCGTTTTCTAATGATAATTAATTTTGTCTGGACAAAAATTTTACAAAGATCAGATCGTCCTGGACGATAATTAATTTTGTCTGGACTAAATTTTTACAGAGAGCAACTCATTTTTTGACGATAATTAATTTCATTTGGATTAAAATTTTACAGAGACCAGATCGTCCTGGACGATAATTAATTTCGTCCCGGACGAATAAAACTTAGAAAATTTTTTCAAGCCAGTTCTTATTCGTTCTATATGCTCAATAGGAGATAACTGTCTGATCGCCCCGAACGATCTGATATCATCCCGTACGATCAGTATAAATTTTATATGATCTCCTTATGTGTGTGTATGTTTTTATTCACTCAATTACAATCACTCCCTTTCAAATTTAATTCAAAGAAAAGTACAAGCTTCAAATTCACAAAGTATCTCATGTTAAATTTGATTTGAAGTCTTCGTAGTCTGGAGTTTGATTTTTCTGAAATATTAGTACACACAAGAGCAAATACAAATCTTTTAAAATTGTTAGGAGATAACTACACATTTGAACAATAATATTTAAAATCATCAAAACTATACAAGTTGCAAAAATGTAAAGCATACAAATAGCAACTATTTTAACAATCTCCCCCTTTTTGATGATGGCAAAACAATTATTGTTTGTATGATTTCAATTTAAACAAATCTCCTTAACTCCCCCTGAATTGATGAATACATGAAAATAAGGAGGCATTTTGAAGCATATAACAATATAAAAATTTTTAACAAAATAACACAAGCCATAGACACAAAGTCATACACAAAATTAAAATGCAAACAAAACAAACAAAACATACAAACAAAATAATTTCTCCCCCTTTTTGACAATAGCAAAAAATAAAGAAGAAAAAGACAAGAAATGTAAGTAATTATATGAAATTCATTTGAAACTTTAATCTAAATGGTGATTGACATAAGGTATGCAATCTAAAACTAATAACATTAGGTAAATCATTGAAATTCATAAAATTTAAGAAGTGATATAACATTATAAGTAAGAAGAATTTATCAAAAACCTGATTCAATTTAGATATTTGAATATAGAAAATCATTACAAGAGAGATGAATAAAAAATTATATATTTAAAAGTTCAATAGAAGATAAATGAACATAAGATCAATTTGAATTAAGAGATTGAAAGAATTTAGAAAGAAGAGAATTACCATATGTGGCGCTTTGCGCATCTTTTTTAAAATTTTGGCACATTTTTGTGCATCCTTTGACATAAGGCTAATTTTATGCCTCTTTTTCATATTTGCGAACCTTTACGCATTCCTTATGATTTTTGTACTCTTTGTACAATTTTCAAGTGTAATTGAAATCAAATCTTTCCAAGATCAATAATTTAAATTTTCAAAATTTTTCTAAGTGCATAAATATCACTTGAGCAAATAAATACAAAATTAGAAACCATCTAAATTGCAATAATAATATTAACTTTTATGTAGTCTAAATGAATAGACATGAGATTAAAAATTCTAATTATGACAAGTTATAAACAAATTTTAAATACAGAATGACTAGATTTTGTAATGTAATTAATCTTAAATCACAATCTAATTTAAGCACAATTAGGATTAAAAAGACTAATGAAATTCATAAGAACTAAACACATTTCAAAAACAATTCAAAATAAAAAACAACTACAACATATATTGATATTTATGAAAAGGATTACAGGATCATTTCATAATATCAATATAAAAGAAAATACACTAAAGTTAAAAACAAAGACAAACAAACACAACTAGAACAAACACTAGAACAAACACTAAAACAAGCACAAATATAACAAACATAAAGAAAATCATCGTTCATTCTCTATTCTTCTGGAGAAGGAGGAGGAATGCCACTAAATAGGTTGAAGTAGGAGGCCATCATCATAACATTGGTATTGATTTCATGAACTTCATTTCTGATAATACCAATGTCCTGTTGCTGCTCAAGGAGTTGAGCATCAATTTGATCAAATCTTTGATCAACATGAGTCTCAAGTCTGTCAAATTTCTCAATCAAATTCGGATAATCTGATTGAGGTGCAGAAGTTTGCTCTCCTTCTTCTTATTCTTCAGAAGCATTGGCATGTGCTTTCCCTTTTTCCTCTTTAAAAATTACTCTGAAAGAAGCATCATTGTAGTAGACCGGCTCTTCGTATTCATCATCAGGATGCACTAAGTTGTATTTCTTTTCCAAAATATATGTAACTAAGTGTCCTAATGAGATGTTCCTTTTTCTCTTCTATTCTTCATGTCCAATTTCTGAAAGCCCATAAAGATGGTCTAGGATAAGTTGGGCTTCATCGATAGGCTTATGATCCATAATCAAAAAGGTCAAAATAGAAAGGACTGGGGTAATATTTATCCTATCACCAGCTTTAGGAATGATTGAAGATCGAAGAATGTGCTGGATGATTCGAGCATTTCTGGTCATTCCTGAAACTCTAGCAACATGATATGTTAGGCCATTTTCTCTAATCACCCTATTGACTTGATACCATTCGAAGGTGTTTTCATTCATAAGGGTGTGGGCTCTATAGCCTTCAGTTCTTAAGTTCAGAAAGGCACCTATGTCGTGCTTGGTGATTTCAACTTTTTGTTTGAGAACAAAAGAACTTATGCAGGAGTGGTCGGAATTGAAACTCATGTTGGCTAGGAAATAGAGAAAAGTTTGTTTGTTGTAGAGGTGAACGAGAGAAAGAATGAATCCAAACTGGGTGGAAGCAAAAAGGTGCATTACCTTGAAATTTATCTCGTCTTGAATCAGAATACGAGAAGGGGTAATTTTGGCAGTTGCAAAACGAGGAAAGGATTCCTCATTTGCCTTTGAAAGGATGTTTTCAGAGGCATTTCTGTGAGGTTTCTTAGCCAACACCTTTTGTCTATTGCTTGAGGAGGCCATTGTCAATTTAAAGTCAAAAGGGATTGAAAGTTAAGTTTGGAGATGTGATTATTGAGTTAGAATTCCTTCATATTTAAGGAAAACGATACGTTCATCCTGGACAAAAACAGTTCGTCTTGGACTAAATTATCGTTCGTTTGGATGAAAAATGTTCGTACAGATGATCCAATTCGTCCAAAATGACAATTTACGATGCCTCCTTTCATACATACTTTTGACTTAACCGATCGTACAGACAAAAAATTTTCGTACAGACGATCAAAAGTTAATTCGTTTTAATGTCAGTTGAAAACCGTCCCCTACAATGAAACGACTTCTGTTCATCTGGACGAACTAAAAGTTCGTACGGACGAACTTCACATTTAAAACAATCTTATCCACTCAACCGCTGCATTCAATCGTCCCGACGTTTGAGAGAGGAAAAAAATTTCGTCCTGAATGATTATACGATCGTACAGACGAATAACATTAAAAACTACTCTCAAAATGGTTAGAATTGTCGCAAAAAGAAATTTGCACACATCGTCCAGTACGAAAAATTTCGCCCCGGACGATTTCCACACATTTTTGGACTTTTTGAATTTTTTATCAAACTAAAACAAACTAAATGTTCAAAACATAGAAAACAAAGATAAAACCACAGACTCTAAAATAAACTCATTCAAAACACACAAAAATCACAAAATCAAAACAAAATTAAAACAAATAAACTAAGAAAACATAAATATCAATGTTGCAAAAACATTTTTATTTAAGCATTCAAATCAATAACACCAAGCCTTGTTCTTAATGTACTAAAGGTATCAAAGGCTAAAGGTTTTGTAAAAATGTCTGCAAGTTGATTTTCAGTTGAAACATGAGTAAGTTCAATTTCTCCCTTGGATACATGATCCCTTATGAAATGATGCCTTATGTCAATGTGTTTGGTTCTAGAATGTTGAATAGGATTTTTGGAAATGCAAATAGCACTAGTATTATCACAATAAATTGGAATAGTGCCTATAGTAAATCCTAAATCAATCAACTGTTGTTTTAACCAAAGTACTTGTGCCACACAACTTCCTAATGCAATGTATTCTGCTTCTGCAGTAGATAGTGCCACTGAATTTTGTTTTCTATTAGAACATGAAACTAATGAATTTCCAATGAATTGACATGTTCCAGAAGTGTTTTTTCTATCCATTTTATAGCCTGCAAAGTTAGAATCAGAATAACCAACAATTTCAAATGAAGAGCTAAATTTAGGATACCAAATCCCTAAGTTTTGAGTTCCTAGTAAGTATCTTAAAATCCTTTTCACTACTGTAAATGTGATTCTTTTGGATCTGATTGAAATCTAGCACATAAGCAAACACTGAATATAATATCTGGTGGACTAGCAGTCAAGTAAAGTAAAGATCCAATTATCCCTCTAAATTTCTTTTGATCAACAGATTTTCCCTTAAGGTCCTTATCCAACTGAACTGAGGAACTCATTGGTGTACTAACAGGTTTAGCATTGTCCATTTCATATTTTTTGAGGATGTCCTTAACATATTTAATTTGACTAAGAAATGTTCCTTCCTCAAGTTGCTTAATGCTAAATCTTAGAAAGTAATTTAAATCTCCCATTAGACTCATTTCAAATTCACTACTCATTGTTTTAGAAAAATCATCACAAAGATTTTTATTTGAAGATCCAAAAATGATATCATCCACATAAATTTGAACAATAAGTATATCCTTTCCAATTTTCTTTAAAAAGAGAGTTGTATCCACACTTCCTTTTTCAAAAGATCTTTCAAGTAGGAAGGTGCTCAACCTCTCATACCAAGCCCTAGGTGCCTGTTTCAATCCATATAATGCCTTTTTTTAACTTGAAAAAATAATTTGGGTATTTAGAATTTTCAAAACCTGGAGGTTGTTCTACAAAAACATCTTCCTCAATTACTCCATTTAAAAAGGCACTCTTGGCATCCATTTGAAACAATTTAAAACCTTTAAAACAGGCAAAGGCAAGTAAAACCCTAATTGCTTCAAGATTAGCTACAGGGGCAAAAGTCTCCTCAAAATCAATTCCTTCAATTTGATTATACCCCTTAGCAACTAATCTAGCCTTATTTTTAATGACTACTGCTGAGTCATTCATTTTATTTTTGAACACCCACTTGGTTCCAACAACACTTTGATCTTTTGGCCTTGAAGTTAATTCCCAAACTTCATTTCTTACAAATTGATTCAACTCTTCTTGCATGGCCAATATCCAAAATTCATCAGAAAGTGCTTGATCAATGTTAGTGGATTTAATAGTTGAAATAAAGGTTGAATGATTAACTTCCTTGTTTAATCCACGCCTAGTTTTAACAACCTCACTTGGTTCACCTATAATCAATTCCCTTGGGTGGTTTTTAGAAAATCTTAAATCTCTAGGCAAAGGGTTTTCTCTTTTCATATTCTCTTCCACATTTTCTTCCAAATTTATTCTATCAATCTTTTGGGAGTTTTCTTCTATCTCCTCTTCAACAATATTTGGCTCTTCCAAATTTCTAGATTCATCAAATACAATATGTGTGGTTTCTTCAATGACTAAAGTTCTTTTGTTGAATACCCTATAAGATTTTCCAACACTTGAATATCTAACAAAAAATTCCTTCATCTGATTTTGGATCAAATTTTCCTAAGGCAGATTTTCCATTACTATGAATAAACACCTTGCAACAAAATACATGCAAATGAGACAAATTAGGTGTTCTACCATTTAGCAACTCATAGGGTAATTTATTCAAATTTAATCTCACATTCACCCTATTCAGAACATAGCATGCAGTGCTAACTGTCTCAGCCCAAAAATATCTAGGAATTGAGTATTCTGCCAACATTTCTCGGGCGGCTTCTATTAATGTTATGTTTTTCCTTTCAACTACTCCATTTTATTGAGGGGTTCTAGGTGCAGAAAAATTGTGATCAATCCCTTTTTCCTAACAGAAATTTTCAAATCTTTCATTTTCAAATTCTCCTCCATGATCACTTTGTATAGAAATTATTTCACTGCCTAGTTTCCTTTGAATCCAAGTAGAAAAATTTCTGAATTCCTCAAACGATTCACTCTTATGAAAAAGAAATCTAACCCAAGTGAATCTTGAGAAATCATCCACTATAATAAATCCGTATACCTTCCCTCCTAGACTTACAGTTCCTACAGGTCCAAAAAGATCCATGTGAAGAATTTCCAATGGTTTACTAGTTCTAAGATCCTTATTAGACTTAAAAGAGGACTTCACTTGTTTTCCTAATTGACATGCAAAACAAAGGTGGTCCTTAGTAAAGTCTAGTTTTGGTATACCTCTCACTAAGTTCTTTTGGGTAATTTTCCTAAGGTTTTTCATACTAGAATGACAAAGTCTCCTATGCCAAAGCCAAGATTCATCAGAAACAGTTTTCAAACAAAAAGTAGTTGGAGATTGAATACAATTTAAATCTAGCATGTAAACATTATTTACCCTTTTTCCATTTAAAACATTTTTCCCATTTAGGCTTATTATGCAGCTAGTAGGTAAAAATTTTACATTATAGCCCTTATCACATAGCTGACTTATGCTCAACAAATTATGTTTTAAGCCTTCAACTAATAACACATTGTCTATGAAAAAGTTTTTCAAATTTCCAATCATACCTGATCCAATCACTTTCTTTGTAGTATTATCTCCAAGTGTAACCTTGCCTCCACTCCTGGCTTCCAGCGTTATGAATTGAGCAGTATCTCCAATCATATGCTTTGAACATCCGCTATCCAGGTACCATATGCTCCCACGAGATCTTGTGTGAGAGAAATCCTGCAAAAACATCAAATGTTAGACCTGGGAACCCAAACAAGTTTGGGTTCACCTTTTTGAAATTTATAATCAGATGCATGTATGGTATGTCTAGGTTTATGCATCTTAGTTCTCCACACTAAATTAGTTTTCATCTTTAAAGTGCAGGTGTGAGATATATGTCCCAAAAATCCACAATTATTACATTTAACATTAGGAAAAATATTCCTAGGTTTTCTTCCATATGATTGTCTTCTAAGGGATTTCATGAATTTAGGATAATATTTAGGATTTGTAAAATCTTCAAGTTTAGGGGGTTTCCTATTATCCTCGAGAGCTCTTATTGTCAGTTTATAGAATGAATTCATATCTTCCAAGATTTGATTTGTATAATTAATTTGATATGTTTTGCTCTCAGATTCATCCTTAAAATTTTTAAATTCTTTTTTAAGATCAGCATAGGATGATTTTAAATTCTCTAAATTCTTATTCAAGTCATCATATTCATCAAGAAGTTTCATGTGGTTGTTATCTATTAATGCATGATCTGTTCTAAGGATTTCATGTTCCTTCTTAAGCTCTTCCAATTCAAAACTTACACTAGCATGCATCTTTTTCATTTTCCTATATGCATCATGCATGTGTTTAGAAACTTCAAATAATTCATTATAAGTTAAGTCACATACCTCTTCTTGATCTGATTGATCAACATTATCTGCCATCAAGCAAAGGTTGGTGACTTCTTCTTCTTTTTCAGTCTCAGATGAATCTGAAGCTGAGTCCGCCCAGAAAGCTCTTTGAAACTTCTTCTTGCCCTTCTTTACCATTGGTTTCTCCTCTACCTTCTCCTTGCTAGGAGTGGCTTTGAGTTTTGGGCAATCAGTCTTTATATGACCTGGTTTCCTACATTCATAACAAATTACTTCATTAGAAACCTTGCCATTTCTGTTAAACTTACCTCTATTCCATTGCTGGCATCTCTTCTGCTTCCTCTTTAAAAAGTTTCTGAATTGTCTAGTCATCAATGCAATATCATCTTCATCCTTAGGTTGTGAGTGTTCACTCTCTGACTCTTCCACCTTTAGTGCAATATTCTTCTCCTTTTGTGATTCACCTGCATCAATCTTTCTTTGACTTACTCCTTGCTCATAAGCAATGAGTGAACCAAGAAGATTGTCAATAGAATATATGTTTAGATCTTTAGACTCTGTAATTGCAGTAATTTTAGCATCATAAGCAGTAGGTAAACATCGAAGAATTTTATTAACCATTTCAGCATTAGTAATTCCCTACCAAGTGCATGCAAAGAAGTGACAATTTATGTGAATCTTGTGTACATGTCTGAAATAGATTCATTAGGTTTCATGCGAAACAATTCATAGTCATGTAACAAGATATTGAGTCTTGATTGCTTAACCTCATTTGTCCCTTCATAAGTTATACAAAGTCTATCCCATATGTCCTTTCCACTTTTACAAGTGGAAACCCGCATGTAGTCGTCAGATTTTAAAGCACAAAAGAATCTATTTAAACATTTGGCATTTAGTTGTGCTAAGTCACGTTCTTTTATAGTCCAATCTGCAAAAGGTATTTCTACCCTAACTCATCAACTAATCTAGTTGGTTTTGTGTAACCTTCCTGGACTAGAATCCACATACGATAATCAAGTGATTGTAAGAAAGTAGACATGTGTGTTTTCCAAAAATCAAAAAGTATATTGTCAAACAGTGGAGGTCTAGTTACAGAGTAACCTTCAGGTGTATTTCAGTTTCCGAATGTAGCCATCTACGTTAATCAAAAAGTAGTTTAAACTTATGATCTTGAAACAGGGCTCTGATACCACTTGTTGATTCTAGTAATTAGGTTGTTAAGCCTAAGTTAATGTCCCAAGGCTACCAAGAGGGGGGGTGAATTGGTAGTTTTACAAAATTTTAATCCCTCTTTGAAATTAAGTCGAACTGAAATGAAAAATTTTCTTTTAAGTTTTTCTAGAAAATGTTTTTCAACCACAGAGTTCTTAAAAAATTAAAATAAAATACGAAAACGTAAAAACTGTAAAGTAAATGACACCAGATTTATAGTGGTTTGGTCTATAACCAGACCTACATCCACTCTCCAGAGGCACCCACTGAGTATTGCACTAATACCAATAGTGACTATCCTTTTGCACCCACAACAAGGCGGAGAAGCCTTTACAACACACTCTTTTCACCACTACCCGGTGCGGCAGAGAACCGTCGTCCTTTTACATAAACCCCAGTGTTGGAAGAGAACCGTCCGTCCTTTCACATTCTCCTAGTGTGGGCAGAGAACCCTACAGCTGTTCACACTCTCCAAGTGTAGGAAGCGACCCTTTAGGCTATTCACACTCTCCAAGTGTCGACAGCGAACCGGATCTTCTTGACAGATCTTCTCACAAGAAATTTAGAAGGAAGAAAAAAAAGAGTAAAGTAATCCCAATTCACAAGTAGAGATTCTTACCTTTGAACTCCAAGTGAAGCCTTCACACTCCAGTGGTAGGAATCCTCCTTTGAATGCACTCTCACACTCTCTCCTTAGCTATTCTCTCAAGAGGCACAAAGATCAAATGACAAAAAGATTGGGTGATAGTCTAATTTGGACTATATATACAAAAGACAAGAAAAACCGCCCAAAAACTGCAAATTTTCAATTCTGTACGCAGTGGATCGTCCCGTACGATCGTGGATCATCCTGGACGATTTTACTTAAACGCTTTGAAACGACCCTATTTGTATATGTGTACGAAATGTCTTCGTACAAGCTGATCGTCCCGTACGAACTAAGTTTTTCTGGTACGAACGGTTATTACAAGGTCGTTCTAGAAAACTGCTGAAAATCGTTCTGAGTCGGTTAATTGTCTGGACGAAAATTGGTTTGTCTGGACGAAAATTTTATAGAGAGCAACTCATTTTCTGAAGATAATTAATTTCTTCTGGACGAAAATTTTACAGAGATCAGATCGCCCTTGACGATAATTAATTTCGTCTGGACAAAAATTTTACAGAGAGCAACTCATTTTCTGACGATAATTAATTTCGTCTGGACGAAAATTTTATAGTGATCAGATTGTCCTGGACGATATTTAATTTCATCTGGACGAAAATTTTTTAGAGAGCAACTCGTTTTCTAACGATAATTAATTTTGTCTGGACGAAAATTTTACAGAGACCAGATTGTCCTAGACGATAATTAATTTCGTCCCAGACGAATAGGACTTTGAAAATTTTTTCAAGCCAGTTCCTATTCGTTCTATGTGCTCAATAGGAGATAACTGTCTGATCGTCCCGTACAATCTGATATCGTCCCGTACAATCTGATATCGTCCCGTACGATCAGTATAAATTTTATATGATCTCCTTATGTGTGTGTGTATATTTTTATTCACTCAATTACAATCACTCCCTTTTAAATTTAATTCAAAGAAAAGTACAAGCTTCAAATTCACAAAGTATCTCATGTTGAATTTGATTTGAAGTCTTCTTAGTCTGGAGTTTGATTTTTCTGAAATGTTAGTACACACAAGAGAAAATACAAATCTTCTTAAATTATTAGGAGATAACTACACATTTGAACAATAATGTTTGAAATCATCAAAACTATATAAGTTGCAAAAATGTAAAGCATGTAAATAGCAACTATTTTAACAAATTTGACCACAAAAATCAGGCAATAAAATCATGACATTTATTATCAACCAATCATACTGTATGAAATTGTTCATACAATATGATCAATAAAGGATGACTTTCATCATCCGAGAAGTAAAACCAAATGAAAGAAATGAGATTTATATTGATCATACAATATGATATCCAAAGTGATGGATGATTGACATAATACAAAATTGGTCATCCTAGAGATCAAACCATACGAAAGCCATAATATTTGTACTTATCATATTAAATGATAACCAAAGTACTGGATGATTGATGTTGTATGAGATTGGCCATCCCTGAAGTCATCCCGTTATGAAAAGGTATGAGTTTTAAAATGTTCATCTAAATGATTGTTCTCATATATTAGATGAAACTAGTTTGGTTTTTATTGTATTATATGATGCATTTATCATACGGTACAAAAAACATACGGATCTCTTGAAAACTAGGGTTTCTTGAAGACCACTATTTAAGCCTATCATATTTTCTTAAAGAGATATTTTGGTTGTTTAGACTTTAAGAGAAGGAGCTTTTAGGGAGATAAGAAGTAAAGCATGGTGATAGAAGAGAGGGAGATTTTGTGAGGGTGAAGTTGTGAGGGGATTCATAAGGTTGCTCCAAGAAAGAATCTTGCCTAGTATCTACAAGCATCTACCTAGATTCTCTATGGCTACTAAAAAAAGTACTTCAGTAAAGATTATGGTTCTCTGGCCATCACCTAGAGAGTGAAAATAGAGTTGTGGTTCTCTAACCAATACCTAGATGATGAAAATAGAGTTGAGTTCCTCTATCTATATAAGAGTCAATGTTCTCAACCGCATTGTGTTGGTGAAATGGAATTTATTTATATAGGCTTCTCTTCCTTACTATGAGAGCAAAAGGAGAGTTATTATTATTTAGTATAATACTTGGAGAGGGAGTCTTCAAGGAGTGGACATTGGTCAGGTTGACAGAACGCTATAAATTTTGGTGTGTTCATTATGATTATTTTTCTCACTTTATTTTTCTACAACTATATGTGTGTTTAAAAAAATCTAGTTTTTTTGTTGTTGTAAAATTTTCTTACATTCGCATCAATTATATAGTTTATCAAGTGCTGGTGTGAATAATTCTTTAAAGGATTTTTTCCCTATATAATTTTTAAATATCCAATTAAACCCCTCTCTTGGTTAAGCTCGGGTTAGTTCTTAAAGGTTTAACAACCTTCACAAACTTTCATAACCTACATCTACTACCAACTATGATCCCTATGACCATAGTCACCTATAGAATATGATCACTCTAACCTTTGTCACCCATAAAATAAGATCCCACTAACCTGTGTCACCTATTGACTGTGATACTTCCGTCTCCCATTGCCCACCGACCCCATTTCCCCTTGACTATGGTCCATATGACATTTATCTCCAAATGAGTAAGGTCCCTTTGATCACCATTACTTATCATCTATGTTCCCTCCAACCATTAATGTCTCCTCAACCTTCTTCAACCGTCAATAATGATCCCTCTAACCACCATTGCCTACTAATTACGGTCCCTATGAGATCGTTGCAGGTAGACTACGCTCATTCCTACCATAGTCACCCTTTGACTATAAATCTATCTTACTACTATCTCCATCCAACTATAGTCCTTCAAACCTCTATCGCCAGTTAAGTATAGTCACTCTAACCTTAGTAGTCCTATAATGATCCCTCTAACATCAACAACCACCTATTACGATGTCTCCAACCACAGTCTACCATCGACAATAGTCCCTTTGACATATATAGCTACATAATGATCTCCTCTACTTTAGTCGCCAGACTATATCCTTCTGACCTCTATTGCCCAACTACACTCCCATAGACCAAACAAGCATGCTAAAATGCTTTTTAGAACAACTCTCATATCACTGGATTCTTCCAACTTTCCACCATGTAATATGCTCTATACGATATATATTTTTTACTTTGAGCCAAAAACTTCCCTTGAGGAAGGGCACATTTTTAATTGACCACAAACATTAGTAAAATTATTTAATGAATGTTGGATAAGACAATAATCATTGGTTTAATTAGTAGATTTTTTCATTCTATTCCATATAGGTTAATGCCATTAAGCAATGTTATAATAAATAACCTAAGGTAAATCAAATATTCTTGGTTTATTTCTTTCAACCTTTACCACACAACTTAATATCATTGAGCAATGCTTTAACAAATGAAATCTGATAGTTTAAACATCCTTAACGGATCTATCTTGATTTGTTAACACCATTAAGTAATGCTTTGGCAAACAGACTCAAATAAGTCAAACACCCTAGGTCAAAAATCCTAAGAAAATTCCATTGACCTCTTCCACCAAGAACTTTGAAGCTTCTCTCACAACTCGTTCAAGTAAAGATCAAAGCATTATCACCTAGCATTGTTAGTTCATCATTAAATGGCTACCGACTATACAACACCTAACTCCTCCAGTCAAATTGATTGTTATTCATTGCCATTAAGGTGGATAACTATTGTCTTCAATAGAATGTAACATGAGCACCAATGTCATAAGCCCTTTTCCTAACTACCAATATTGGCCCTTTTCCTCTCAGCCACCTACTAGCCCTTTACCACTCGATTTCCATTCTTAGCCCATTGCACGACTACCATCATCTCCACACCCTCCAATTACCATCGTTGATATATGAACATGGTTTCCTACATTAGATGAACAGACCTTTAATAGAAAGTGATGATCTTTACATTTTTCTAAATAGTTATTCCTTACTTTATTGGGGTGGGGGTGGGGGGATTGGAGCCTACGAACGAGGAAAAGGCATATATCAAAGATTGACTGTCATTGCATTCTTATTAGAGAGTTATTCTCACCATTTACTGGAGAGAATTGGAACCTACATAAGAGAAATAGGCCTTTACCAAAGATTAATAGTATTCAGCTCTTTCTAAATATTGTTCCCTCCTTTTAATTGGATAACTAGAGCCTATGTAAGAGGTTCATACCTTTTCCATCACTCCCAAGGAGGGGTATTTATAGATCTAGGAAGCGAGTAGGTTCAGAGTTTTTCTAATTTTTTTAGATTTATTTTTAATTTCAAGCCAAAAATCTAATTTTTTTCTTTTTTACATAAATAAAATAGAAAAATATTAAATTGAAATAAAATAAATACACATATAATTGATCATTTCCTTTCCCAATTTTTTTTTTATTTTTGTAAATTTTTTGAAATCTTTCCAAAAAAATTTCCTATTTTTTGAGAAATAAAAAAAGGATAATTAAAAAATGTGTTGGGCACTATAGTGCGCTTCTAGCATGTGCTAAGCATGCATACACCTGTGTGGGCACCGACACTACTAGTTGCTGGCGGTGACTGGGTAACCATCGACTGGTTTGACGGTCTGCTATTGTCCTCCTAATTTTCAACTTGAACAATCTGATTCAAATAATTTTTTGGTCCCTTAGACCCTTTAAAGATATTTTGTGTTCAATTTTGCACTTTAAGAGCTTAACAGATCCTTTATAGTCAATTTCAAACCATTGTAAATGCTTGGGTGAGAAATGTTTCTATATTTCTTACCCAAATCGTTCCCCAAACCTTATGGAATGTAAAATCTATATACAATGGTATTTTACTTTGTGCATAGGCCTTAGTGGATATCAACATTGATGTGAAGGGAGTGAACATATCTCATAATTTATGAAAAAAAAAAAATTTATAACATTTTGGAAGGCACAAACACATATATGTGGACTCTACGAGTTTCGAGGTCCAAAAAAAGGGGGACAACTAATAGGTTACAAAAAATTATCTTGATTAGACATGAATCTTCAAGCATCTTGGCAACTTCCAATAATAAATTTGTGACCATCCAAATTAAAATTTCAGCTCAATTAACACAACTAAGGGAAAGATTATTGTGGGTCTCCGAAAGGATTCCGCCAATGTGGGGTTCGAATGCAAAGAGTACGCTCACACTATCCTGTAGGACAAAGTGGTCGTAGGCCTTTACAATCGACACAAACAGGCCGATGGAAGAGCAGATGGAGTTATAGATATGATTAGCCATGGAGGATAGCGGCTTTCACCTACCAACCTCGATGGATAATAATATCTATAACCCTAAATTCATGAGATTTCCCCTATTCGATACATCAGCTCGAATAGGGTTTATTTGATTGTGGCGATCGATTTCCTACGGGCGCAAGCCTCCGTAGTTAATTACATCCTAAGTCTTGACTTAGGAAAACTCTCGATTAAGGATGTTGGATTATCATCTCGAATGGGTTTAGTGCAAAGGAGTTTCTAGGCTTTCCTAATCAAAGGGAAGAAGGTCCCAAATTGGTTAAATCGATCAAACATGGTTCATTCAACATTCGGCCGATCTGAGGAAGGGGAAACTAGAGAAAAGAAAGAGGCCACGCATCTCAAGCAAGCATGAGAGAAAGAGGGAGGTGGTGCCATCTATGTGATGTAGATGGGTAGGATTTATAGTCTTCGGAAGAATGGAGAACTTATCCACCATTAAGGTGTACAGGGGTACACTCGTACCTCTCACCTTAGACCCTAAATCTATAAAAGATGTAATATTGTACACACAACACTAATATCTACGACCTAACTAATGCAGTCCTGGACTTATTCCTTGCTTGACAAAGGAAGCCAGCTAAAACCTCCTAATCGTATAAAATCCATGTTATCTGGTCTATATGAGAGATGGGTGGGTAGTTTAGACACTGAAATTAGGATCGATAACTAAAGAAATCCCTAATTGATCACACACTTATGAGTGGTATAATGCTCCTAAAACTAATGCAATTAAATCTTAATTTTAATTAGTTACTAATGCAATTTATGCTGGTTAAAGTCTCCAAATTAATGATGTATGAAATTTTTTTTTTTAAAAAGGCTTATAGAAAATAGTTTTTTTGAATGACTAAACTTCCCCAGGTCTGGAACTTCATCCTCATAGGCCAGATTATCCGGACTCTACCCTCAGGCGGGGAAGTTTGTCTAAAAGGTGAGAGAATGCGTGCATGCCACCCCGGACGATTCCGGCTATTCCCTAAAATCGTTATGTTTCTATGTGAGTTAATCTTAAATTTTTATTATTAATTACGAGTAAAAGAATTTTAATCCTAAAAGAGCCTAACGGTCAGGAGGCAAGCACATGCATAAAAGAAACCTAGGAAAAGCATGCTGGTTCTACTGCACAATCAAAGTAAACAAAATACAACAGAAACAATAAAATCCCACAGAAAAGAGTGTCCATGGCAAGTGTCATACAATATTAAATCACAGAGTATAGTAAAGTAAGGGTGGCCGGGCTCCACCGACAACAACCTGGGAACGACGCAAATCTTAAAATAAGGCATTTTTATCTTCACTTCTTCAGTCTTCTTCTTCACTCTCTTGATTCGTCTTTGGATCATCTTCAGCTCTTCGGGCTCCTCGTAGTACGTCCTCCAAAAGGATGCCCAAATGAAAAAGGAAACCGCCTGTAGGGGTTTACTTTTCCCTTTGGACTCCTCGTAGTGAACGCTCCAAAAGGATATCCAAATGAAAAAGGAAACCCTATGTAGGGGTTTACTTTTCCCTTTGGATTCCTATCTCCTTAAAAATGCCTTATTTTTAGATCTTCACAACAATTACTATCAAATACATTACATTATTAAAAATAGAAAATCTAGACTCTCCTGCAGGGGTTATCCTAAGCATTTTATAATAAGAATTGATCCAAGCAGTTATATATGAATAAAAGAAATGCTCACATCAATCACTTGGCCGTGCTCTGATTATTGGGGGATAAGCAGCTGAAGCAAGTACCTAAAGTCGTTATGAATAATTATTATTAATTTTTTTTTAGCCCCCCTTTTAGCGCTGTGTGAGCACGGCCACCTGCAGTAAGACAGCATTAGTATAAAAGGACGTGCCTAACCTATGGATATTCTAACACTCACAACAACAGTACGGAAAGAAAAGCTAGCAAAACAGTACACAACAACATCACAGAAAAGCTACAACAAGTAGCAAAAACAACCAGCACACGGGTCACATGCAGAGCGTCACAACAAAGAACATAAAAGAAAAGCAGAGTAACAACCTAACCTAAAGCTAATAGTCGTGTCCTAGCAAACCCATCTAAGTGTGTGCAGGTTGTGTAGTTTTGGTAGATCCTATATAGGGTTAGTTTAATTAGAGTTGTTTGCATTTCTTGTTTGTTGAAAAAGACAAAGGAAATTTTAATTAAAATTCAAATCTTAATATTTTAAGGTTGATTTTAGGGATCTTTTATTTTAATGTTTAATTAATTACCACCTTTGTTTCACACCGAGGCCGTGAGGTTTATTTCACCCTCCTTGGTGCTAATTTAATAGCCTCGTAGGCCTGGGTTACCCAGTGATAATTAACTTTGTTGGATTATTTTAGTTTGTTATTAAAAAAAAAAGAAAAGGGTGAATTAAATCATTTATTAATCAAGTTTGAATTATGCCAATTAGGAAAATTAATTTTAGGTTTTGACGCTCCATTAGATCCATTCGTGGCGTTGTGCCACCAGGCTCAAGGAACCAGCCTCCTTAGGACACTTAGCCCCGCAGCTCGGAGTAGTCCATCCAATAAACTTCACTTTTAGAGCGGTTGTTGTGTGTTAAGGGATTTGTTGATTACTTTTAAAAGATTATTCTAAGTTTGAGCTTTAAGAATCTCTTATCCTATTGAGTTTAGTTTGTATTTTAATCTCCTAATATAATCTACATCTTTTAGATTTTAGATTGGTTAATAATTATAGATATTAATGACAACCTGATTAAGAAGTAAGTGTTTTAATAGATTTTTAAGAATTAAATTAAAGTTGATTGGTTGATTATTAATGAATTAAGAAAACAAAATCCAAATCTAGGAAAACATGTCACTAGGTTTTTGTTGTAAAAGTCTCTATCCTATAAGGAACATGCATCCTAAGTCTATATTTTCTAAGACTCGGTCCTTAGTTTTTGTCCTTAGATGTCACTAGTGTTGTAGGACTAAAAGTGTCATTCTTTTTCTAATTCCTAAGACTTCTATACGGATGTCACAGGATTTTAGGGTTCTAAAAAAAAATAAAAGCAATCCTAAATATAATTGAAGTTTCTAAGACCCTAAGGGAAGAAGGCGTACAATCATCTAGGCCCCTAAAGGTTTTCTAAGTTTTAGTAAACTTACAGCACCGGGGGCTACAACCCGGTGGTTCCGCCCGTAGTGCCCCTACCAGAATGAATAGGGGCGACTGATGCTCGGATCCGATTGTCCTAGCTCCAGCTCCAAGTGCTCTAATGCTCCTTGTCCATTGCATTCCAAACTTTTTGTTACTTTGTTGGGCCACTTGTCTTTTTAGGTTCTCCTCATTTTGTGAGTGTGTAGTGTCAAAAGCACGAAAGAAACAATGGTGAAAGCTAACGGCGAAGCAAAAGGGGATCAAATGCAAAAGAAAGAAAGAGAACGAAAAGTCGAATACGAAAAAGGGATGTAGGCATTGTTGTTTTGGACACACTTCTTTAAAGACAAGTACATCCTAAAACAACATTAATAATGCCCTTTAATGTTCCCACAATCCAAATGAGGCACTTGATATGTTGGACACATCTACCTATGACACACTACCCACAAGACACAAAACAACTAAGGAAAAAAAAACTCCTAAAACTAAACTTAAAATTAAATTCCCTTTGGTTTTCTATTCACCCAAAATAACTCTTTTCATCTTTAGAAGTTAACACTTAAAGGGATCTAACTCAAACAAGTAAGAGCTATCTTACTCCCAAAAGGACACTAAAGAGTTTCTAATCTAAAGCTCCCTAACACCTCAAACTCCAAAATCCATCCTATAGAAAGAGACTTTAAGAGAATCTAACCTAATACTCCCTAAAATCTAAACCTCAAAATTCATCCTTAGCAATAACCGCTAAAAGATTTTAATTCCAACAAGAAAGCATTATTCATTCTCAAATAGACACTAAGGGATCCTACTACACCAGTTTAATCATAAAATTATACATTTCAAAATAATTTTCAATGACCTTCTAAATAACCTACTACACACAACTTTCCAAAAGCTATCTACCCAAAATCTCCTTTTCTTTTCATTTTGTTTTGACACAAAAACTCTACCCGACAACCCATAATCAAGCACCTCCTTTCATTTGGAGTGGGGTAGAAAAACTCAAAGCTTTCCAAGGATAAGGTTTTATAAAAACCCTTCATTGTAGAGCATTTATCATAGAACATTCGCAAGATGAAAACACATAAAATTTCAACACAAGCCGATTCACAAAACTCATAAAACAAAACTTCTTGATGCCAAACAGCTCATAAAGCCTTTTGTAAAACTTACAACTCTAAATCCACTAATAAATCATTTCAACCAAAGCAAAACAAGACATCTTTCAATCAAAAGCGACTTTCCAAATTGGCAACCTAAAGCAACTCGTAAGGAAACTTCAATAAAAGCGAAGAGAAATGTTCACAAAGCTCTCTAAATATAAGACAACTCATAAGACTCTTCCAAAAGAAACTCAAATGTCATTAACTGGCAACGACGCATAAGAAAACTACAATATCTAACACAAATATGCATGGAAACATGACTCAAATAACCGTTTTGTAAAATAAGCTTTGTTCCAAACAAGCTCTCTTGTGTGCTAACACGATAATCTAAAAGCATTCATTGATAAAACCCAATGTAACCACCAATTACTATTCATGTAGAATTTTAAATCTAAACCTAATGCAATACCCTATGTGTGTATGTCGAAGTTACCAATTAATGCTCTTTCAGCTTTTATGTTTAATGACATGTATTGGCGTATAAAGGTATCTTGCTTGTTCTATTCTCCTTTTGCCAATATAAATAGAACAGTGCATAAATATATTCTCTAATTATTTCCTTTTGCTTAACTAAGCAAATTTTTGAATGATGATACATTATAGAAGCCTATGGACATGTAGATAGATGCTCTTGAAAATTGCAAATGGGATTATAAAACATATGCTAAATCATTGTTGGTGGAATTTTGGAAAAACAGGTTTTGAAAAATATTAGTTTTCTTTGGGGATTTTAAGATTAAGGTTAAGTTCTAATTCTAAGGTCGAATCAACTCGTTAGAAAGAGTATATCACCCCAAAGGACGAAAATAAACTTTCATAACGGTGTTCAGACTTAAAATTATGTAAACTCATCTTGAATGTTATGATCGGGTTCTAAGGAGAACTCTATATGGCCCCGAAGGGACACAATATAGTTCAACTAAGTACCCAATTACAATATTCAAGAAACATGATCGTCGCATTCACATCCAAAGCTTTATCGAAGAAGGGTGTATCTCCCCAAAGGGAAATGAGACCATTCAACGATAATCCTTCTAATGCAACTATGACGATCATTATTTAACTTTTCCCAAAGAAATCTAATGAAGTTTTAGAAATTGAGTTTTCTTTAAAATCAGGTGTGTGTGGGGTTCCAAATCTCCTACGAGCGCAAGCCCTCGTAGTTAATTACATCGTAGGGAGATAAAATCTCCTACGAAAACTCTCGATTAAAATAATGGCAGAATTTTATTTAGAGTTTCTAGGAGTGATATCAAAGTATGAATAGAATTATTGGAAAATCAAAAGGGAATGGATCAAAATTGAGCAGTTATTAACGGAGTTAAAGAATGAGAGGTAGGGGACACTTTGAGATTCCAGAACCATCCGGAAATGTCCCAACTTAATCTAAGTGTTGGGCTTTATGTTTTGGATTGAAATGGTATTTAATTAGAGTTGAGCATTTTATTAGAAATTTGGGATTAGATTCCCGAAATTTGGGGTCTTATAATCAAAGATCTGCCCCAGATCCTAAATCTATTTTGGACACTGGACCACAGTCGTCCGATCCTAACTAATGCAGTGCAAGATCTGGACTTACCCCGGCCTGGATTGGGGAGCCAGCTAACCACCTAATCGATTTAAAAGAGATGAATCTGGTCTTTTATGAAAGAGTGGTAGGGACGTTATAATTAAAGTTTTGGGGAGGCGGGGCCGACATCTAGAGATTTTCCTAATTGGCCCCTTTGACTTATGTTGGGTGCTAAAATGCTAAGGACTATGAAATTAAAATTTTGACTCTTTAATTTGTATCTAATGCAATGCATGCTGGTTAACAACCTCAAATCAAATATGCTTGAAATTTTTTAAAAACAGGCTTGTAAAATAATTTTTTAGAAGACTGGACTTCCCCAGGTCCGGCACCTCGTCCTCATAGGTCAGACTATCCGGACTCTACCCGCAGGCGGGGAAGGGTCTAAAACAAGGAAAGAAGAATGCAAAAATATGCATGCGACCCCGGGGGCGATCCCCGGCTAATTCCCTAGATTCGTTATCTTTCTATATTATTTAGACTCACTAAAATTTTAGACTTTTAAAATTATGAGTAGAAAACTTTCACACCCTCACGAGCCTCACGTATCCAGGCGAAAACAAAGAGCGGCATGCAATCGCGAAAAAACTAGTAAAAAACAAGTAATCCTAAAGGCAATCAAATCATCAAATCAAATACAAATTAATTAATAAATGTCCATAGGCAGAATTGCCTTGCTTATTACAAACCAGAATATTACAGAGAGTAAAGTGGCCGGGCACCACTGACAACAACCCAGATTCTAAGCCTAGTAATGACGCAAGTTATTTTGAGTGGGATACTCTCAATCTTCAAGTCTTCAAATCTTCAATTTCATTCTTCTTTGGACTCCTTTTCTTCAATCTTCTTGAAATCTTCGTAGTGGATTACCCAAATGGACAAGAGGGCACTTCCCTCTAAGGGGAAGGCCACTCTTTCCTCTTTGGGTAAGGAAGAAGTATGATCCAAATTTGGATTTCCAAATGGAAAAGGAGTGTTCCCCAAAGGGGTATCCTTTCCTCTTTGGAATCCAAGCTTTGGATCTATGTATCCCAACTCAAAATAAACTTTCACAACACTTGACACTTGCACAAATTACATTGATATCAAAATAAAAATCTAGACTCACCTGCAGGGTTGTCCTAAGCAGTTAATATATAAAAAAAAGCAGTTATTCCCAAGCAGTTGTATATGAGCAGAAAAGAAAGTAAACACACTGGCCACGCTCTTTTTATGATTTTGGGGCTTTAGCAGCTGAAGCACCTGTGCAAAGAATTTATAATATTTATGCATTTTTTTGATTTGCCCCCTTTTTATATTGCCCTGCATGAGCGTGGCCACCTGCAGAAAACTGTGTCAACATCCAGATCGTACCTAACCTAAGGGTAATCTAGTCGCCAAACACATCAATCCATCCACAGAGTACAGAAAAAGTAAGCAGACACAGCAAAGCAATTTCATCCACAACATGCAGTGAAAACTACGAAAAATCCGGCACACAGCAGTAAAGTAAACACCGGCCTAACCTAGATATGGAGTTGGTTGTCCTAGCACATCATCTAAAGTGTGTGAGAAAGATCGTGTGGCTGGGGTAGATCCTAAAGTGGGTTGTTAATTGAAGTTGTCTAAAAGTGTGGATTTGTTAAGGCTTAGGAGGGAATTTAGATTAAAATTTAAGTATTAATGAATTAAGAATTTTAATTAAGCATATTTTAAAAGTTAATTGGTTACTACCTTTGTTTCACACCGAGGCCGTGAAGTTTATTTCACCTTCCTTGGGGCTAAGCTAATAGCCTCGTAGGCCTGGGTTACCCAGTAGCAATTGGGGTTGATTAAGTTATTTAAGTTGGTTGGAATTAAAGGAGTAGATTAATATTAAAATGAGTTAGTTACTGATTTTAAAAGCTAGGTTAGTTTAAGTTTGCCATTAATTGATTCGTGGTGTTGTGCCACCAGGCTCGAGGAACCAGCCTCCTTAGGACACTTAGCCCCGCAGCCCGGAGTAGTCCAGCCGATAAACCAAATTAATGTAATTGAAATAGAGATTTTAAAAATGTTAAATAATTAACGATTAATCTATTTTAAGATTTAACACCCCTTAGAATTCATTCGTGGCGTTGTGCCACCAGGCTCGAGGAACCAGCCTCCTTAGGACACTTAGCCCCGCAGGCCGGAGTAGTCCAGCCAATAAACTTCAACTTTAGGGTGGTTGTTGTGTTTTAACGGATTTGTTAAGTGTTTTAAGCATTAAACCAATATTTCCTGAGTTTTAGAATGATTTTGAATTTTTATGAATTTTTGAATATTTTAATCATTTAATTAAAGGGTTGAAAATTGACTTTTTAATTAAGTCCAAATTCTGGAATGTTTGTATTTTATTAAAATACTAGACCTCACTATGATCAGTTAGAAGGTAAGTACGTTGAAATCGGATTTTTCTACATTTTATTACGAAGGTTTGAAGTTTTGAACTAGTTTTAACTACGGTTTGACCAATTTGTTGACTTTTTAAAATATTGCAAATTTCTGGAATTTAATATTTTTAATAAATATTAGACATTACTATGAGTTGAATGCAAGTGAGTTTGGGTGATTTGGATTTTTCTAGAATTAGTTATGGATTATCGAAGTTTGGACATTTTAATGAATTTTAGGAATTTCTTAATTAGAGGGCCCCTTTTGTGATTTTGCTTCAAACAAATTCCCAATCTCTTGAAAACACCTCCAAAGGTTAGGAATAACCTAAGGAGGGATCCTCAAGTGTTTGGGAGATTTTTTTGATTTTTTTTTAATTATTATTAATTAATTATCTCAAATAAACATTGATTTTCACTTAAAATTGAATTAGGGTCTAAATTGCTGTCAAACCAAGGGGCTTTCAATTATCATAGATTAGGGACTGAATTCTGGTCAGTTTGAGGGTTTATACGTAATTTTTGGATTTAAATTGGATTTATTACAATTTTTAGAAGTTTTAAAGGGTTAATTAAGGGTTTAAGACTTAGAAAATTAATTATGGGACCTAATGACCTCAAAAATCAGTGAAAACTTCTCTAGGGGTTGAGGGTGTCACTAAGTTCAAATGTTCAAAGTTTCAACTCAAGGGAAAGTGAATCCTAATTATGGAAATTTTTCTAAGTTTTCTATACATGAGTCCTTAATTATTGTCCTTAAATATGTCACTAATTTTGATGGGCTTGAATCAATGTTTGAACTAACCCTTATACTCAATACACAAGGCATGCATGAACCACATAAACACATTCAATACCTAAATCTAGGAGAGCCTTAGACTAAGTGGTGTGTGCACCTTAAGCATGCAAATCAAGTTAAATCTTAATTAATTAAAGAATTAATCAATGAATAATTATAAAATTAATTATCCACTGATTAACCACCATTCCCCATTGAATTCATGTAAACACAATAAAGCTCGATTTAAAATTTCAAATGAATGTTTGAATGCAATACAAGCTAATTACTTTAATTTTAAAATACCTTTACACTTCAAGTCTTAATAACTATTAAAATATAGGTCAAATAAATCTGAGAAAATTACTGGAGATCAAAAACAAGTCTGAAATAATTCAAGCCAAATTCTGGACTTAACAGGGTTTTATTTATTTAAATATAAAATAAAAATAAAAAAACATATTATAGAAATTAATTTTAAAATATACAATAATTTTATTTAAAAATAATTTTAGAAAATAGAGGATGAAAAACTGAACAAAATGAGCTATTATACTCATTTTTTGGTTCAGTATTTAATTTACTATAATTTTTCAAAGTTCCTGTAATTAAAATTAATTAAAATACATTTTTCCTTAATTAAATGGCGGCGGTCAGACACGCGGCGCGCTGGGATTGGCGGGATCGAAAACGCGTGACGGCGGGGACACGCGTCGGCCGCTGGCCGCTTCACGCGGTTTCCACTTAACCACGTCAGCGGCCCTTGACAGCCGTTGGATTAACCGCGGGTTCGATCTAACGGCTGAGATCAGATCCCGCGGTTTGATCTCACCAGGAGAAGATCAGACGGCGGAGCTTCGATCCCGCTGTTCCGAATGGACGGCCCTGATCTCGCCGGACGGCTGATCGAACGAGAGATCGAATGCGCGGTCGGATCAGACCGCGGAAGGGCTCGATCTGGACCGTTGATCGAACGATCAACGGTCCAGAAAACGTACACTCAGCGGAAACCGTGAGTGACGCCCTAGAGAACGTATTTCGCCTCGTTCTCTCGATCGGATCGATCATTTCACTTGAAATTTTAAATGTAGATTCAAGACATGAACATAAATCGTGGGGAATAGTTCGTTTTAACTAAAACCCTAAAACCATAAAGCTATTTAGATCTAACTAATGTGAACTAGATCTAGGGTTTTAGGGAGTTATACCGTTAGATCTTCGAAATTTCTGGATGGATGAGCTTGTAGACTGTCCAAGTGAAGATCCCCAGCAAAAATCCGAGCTCGAACACGTCTGGATCGACTGCTGTGGGCTTGGGACGGTCTAGGTGGTGGGTTCGCCGGAGAACTCGCCGCCGGTGACGTGCAACCACTTGGATTTTGTAGTGGGGAGGTAGAGGAAGCTCTGGAGATTCAAAACGAACTGGGGACAGGACTTGAGAGGGCTTGAGTGGTGAGAGATGATTAGGGTTAGAATGTGTGTCATTAAGCCCTTTTCCCCCTATTCAAACGCCCCCAGGCCAAACGGATGGCTGGGATTGACTCACCAGGTCCTTGGATGTTGCCAAGTGTCCCTGGGACAGCCAGAAGGCTGACCCAAAGGCTGGGCACGCCTCACTCCTATTGGACGGCTTTGGGATGGGTGGAGGAGACATTGCCTAAAATTGCCTAAACCAACCCCTTAGAGCAGTTTAAACAGGGGTTAATCAGAGAAATAAAGCAAAAAGGGGAGTTTAGGCATGTGATATGGGGGGAAAAGGGTTCTTTTTAGGGCTTTGACCATGAGAAAGGGGTTTTAAGGGAGTGTTGACCATTTTGACCAGTCAACTGGTCAATGGCTGCTGATGTGTCACAGGAGCAGGTCATGGAACCTCTTCAAATGGCTGGATGGGTGTGGCTTGAGCTAGGTCCAATGGATTGAAGGGTTTGACCATACAAATGGTCCCTTAAGCCTTGGGTTGACTGGTTGACCAGTCAACTCCATCAAGGATTATGAAATTTTCAATTAGGTGATTCAAATGAGTTGATTAGGTGGATTGGAGGGTGGTTCCAAGAGCCAAGCATGTCAAATGGATTAAGAAGGCTTAATGGGCCTTTAATGGGCTTCTAGGCCAAAACTGGTTGACTTGGTCAACCAGTTGGGTTCAAGGGCTAGAAATGGGTTCAACAAATTCAGAATGTCGTCCTGAGTCTATTGGATGTGGTCCCAGGGTTTGGAGGGGTCGATTTGGTCAAAATCACCATTTGAGCCCTTAAGGGCCTGTTTGGTCAACCTAGGTTGACTTGGTCAACCAGGTTGACCCAGGGTCTGGGTTTGGGCTCAACAGGTTTGAAATGATATTTGGAGACCATTGAGGGTAGTTCCTGGGTCTGGGGAGGTCAAATTGATCAAAATCCCTATTTGAGTCCCTAAGGGCCTGTTTGGTCAACCTGGGTTGACTTGGTCAACCAGGTTGACCCAGGGTCTGGGTTTGGGCTCAACAGGTTTGAAATGATATTTTAAGGTTAATGGAAGTGGTTGGATGGCCTAAAGAGGTCATTTGGGTCAAAACACATGTTTGGACCCTTAAAGGGCCCCTTGGGTCAAACCAGTTGACTTGGTCAACCAGGTTGACTCAAGGGTTGGAAATGGGTTCAAAAGATTTGAAATGACATTTGAAATTTGTCAAAGGTGGTTGCATCCCATTTGGAGCTCATTTGGTTTGAAATCCCCATTTGAGCCCCATAGGGGTGTTTTGGTCAATTTTGACCTATTGGTCAACTATGGTCAAAAATGGGTCTGAAAAATGCAGTTTACTGCTCAATGGGTTAAATTCAAAGGTCTGGAAGTGATTGGAGGCTTGGATAAGGGTTCCAAGGTCAAGATCTCAAAAGGGTTATGCTCAATGGCATAGGCTGTAAATATTTGAAGATTTTACAGCCTTTGAATTTTAATTCAGATTCTGGGGTTAGAGACCTCAGAATGAGCTCAAAATTGGAGGGTAGCCTTTAGAGACATGTCTTATCACTTTGCAAGTGATAGACCCTGAATCAGAGGCCATTTGACTGGGTTTTGAGATGTTTAAAAAAAATCTCTGAAAAGGGTGTTTAGGACAGGGCTTTAAAAGTTTGAATTTGAGTTTAAACTTCTGGATTTGGATTTGATTTGAAGTTTAAATTAATTTGGACTTAAATTGGATAGGGTTTGAGATTCAAATTGGTCACAGGTAGGAATCAAATTGAAATTGGAGTGGGTTAAATATAGGAATTGATTTAAAATTGAGGTTGATCAAAGGTGGAGGTTGATTTGAAGTTGGAGTGATCCTAAGATCTAGGAGAGTTCTAAGGTCTAGGATTTAAAGGAATCCTAGGCTCTAGAATAAGCTCTAAGTTCTAGTTCTAGGAAAGATCCTAAGGTCTAGAGTGGATCCTAGGGCCTAGGATTAAATCTGGATTCTGGATGGGTTTTAGTGACCTCATACAAAAATGAGGTCAACAATCATTTCACATGCTTCTACTAAAGTTATTATAATGTAATCAGATGCCCCACATAAACCTTCTCCATAAGAGACATTAATACACCTAATTAAACTTTGCAAAAGTTTTAAACAGTTCAAGATATTTGGATAACACCTTCCATATGAAATCTAAGGATTTACGCACGCATCTACACTTTCATCTACAGGAACTTATTGCAAACATTCCAATACCTCTCAAAAGACGTTTACAAGAAAACTTATACATGCTCACAAGTAAGAGAAAAGGGACGTGTGATTACTCTTCTAAAATATTCCATGAGAAAGAAGTGGCAAAAATTGATCTCTTCGTTTCCAACAAAACTCTTATAACATAACCAAACATAAGGCTAAAACATTAATTTCCATGCTGAACTACTTATACTTCACGAAGCCTTCAATGGTGGAAGTGTTTGTGGCAAATAAGAACAATAAGAAGTAAGCATACTTCCTACTCATGACTACCACACCAAGACAGTGAATTCAATATTAAATTAAGATGTTTGAAGAAGATAAAACTATGCTTGTTCAACATCACCCTTTGATCAAAACTTATGAAATGCACTACTATTTTGATACCAAGCATTATAAAAGAAAACTATCACTAAGAAGGATGCTCTTCTAAAGTTAGTTATATTCAACCACTTGCCCAAATCATAAAAAAAAAGATCCATGCATATGAAATTCTCTTATCTTTTTAAAAAAAGTTTATGATGCGGACATACTTAGTAAGTTTAAAACGAATTGACAAGCCTATAGTGTCAGATGTATA
This sequence comes from Dendrobium huoshanense, assembly GCA_016618105.1. Lineage (NCBI taxonomy): Eukaryota > Viridiplantae > Streptophyta > Magnoliopsida > Asparagales > Orchidaceae > Dendrobium > Dendrobium huoshanense. Next base: position 78,073,727 of record CM028345.1, read on the forward strand.
CATGGAATTGAAACATATTCTCACATTCAACTCTCTCAAAAATTTAGTTAAAGTTACCAATCGCCTTACATGCATATCTTGGTAAAGAACAACATAATCTCCCATGGCCTTTAATAATTTATACATAGAAAATATCTCTAAAGGATGTACCACATGGCGCGATTCATAATAATAATAAAGAGAAAGGTAGATCTCTTATATGAGGTGGCCCAACGAATTTTCTTTCAAGCGAGTTTACACGTGCATTTTTTTTAATAAGCGAAACAATAAATGCTTTAGGTGCAAAATATTGACAATTAGCATAACTTTCTCATGATCTCCAACAATCTAAACATAGGAATCTAAATCATTTATCAAATAAAACAAGTAATGATAAAGCGTCGGTTTCACATACACAATAAACAAATAAACTCATCTTTCAAGTAGCCATGGATTGATATGTACCTTTGCATACCTTCCCGGACCGAAATCTTTAAGCTAGAGACATAACCCTTAGAACCATTCATGAAACTAACACATTGCGCCGAAGAAAACCAACCTCACTTGCAATACGAAAACTCTGAACCTTTAACCCGACTATCCACAAAGCTTCATCAACATATGCTTGCATAAATACATGATTCAATCCAATGCATATTTTGAGCAAACATCTAGAATAAAGTAAACAAGAGCGACTTATTTCTCTCGATTCCATGAGAGTTTACATTCCGCCAAACCATACATATGTGATACTCATAAGGCTACACCAAGCGAAATAATCACAAACTCTCTACACCCATGCTTCATCAAAATCATTATGAAAGGAAATTTAAAGTCTACCAAATTTTAGAATGAAGGAGGGGAACTACCCTCACTCAAGATTACATCTCAAAAGCAAGTCATCAAAGCTTTGATACATAAGCTAAAGTATGTTGGTAGGTATTAACAATATGTGTTTCAAAGATAGTTACCAAAATATCATAACTTCTCCTTTGTGACATCTCATCAAACACTTAGCATGCAACTTTGCAAAGTTACATGAAACAAATCTTCATAAAAACAGTGGTCACACTTTAAATCTCAACCAAATTTCTCTAAATGACTTACCAGAACAAGCTCAAGATCAACATGATAATAATTTCATCAAGGAGATATGGACATAGGAACAAAAGGACAACTTAAAGAGGTTTCATTCTCAGATTTTTTTTTTAAAGCTTTTGAATGTTAACATGAGACTTACTATAGAGGGCATATACCTTCACTTAGAAATCAATAAAAAAAAAATCAAGTGTGTGATAACATACACACCACAAGTTTCATGCCACATTTTAAGCTTAACCAAAACAAAACTCCATATATATATTATTTGCTACCAACCAAAAAAAGACTCATAAAACTCTATATTTGAGTGAGAGAAAATCATGGTGGCTAGAGTATAAGAAGAAGAAGAAGAAGGAGAAGAAGAAAAAAAGAAGAATAAAAAGAAGAAGAAGAAAAGGAGGAAGAAGAAGAGGTAGAAGACTCACAAAGGGGAGTTCGACCAGTCCAGGTGTCGGGTTTGGTCTCGCGAGCACAGGGAGGTCGGCGTCGGGCTGGGGTTGCGCAAACAGGGGAGGCCGGCGTCGAGCTGGGGGGATCGGGAGGCTAGGCGTCGGGTTTGGTCTCGCGAACACAGGGAGGCCGGAGTCGGGCTGGGGTCGCGCGAATAGGGGAGATCGGGCGCCTGGGAGCCTTGGAACCAAGAGCCAGAGAGCGGGGGAGAGAGAGCTAGAGCGAATGAGAGTGAGAAGGCGTGAGAGAGGGAGAAGGCATGAGAGAGAAGGCGTGAGTGAGTTCTGATGCATAGCCGAAGTCATCCTTGAGTCTTCATTCGGAGCAGATAGATGCCGAAGATGGAAGCCCGCCTACCCGTATCCTTCATTTCAGTAGCTCAAAACGCCTGAAAGGAAACTGCCATTTGCCTCATATCGCTGTTCTGCCTGAAGAAAATCGCGAGCGTCAGAAAAAAAAACCGTGCCATCTGCCTATTCAATCTGGACCGCTCGATCGAATGTCCTGATCTCGCATCAATTTGAATTTATCAGAAAATGGGTTGGAGTTTAACTGAAATTGTTTGAGCTGAATTAGGCCAGATTTGGCTAAGGTCGGGTTAAGCTCGAGTTCGAATTTGGCTCGATCTGAATCAAATTGGGCTCGAGTCGGCTCAACAAATTTAATCATATCAAAATGGGTTCAAAATGACGAATAACTCAAATCAAATCATGAACGACGCGACAAAAACAAATTAATCGAGTCTAGTTGAACGCATGCGAGTCTGACCCAGCTCGAGTCGGGTCGATTCGAGTTCGAATTGGGCTCGACGGGATTCAATTAGATCAATCGAAAGGGCTTGAGCACATTCGAGCCAAAATTGAGGTCAACAAACGGACCCCCAACATATGCGGAGAATAATGGGTGAACCGTATATGTTGGCGTTGACCTTCCTAACTTTAGGAAGATATAACCTTAAGGTCAACCAAGGAAACTCGCTAAGAAATTGCAATCAACCAATGAGAACCAAATCAACAAAGAGAGAGAACAAGTCAATCATCTATCCAACCAAAGTGGGGGGATAAGAGAAGGAAAATCTCAAAGAACCAAGTAGAATTCAACGATCACCTACGACAAATATCTAAGATGATAAAAAGAGAAGGGAATTCAGTACTAACTCAAAAATCAAAGAAATATCAAAGAGAAATGATCAAGGGAAAACAGTAATAGTCATAGGAAAATAATAGTAATTAAAAGTAATGGAATCATCTATCTACCTGACCACATCGCAATAGCAGAATAGAGAAAAGTAAGGGGGTCCCACATCCACCTGACCATATTCGTAACAGCGAATGGGGACAACTCCGGGTTCGCTTGACCATGTTCGAAACAGCAAAATAAGGAGTAATAAAAGAGAGGGAGTTCTACATTCGCCTGACCAGATCGCAACAGCAAATGAGAACAGCTCAATATTCATCTGACACTATTCCCAACAGCGAATAAAGAGTTTCCTAAAAGGTCTAATGTCCACCTGACCAAAATCGCAACGGTGAAACAAAAGAAAGAAGTCCAACATTCACTTGACCAGATCGCAACAGTGAATGAGGACGACCCGATGTCTGCCTGACCGGATCACAACAGCGAGACAAAGAGTGAAAGAAAAGGGATTCAATAATCGCCTGACCAGATCGTAACAGCGAATGAGAACAGCTCAATATTCATCTGACCATATTCACAACAATGAATAAAGAGCTTCCCAAAAGGTCTAATGTCCACCTGACCAAAATCGCAATGGTGAAACAAAAGAAAGAAATCCAACATTCACCTGACCAGATCATAACAGTGAATGAGGATGACTCAATGTCTTCCTGACCTTATTCGAAACGGGGAAACAAAGAGTGAAAGAGAACTCAACAACCCCCAAACAGGAAATAAAATAGGGGGAATGAAGAGGTGGTAAAGTATGCCTCCCAGGGACTCTGTCGGGCACCCAACCAGAAAGGGGAGTCAACATTCGCCTGACCAGATCGCAATAGAGAATGAAAATGGCTCAAAATCCGCCTGACCATATTCGCAACAGCGAATAATGAGCCCTCCCGAAAGTCTAATGTCCACCTGACCAAAATCTCAACGGTGGGACAAATGGGAAAAGAGAAAGGGAGTTCAGCATTCGCATGACCATATTCGCAACGGCGAATGAGAACAGCTCAATATTCATCTGACCATATTCGCAATAATGAATAAAGACCTTCCCAAAAGGTCTAATGTCTGTCTGACCAGATCGCAACAGTAGAACAAAAGACAAAAGTCACCTCTATAACCCCCCAACGCACATGTGCGCGGTGTTGTGAGGGAAAGAGAAGTAATCAGTCATCTAAGAAATCTCAAACTTATATTTTAGTTACCACATGATAGAGGGCAAATCGTCGTGGCCAAGAGTAATTTAAATACAAGTAGAATTTCTTAGGCAAAATTGAAATCATAAAACATGAGGCAATCAACTAATGTATATCTCTCTAAGAAGAGGAACATACAAACAAAAGAATAATCTCATATCAACGGAATAGAAATAGGAGTGGCAAGGGGACACACTTGCCACTAAGAACAACAATCATCATCTCAAAAATTAGTGATTACTAAAGAAATCACAGTGGTAACACCCATGCTAACTGATGGGACCCTGTGAAAAGTACAAGTAACATTTATGTCTTCAAAGAGAATGTTCTTACAGCTAAAAGCAAGGTCTCAATGAGAAAATATATCATTTGAAAGAAGTAGTTGATCGACTTTCTGCTAGAAGATCAAAATCCACTAAGAAGTAATATTAACATCTGGAGCCAGATGTACCATATTACAAGTAAGGGAGAACAACATCCCATTAAAAGTAAACAACCATAATCGAAGAAGTGAACACACAGTCATCTCCTAAGCAGTCATCGAAATGCTTTAAGGAGAGACAGAAGGGAATTTGGAGGGACTTTGGGCTCTTGGAGCGTAGAACCGGGTTCCACCTGTGACAAGGGCAACCGATTCTTGCTCAACTAAGAGCTTCCCTCTTTTTTTTTTTTTTTTTTTAAAAAAGAGGGGAAAATTGTTGGCTTTAATAACCTAGGCCATATTCGTCGCATAAATAAAACTGGGGAGAGAGAAAAATTACAACAATAATTTGTAGGAAAATTCACAAAGGAACTATGGGTCGACATCACTATATTTGACAAATATAGATCAAGGATGGACCCAGTATTACATTCCATAGAAATTCGAATTAGTAGTTTTGGGATACCAGACCACACTTGAAAGTGACAAGTGAAACTGGGGAAAGTCAACCCTAACAGGGGTTGGAAAGGTGATTTTGTGCAACCGCACCAAAGTGACTAGTGGATGTGAACGTAAACACAAACATCCCTACGGCGTATTTATATACAACCCTTAAGGATGATCTCATACTCTGCATGAAGAATATCATGTGGTAGAGGACAAATCGTCGTGGCCACGGACTGCTGGAAAGTGCAAGAAATCCTTTAGAGTCATATTTATACAGAGGGATATTTACCAATGTGCAAACTCAAGCGTAGTACTTTCTCAAGTACTACCCATTAATGACGGGCATGGGATGAACACCATTCACATCAACTAGCAAGTAGGATCAACCCTCGTATACTTGTTCTACAACAAATGGGCCTTCCCAAATGGGCTCAAATTTACCACCTCGACGACGACGCGAGATGATAGGCCTACGCAAGACAAGGACTAATTCCCCGACCTGAAAAGCACGGGGTCGAACAAGGAGATCATGGGCTTGGGCCATCCGGGCCTGATACAACTTAAGGTTTTGATGAGCTTGCAAACAGAGCTCTTCTAAACCATCAAGTTCTTCCAACCGTAGTCGGACATTATCTTCATGAGAAAGATTGTGGCTAATTGCTACACGCAACGAAGGGAGCTTGACCTCAAGTGGGAGGACGGCTTCAACCCCAAAAGCTAAAGCATATGGTGTACACTGAGTAGGAGTGCGGTATGTAGTCCTATAGGCCCATAATGCTTCAGGCAATTTATCGTGCCATTCTCTTTTATTTGCCACAAGTATTTTTCTTATCAACTGGACTAAGGTCTTATTGAATGCTTCAGCCAAACTATTAGCCCTAGGATAGTAAATTGAGGAATACCGCCAGTTTATGTGATGGCGGCGGGAAAATCTAGCAATCTTGGTGCTTCTAAAAGATGAGCCATTATCCAAAATTATACGACGCGGAACACCAAAACGGTAGACAACATGATCGCGGAAGAAGCGCATCACATCCTCTGATTTGACTTCCTTAAGCGGGATAGCTTCTGCCCACTTAGAGAAGTAATCAGTCGCAGCCAGAATAAAATATGACCCTTAGAGGAAGGAGGGTCAATATGACCCACTACATCCGTACCCCAACTTTCAAAAGGCCAAGAAGAAACAGTAGGGTGCAACAGATTAGGAGGTTGGTGAATAATAATATTATGAATTTGGCATTGGTGGCACTTCCTAGCGTGCTCCATGCAATCACGGATCATCGTCGGCCAGTAATAACCAAGGCGTTTAATTCTGACCTTCATCTTAGGTCCAGACTGATGAGCACCACAAAGTCCTCCATGTACTTTGCCTATGACCTTACAAGCCTCCTCGTTGTTGAGGAAACGCAACCACATCTGGTCAAAAGAGCGTCGGTACAGAGTTTCGTTCACATAGGAGAAGGACAAAACTCTCTTTCTAATCTGAGCGGCAAGAGAGCGGTCATCCGGAAGCTTTCCACGCTTCAAGTACTCAACAATGGGGACTCTCCAATCTGACTCTTCCTCAACAGCGAACACTGCGAGGGTCTGATCGGAAGAAGACAAGTCTGCGGTGCACAAGGCTTGCCGATACTGGACAACAATCGACACCGGATTTCCATTCGGGTCAGCCAACTCCTTAGCAAGTTTAGCTAGTGCATCCGCTCTACCATTCTCAAATCGAGGGACTCTAACTAAAGTTACTTCAGGGATCAAACATAAGAGCTCCATTGCCCTATCGTGGTAAGGCAAGAGCTCAGGTTTGAGAACTTTGAAAATTCCAGCAACTTGATTTATAATTAGTTGGGAATCTTCAAAGATTTTCACCCGCACGAAGCTCATCTAAATATCCAACTCGAGTCCTACAATTAGGGCTTCGTACTCAGCTTCATTATTAGTACGAGGCTCTAAAAAACTGTAGGAGTAACGAAGGGTGTGGCCTTCAGGAGACATAAAAATAAGCCCCAAACCTACCCTAACCATAGGAGTTTCATAAGGACGTAGTGATTTGATGGAAGAGGCTCCATCAAAGTAAAACTCCCAAGTAGGGGACTCCTGCTCTTCCACGCTCATGATTAATTCATCAGGAAAATCGTCATTAAGTGGGGAATCTGCAGGGATCGGGTGAGAAGCAAGAAAGTCAGCTAGAGCCTGTCCTTGGATGGCCCGCTGAGGGATAAAGGTAATATCAAACTGCAGTAAAATCATGGACCAACGTGCTAAACGACCTGACAAAGTCGGACGGGTCATCAGGTACAGCAAAGGGTTGACTCGAGAAATCAAACTCATCTTGTGTGAGAGCATATAGTGTCTAAGCTTCTACACAGCAAAGATCAAAGCCAAACATTGCTTTTCCATTGCTGGGTATTTTAGCTCTGCAGGAATCAAACGTCTGTTAAGGTAGTATAAAGCGTTCTCTTTGCCTTCCTCATTCTCTTGAGCTAATTATATGCCTCTTTTTCATATTTGCGAACCTTTACGCATTCCTTATGATTTTTGTACTCTTTGTACAATTTTCAAGTGTAATTGAAATCAAATCTTTCCAAGATCAATAATTTAAATTTTCAAATTTTTCTAAGTGCATAAATATCACTTGAGCAAATAAATACAAAATTAGAAACCATCTAAATTGTAATAATAATATTAACTTTTATGTAGTCTAAATGAATAGACATGAGATTAAAAATTCTAATTATGACAAGTTATAAACAAATTTTAAATACAGAATGACTAGATTTTCTAATGTAATTAATCTTAAATCACAATCTAATTTAAGCACAATTAGGATTAAAAAGACTAATGAAATTCATAAGAACTAAACACATTTCAAAAACAATTCAAAATAAAAAATAACTACAACATATATTGATATTTATGAAAAGGATTACAGGATCATTTCATAATATCAATATAAAAGAAAATACACTAAAGTTAAAAACAAAGACAAACAAACACAACTAGAACAAACACTAAAACAAGCACAAATATAACAAACATAAAGAAAATCATCGTTCATTCTCTATTCTTCTGGAGAAGGAGGAGGAATGCCACTAAATAGGTTGAAGTAGGAGGCCAACATCATAACATTCGTATTGATTTCATGAACTTCATTTCTGATAATACCAATGTCCTGTTGCTGCTCAAGGAGTTGAGCATCAATTTGATCAAATCTTTGATCAACATGAGTCTCAAGTCTGTCAAATTTCTCAATCAAATTCGAATAATCTGATTGAGGTGCAGAAGTTTGCTCTCCTTCTTCTTATTCTTCAGAAGCATTGGCATGTGCTTTCCCTTTTTCCTCTTTAAAAATTACTCTGAAAGAAGCATCATTGTAGTAGACCGGCTCTTCGTATTCATCATCAGGATGCACTAAGTTGTATTTCTTTTCCAAAATGTATGTAACTAAGTGTCCTAATGAGATGTTCCTTTTTCTCTTCTATTCTTCATGTCCAATTTCTGAAAGCCCATAAAGATGGTCTAGGATAAGTTGGGCTTCATCGATAGGCTTATGATCCATAATCAAAAAGGTCAAAATAGAAAGGACTGGGGTAATATTTATCCTATCACCAGCTTTAGGAATGATTGAAGATCGAAGAATGTGCTGGATGATTCGAGCATTTCTGGTCATTCCTGAAACTCTAGCAACATGATATGTTAGGCCATTTTCTCTAATCACCCTATTGACTTGATACCATTCAAAGGTGTTTTCATTCATAAGGGTGTGGGCTCTATAGCCTTCAGTTCTTAAGTTCAGAAAGGCACCTATGTCGTGCTTGGTGATTTCAACTTTTTGTTTGAGAACAAAAGAACTTATGCAAGAGTGGTCGGAATTGAAACTCATGTTGGCTAGGAAATAGAGAAAAGTTTGTTTGTTGTAGAGGTGAACGAGAGAAAGAATGAATCCAAACTGGGTGGAAGCAAAAAGGTGCATTACCTTGAAATTTATCTCGTCTTGAATCAGAATACGAGAAGGGGTAATTTTGGCAGTTGCAAAACGAGGAAAGGATTCCTCATTTGCCTTTGAAAGGAAGTTTTCAGAGGCATTTCTGTGAGGTTTCTTAGCCAACACCTTTTGTCTATTGCTTGAGGAGGCCATTGTCAATTTAAAGTCAAAAGGGATTGAAAGTTAAGTTTGGAGATGTGATTATTGAGTTAGAGTTCCTTCATATTTAAGGAAAACGATACGTTCATCCTGGACGAAAACAGTTCATCTTGGACTAAAATTATCGTTCGTTTGGACGAAAAATGTTCGTACAGATGATCCAATTCGTCCAAAATGACAATTTACGATGCGTCCTTTCATACATACTTTTGACTTAACCGATCGTACAGACAAAAAATTTTCGTACAGACGATCAAAAGTTAATTCGTTTTAATGTCAGTTGAAAACCGTCCCCTACAATGAAACGACTTCTGTTCATCTGGACGAACTAAAAGTTTGTACGGACAAACTTCACATTTAAAACAGTCTTATCCACTCAACCGCTGCATTCAATCGTCCCGACGTTTGAGAGAGGAAAAAAAATTCGTCCTGAACGATTATACGATCGTACAGACGAATAACATTAAAAACTACTCTCAAAATGGTTAGAATTGTCGCAAAAAGAAATTTGCACACATCGTCCAGTACAAAAAATTTCGCCCCGGACGATTTCCACACATTTTTGGACTTTTTGAATTTTTTATCAAACTAAAACAAACTAAATGTTCAAAACATAGAAAACAAAGACAAAACCACAGACTCTAAAATAAACTCATTCAAAACACACAAAAATCACAAAATCAAAACAAAATTAAAACAAATAAACTAAGAAAACATAAATATCAATGTTGCAAAAACATTTTTATTTAAGCATTCAAATCAATAACACCAATCCTTGTTCTTAATGTACTAAAGGTATCAAAGGCTAAAGGTTTTGTAAAAATGTCTGCAAGTTGATTTTCAGTTGAAACATGAGTAAGTTCAATTTCTCCCTTGGATACATGATCCCTTATGAAATGATGCCTTATGTCAATGTGTTTGGTTCTAGAATATTGAATAGGATTTTTGGAAATGCAAATAGCACTAGTATTGTCACAATAAATTGGAATAGTGCCTATAGTAAATCCTAAATCAATCAACTGTTGTTTTAACCAAAGTACTTGTGCCACACAACTTCCTAATGCAATGTATTCTGCTTCTGCAGTAGATAGTGCCACTGAATTTTGTTTTCTATTAGACCATGAAACTAATGAATTTCCAATGAATTGACATGTTCCAAAAGTGTTTTTTCTATCCATTTTATAGCCTGCAAAGTCAGAATCAGAATAACCAACAATTTCAAATGAAGAGCTAAATTTAGGATACCAAATCCCTAAGTTTTGAGTTCCTAGTAAGTATCTTAAAATCCTTTTCACTACTGTAAATGTGATTCTTTTGGATCTGATTGAAATCTAGCACATAAGCAAACACTGAATATAATATCTGGTCGACTAGCAGTCAAGTAAAGTAAAGATCCAATTATCCCTCTAAATTTCTTTTGATCAACAGATTTTCCCTTAAGGTCCTTATCCAACTGAACTGAGGAACTCATTGGTGTACTAACAGGTTTAGCATTGTCCATTTCATATTTTTTGAGGATGTCCTTAACATATTTAGTTTGACTAAGAAATGTTCCTTCCTCAAGTTGCTTAATGCTAAATCCTAGAAAGTAATTTAAATCTCCCATTAGACTCATTTCAAATTCACTACTCATTGTTTTAGAAAAATCATCACAAAGATTTTTATTTGAAGATCCAAAAATGATATCATCCACATAAATTTGAACAATGAGTATATCCTTTCCAATTTTCTTTAAAAAGAGAGTTGTATCCACACTTCCTTTTTCAAAAGATCTTTCAAGTAGGAAGGTGCTCAACCTCTCATACCAAGCCCTAGGTGCCTGTTTCAATCCATATAATGCCTTTTTTTAACTTGAAAAAATAATTTGGGTATTTAGAATTTTCAAAACCTGGAGGTTGTTCTACAAAAACATCTTCCTCAATTACCCCATTTAAAAAGGCACTCTTGGCATCCATTTGAAACAATTTAAAACCTTTAAAACAGGCAAAGGCAAGTAAAACCCTAATTGCTTCAAGATTAGCTACAGGGGCAAAAGTCTCCTCAAAATCAATTCCTTCAATTTGATTATACCCCTTAGCAACTAATCTAGCCTTATTTCTAATGACTACTGCTGAGTCATTCATTTTATTTTTGAACACCCACTTGGTTCCAACAACACTTTGATCTTTTGGCCTTGAAGTTAATTCCCAAACTTCATTTCTTACAAATTGATTCAACTCTTCTTGCATGGCCAATATCCAAAATTCATCAGAAAGTGCTTGATCAATGTTAGTGGATTTAATAGTTGAAATAAAGGTTGAATGATTAACTTCCTTGTTTAATCCACGCCTAGTTTTAACACCCTCACTTGGTTCACCTATAATCAATTCCCTTGGGTGGTTTTTAGAAAATCTTAAATTTCTAGGCAAAGGGTTTTCTCTTTTCATATTCTCTTCCACATTTTCTTCCAAATTTATTCTATCAATCTTTTGGGAGTTTTCTTCTATCTCCTCTTCAACAATATTTGGCTCTTCCAAATTTCTAGATTCATCAAATACAATATGTGTGGTTTCTTCAATGACTAAAGTTCTTTTGTTGAATACCCTATAAGATTTTCCAACACTTGAATATCTAACAAAAATTCCTTCATCTGATTTTGGATCAAATTTTTCTAAGGCAGATTTTCCATTACTATGAATAAACACCTTGCAACCAAATACATGCAAATGAGACAAATTAGGTGTTCTACCATTTAGCAACTCATAGGGTAATTTATTCAAATTTAATCTCACATTCACCCTATTCAGAACATAGCATGCAGTGCTAACTGCCTCAGCCCAAAAATATCTAGGAATTGAGTATTCTGCCAACATTTCTCGGGCGGCTTCTATTAATGTTCTGTTTTTCCTTTCAACTACTCCATTTTATTGAGGGGTTCTAGGTGCAGAAAAATTATGATCAATCCCTTTTTCCTTACAGAAATTTTCAAATCTTTCATTTTCAAATTCTCCTCTATGATCACTTTGTATAGAAATTATTTCACTGCCTAGTTTCCTTTGAATCCAAGTAGAAAAATTTTTGAATTCCTCAAACGATTCACTCTTATGAAAAAAAAATCTAACCCAAGTGAATCTTGAAAAATCATCCACTATAATAAATCCGTATACCTTCCCTCCTAGACTTACAGTTCCTACAGGTCCAAAAAGATCCATGTGAAGAATTTCCAATGGTTTACTAGTTCTAAGATCCTTATTAGACTTAAAAGAGGACTTCACTTGTTTTCCTAATTGACATGCAAAACAAAGGTGGTCCTTAGTAAAGTCTAGTTTTGGTATACCTCTCACTAAGTTCTTTTGGGTAATTTTCCTAAGGTTTTTCATACTAGAATGACAAAGTCTCCTATGCCAAAGCCAATATTCATCAGAAACAGTTTTCAAACAAAAAGTAGTTGGAGATTGAATACAATTTAAATCTAGCATGTAAACATTATTTACCCTTTTTCCATTTAAAACATTTTTCCCATTTAGGCTTATTATGCAGCTAGTAGGTAAAAAATTTACATTATAGCCCTTATCACATAGCTGACTTATGCTCAACAAATTATGTTTTAAGCCTTCAACTAATAACACATTGTCTATGAAAAAGTTTTTCAAATTTTTAATCATACCTGATCCAATCACTTTCTTTATAGTATTATCTCCAAGTGTAACCTTGCCTCCACTCCTGGCTTCCAGCGTTATGAATTGAGCAGTATCTCCCATCATATGCTTTGAACATCCGCTATCCAGGTACCATATGCTCCCACGAGATCTTGTGTGAGAGAAATCCAGCAAAAACATCAAATGTTAGACCTGGGAACCCAAACAAGTTTGGGTTCACCTTTTTGAAATTTATAATCAGATGCATGTATGGTATGTCTAGGTTTATGCATCTTAGTTCTCCACACTAAATTAGTTTTCATCTTTAAAGTGCAGGTGTGAGATATATGTCCCAAAAATCCACAATTATTACATTTAACATTAGGAAAAATATTCCTAGGTTTTCTTCCATATGATTGTCTTCTAAGGGATTTCATGAATTTAGGATAATATTTAGGATTTGTAAAATCTTCAAGTTTAGGGGGTTTCCTATTATCCTCGAGAGCTCTTATTGTCAGTTTATAGAATGAATTCATATCTTCCAAGATTTGATTTGTATAATTAATTTGATATGTTTTGCTCTCAGATTCATCCTTAAAATTTTTAAATTCTTTTTCAAGATCAGCATAGGATGATTTTAAATTCTCTAAATTCTTATTCAAGTCATCATATTCATCAAGAAGTTTCATGTGGTTGTTATCTATTAATGCATGATCTGTTCTAAGGATTTCATGTTCCTTCTTAACCTCTTCCAATTCAAAACTTACACTAGCATGCATCTTTTTCATTTTCCTATATGCATCATGCATGTGTTTAGAAACTTCAAATAATTCATTATAAGTTAAGTCACATACCTCTTCTTCATCTGATTGATCAACATTATCTGCCATCAAGCAAAGGTTGGTGACTTCTTCTTCTTTTTCAGTCTCAGATGAATCTGAAGCTGAGTCCGCCCAGAAAGCTCTTTGAAACTTCTTCTTGCCCTTCTTTACCATTGGTTTCTCCTCTACCTTCTCCTTGCTAGGAGTGGCTTTGAGTTTTGGGCAATCAGTCTTTATATGACCTGGTTTCCTACATTCATAACAAATTACTTCATTAGAAACCTTGCCATTTCTGTTAAACTTACCTCTATTCCATTGCTGGCATCTCTTCTGCTTCCTCTTTAAAAAGTTTCTGAATTGTCTAGTCATCAATGCAATATCATCTTCATCCTTAGGTTGTGAGTGTTCACTCTCTGACTCTTCCACCTTTAGTGCAATATTCTTCTCCTTTCGTGATTCACCTGCATCAATCTTTCTTTGACTTACTCCTTGCTCATAAGCAATGAGTGAACCAAGAAGATTGTCAATAGAATATATGTTTAGATCTTTAGACTCTGTAATTGCAGTAATTTTAGCATCATAAGCAGTAGGTAAACATCGAAGAATTTTATTAACCATTTCAGCATTAGTTAATTCCCTACCAAGTGCATGCAAAGAAGTGACAATTTATGTGAATCTTGTGTACATGTCTGAAGTAGATTCATTAGGTTTCATGCGAAACAATTCATAGTCATGTAACAAGATATTGAGTCTTGATTGCTTAACCTCATTTGTCCCTTCATAAGTTATACAAAGTCTATCCCATATGTCCTTTCCACTTTTACAAGTGGAAACCCGCATGTAGTCTTCAGATTTTAAAGCACAAAAGAATCTATTTAAATATTTGGCATTTAGTTGTGCTAAGTCACGTTCTTTTATAGTCCAATCTGCAAAAGGTATTTCTACCCTAACTCATCAACTAATCTAGTTGGTTTTGTGTAACCTTCCTGGACTTGAATCCACATACGATAATCAAGTGATTGTAAGAAAGTAGACATGTGTGTTTTCCAAAAATCAAAAAGTATATTGTCAAACAGTGGAGGTCTAGTTACAGAGTAACCTTCAGGTGTATTTCAGTTTCCGAATGTAGCCATCTACGTTAATCAAAAAGTAGTTTAAACTTATGATCTTGAAACAAGGCTCTGATACCACTTGTTGATTCTAGTAATTAGGTTGTTAAGCCTAAGTTAATGTCCCAAGGCTACCAAGAGGGGGGGGGTGAATTGGTAGTTTTACAAAATTTTAATCCCTCTTTGAAATTAAGTCGAACTGAAATGAAAAATTTTCTTTTAAGTTTTTCTAGAAAATGTTTTTCAACCACAGAGTTCTTAAAAAATTAAAATAAAATACGAAAACGTAAAAACTGTAAAGTAAATGACACCAGATTTATAGTGGTTTGGTCTATAACCAGACCTACATCCACTCCCCAGAGGCACCCACTGAGTATTGCACTAATACCAATAGTGACTATCCTTTTGCACCCACAACAAGGCGGAGAAGCCTTTACAACACACTCTTTTCACCACTACCCGGTTCGGCAGAGAATCGTCGTCCTTTTACATAAACCCCAGTGTTGGAAGAGAACCGTCCGTCCTTTCACATTCTCCTAGTGTGGGCAGAGAACCCTACAGCTGTTCACACTCTCCAAGTGTAGGAAGCGACCCTTTAGGCTATTCACACTCTCCAAGTGTCGACAGCGAACCGGATCTTCTTGACAGATCTTCTCACAAGAAATCTAGAAGGAAGAAAAAAAAGAGTAAAGTAATCCCAATTCACAAGTAGAGATTCTTACCTTTGAACTCCAAGTGAAGCCTTCACACTCCAGTGGTAGGAATCCTCCTTTGAATGCACTCTCACACTCTCTCCTTAGCTATTCTCTCAAGAGGCACAAAGATCAAATGACAAAAAGATTGGGTGACAGTCTAATTTGGACTATATATACAAAAGACAAGAAAAACCGCCCAAAAACTGCAAATTTTCAATTCTATACGCAGTGGATCGTCCCGTACGATCGTGGATCATCCTGGACGATTTTACTTATACGCTTTGAAATGACCCTATTTGTATATGTGTACGAAATGTCTTCGTACAAGCTGATCGTCCCGTACGAACTAAGTTTTTACGGTACGAACGGTTATTACAATGTCGTTCTAGAAAACTGCTGAAAATCGTTCTGAGTTGGTTAATTGTCTGGACGAAAATTGGTTTGTCTGGACGAAAATTTTACAGAGAGCAACTCATTTTCTGAAGATAATTAATTTCTTCTGGACGAAAATTTTACAGAGATCAGATCGCCCTTGACGATAATTAATTTCGTCTGGACAAAAATTTTACAGAGAGCAACTCATTTTCTGACGATAATTAATTTCGTCTGGAAGAAAATTTTATAGTGATCAGATTGTCCTGGACGATAATTAATTTCGTTTGGAAAAAAATTTTATAGAGAGCAACTCGTTTTCTAACGATAATTAATTTTGTCTGGACGAAAATTTTACAGAGACCAGATTGTCCTGGACGATAATTAATTTCGTCCCAGACGAATAGGACTTTGAAAATTTTTTCAAGCCAGTTCCTATTCGTTCTATGTGCTCAATAGGAGATAACTGTCTGATCGTCCCGTACGATCTGATATCGTCCCGTACGATTAGTATAAATTTTATATGATCTCCTTATGTGTGTGTGTATATTTTTATTCACTCAATTACAATCACTCCCTTTTAAATTTAATTCAAAGAAAAGTACAAGCTTCAAATTCACAAAGTATCTCATGTTGAATTTGATTTGAAGTCTTCTTAGTCTAGAGTTTGATTTTTCTGAAATGTTAGTACACACAAGAGCAAATACAAATCTTCTTAAATTATTAGGAGATAACTACACATTTGAACAATAATGTTTGAAATCATCAAAACTATATAAGTTGCAAAAATGTAAAGCATGCAAATAGCAACTATTTTAACAAATTTGACCACAAAAATCAGGCAATAAAATCATGACATTTATTATCAACCAATCATACTGTATGAAATTGTTCATACAATATGATCAATAAAGGATGACTTTCATCATCCGAGAAGTAAAACCAAATGAAAGAAATGAGATTTATATTGATCATACAATATGATATCCAAAGTGATGGATGATTGACATAATACAAAATTGGTCATC
Source organism: Dendrobium huoshanense (assembly GCA_016618105.1). Taxonomy (NCBI): domain Eukaryota; kingdom Viridiplantae; phylum Streptophyta; class Magnoliopsida; order Asparagales; family Orchidaceae; genus Dendrobium; species Dendrobium huoshanense. The sequence goes on from CM028345.1 coordinate 78,090,283, forward strand.
CTAGAGATCAAACCATACGAAAACCATAATATTTGTACTTATCATATTAAATGATAACCAAAGTACTGGATGACTGATGTTGTATGAGATTGGCCATCCCTGAAGTCATCCCGTTATGAAAAGGTATGAGTTTTAAAATGTTCATCTAAATGATTGTTCTCATATATTAGATGAAACTAGTTTGGTTTTTATTGTATTATATGATGCATTTATCATACGGTACAAAAAACATACGGATCTCTTGAAAACTAGGGTTTCTTGAAGACCACTATTTAAGCCTATCATATTTTCTTAAAGAGATATTTTGGTTGTTTAGACTTTATGAGAAGGAGCTTTGAGGGAGATAAGAAGTAAAGCATGGTGATAGAAGAGAGGGAGATTTTATGAGGGTGAAGTTGTGAGGGGATTCATAAGGTTGCTCCAAGAAAGAATCTTGCCTAGTATCTACAAGCATCTACCTAGATTCTCTATGGCTACTAAAAAAAGTTCTTCAGTAAAGATTATGGTTCTCTGGCCATCACCTAGAGAGTGAAAATAAAGTTGAGTTCCTCTGTCTATATAAGAGTCAATGTTCTCAACCGCATTGTGTTGGTGAAATGGAATTTATTTATATAGGCTTCTCTTCCTTACTATGAGAGCAAAAGGAGAGTTATTATTATTTAGTATAATACTTTGAGAGGGAGTCTTCAAGGAGTGGACATTGGTCAGGTTGACAGAACGCTATAAATTTTGGTGTGTTCATTATGATTATTTTTCTCACTTTATTTTTCTACAACTATATGTGTGTTTAAAAAAATCTAGTTTTTTTGTTGTTGTAAAATTTTCTTACATTCGCATCAATTATATAGTTTATCAAGTGCTGGTGTGAATAATTCTTTAAAGGATTTTTTCCCTATATAATTTTTAAATATCCAATTAAACCCCTCTCTTGGTTAAGCTCGGGTTAGTTCTTAAAGGTTTAACAACCTTCACAAACTTTCATAACCTACATCTACTACCAACTATGATCCCTATGACCATAGTCACCTATAGAATATGATCACTCTAACCTTTGTCACCCATAAAATAAGATCCCACTAACCTGTGTCACCTATTGACTGTGATACTTCCGTCTCCCATTGCCCACCGACCCCATTTCCCCTTGACTATGGTCCATATGACATTTATCTCCAAATGAGTAAGGTCCCTTTGATCACCATTACTTATCATCTATGTTCCCTCCAACCATTAATGTCTCCTCAACCTTCTTCAACCGTCAATAATGATCCCTCTAACCACCATTGCCTACTAATTACGGTCCCTATGAGATCGTTGCTGGTAGACTACGCTCATTCCTACCATAGTCACCCTTTGACTATAAATCTATCTTACTACTATCTCCATCCAACTATAGTCCTTCAAACCTCTATCGCCAGTTAAGTATAGTCACTCTAACCTTAGTAGTCCTATAATGATCCCTCTAACATCAACAACCACCTATTACGATGTCTCCAACCACAGTCTACCATCGACAATAGTCCCTTTGACATATATAGCTACATAATGATCTCCTCTACTTTAGTCGCCAGACTATATCCTTCTGACCTCTATTGCCCAACTACACTCCCATAGACCAAACAAGCATGCTAAAATGCTTTTGAGAACAACTCTCATATCACTAGATTCTTCCAACTTTCCACCATGTATTATGCTCTATACGATATATATTTTTTACTTTGAGCCAAAAACTTCCCTTGAAGAAGGGCACATTTTTAATTGACCACAAACATTAGTAAAATTATTTAATGAATGTTGGATAAGACAATAATCATTGGTTTAATTAGTAGATTTTTTCAATCTATTCCATATAGGTTAATGCCATTAAGCAATGTTATAATAAATAACCTAAGGTAAATCAAATATTCTTGGTTTATTTCTTTCAACCTTTACCACACAACTTAATATCATTGAGCAATGCTTTAACAAATGAAATCTGATAGTTTAAACATCCTTAACGGATCTATCTTGATTTGTTAACACCATTAAGTAATGCTTTGGCAAACAGACTCAAATAAGTCAAACACCCTAGGTCAAAAATCCTAAGAAAATTCCATTGACCTCTTCCACCAAGAACTTTGAAGCTTCTCTCACAACTCGTTCAAGTAAAGATCAAAGCATTATCACCTAGCATTGTTAGTTCACCATTAAATGGCTACCGACTATACAACACCTAACTCCTCCTGTCAAATTGATTGTTATTCATTGCCATTAAGGTGGATAACTATTGTCTTCAATAGAATGTAACATGAGCACCAATGTCATAAGCCCTTTTCCTAACTACCAATATTGGCCCTTTTCCTCTCAGCCACCTACTAGCCCTTTACCACTCGATTTCCATTCTTAGCCCATTGCACGACTACCATCATCTCCACACCCTCCAATTACCATCGTTGATATATGAACATGGTTTCCTACATTAGATGAACAGACCTTTAATAGAAAGTGATGATCTTTACATTTTTCTAAATAGTTATTCCTTACTTTATTGGGGTGGGGGTGGGGGGATTGGAGCCTACGAACGAGGAAAAGGCATATATCAAAGATTGACTGTCATTGCATTCTTATTAGAGAGTTATTCTCACCAATTACTGGAGAGAATTGGAACCTACATAAGAGAAATAGGCCTTTACCAAAGATTAATAGTATTCAGCTCTTTCTAAATATTGTTCCCTCCTTTTAATTGGATAACTAGAGCCTATGTAAGAGGTTCCATCACTCCCAAGGAGGGGTATTTATAGATCTAGGAAGCGAGTAGGTTCAGAGTTTTTCTAATTTTTTTAGATTTATTTTTAATTTAAAGCCAAAAATCTAATTTTTTTTCTTTTTTACATAAATAAAATAGAAAAATATTAAATTGAAATAAAATAAATACACATATAATTGATCATTTCCTTTCCCAATTTTTTTTTTATTTTTGTAAATTTTTTGAAATCTTTCCAAAAAAATTTCCTATTTTTTGAGAAATAAAAAAAGGATAATTAAAAAATGTGTTGGGCACTATAGTGCGCTTCTAGCATGTGCTAAGCATGCATACACCTGTGTGGGCACCGACACTACTAGTTGCTGGCGGTGACTGGGTAACCATCGACTGGTTTGACGGTCTGCTATTGTCCTCCTAATTTTCAACTTGAACAATCTGATTCAAATAATTTTTTGGTCCGTTAGACCCTTTAAAGATATTTTGTGTTCAATTTTGCACTTTAAGAGCTTAACAGATCCTTTATAGTCAATTTCAAACCATTGTAAATGCTTGGGTGAGAAATGTTTCTATATTTCTTACCCAAATCGTTCCGCAAACCTTATGGAATGTAAAATCTATATACAATGGTATTTTACTTTGTGCATAGGCCTTAGTGGATATCAACATTGATGTGAAGGGAGTGAACATATCTCATAATTTATGAAAAAAAAAAATTTATAACATTTTGGAAGGCACAAACACATATATGTGGACTCTACGAGTTTCGAGGTCCAAAAAAAGGGGGACAACTAATAGGTTACAAAAAATTATCTTGATTAGACATGAATCTTCAAGCATCTTGGCAACTTCCAATAATAAATTTGTGACCATCCAAATTAAAATTTCAGCTCAATTAACACAACTAAGGGAAAGATTATTGTGGGTCTCCGAAAGGATTCCGCCAATGTGGGGTTCGAATGCAAAGAGTACGCTCACACTATCCTGTAGGACAAAGTGGTCGTAGGCCTTTACAATCGACACAAACAGGCCGATGGAAGAGCAGATGGAGTTATAGATATGATTAGCCATGGAGGATAGCGGCTTTCACCTACCAACCTCGATGGATAATAATATCTATAACCCTAAATTCATGAGATTTCCCCTATTCGATACATCAGCTCGAATAGGGTTTATTTGATTGTGGCGATCGGTTTCCTACGGGCGCAAGCCTCCGTAGTTAATTACATCCTAAGCCTTGACTTAGGAAAACTCTCGATTAAGGATGTTGGATTATCATCTCGAATGGGTTTAGTGCAAAGGAGTTTCTAGGCTTTCCTAATCAAAGGGAAGAAGGTCCCAAATTGGTTAAATCGATCAGACATGGTTCATTCAACATTCGGCCGATCTGAGGAAGGGGAAACTAGAGAAAAGAAAGAGGCCACGCATCTCAAGCAAGCATGAGAGAAAGAGGGAGGTGGTGCCATCTATGTGACGTGGATGGGTAGGATTTATAGTCTCCGGAAGAATGGAGAACTTATCCACCATTAAGGTGTACAGGGGTACACTCGTACCTCTCACCTTAGACCCTAAATCTATAAAAGATGTAATATTGTACACACAACACTAACATCTACGACCTAACTAATGCAGTCCTGGACTTATTCCTTGCTTGACAAAGGAAGCCAGCTAAAACCTCCTAATCGTATAAAATCCATGTTATCTGGTCTATATGAGAGATGGGTGGGTAGTTTAGACACTGAAATTAGGATCGATAACTAAAGAAATCCCTAATTGATCACACACTTATGAGTGGTATAATTCTCCTAAAACTAATGCAATTAAATCTTAATTTTAATTAGTTACTAATGCAATTTATGCTGGTTAAAGTCTCCAAATTAATGATGTATGAAATTTTTTTTTTAAAAGGCTTATAGAAAATAGTTTTTTTGAATGACTAAACTTCCCCAGGTCTGGAACTTCATCCTCATAGGCCAGATTATCCGGACTCTACCCTCAAGCAGGGAAGTTTGTCTAAAAGGTGAGAGAATGCGTGCATGCCACCCCGGACGACTCCGGCTATTCCCTAAAATCGTTATGTTTCTATGTGAGTTAATCTTAAATTTTTATTATTAATTACGAGTAAAAGAATTTTAATCCTAAAAGAGCCTAACGGTCAGGAGGCAAGCACATGCATAAAAGAAACCTAGGAAAAGCATGCTGGTTCTACTGTGCAATCAAAGTAAACAAAATACAACAGAAACAACAAAATCCCACAGAAAAGAGTGTCCATGGCAAGTGCCATACAATATTAAATCACAGAGTACAGTAAAGTAAGGGTGGCCGGGCTCCACCGACAACAACCTGGGAACGACGCAAATCTTAAAATAAGGCATTTTTATCTTCACTTCTTCAGTCTTCTTCTTCACTCTCTTGATTCGTCTTTGGATCATCTTCAGCTCTTCGGGCTCCTCGTAGTACGTCCTCCAAAAGGATGCCCAAATGAAAAAGGAAACCCCCTGCAGGGGTTTACTTTTCCCTTTGGACTCCTCGTAGTGAACGCTCCAAAAGGATATCCAAATGAAAAAGGAAACCCTATGTAGGGGTTTACTTTTCTCTTTGGATTCCTATCTCCTTAAAAATGCCTTATTTTTAGATCTTCACAACAATTACTATCAAATACATTACATTATTAAAAATAGAAAATCTAGACTCTCCTGCAGGGGTTATCCTAAGCATTTTATAATAAGAATTGATCCAAGCAGTTATATATGAATAAAAGAAATGCTCACATCAATCACTTGGCCGTGCTCTGATTATTGGGGGATAAGCAGCTGAAGCAAGTACCTAAAGTCGTTATGAATAATTATTATTAATTTTTTTTAGCCCCCCTTTTAGCGCTGTGTGAGCACGGCCACCTGCAGTAAGACAGCATTAGTATAAAAGGACGTGCCTAACCTATGGATATTCTAACGCTCACAACAACAGTACGGAAAGAAAAGCTAGCAAAACAGTACACAACAACATCACAGAAAAGCTACAACAAGTAGCAAAAACAACCAGTACACGGGTCACATGCAGAGCGTCACAACAAAGAACAGAAAAGAAAAGCAGAGTAACAACCTAACCTAAAGCTAATAGTCGTGTCCTAGCAAACCCATCTAAGTGTGTGCAGGTTATGTAGTTTTGGTAGATCCTATATAGGGTTAGTTTAATTAGAGTTGTTTGCATTTCTTGTTTGTTGAAAAAGACAAAGGAAATTTTAATTAAAATTCAAATCTTAATATTTTAAGGTTGATTTTAGGGATCTTTTATTTTACTGTTTAATTAATTACCACCTTTGTTTCACACCGAGGCCGTGAGGTTTATTTCACCCTCCTTGGTGCTAATTTAATAGCCTCGTAGGCCTGGGTTACCCAGTGATAATTAACTTTGTTGGATTATTTTAGTTTGTTATTAAAAAAAAAAGAAAAGGGTGAATTAAATCATTTATTAATCAAGTTTGAATTATGCCAATTAGGAAAATTAATTTTAGGTTTTGACGCTCCATTAGATCCATTCGTGGCGTTGAGCCACCAGGCTCGAGGAACCAGCCTCCTTAGGACACTTAGCCCCGCAGCTCGGAGTAGTCCATCCAATAAACTTCCCTTTTAGAGCGGTTGTTGTGTGTTAAGGGATTTGTTGATTACTTTTAAAAGATTATTCTAAGTTTGAGCTTTAAGAATCTCTTATCCTAATGAGTTTAGTTTGTATTTTAATCTCCTAATATAATCTACATCTTTTAGATTTTAGATTGGTTAATAATTATAGATATTAATGACAACCTGATTAAGAAGTAAGTGTTTTAATAGATTTTTAAGAATTAGATTAAAGTTGATTGGTTGATTATTAATGAATTAAGAAAACAAAATCCAAATCTAGGAAAACATGTCACTAGGTTTTTGTTGTAAAAGTCTCTATCCTATAAGGAACATGCATCCTAAGTCTATGTTTTCTAAGACTCGGTCCTTAGTTTTTGTCCTTAGATGTCACTAGTGTTGTAGGACTAAAAGTGTCATTCTTTTTCTAATTCCTAAGACTTCTATACGGATGTCACAGGATTTTAGGGATCTAAAAAAAAATAAAAGCAATCCTAAATATAATTGAAGTTTCTAAGACCCTAAGGGAAGAAGGCGTACAATCATCTAGGCCCCTAAAGGTTTTCTAAGTTTTAGTAAACTTACAGCACCGGGGGCTACGACCCGGTGGTTCTGCCCGTAGTGCCCCTACCAGAATGAATAGGGGCGATTGATGCTCGGATCCGATTGTCCTAGCTCCAGCTCCAAGTGCTCTAATGCTCCTTGTCCATTGCATTCCAAACTTTTTGTTACTTTATTGGGCCACTTGTCTTTTTAGGTTCTCCTCATTTTGTGAGTGTGTAGTGTCAAAAAGCACGAAAGAAACAATGGTGAAAGCTAACGGCGAAGCAAAAGGGGATCAAATGCAAAAGAAAGAAAGAGAACGAAAAGTCGAATACGAAAAAGGGATGTAGGCATTGTTGTTTTGGACACACTTCTTTAAAGACAAGTACATCCTAAAACAACATTAATAATGCCCTTTAATGTTCCCACAATCCAAATGAGGCACTTGATATGTTGGACACATCTACCTATGACACACTACCCACAAGACACAAAGCAACTAAGGAAAAAAAAAACTCCTAAAACTAAACTTAAAATTAAATTCCCTTTGGTTTTCTATTCACCCAAAATAACTCTTTTCGTCTTTAGAAGTTAACACTTAAAGGGATCTAACTCAAACAAGTAAGAGCTATCTTACTCCCAAAAGGACACTAAAGAGTTTCTAATCTAAAGCTCCCTAACACCTCAAACTCCAAAATCCATCCTATAGAAAGAGACTTTAAGAGAATCTAACCTAATACTCCCTAAAATCTAAACCTCAAAATTCATCCTTAGCAATAACCGCTAAAAGATTTTAATTCCAACAAGAAAGCATTATTCATTCTCAAATAGACACTAAGGGATCCTACTACACCAGTTTAATCATAAAATTATACATTTCAAAATAATTTTCAATGACCTTCTAAATAACCTACTACACACAACTTCCCAAAAGCTATCTACCCAAAATCTCCTTTTCTTTTCTTTTTGTTTTGACACAAAAACTCTACCCGACAACCCATAATCAAGCACCTCCTTTCATTTGGAGTGGGGTAGAAAAACTCAAAGCTTTCCAAGGATAAGGTTTTATAAAAACCCTTCATTGTAGAGCATTTATCATAGAACATTTGCAAGACGAAAACACATAAAATTTCAACACAAGCCGATTCACAAAACTCATAAAACAAAACTTCTCGATGCAAAACAGCTCATAAAGCCTTTTGTAAAACTTACAACTCTAAATCCACTAATAAATCATTTCAACCAAAGCAAAACAAGACATCTTTCAATCAAAAGCGACTTTCCAAATTGGCAACCTAAAGCAACTCGTAAGGAAACTTCAATAAAAGCGAAGAGAAATGTTCACAAAGCTCTCTAAATATAAGACAACTCATAAGACTCTTCCAAAAGAAACTCAAATGTCATTAACTGGCAACGACGCATAAGAAAACTACAATATCTAACACAAATATGCATGGAAACATGACTCAAATAACCGTTTTGTAAAATAAGCTTTGTTCCAAACAAGCTCTCTTGTGTGCTAACACGATAATCTAAAAGCATTCATTGATAAAACCCAATGTAACCACCAATTACTATTCATGTAGAATTTTAAATCTAAAACTAAATGCAATACCCTATGTGTGTATGTCGAAGTTACCAATTCATGCTCTTTCAGCTTTTATGTTTAATGACATGTATTGGCGTATAAAGGTATCTTGCTTGTTCTATTCTCCTTTTGCCAATATAAATAGAACAGTGCATAAATATATTCTCTAATTATTTTTTTTTGCTTAACTAAGCAAATTTTCGAATGATGATACATTATAGAAGCCTATGGACATGTAGATAGATGCTCTTGAAAATTGCAAATGGGATTATAAAACATATGCTAAATCATTTCACATGCTTCTACTAAATTTATTATAATGTAATCAGATGCCCCACATAAACCTTCTCCATAAGAGACATTAATACACCTAATTAAACTTTGCAAAAGTTTTAAACAGTTCAAGATATTTGGATAACACCTTCCATATGAAATCTAAGGATTTACGCACGCATCTACACTTTCATCTACAGGAACTTATTGCAAACATTCCAATACCTCTCAAAAGACGTTTACAAGAAAACTTATACATGCTCACAAGTAAGAGAAAAGGGACGTGTGATTACTCTTCTAAAATATTCCATGAGAAAGAAGTGGCAAAAATTGATCTCTTCGTTTCCAACAAAACTCTTATAACATAACCAAACATAAGGCTAAAACATTAATTTCCATGCTGAACTACTTATACTTCACGAAGCCTTCAATGGTGGAAGTGTTTGTGGCAAATAAGAACAATAAGAAGTAAGCATACTTCCTACTCATGACTACCACACCAAGACAGTGAATTCAATATTAAATTAAGATGTTTGAAGAAG